>CM046666.1:61632265-62359765 GCA_025594165.1 Tamias sibiricus
TGGTTTCACAAACATTGGGCATGTGAAGGTGGGAAAAGAGAGAGAAAGACAGAGAGAGTGAAAATCTCAAAGAAAGATAAAAGGATTGTTTTTGTAGGAGATCAGTATCTTTTCTGCTTCCCTTCTCATCCAATATATGGGGTTGTTTGTTGTTTACTGGTACCTCCCCTGAGGATGGTAAAGATTATTAGGGTGGGAGGGTTGGTCCTGGGGGTGGAGCTCATGAAGTTGGAGTATAGCACTTCCTGTTTCCAATGGGAGACTGCACCCCAAGGACTCCTTTAGGGCCCGCTCTTGTGATGTGGGAGCCTGGTCTTATCTCCTAATATTGCCTGTAAATTTCACAATTCCTGGTCTCTCTAATTTAGTCTCTAAACTGTGTCTCACTTGCCCTCTCTCTTTCTATTTTCCAATCAGGAACCTTTCTCTACAGAGTTCTTATGGGCTAGCTCTGGGGGCTGTGCATCTCTTGTTGAGAGCTGTTTTATATTGGGCTGTTGTGAACCTGGTTTTGCCACCTGGTTTTTATAGCTATAGAATGGCTATGCAGCTTCAAGCACTTTGCTGGATTAGTGGCTCCAGGGAGAGAAGGGAGTGGGGGTCTATAGTTACCTTGATATTGCTTCTAAGCCCCAGCTGGGTTCAAAGCTGGGGATTGCCCCAACTAAAGATGGTGATGAAGGTGTCCCAATGCAGGTAGATGCTTTTATAGATGGGGTGTCAAGTTGGGTGGGGCCGGGAAGTGGCAGTGGCTGTGCAGCATGTTCAGAGATGCAGCTTTGTAGTGTGCAGTGTTGTGGCTGACAGTTTTCTCCAGACCCTGTGTGGTGTCCCCAGGTACAGACTATGGTGTATAGGGGTCCATGGCAATGTTTGTAGTGTCCCAAGATGGAGGCAACCAGGAGAGCCCCACATTGGTAGATGGGGATCCACAGAAAGTGGCAACCAGATTCCTGTGCATGGGCAGCTACTGGGCGTTCTGCCTGGGAGCAGCAGCTGGGATTCCTGAGAAGGTGGACCTCCAGGAGTCCTGCACAGGTGCTGATGCTGGTGTCTCTCCTTGGGCATCCAAAGGTCCTATGCCGGTGAGTGGCCCAGAGTCCTGTGTGGGCATGTCGGCTGTGATTACTGTGTTGGAAGAGCTGTTGGGGGTCCTCTAACCATTTGCAGAGAAGCAGTATTCCCACTACTTAAATCCAAGTTAACGGAGCAATGCAGAATGCAGCCTCCCTCGGGCATACCTTCTTGGATCCTAACATCAGCTTATGTAGAATTCAACTTGTGTTAATTCTTGTTTACTAATAATAAGAAATTTAATCCAATTAGTGGATTAAAAAACAGAGAAATACTATTACTACATTTTAAAACAACAAAACAAAGACAAGAGAGTCTAAAGAAATGAAAAATCACAAGGCCATTGAGCACTGGAATCCACATACTAATTTAGTTATAGTTTAATTTAGATGTAAAGGGTTTCTATTTATAGCCATTAAAATACAAATAATTGATATATGTTTATAAAAATAATTTTAGTAAAATAGCCAATACATTTTGATTGTCTAAAAAAGCTTTTAAATTCTATAAAAGAAATATTCTTCAGTTTTACCATCTGGTTTTTGCTTTGTCAAAATCACGTTCTTTATATTCTTTCACATCAATGTTTATAGCAGCACAATTCACAATAGCTAGGCTGTGGAACCAACCTAGATGCCCCTCAGTAGATGAGTGGATAAAGAAAATGTGGTATATATATACACAATGGAATATTACTTAGCAATAAAAGAGAATAAAATAATGGCATTCTCAGGTAAATGGATGAAATTGGAGAATATAATGCTATGTAACTTTAGCCAATCTCAAAAATCCAAATGCCGAATGTTTTCTCTGATATAAGGAGGCTGATTCACAGTGGGGAATGGGGAGCATAGGAGGATTAGAGGAACACTAGAAAGGTCAATGGGTAAAAAGGGGAAGGGAGGGGCAAGGAGGTAGAAAGGGAAAAAAAAAGATGATAGAATGAGATGGATATCATTACCCTAAATGCATGTTTGAAGACATTAATAGTATGAATATACTTTGTATACAAACAGTGATATGTAAAAAGGTGCTCTATATGTGTATTATGAATTGCAATGCATGCTACTGTTATATATACAACAACTTTGAATAAAAAAAAGAAATAAATATCTGAATTAAAATTGTCTAGTAGATGCTCAAATTTGTGAATTCTCTATTCATTTTTATCTTTGCAATTTTGGCAATAATGGAATTAGGTATTTTCATTTATATATAGCAGATAGCAAAGTAACAGGATAGAAAAGAAAGATGTAAGCATTAATTAATATATGATATTAACATGTTTAGAAGCATGAACTATATAAAATGCTGTAGATGATGTTAAAAACTCTTGCCACAAAATTGGAGAAATGCAATATGAAATTAAACTGTAAAAAATGTCTTATTAACATTTTAAATAACATTGTTCCACATTTTTATATATCACACATTTCAAAGAAATTCATTTTACATAAAAGTCAGTCTAGTAAAGTAATATAAATAATAAAGTAGAGGTAGTGAAACTATTTACAATGTTAAGATTAGTACAACACTCTGTACATCCATAAGACTAGGATCCTAATTAGAATATGAAACAACCCATGTTTGTATATCAGAAGAGACTCTACTGTCATGTATAACTAAAAAGAACAAATAAAATTTTAAAAATTAGTATTTTCTGTTACATCGAATCAATTTCTTACTATCAATATGCCATCATCAGTATCTTTTAGTTTCTATAATTAAAGTTTCAGATATTTTGCCATTTTATCCAGTCTGTTTTTGGAAAGTTTGACATTAAAAATAAAATAAAAAATGAACTTTTCTTTCCCAGCTCTAGATGTTATTTCTACCAAATAAATAAAAATGACTAACAAGACTTTACCCATTCAAACAATTGCATCTGTTTCTTTTTCATTTGATATGTCATCTCATTATTTCAAACTATTTCCTATTTGTAAAAGAACTGGTAAAGACAGTAAAATGCATTTAGTTTATTTATTTCTCCTGGAATTAAATATATCTTATAATTTTGAATTACTAATGAGAAGAATTACAGAGGATGTCATTAGAAAAGAAAACTTAGGATCTTTTTTTATTGTATTTTAAATAAAATGGTACTTTTGCAATCATTGCAACCTACTTCTGAGAAAATTCTATTACTAGTAGGATTCTTCTGAATACTTTTCTATTGAATCTATCATTTAACTTTTTAAATATTAAAAAGAAAACTATAAATACATTCACTTTATGTATTTATATTATTTGCATAAATGGGACATAATTATAAAATAAATAATATTTTTGTTAAAGTTGTGGTTTCCAGATTGCCAAATTTATCTCCTACAGTTGCATGCTTTTTTATCTGGTAGTGCTTTGGTGATGTTTGAATAGTGAATAAGTTTAATGGTATATACACAGAATAGACAGTAGATTTGAAAACTATAAAACACAACAATCTATGCACAAACTTAAAATATATCACCCTTGGTAAGTTATGCTACCCTGTATAAATATATAAGTATATCTCTAAAATTATTCTTTCCTCTCTAGGCTATTATTACTTGGCTAACCAAGATATTTAGTCAAAAATGACTTTTATAGTGACCATTCCATTACCACACTATTTTAAATTGCAAGCACATTTCTATCTTCCTTTTTTTTTTTTCCACTTAATATCTCTTCATAGCATGTTGTAAATAAAATTGTATTGGCACCAACCCTGGCCCATATATTTGGGGAATTGTCTCTGGCTGCTTTGACAATGCTGGTAGTTTTATGTTGTTGTGATAGAGATCATGTGGCCAGCAGTGGCTAAAGGAGAATTTACTCTCTGGTCCTTTACCCACAAGAGTTTACCACTCTACAACATAAATAATTCCCTTATTTATTATGGTTACTCTTTGTCTCACCTCACTAGATGATAAATCCCTCATAAGCATAGATTTTTGCCTATTTCTCTCTTCAACAATTAATTTTTTTTGGAATGAATTAAAAAATATTGGAAATATATTTCGTCTTCACTAATTTTTTTTTCTTAAAAAGTTATAAAGTTATATACAAAGATATATTTTATCTTTTAAAAGATAAAAGCCAGTATATAAAATTATTTATCATAGGCACAATAAAGGATGACCAGTTGATCATACTGAAAAATTAATTATGAATCTTCAAATAATATATAATAAGGCTTTTAAATATTTATAAATATGTAGTGTATTTAATTTTTATACTGAACTAGTACAAATCCACTGACAGAAAAATAGAAGTACTTTAACTTTTTGAAAATGAAAGTAACAATATATATTGCTATACATCTTTTAAAGAAATGAGAAATATATCTAGCATGTGGAAGAAACATAGAAGAAAGAGGCTGCTTAATTTTAGTGTTCATAATAGACAAGGAAAATAATGTGAAGAATTGTCAGATGTGAACAAATAATATTATAAAATGAATTTCAAAAAAGTCACACAAATGTAACATACAATTTCAACAGACATTAGGGTTGACAAAAACTTAAAATAAATGGGAAAATATGATGAGGAAATTCTGATAAAACAATATGAGGCAATATTCTTGAGGAAGAAAATAATGCAGGTCCCACAAAATGTGAGTAGTTTATCAAGTTATCGATTACAATAAAAGCTTATTTATAAAAATCATCAAATATTTTCATTTAGGTAAAACTGAGATGAAATGACATTTTAAAAATAATAAAAGCTAAAAAATGCAAGTTATAATTTCTAAGAGTCAAAAGATAAAAATGAATGATGACAAAATTATATTGTTACATTGTATGCATGCCCAGATATATAACAACAAATTCCACTATTATGTACAATAATAATGCACCAATAAAAATATGGAAAAACAAAAATGGAAAGAATTTTGCCTATTGAGAGGAGAAGGTGGTATCATTCTCTATATTGAAAATCAGAGAAAAAAATAATCCCCCACTTTACTGTAACATATTGGGTCCCAGTCCTAAGAAACATTCCATGACAGTGATTGTCTTCAAGATGTTTTTCCAGGGAGTTATTTTGAGAATGGAGGGAAATAAACAATTGAGTCATGGAATTCAAACAATGGATTGGGTTCTAATGCACTTACAACAAAGACAGTACAGAGTGCCCTGGATCTGCAATGACCCATCAAAATTGCCCCAGATTTTGGGGAAACACTCACACCATTTTACTTTTTTGTTGATCAACCAGTTGAGAAGCAACCACAGAAGTAGTACTCATGTGTATCGTGGCAGTTTTCATCAGCAGAATAATGCACAAATTGAGTTTAGGAATAGGAATGTCATTTGGCAGCAGTCACAATGAGGTATGTTGATGAGGCAGGGGGCCTAGTCTTGAAAGGACAACTGAGTAATACCTCACAGTGTCAAGTAAAATCTACTTACCTAAATGGGCTACATGGATAAGTTCCCCATGGATCCAAGTGGGCCTCTCTTGTTGAATTACTTAGATGAGATGTAACAGACCAAGTTACAGTCCTTGGATCTAGTCTCAGAACCACAACAGGACAATTGTTATCTCCATCCTCTGCTCTCAATTTCTTATTTTCTTACCTTTCTGGGGGCCTAATTGTTGTGCCCCAGATATCATCCCTGATGTTTCTAGAATGTTGGGTAGAACATTCTCGAACATGTCCTAAGAAGTTTAGCCTTAGTTCACCATTCCATTTGTTCTTGTTGTTCATGTTTCATATACACTTCCTATACATTTTCTTTGTAGTAAATTTGCCCATCATTGAAAGTGGGGTAGAGAAGCTACCAATCTATTTTTTTTTATTTACTTATTTCTACCTTTAATTTTCTGTGTTTCTGTTTCAACATGCTTAAATAGTTGTGTTTATTGTATCTTCATGAAAACAGATATTTTAATCATTATTCTATATCTTTTGTTAACTGGTAACATTTTGTTTTAAAGTCTATTGTGATAATTTATTATTGTCATTTCAATTCTTTATCAGAGGAAAATGTCTTTCACAGAAACTTCAGTAGACTCAGCCCATCCAAGGAAATTATCAATAAACTTAAAAACGAGTCACTAAATATTACTCATATTGAGACACAGAAAGATAAATAATTGGGGAAACAGGAAAAAAAAAACTTAAAAATCTAAAAAGAGCTGTGAATCAATATAAAATATATAATATACACGGAATTGAGTCTCCAAAAGATGAAAATGAATTTTTATTTCCTCTTAATTCTTCTTTATGCTTTCTTCTTTTCATGGTTTATTTGTTTTTGATCCTTTCCACTTTTCAACCTTTCTGTTCTTTATATAGAATTGTGCATAGTAGGTTGTCAGGTTATATTTCCCCTTTCACCAGTTCATTGATGTCATTGCAGTATCCTCTAATTTACATAATTTCAGGCTAGAAATATTCTGTTTCTCACAACTTATCATTTTACATGGTGTTCCTTTTTTTTCAAGAGCCATTCAAGAATTTTTGTTTATATTTTCTTTGTAGAAGTTTAAATGTGATATAGCTTGATGACTTTTTTTTTTTTTTGCAAGATATGTCATTCTTTTTTTTTTTTTTATTCTTGGATCTGTGATTTGCTCTTCAGTAGTATTTTTTTTTTTTTTAATTCTCATCCTTTTTGTCTTCTGAGTGAGCCTGTTGGTGGGATTCACTTAGATATTTTCATAAGTGTATATAGGAATATTACATTATATTTATTCTACTGTTCTACCTATTTCTATCCTCCCCCTTTTATTTTGTTCCCCTTTGTCTAACCTACTGAACTTCTGTTACTCCTCTCTCCATCTTTATTGTGGTTCAGCTTCTACCTATAATTGAAAACATTCAACCTTTGGTTTTGGGGGATTGGCTTAATTCCCTTCACATGATAGTCATCAGATCCATCTATTTTCTGGCAAATGTCATCGATGGGCATCTACCTTGTTTCCAAAGCTTAGCTATTGTGAGTTGTGCTGCCTTAAACATCCATGTTGCATCTCTAGCAATTAAACAAATGTGAATTAAAAATACACTGAGATTTCATCTTCCTCTGGTTATAATGGCAATTATCAAGAATATAAGTAACAATATATATTTGTGAGGATGTTAGGAAAGGAAATGCTCATATGTTGTTTGTGGAACTACAAGTTGGTGCAACCCCTGTGGAAAGCAAAATGGAGTTTCCTCAAAAACCTAGAAATGGAACCACCATTTAACCCAGTTATCCAACACCTTGGAATATATACAAAAGATTTAAAATCAGCATACTACAGTGACACAGCCTCTTTGCTATAATTTCTTTTTATCTTTCTGGGATTCAGTTTTACATATATTATATACTTGACAGTGACAGTCTCTATAGACTTCTTAAGGTTTATTTCTCTGTTTCTCCTCCTCTCCCCACTTTTTTTGCTTTGTGTTTCAGTATGAGTAATATTTAGTGACTCATATTTAAGTTTATCGAGGCATTAAATTCATTAAGGCGTTTTTCCTCATAAATTTACAGCATTTGCATTTGGTTTCCCTTTTAGTTTTTATCTTTTTTCTCAAAGTGCTTACCCTATCTTCCATGTATTTACTTAGAGCCATTAACATGATCATAATTGTTTTAAATTTCCTATCAAGTAGTTTGGATATCATTGTTTTCTGTAGGTAGCTCTGGTTATTTTATACTTTTAATGACTTTTTACTTTCTTTTTTTATTATATCTTCTTGTTGTGGTCATTAAAAACTGGACATTTTGAGTAAGACAATAGAAACAGGGTTAAATGGTTTCATGCCCAGAAATGGACAACCCTCTTCTACTGAAACTTCAGTTCAGACTATTAAGCTAACTTAATTGGGAGTTGGTTGGGTCAGTGGTGTTTTTTTTGTTTTGTTGTTTTGTTTTGTTTTTTTATTTGTTTGTTTGTTTTTGTGTGTGTGTGTTTTACTTTTGGTTGGTATGATTATCCTCAGTGAAACCTAGGTTCCCAGTTCCTATAGATACATTGTGCTTATGGCACAAATTGACTTTTTCAAAGAAATATAATATAAAATTTAGGTTTTGCTTTTTTGTTTACATCATGCATTCTCTTGTTCCTTTCCTGTCCTTTCAGGAGTAATTTTCAATTGCATGTTATTCCTTTCAGGAGTTCATGCTCTGTTGTTTTGATTAGATTCAGTCATAAGTGTGTATGTGGTCAAGTATCAGTAAAGTGGCTTTATTTTTTTCCCATCCTCCAAAAACTGTACCTGTGAGCAAAATGTGTGTTCTCCTTTTTCTTTAAGACTTATTTTTTTCACCTTTTTTTTCCCCCTACAAGCTGCAATTAGGTTTTACTAACACATTTAAATAAGCAATATTTCATGTTCTTACACTGACAGATTTCATCTTCCTTTTAAAGTACAAGTGGGGTAGAAAATCCTGGGTGTAATTACTTGCACTTTTTGCATAGTTATTATTCCTCAATCCCAGATTACCCATCAATAAAAACTTGTCATATCTCTTTCTGATCTTTTCTATGAGTGTTTAGAAGAATTTGTGGAGAAAGACCTACAAGGGTATATGAACTTCTCCATTTTCTGTAGCCCCATAAAGATTTATATTGATTGTCAACATGTATTTAGCCTTTTCCAATTTTTCAAATATATTTCTTGAACTCTTACTGATGTCCACTTGCTTCTAATTCACATGAGCAAATATTTTTTTTTTATTTTCCCCCAACAAAAATCATTGCTTTTGGCCATTTTGCTATTTTGCACATCCTCAGCTATGCAGTGAATACATAAAAAAAAAAAATCTTGAATTTGAAGTTAATCTAACTTAAAATATAATGTATATTATAAAGTGAGAATGGTGTTCCTTTGGGTAGATGCATTTAATAGCAGATGTACACACAACTTTTAATCAGTAAGCCAGTATTCCTATTTTTATTTTATGTAGATTATAAATAGACCTTAGCCATAAGCACCTACTTTCATTGTCCTCATAGCCTTCATTTCAATGACATTATATTTATCATCTAAAAGTCAGTGAATATGTTCACTCCAAAGTATACTGGGTAAGAAAGTTTTAACTATATATGTGTTTAACTATATAATGTGTTTTTCAGGAACCATATCTCTTTGTCTGTTTTTTAATTTTTTTTTTTTGTTTGTTGTTGTTACTATTCTTATACCCAACACATTCAGGTTTGGTCATGTTGTAAACAATGTAGAGTCTGCCCACAGAAGTTGTCATGACCTCAAGAAAAGTAATTTTTTTCAGCTGAGGTGATCCCCAAAGAGGATTTACAGGAATGATTTGTTAATTGGCAAAAATCCCAGTAGGTACAGGTAGTAAATTTTTCCACTCCACAGTAGAGATCTTGGCTGCATATTATAGTATTCATATATTTATCTTTTGCTTACTTTTTTTCCATCAAGCAAAAGTATTTTCAAAATTGTCTTGATGATTAAGTATCTGAACACTAAATTATTGACATTTTTAGTTCTATATTCTACTGACTACTTTAGGAGAAAGAGAAGATAGCAGACAATAAATATATTGTAGTATGAAAATCTATAATATCATTTCATTGGCACTGTTCTCATATGGCCTTAGAAATAAAAGCACCTGTGACCACATAACTTAATGCTTACTCCAATAAATCCTTACCAAGTGAGTTAAGATACTAAAAATAATTATTATTTGAATCAGGAAATTATTTTTTAAAAAGTGAGAAAATTAGTAATCTCAGTACCTGATATTACAGATGTTCACATTATAGTATTGATTATCACCTGCTTGTTTCTTTTCTCCTAAATTGTCAGACATTTTCTACACCCACAGATAATGGTCACTGATCATGACTATAGTTACATCCAAACTTACCTCAAAATCCTCACCAAATTTTTTCCAATATTCAAGTATTGTTTAAAAGTTTTATTCAAATCTAAAAAGTTACTTCACCACTTATTCTGATGTTTTAAGTTTCTATAAATAACATTCACTAACTTTCACCCTGTTGAGGTTGTGTTCTCCATTGTTACAACAAATTTAATAAACTTATTAGTCTTGATTAACCAACAGAACTTAAAACTGTAAATCATATATATGGCCACAAGAATATTTAAATAACTTTTTAACACTACATAATACCGTCTGCTCTGAAACAATACACTTTCCTGAAGGTTTACAGGCTTGGAAACCTCTCTGATCATGATGGTAAGGTATGCCCCATACTTGATTTGAGCTCTGATTTCTGTTCATCTAGATTATTAATTGTCAAGCAAAGGTCTGCAGGCTAAAATTGTTCATGTATGTTTATGACTTTCTTGCTACAATACCAGAACTAGATAATCAGACAAAGACCCCAGAGATGAAATGTTTTCTATCTGCTCATTTCAATGAAAGATGATTGGTCTCTTATCTACATACTAAAATTTAGAGGTTTTTAAATCTCCTAAGAATGGGGATAGGTATCTTATAAACTATTTGATTATGTGTTCATGAATTAAAATCTCTCTAGAAATATCTTTAGATAATCTCTTTAGAACATATCTTTAGATAATCTCTTTAGAACATATCTTTCAGTATCAAAACTATAGTTATTCTCTATGATTGTTCTATTTGCTTTTCTTTTTGAATTTTTAGTAGGAAGATATTAGTGCAGAATAGGCAAAAATCTAAGAAGTCTGTATTTCAAGATGGTACTAAGGTCTTAAAAGATAAGAAGCATTTACCATATACTGATCTTTATAGGGTGGACTGTCTTGGTAAACTTTACAAAGCATTATGAAGCATTTCCTAAATTTTGTCTTTCTTTAAGTGGTATCTAGCCTCACTTGTCTTACTGCACCACAATTGGTGCTGGTTGGTCTTCAGATAGTGTCTGGAGATATTTGGGTTAACAAGCATCATTATCACCAATTATTGCAGGTCTTATTTAAGGTCTTAACAGCCCTTTTTGACTCTGTGAGTAAAACATAACCTTGTTCACATTTTAATTCAAATGCATATCTAAGTAATTAACATAATTTTACCAAGTGAAATTTGGAAATGTCTTAGCAATTTCATGTATCTTTAGATTTGAAAATGTAGTTTAACTTGAACTCAAAAGGTAACAATTTCTCATGAGGAAATCTTCTTTCTTATCGGTCCAAAAGAAAAATATACGAGATACCCTTTTTAGTGTCTATAATTCAAAAATGAATATGTGACACTTTAATATTTACATATATATTCCTTATTTTCTTATCAATTTTATTATTTTTTTTCTCACTAGATGAAGCTTCTAGACTCTTAATTGATAGTCATTAACTGTGCTATCCACAAGTCCTCTATCATTGGTATTATTTTTTGCCTTGAGTCTCTCTTGATAAGATTGTAGTATGTGACTAAAGTTACCTTATGGTTTTGTCAAGGTAAACATTAATAATTTATCCTTTTATTTCTCTGTAAACCAAACTCTTTCTGATGTTACATGAATAAATCACTGGTTTCAAGGGCATTTTCCTTTCACCCCTAAATAATATTTATATGGTAAAATCTACAATAGGCCAGAAATCCCAAATCCGTAAATAAAATGGGAGGTTCCTATTTCCATCCCCACCCCCCCCCTACACACACAAAAGACACATAACAGGAAACTTACATAGGAGTTACTTTTAAATAAAGCATTATTAACAGTGACTAAGGACGATATGTTGAATATGCAGAAATACTCTTCTTTATATACTTTACAGGAAAGATTTACTCAAAGTGAGTTTTCTAATCACATCTATATCTGATCATTAAAAACGTTTAACTACTTAGTGTTTGATTATGCCTGCTAAACGTCTCCAAATAAATTATATTATTTAGGAAATCATGCAGTTATTTGGGCCAAAGAGATCACTGGGTGGGTGACCCATAAAGTCTGGAATGGAAAATGAATTATATGAAAAAAGATCAGTATTTGGAAAACTGACTTACAAGCTGCAGTACTAATTGAAAAAAAAAAAAAAAGCCTTAGCATTTTGAACAATATTTTGAAATAAATATTGACAGAATAAAGAAATAAGAAGACACAAGATTAAGCAAGAGTTGATGATTGATGTTTAGATTTCTAATTGAAGACATAGAAACACAATAGTATTTCATATGTGTTCAAGTTTCTAAACTAAATTTTATAATGACATACTACTATATACCTGTTAGAATGGTTAAAATTCAAATCACTGACTACACCAAATTTTGATGAGGGTGTGGAACAACAGGAACTCTCATATATTACCAGAGGAAATACAAAATGTACAGTCATTTTAGTAGACAATTTGGCAGTTCCATACAAAATTAAATGAACACTTACCTTATGATCCAGCATCACACTCCCTGATAATTATCTCAATGAGTTGAAACTTATTTCCATACAGAATTCTTCAAATAAATATATTTAGCAGCATTATTCATGATTTTTATAATTTGGAAGGAACCAAGAAGTCCTTCCACAGATTAATGTATAAATAAATTATGGTATACTCAGACTATGAAATAGCGCAGCAATAAAAAAAAAAATAAGCTATCATTCCTTGAGAAATAAGTAAGGAACTTTAAATGCATGCTACTTAAGTGAATGAAGCAAATCTGACAATGCTACATACTGTATGATTCCCAACAATATGACATTTTGGAAAAGACAAAATGATGGAGGCCCTAAAAAGATCAATGGTTGCCAGGAGCATGAATGAATAGATGGAATACAGAGAATAATTTGTAGGGCAAAGGAATTTTTGTGTGTGATATTATAAGGATGCACATATGCAATTATACATTTATTTGGAACCCAAAGAATTGATAATGCAATGGGAAATCCAAAATTGACTTTGGATTATAATGTTGTGCCAGTGTTGTGTTTTCTATTGTAACAAATGCACCACTGGAGTAGTGGATATTAATGAATGGGGAAGCTGTTCCTAGGAGGGAAGAGGAGATATGGAAACTCTCTATATTTCTCTTAGCTATTCTATAAATCTAAAACTGCTGTTAAAGTAAACTCAATTAAAAAGTTAGGGGAAGATAATTTTTAAAAATTCACTGAAATAGTTTAGATGCACATGTCATTCAGTGTATGTGTTTCAAATTGTAAGTTTCACATATTCTTTAATCAATGGCATATCTGTATATGCACTGCACTGACTTTATTGCAATTAGTTGTTAGGAGGTGATGTTAAATATTGAATTTATATTAAGGAAGTGAAAATTCCTTGCTTTATACAATTTACACTTGAAACTTATATTGGCATAGAACAATAACCTTGCTCTTAATAAACCTTTATTTTTCACTGTTTTTTAAAAACATGTATTGATACATGGAAAAAAGTTGATCAAATTATGTTATGTATATGTTCAAAGGTCCACAATGAAACCCAACATTTGTCATTATTAATGAATGTTTATTACTGGAAAAACTATGTCACATTTATACTAAAGGGAAAATATTGAAGTATAATTACAATATCATACAAGGTTATAGCAATAACATAATAACCACAAGGTTTCGCACAGGACCTGCATGGGCAAGGGAAATTAAGGGTTCCCCTCCAGAAAGATGGGCTGGCTGAAGAATAAAAGCTAAGAAAATACTACTACAAAATAACCACAGGACACAGAAATATAGTTTTAAAGTGGGGGCAGCAACAGGTCAAGCTGACCAGATTGGTGCCTCTTCTAACAAAGATGGAGCCCCAAACTTGCTTTATTTATACCAGTAGAGACCAAAGGGGATTGGTAGTTATAAGGTGTCATTGTGGAAGGAGTCTTGTCTCCATTCTTGCTTCTTCAGGTAAAACAGCATATAGATGGGTGTAGGAAGGCTGTTTGACTCTTAACAGTTCACTCCCATCTCCAGTTTGCTCAGGACCTTTTGACAGAACTCGGTGGGAGTTCACAAGTATTGGGTCATCTCACCAGCAGGAGTGCTGCTGTGAGTTCCCAGATACCAGATCTTCCCACTGCATGGCTTCAGTGCAGATCTGGTCTACTCAGGTTTCACAGGTGTCTTCCTTCAACAAGGCATTATGAGGTTCATTAAACTTTTCTGTGATCAATATATTGTACAATTTGAGAAAATTATTTTCAATTATCTTTAGTATGTACAAGGAGTAGAACTGACAGATTACATGCTAATTTTATGTTTTCCTTTTTGAAAAACTTCCAAATTGTTCCCTTAGAAGTGACATCATTTAAATATCAGCAATGTATGAAGGTTCCAAAATACCCACATCCCCGCCAATACTTGTAAATATCCTTTTTAAAAATTATTATCATTATTATTATTATTATTATTATTATTATCATTAGTATTATTACAATCCTAGTGGACATAAAATACAATCTCACTACAGTGTTTTTTTTTTTTTTTAATTTTATCTGTTCTTTTTACTTATACATGACAGTAGAGTATATTTTGACATGTTTATAAAAACATGAAGTATGTCTTATTCTACTTAGGATTTCAGTCTTGTGTATATATAGCATGTGGAGATTCACTGTGGTGTATTCATAAATGTACATGGGAAAATCATGTTAGATTCATTCCAATGTCTTTCCCATTCCTATCCTCTCCTTTTTCTTAATTCTCTTGGTCTAATCCACTGAATATCTATTCTCCTCCACCCCTTATCATCCACATATCAGAGACAACATTTGAACTCTGGTTTTGGGGAATTGGCTTATTTCACTCAGCTAAATGGTCTCCAGATTCATCCAATTACTGGCAAATGTCATCAAGTCATTATTCTTTGTGGTATAATATTTTATTGAGTATATACACTACAATGCTTTGTCCATTCATCTATAGAAGGACATCTAGGTTGGTTCCATAGCTTAGCTATTATGAATTGACCTGCTATAAATATGGATGTGTACGTTACTGTATAACGCCCTTGGATATATACCTAGGAGCGGTATAATTGGGTCAAACGATGGTTCCATTTTTGAGGAATCTCCATACAACTTTCCAGAAGGATTGCACCAATTTGCAGTCCCACCAACAATTTATGACTGTATGTTTTTCACCAGCATTTGTTGTTGTTTGTATTCTTTTTTTTTTTTTTTTTTTTTTTTTAAGTCAGCTGACTCTTTATTGCTTTAGAAGGCATGGGATGCTCAGGAGCTCTTGGTGGGGCAGGTCCGCTTCCTCTTCACCATCACGGGCTTCTGGCTGCGCAGGATAGCACTGGCTCTGTGGATGTTTGTATTCTTGATAATTTCCATTCTTACTGCAGTGAGACACAATCTCAGGGTAGATTTAATTTGCATTTCTCTAATTGCTAGAGTTGTTGAACATTTTTTCATATGTTTGTTGACCATTCATATTTCTTCTATGGAGTGTCTGTTCAATTCCTTGGCCCATTTATTAATTGGGTTATTTGTTTTTTTGGTGTTAAGTTTTTTTTTTTTTTTTTTTTTTTTTTTGAGTTCTTTATATATCCTGGAGATTATCCCTCTATCTGAGGTTCAGGTGACAAAGCTTTTTTCCCATTGGTAGGCTCTCTGTTCACATTCTTAGATGTTTCTTTTGCTATGAAGAAGCTTTTTAGTTTGATATCATCTCATTTATTGATTATTGATTTTACTTCTTATGCTAAAGCATAAGAAGGAGTCTTGTTGAGGAAGTTTATTCCTAAACTCACATGATGGCATGTTGGGCCTACATTTTCTCTAGTAAGTTCAAGCTTTTTGGACTAATGCCTCAGTCTTTGAGTTGCATTTTGTGAGAGATGAGTGTGAAATTTCATTCTGCTACATATAGATTTCCAGTTTTCCCAGCGTCATATGTTGAAGAGGCTATCTTTTCTCTGATGTATGTTTATGGTGTCTTTTTCTAGTATGTGGTAACTGTATTTTTGTGGGTTATTTCCAGAAATACATATAATCTTATAAAGAAGTCCTGATTGCTCATTGGAAATATATTCAAATAATTTTTATAATATAGTTAAGTAATTTTCACGTTTTTAACAGACTCAAGGAGTGGTTAAAACTTAAGTTAAAAAATTATCAGTGGCCTAAAAAATCTAAGAAATTAACACTGACTGATTTCTATTGTCTGCAGTTTTCAGAGGGAAAGGTTTGATTGTTCTGAAAATCAAGTAGAGGAAAATAAAGACATTATATAATTGAAAATTTATAAACTTATTATGCTACTATATCTTGGACTTTTTGTATTTATTTAATATGAAGAAATTTTCAGAAAGTTTCCATTAAATTTCTCATTGTATAGTCAGGTTCCTAAATTTATTTAGGCAATTTCTCTACAGAAATTCCTGACAGGAAAACCTTAAATATCAGGGTAATTATAACCAGTTAATTTCAAAAGACACAGAATTTAAGTGCAAGAATTCCATTTTATTCCAAAGTCCTGAGGATGTATGGGAAATTTAATAACATCAAAAAATGTACATTATGACTCATTATAACCATAAAACTGAAAAAGAATATTTCTATAGCTGTTTACCTACTGTTTCCATTCTGAAAATTTTCCAAACTTACAAACCTATTAAAAATAAAGTAAGAAATTTCTGTGCATTATTAACACTTGGAAATTGAAATTTTAATCTAAGATTTTACATTCTATTGAGCATCTTACCCTAGTGCTTCATTATTTCATAAAGAAATTTTAGCTGATAATTTGGAACTGGATTGTAAAATGGGTTGATGATACTCCATTTTGTCCATTTCATTTACTGGCCGCATTGTCATATGCAGGTCAGTTAGTCTTGCTTGCTGTACAACAAAAGTTTTAAAGTAGTATATATGCACCAAATCAATGCATTTTATTTTACTGTCTCAAAAATAGCACTTTTTAAACTCTATCAAGAGTAGTGGTAGGTGAACTTAATGGAATTATCTATTTATCTATCCATATTATTTAAAAGGGTACTAAAATGAAAATTTAGCATGTTTTAATAAAATGATTTAATTTTTTAAAAATATTTATTTATCTGCTTTAATTGTACACGTTGCATTTATTTGTACGTGGTGCTGAGGATCGAACCTGGGCCGCGCACGTGCTAGGCGAGCTTTCTACCGCTGAGCCACAACCCCAGCCCCCGAAAATGATTTAAATTTAACATGTATTTATCTCTACACAGTTACACTTCATTTCTTTTATAGAAGTAAGAAATGTGGAGATGCTGCACAACTTTTCCTTCATAATTTCTATTTAAGCATGTCGTTTTTGAAAACAGTCTCAATATTTGAAAACTTGTTTTATTACTAAACTTTAAATAAATATGGGAAGACAAGGGATTTAGTAGTATGACAAGTAAGTTAAATTTTTATCCTCAAAGTAGAGTTCAGGTCATTATATATGATGTAAGGCAGTGAATATATTTTAGATAATTTTTCAGCAGAGTATCACGCTTAGGAGCAAAATGTGGCAATGGAGATAGTACAAATGATACATCAATTTTTAAAAATATTGTATAAAATATATGCAATTAATTAACAAGTGAAAATGTCATATTTTCCAAAGTGAAAACCAATAGGTCAAGACACTAAAGTGTTTGGGGATAAGTTCATGAATAATGGTGGATCTTGATCTAAGCTTTGAAAAATGTAGAGTTGGGAAGATAAACTGAAATATTGGTTGCATTATGAGCAAAAATGATTAAAAGAACAGAAGTAGAAAACATGCAATTTTGATGATGCATAAAAAATTGATTTTCCACAGTTGTATGGAAAAGCAGAGTAGGGTGCAGATTAATATAGTGTGGCAAAATGGCATTGTTTTCAGTGATTAGTTTAGGCAGAATATTAGATGCAATAAATAAATAAGAGAAGTTTTTTGAGTGGATGAGTTTCATGATGAAAAAATGTTGCTTCTGAGTAACTAAAAATAATAAGTTGCATAGGACAAATTAAGCATTTTATAGTCACCAAGGGTTTTTATATATTTAAAATGTTATATATTGATTTTATTCTCTAGAGATGTGGCAAAGTAATTTATTTTTGAATGTTTTTTAAATATTGGCTGTTTAGGGAATAGAACAAAATAAGTTATATTATTGTGGAGGCAATTCAAATTAGAGATAAATGAGGAGATCAATTGATCAGTGGTAAGATTGGGAAGGAAAGTGTAGATGGGAAGAATATTATGGAGACAAAGCATATAGAATTTTTTATTAAATGGATTAATAAAAAAGGGAGAAGAATTAGAAGTGAACCCAAATATTATAGCTTGCACAACAAATTGGATGACCATTCCACCCAATTTTGAAAGATTAATAATTTTAGGAGGAATCATGATAAGTACTTTTAAAGTATTTTGTGCTTGGAGAGAATTATGGTGAAGAGAAAAGTCTGGAAACTTTTAGTGGTTAAGAGATGATTGTTATAAGCAGCAGTCATGAGGAAGACTGAGAGGGAACGGTTAGAAAGTTATCAGGAGAACCAAGAGAGTAAAAGCAAACAAACAGTGCTTTAAAGAAGCGTAAGTGATCAACAATTTCACATGACAGACATGTCCTATAACACTAAGTTTGCCAAGATGATGAAGCATTCTAGAGAAGTGTTAATCTAATGAGGCCCCTAGGTACAGTTTATAAAGAATAGGTAAATGTTTTTCTTTGAGAAAAAATTTCCTTGATTTATATTCATTACAATGCCCTGCAAGGATAGGATGCTCTATTTATTCTAATAAATTGTCTCTAGAGCACATTGTACTTCCCAGTTAATTAAATAGTACCATAATTTATTTCTATTTATGTTTTAGTATTTTTTTCCCTGGTGGTATGTAAACCATCCTTAGCACCTTGGGTCAGAATGTATAGTACATTTTTGGAGCCATATTAACTCTTTCTTTTTCATGTAATGCACTGAAGGTAAGAATACACTTGGTATTACCTACACACATAGGTAAATTGGCTTCATTCTTCTGTACAATCAGGGACAATTTCACATTAATTGTACACATCATCTTCTAATATAGTAAGTTCTCTTAATGTGTAAATTCCTTCCTGTGAGAATTGAATCATTTTTGAGTCAACACTAATTTTTCAGGTCATGATTAGTTAGTGGTATAGGTAAGTTTATATAAGACCCATAAAAGATGGTGAAAGGGGTATACAGACATATAAATGTGTACAAATGCATACACACACATGCATACATAGAGTAATACTCAGAATTTACAATATCAAACTTCTAATTTATCTTGCTTTCTTCTTTGACCAAGTTTCTTCATTCTTATTTATTTATTTATTTATTGCTAACACGGATTGAACCCAGGGTCCTTAACCACTGAGCCACATCTCCACCCTTTTACATATTTTATTTACAGACAGGGTTCTCTCACTGAGTTGCTTTTGAGCTTTATTAGATTGCTGAGGCTGTCTTTGAACTCATGTTCTTCCTGCCTCAGCCTCCTGAGCCACTGGGATTACAGGCATGTGCCACCACACCTGACTAAATACTATTGTTTATAAGATGACTATATGATTAATAACTAATTGATTTAACAAATATATATTAATTGTATATTTAACAAATATACATTAGTTGTGTATTTCAATATTATGTCTACTTCTGAGGATACAGCAGAGAACACAGTGTCTATTTTTCTTGCTGTCATGAAGCTTGAACTTAGTAGGAGTACACATGGTGAGTAAAATAAGAAATGTTTGCAAGTGATATGGAGAAATTGGATAAAACGTAAGAAGAATGTTCAATAAATATTGGATGAAAAGTTTTGATTGCCCATCCATCATCTATTCTTCACTTATTCCATCACAAACTAGTCCAAGTTATTGTGTTTTCAACCCCCTGACTATGTAATCACTATTCAGAAGCTGTGTTCATCAGGTTTTGCATTGCAGTGACCAAATAACTGAGAAATACAATTTAGAGTGAAGATTCATTGTGTCATAGTTGGTTAACTTTACTGCTTTTTACCTGAGTAAGGTAGAAAGCATCATGGTAGAAGGGTATTGTAAAGCAAAATTGCTTACCTCATACCAATGGGGAAGCAGAGAGAGGGGAAGGATCTGGGAATCAAATATAATCTCCAAGGGCACATCCCTAACAACCTACTAGGTTCTTCCTCCTACAGTTTCCAGTAGCTCCCAACAATGCTATTCAATTCATAAGCCACTGAGTGGGTCAGACAATCACTTCCTGAAATTTCTACCTCTTAACATTGCTACACTGGGGACTAAAGTTTAACACATGAACCTTCAAGGAGCATTGCATACCCAATACAGGGGACCATCAGTCACATCAGAATTCCAGCATTGATGATTAATCATAATCAAAGCACACATGCTTTTGGTGACTGTACAGGCTATATGGTTCTCATGATCTAAGTCTGTACAAGAAAGTGAAAACAAAGAATTTTCTTTCATGGATTAGTGAAAGGTCAATAGGTTCTTTGCCTCACATATAATGATGTGACCAGAAGCATTTCAGTGAATTTCATATAGCTAGAAAGGAAGACGCCTTAAAATGAAGTTAATGGTTGTTGGCAGATTAGAGACAGACAGACTGAACATCGATAGGTTGTGATGTCATCAAGTCACACAGTTGAACAATTTTAACATCAATCTATGTCTTTAGACTTGCTTTTATGTAATGTTTTTCCTTTTTTGTTTAAATTAGTCTGGTTTGAAGTGACTGTTACTTGCAGCTGACACATACACTGAATGTCAAGGATGTCCCCTCTGAGGATGTTACATTAATTTTGAACACTATGTTCAGAAGGAGACAGTAATACAAGCTTCAGTAGAAGGAACATTCCACACAGTGGGGACCACTGCTGTAAAAGATATGAAGAAGAAATGAACCCAAAATGTTAAAGTAAAATAAAAAAATATCAGTGTAGATGGATGTTATTTAGTGAAGGAAACAGAATTTTAAAAACAACTATAAAAAAAGTTTGGGTCATATCATGTAGGGCCTCGTATGGCTAGGTCCACAAACATGGAAATCATGAATATAGACACACAATGTATTCAATCAGTCTACATCATCTAAAGAACTCAGGGAGAAAAATGTAGCATCAGACATTCTGGGAGAGGTTTATTTCTTTTAAAATACAGAAGCATTACAAAAAAGAATTGAGAGTATTTGAACTAGCTTCCTTCTTTTTTTTCTTTCCTTCTTTCCTTCCTTCCTTGTATCTTCATTTACTCCCACATTCAATATGAAGATTTTCATATAATTAATAATAATGATGGTATTCATCTTGACTATTACTTATTTGACTCTTAAAATTCATCAGGTGCCCTTCTAAGATCTATATTCTTTGTCAACACAAAAATCGTGTGGGTGTATATACACACACACACACACACACACACACACCTACACACACACACACAAATAAGAAGCTAAATTACAGCAAAGTAACATATATGATCCCAAACATATAGTAAGGGGTAGAATAGTGAATGAATTAAAACCAAATCAAAGTTTCCCTATCCATTCATCTGTTGATGGGCATCGGGGTTGGTTCCACAATCTAGCTATTGCGAATTGTTCTGCTATAAACATTGATGTGGCTATGTCCCTGTAGAAAGCTGTTTTTAAGTCCTTTGGGAATACACAAAGGATTGGGATAGCTGGGTCAAATGGTGGTTCTGTTCCAAGTTGGTATATATACACAATGTAACACTACTCAGCACTAAAAGAGAACAAAATCATGGCATTTGCAGGTAATGGATGGAGTTGGAGAAAATAGTGCTAAGTGAAGTTAGCCAATCTCAAAAAACCAAAGGTCCAATGATCTCTTTGATATGAAGATACTAACTTATAAAGGCAAGGGAGTCGGAATGAGAGGGATGAAAGTACTTTAAGTAGAACAAAGAGGGGGTGGGGGCAGGAGGCAAGGGGATACGGATAATGGCAGACTGAGTTATCCATGATTACCCTAAATACATGTATGAAGATACAATTGTTGTAAAAATACTTTATATAAAACCAGCAACTTGAAAAATTGTGCTCTTTATATGTAATATAAAGTGAAATGTATTCTGCAAACATGTATAACAAATTAGAATTTTTAAAAATGCAAAAAAAGTCACCTCATTGAAGAATTATACTATTAACCAGTACCATTTTGATACTAACTGACCAAAAATCCATTAGTACACTGAATAGACAGACTCCTTAACTTATATGATTCAAACTAAAAGAGAAGTTACTTGTATATTTAAAACTACAAATTTTCTATAGAAACTGATATTAATTTGAGTCCTTTCCATTAAAGAACTATATGATACATATCTTTCTGAAGTGTATTTATGCATTTTTGTTCATTCTATGTTATTCTGTTCCCATGGAGTTCTGTATTGGGATTTAATTCCTTGTGTTAAGTCTGCATTACATTTTAAGTATATCATCTCTAAATTGTTTTATGCATTATATTAAAATTATTTTTAGATGACTATTATTTACACAGGTGGAAATAATTAGACCAAAACTGATTAAACCTCATTCTATTGTATTGTTAGAGTTTCATTCAGTTAAAAAAAAAAAAAAAAACTCTAAAACTCTAATAATTAGGAAATGACATTATTATTATTTTGACAGTGCATCTCCCCAGAGTTTCTCTCCTTTGATTAACTGTATTCTTGACATACCCTATAGCAGCAGAAGAGTTTATACTACTCCCTTTTTAGTGAGAAAGGTAATTTCTACTTTCTGTTAGTTGGATAAAAATATAGACCTATGACAATTTCTGGGTAATCTTGTTCAATATTCTTTCTGATTGTAGTCTACTAATTTCTTATTTATTTTTGTTAGTAGATTATAGTTATACATAATATTTTAGTTCATTTTGACAGTTCTACAAGCATGGAATATAATTTGCTCTAATCCAGTCCCCAATACTTTCCCTGTCCCTCCCCCTTCATACTACCAAAGACACCCTATTGTCAGAAGAAAGAAGTGGAAACTGTTGAGAATGAGAGTTGTGTGAATTGCCACACACTTTAACAATGGAAGCACCTCTTTGCTCTAAAGGATTATATATGAATGTTATTATATCTGTCTATAAACTAACTTTCTTTTGTTTACCTCTGTGATTTTTAATGTGGTTGAGATACTATTAGCTCTAGCAAACTCCCTTTCCTTTCTCTTTATTGACAATAGACTCCACTCCCAAGTCTGCAGGGGAGAGCATGAGCCTTAGTGAAGACATTCATTGTTCCTTGGGTTCAATCGCATTAGTAATTCCAGTTTTTTACTCCTTCCTGTTCCACACTCATTGCCACGGATCTTTAATTTTTCTGCAAGAGGGATATTGAAAAAAATACCCAATGATTACAACCTTGTCTCTTAGCTTCAGGTTTGACCACATGAACTGTTTTGTGCAATAAAATGAGGATTAAAGGATAGTATGAGAGATCAGAACCCAAGCTTGAAGAAGCATTACATGTTTACCCTTGGTAGCTTCTGGTTTTGCTTTCACTACGAAAAGAACATGCCTATGCTGGAAGTATGAGAGATGTGTAGAGCAGATTGAATTTACCATACCAGCTAAGGGGCCTTTAGACTTGCAAGCTAGATAAATGTTTATTCATTATTGAGATTTTTATGAGGTTTTAATGCAGAATTATCTACCTGCAATTAAATGATATGTGTCCCATACATGAATTTTCTGTTCTCTTTTGCTTTCATTTGATTCAAATTGCTTTAACTGCTGTTCATTTGTATATGATAGAAATGTTTATACATATTTATACTTTTATCTGATGTGACTATTTTAGCATGAGTTAAGGTGTAATAAATGAACTCAAAGTAGACAAATATGAGACCTTCCCAGGCATTTTATATGCTATAACATTAAAAATAATACTTTACATCTAGGATTACTACAATGCTTGAATAAAAAGCAGGGATAAATATTTTAATGTTCCTGGCATAAATAGAAAAGTACCAACAGTAGCAGATAATGATTTTGACACAAAGAGATGAGCAGGACTAGAAAAGGAAGATCAGAAAATTCTAACAACACCTCAGTACCTGGAGTCTGTTTATCTTAATACCATCTCTGCTCCCTATCAGTGGTACAAAACCCTAAGAATTGCAGACACATTCTAGAATGTGAAATATGTTATATTAAGCTAAGAGAAGAGTAAGACCTTGAGCCAGAAACAAAGATTTTCCCTGTCTCTGCCTGCCTCCCCAAGACTCCAATCAGTGACTGTACAGTCTTAATTTTCCCCATTCCTTTATATATATTTTTTTGTCTTTCTAGAGCATCTGAAATTGTATTTACTTATATAGTATATGGAATTCAAATATTTTTTTCTTGTACTTTTGTCTTAATTTCTATAGACTCATTCTAACATTACTTGTTAAATAGTTTGACTTACTTTGAAATGGTGACATTATTATAAGTTAAATATCATATATGCTTAAGTATATTTTGATTTTCAAACTTCTGCTTTATTTCTTTGCCTTAAGTTGATAAAAATTTTTAACTACTGTGCATTTGTACTTGATAGATACATTTATATACATTTATACTGATGAGTTCTGGCATCTCTGCCAGTACATGCAGTATTTTTCTTATCCATTGTAGTTCTTATTTCCCTGTTTCATACATAGAAATTTAATTGTGATTACTATAGCACATTGTGGGATAAAACATCTTGTCATTTATTAGATAGCTTACCATGTCAAGAGAAAACAAAAATTATGGGCCCAAAGATGAAATTCTGGGGGAAGTTACACCATGAAGCAGAAAACTGAGATTAAGATATGTGAGATGAGAATAGTGATCAAATTACGTTTGTTGATTGATTGTACTTCTTCTTGCATAAAGTGTCTGTTCAATACCTTAGCCCATTTATTGATTGGGCTATTTGTTTTTTGGTGTTAAGTTTTTTGAGTTCTTTATATATCCTGGAGATTAGTGGGGCAGGGGATAGGGAGGAATGAAGGAACTTTGATTTGTGTATATACCCTATATACGTATACACTACAGGAGTGGCTCTGTACCATGCACAGCCAGAGGAATGAGAAGTTGTCCTCCATTTGTGTACTATATGTCAAATGAATTCTACATGTAAAATTAATTAATTATTTAAAAAAGAAAAATCATAAAAAATAAAAATAAAATAACCCAATCAATAAATGGGTTAAGGAACTGAAGAGACACTTCACAGAAGAAGAAATACAATCCATCTATAAACATATGAACAAAATGCTCATTATTTGTAGCAGTTAGAGAAATGCAAATCAAAACTACTCTAAGATTCCATCTCACTCCAGTCCAAATGGCAATTATTAAGAATACAGGCATCAGGGGACTGGGGTTATAGCTCAGTGGTAGAGTGCTTCCCTAACACTTGTGAAGCACTAGGTTCAATCTTCAGTACCACACAAAAATAAATAAAATAAAATAAAGATATTGTGTCCATCTACAACTAAAAGTATTTTTTAAAAAGAATAATACAAGTAACTATAAGTGTTGGTGAGGATATGGGGAAAAGGTACACTCATACATTGCTGGTGGGACGGAAAATTGGTGCAACCACTATGGAAGGTAGTATGGAGATTCCTTAGAAAACTTGGAATGGAACCACCATTTGACCCAGCTATCCCACTCCTCAGTCTATACCCAAATGACTTTAAAAAAGCATACTACAGTGACACAGTCATATCAATGTGTATAGCAGCTCAATTCACAACAGCTAAACTATGGAACCAATCTAGATGCCCTTCGACAGACGAATGTATAAAGAAACTCTGGTATATATACACAATGGAATATTATTCAGCTTTAAAGAAGAATGATATTATGGCATTTTCAGGTAAATGGATGGAGCTGGAGAATGTTATGCTATGCTAAATAAGCCAAACCAAATAAAACAAAGGCCCAGTGGTTTTCTCTGAAAATTGGATGCTGATTCATAATAGAGGTGGTGGTAGGGAAGAATGGAGGAACTTTGGATTGGGCAGAAGGAAATGAGGGAAGGGGAGAGTATTTGGGAGTGGGAAGGACAGTGGAATGAGATGGATATTATTTCCCTATATACATGTATGATTATACTATTCATGTGACTCTGCACCATGTACAGCCAAAGGAATGAGCAGTTGTGCTCCATTTGTGTACAATGTGTCAAAATGCGTTCTACTGTCATATATAACTAATTAGAATAAACTAAAATAAAAGAAAATGGATTAATACCTAAATGTATAGGTACTTCATAATGTATAAGAATGTTCAAAAGATTAAAAAAAATATAAAATAAAATACAAAGTCTTAGATTGATAACTATTGGCCATCAATACTAGAAACCAAATACCAAGCTTTGGACAAGTTCTTGTTTGATTGTTCTTTTTCTAGGAAATATGCTTTGCTGCTTGCATAAAGTTACCATTTCAGATTTGTAGTCCTCTGTCATTTTAGAAAAAGTAAGATTTGCTCTTCATTCACAATTTTTTGTATCAAGGCTGTGGACAGTAGATATAGACATGGGTTGGATTTTAGAGGATGGTAAGAAAATATTGGTTGTTTTATGCAAAGTTGATATTTTCTGTGAGATAACAGGATAATTTGGGGATATATAAAATTTTGCTTATAGACTTCAATTCTAATGGACAACTATGATGTTCCTGATTTTTGTTTGTTTACTTACTTGCTTCTTTGTTTTTATGATTTTTACCTCTAGATATCATTTCTACCTTTTTTTAAACTTCTTGTTTAGCACAGAGTAAGGTAAATATGTAGCCTAGGATGATTAATATACATTTTCAATTCTTTGAGCAAGATGCTTGAGTTAAGAATAACATATGTCCAATCATTTTGTGAAATTTTATATAGTAAACGCATATTAATCATTTTTGGTGTCTACTGCATTATAGATAATGTTATCGGTCCACTAAGAGCACAGGTGATTAAGAGATAAGACTTAGAGCTCAAGGATCTTGTATTTCAAAGGAAAATTTAAATAAATATTAAAACAAGTATGTTTACACATACATGGATGCATATATGTATATACATATATAATATTGAAACTAGAATTTAACATGAAACACTTTTCTCTCTTTGTGCTAACAGGTGGGGCCAAGAAAACCCACATAAGTGTCAGAAGCTAATCACAGAAGGGAATGCCTCCCATTGTCACCCCTGAAGTTGCAGCCTGCAAAGCTGGATTCTTTCCTTTTACAGTTCTCAGTGTTGCAGCTCTACATGGAGGCTATGCCCTCCAGTATTGTAACTGACCCCAGCAACTCACCATCAACTTCTTTTCAGGTTCTTGTCTTGAAAATCTGAAGAATGAAATTAACTTAACAACTGAAGGCAAAGTGAAAGAAGTAGGATTTATTCAAGTGTGAAAAATAGAAACAGAATTCTTGTAGGGACAAGAGGGAACACAATAAATTTTCCACTCACGGTGTAGTAGTCTAGGGGTTTGATCCAAATTGATGCTACTCAGGGCCTGGAAAAGTACTGATGTTATTAGTTATCTCTGCATTCCCATTCAGCTCTACCCCACTTCCTTTTTCTCAGTGCTGGTCAGGAAGCAGGAAATTAAAGTTATTGACTGAAACATGGATGCTTGGGGATTCTGGAATGCAGTGCTGTGTGGAGTGGACATCCATACCTACCAGGCCAGGTTGCCTCAGTTAGACAAGTTTTTGCACACTGGCTTGTCTCAACCCTGGCTTGCTCTGCCTCAGGCCCATGCTGGCACTATGGGCTATGATCACCCGTGCCCTGTGCTTGCTGCCTGTGTTCCAGACCACCCAGGTCCCCATTCCACAGCTCCAGGACAAGGATTTGGCTTCAGTATTTGTCATATATTTCTTAAACAGTCACATTGAGAAATGTTTTCTTTTAATTTTTAAATTCAAATTAATTAAAATTAATGAATGCTTAAAATGCTAATTTGGAGGAGAGTGAAGCCATAGGATCTTTTAGGCTGGTTATAACCTAGTCTTCTTATAGAAGGCTCATGGACATCACAGCTTAGCATAATACTAGGAACATGTTTTACATTATCTTATCCAAACTTCCATGGCTAGGATAATAATACATTCTGGGGAGAGGGTACTGGGGATTGAACTCAGGGGCACTCAACCACTTTAACACCTCACCTTTGCTGAGGATGACTTTGAACTCATGATCCTTCTGCCTCAGGCTCCTGAGCTGCTGGGATTACAGGTGTGCACCACCGTGCCCAGCAAAAAGGATAATAATATCTTATTCTCACAGTTATTATAAGGAATACATAAGGCTTGTCTTTTTTCCCCTTTAACTCAGTTAAAATAGTGCTTTATGCATAGAAATAATGCAGTAGGTTTTTATTATAATTCTTATATTTTATCCCAATATCTTGCCCCCCCCACCATATACATATAGTAATGAAAGTTGGCCACAGATATATATTCCAACTTAAAGATTTTGAACTCCTTCTCTAAGAACAGTTCACCATCCCATATTGAAATTTAACACATTTTATTTAACTAGGCAAAATGAGATGAACAAATTGGTCTGGACACAGTTGGTTTGGTTATAATAAGTAAATCATAAAACGAGGGAATTCATTTGAAAATTGCATTCTCATCCATTAATAAACTCAAATTAAACACATGGATGCTACTCTGTGTCACCATTTTACATCAGGTATTCCTGTGCAGAATTATTAGTATTCTACAGAGGACTTTACTGTGTGGGAACAGCTTTATTTATGTTACAAAGATAATAGGCCTATAATGGGAAGGGTAATGAAGATCTGTACTGAGGGCATAATGCTGCGATTCTTGTGGCTTGTTAAGATCATTGAGTACATACAGAGACAATAGCATGAAGAAAATGATGAGACGATTATTATGTGTTTTAAACCACAGTTAATTACACAAATTACACATATTAAGTGAAAGAGAAATAACCACTCATTTTACGTGCCTATTTGTAGTGATAGGTGGCTTGGTGAATATAAGAAAATAAGGAATTAAAAAAAATACCCATTATCTCAAAAAACATTACAAAAGCCAAATAATAAAGTTTGGTTCCCTACCACTATTATATATTCTCACTCCCTTAGTTCACTGTAAAAAGTGAGAAATGCATGAGTACCTACAAAATATAACAAATTAAAAGTTGTTCAATATAATAGAATTTAAAACATACATACACAATCACTCTCCTTCAAGTTAGTCAAAATTCTGAAAATTTTTTTTTTAATTTTTTTATTTTTATAATTTTTAATATGTACAATTCATAGTGCATATATTTAGTATCTTTTTACTTACAACTGTTTGTATACAAAGTATATTCGTACAATTCAGTTCTTCCATCATGCATTAAGGAAAATGATATCCGTCTCATTCAACCACCTTCTTTTTTTTTTCCCCCCTCCCTCCCCGCTTGCTCCCTCCCTTACCCTCCCTTCCCTTGACCATTCTAGTGTTCCTCTAATCCTCCTATGTACCCCCATCCAACAATATTTTGAAAAAGCCTCCTTATATAAGAGAGAACATTTGGTACTTGGATTTTTGAGACTGACTAACTTCACTTAGCATTATGTCTTCCAACTTCATCCATTTACCTGCAAATGCCATTAATTTGTTTTCTTTTATTGCTGAGTAGAATTCATTGTGCGTATATACCACATTTTCTTAATCCACTCATTTACTGAGGGACATCTAGGTTGGTTCCACAACCTAGCTATTGTGAATTGTGCAGCTACAAACATTGAGATACCTGTGTCACTGTAATATGCTGTTTTTAAGTCCTTTGGGAATAGACCCAAGAGTGGGATGGCTGGGTCATAGGATGGTTCCATTCCCAGTTTTCCAAGAAATCTCCATACTGCCTTCCATAACGGTTGCACCATTTTGCAGTCCCACCAGCAATGTATGAGTGTGCCTTTTTCTCCACATCCTCTCCAACATTTGTTGTTGCTTGTGTTCTTGATGGCTGCCATTCTGACTGGAGTGAAGTGAAATCTTAGAGTAGTTTTGATTTGCATTTCTCTAATTGCCAGCGATGTTGAACATTTTTTCATGTATTTGTTGATTAATCGTGTATCTTCTTCTGAGAGGTGTCTTCTCAATTCCTTAGCTCATTTATTGATTGGGTTATTTGTTTTTTTAGTGTAAAGTTTTTTGAGTTCTTTATATATTCCAGAGATTAGTGCTCTATCTGATGTGCATGTATTAAATATTTGTTCCCAATTAGTTGGCTCTCTATTCACCTCACTGATTGTTTCTTTTGCTGAAAAGAAGCTTTTTAGTTTAAATCTATCCCATTCATTAATTCTTGGTAGTAATTCTTGCGCTACAGGATTCTTATTAAGGAACTTGGGGCCTAATCCAACATGTTGGAAATTGGAGCTTACTTTTTCTTCTATTAGGTGTATTGTCTCTGGTCTAATTCCTAGGTCTTTGATCCACTTTGAATTGAGTTTTGTGCATGGTGAGAGATATAGGTTTAATTTCATTTTGTTGCATATGGATTTCCAGTTTTCCCAGCACCATTTGTTGAAGAGGCTATCCTTTCTCCACTGTACATTTTTGGCACCTTTGTCTAATATAAGATAGCTGTAATTAAATGTATTAGTCTCTGTATCCTCAATTCTGTACCATTGGTCCACCAGTCTGTTTTGGTGCCAATACCATGCTGTTTTTGTTACTATTGCTCTATAGTATAATTTAAAATCTGGTATGGTGATGCCCCCTGCTTCACTTTTCTTGCTCAGGATTGCTTTGGCTATTCTGGGTCTCTTATTTTTCCAAATGAATTTCATGACTGCTATTTCTATTTCTTTGAAGAATGACATTGGGATTTTGATTGGAATTGCATTAAATCTGTATAATGCTTTTGGTAGTATGGACATTTTGACAATATTAATTCTACCTATCCAAGAGCAAGGTAGGTCTTTCCATCTTCTGAGTTCATCTATAATTTCTTTCTTTAGTGTTCTATAATTTTCGTTATAGAGGTCTTTCACCTCTTTCGTTAGGTTTATTCCCAGGTATTTTATTGTTTTTGATGCTATTGCAAATGGGGTATTTTTCATCATTTCCCTTTCAGAGTCTTTGTCACTGATGTACACAAATGCCTTTGATTTATGTGTGTTGATTTTGTATCCTGCAAATTTGCCAAATTCGTTTACTAGTTGTAAAAGTTTTCTGGTAGAGTTTTTTGGGTCTTCTAGGTAGATTATCATGTCATCAGCAAATAGTGCTAATTTGAGCTCTTCTTTTCCTATCTTGATCCCTTTAATTTCTTTCGTCTGTCTAATTGCTCTGGCCAGAGTTTCCAGTACTATGTTAAATAGCAGTGGTGAAAGGGGACATCCCTGTCTTGTTCCAGTTTTTAGAGGGAATGCTTTCAATTTTTCTCCATTTAAGATAATGTTAGCTCAGGGCCTTGCATAAATAGCTTTTATTATGTTAAGATATGTTCCTGATATTCCTAGTTTTTCTAGTGTTTTGAACATAAAGGGGTGTTGTATTTTGTCCAATGCTTTTTCTGCGTCAATTGAGATGATCATATGATTTTTGTCTTTAAGTCTATTGATGTGATGTATTATGTTTATTGATTTCCGAATATTGAACCAGCCTTGCATCCCTGGGATAAACCCCACTTGATTGTGGTGCACTATCTTTTTGATATGTTTTTGTATCCGATTTGCCAGGATTTTGTTGAGGATTTTTGCATCTATGTTCATTAAAGATATGGGCCTGAAGTTTTCTTTTTTGGATGTGTCTTTGCCTGGCTTTGGAATTAATGTAATATTGGCCTCATAGAAAGAGTCTGGAAGAGCTCCCTCTTTTTCTATTTCTTGAAATAGTTTGAAGAGCATTGGTATTAGTTCTTCTTTGAAAGTCTTATAGAACTCGGCTGTAAACCCATCAGGTCCTGGACTTTTCCTTGTTGGTAGCTTTTTGATGACATCTTCTATTTCTTCGCTTGTAATTGATCTATTTAAATTATGTATAGCCTCAACATCCAGTTTAGGCAAATCATATGACTCTAGAAATCTGTCAATGCCTTCAGTATTTTCTATTTTATTAGAGTACAAGTTTTCAAAGTAATTTCTAATTATATTCTGTATATCTGAGGTGTTTGTTGTGATATTCCCTTTTTCATCACGAATGTTAGTAATTTGAGTTTTTTCTCTTCTTCTTTTTGTTAGCATCGCTAAGGGTCTGTCAATTTTGTTTATTTTTTCAAAGAACCAACTTTTAGTTTTGTCAATTCTTTGAATGGTTTCCTTAGTCTCAATTTCATTAATTTCTGCTCTTATTTTAATTATTTCCTGTCTTCTACTGCTCTTGGTGTTGGTCTGTTCTTCTTTTTCTAATGCTTTGAGGTGTGATGTTAAGTCATTTATTTGTTGGGTTTTTTTCCTCTTAAGGAATGAACTCAGTGCAATGAATTTTCCTCTTACTACTACCTTCATAGTGTCCCAGAGATTTCTATATGATGTATCTGTGTTCTCATTTACCTCTATGAATTTTTTGATCTCCTCTTTGATGTCTTAATCAACCCCTTGTTCATTCAGTAGCATGTTGTTTAGCTTCCAGTTGATGGAGTAGTTTTTCTTATTCCTTGTTTTGTCGTTGATTTCCAATTTCATCCCTTTATGGTCCGATAGCATGCAGGGTAGTATCTCTATTTTTTTATATTTGCTGAGAGTTGCCTTGTGACATAATATATGGTCTATTTTGGAGAAGGAGCCAAGTGCTGCTGAGAAAAATGTGTATTCGTTTACTGAGGGATGAAATATTCTATATATGTCCGTTAGGTCTAAATTGTTAATTGTTTTGAGGAGGCTTAAAGTTTCTTTGTTTAGCTTTTGTTTGGATGATCTATCCATTGGTGAGAGAGGTGTGTTGAAGTCCCCTAGAATAACTGTGTTGTGGTCTATTTTACTCTTGAACTTAAGAAGCGTTTGTTTGATGAATGTAGGTGCTCCATTATTTGGGGCATACAGATTTATGATTGTTATATCCTGTTGATGGATGGTTCCCTTAAGTAATAAGAAATATCCATCTTTGTCCCTGTTGATTAATTTTGGTTTGAAGTCTACCTTATTTGATATGAAAATGGAAACCCCTGCTTGCTTCCACTGGCCATGTGAGTGATAAGACTTTTCCCAGCCTTTCACTTTCAGTCTGTTGATGTCTTTTTCTATGAGGTGTGTTTCTTGGAGACAGCAAATTGTTGGGTCATTTCTTTTAATCCATTCTGATAATCTGTGTCTTTTGATTGGCGAGTTTAGGCCATTAACATTCAGGGTTATTATTGAGATGTGATTTTTATTTCCATCCATTTTTATTTGAATTATGGTCTTTAGCTTGATTTGGTTTCTCTTCTGGTTGGTATTTCCTTTAGTTTAATATCTCCCTTTGTTGATTTTCGTTATCATCTTTCTCTTCTTCTTCATGAAAAATGTTGCCCAGGATGCTCAGAAGTGCTGGCTTTCGAGTTGTGAAATCTTTCAACTTTTGCTTGTCGTGGAAGGTTTTTATTTCATCTTCGAATCTAAAGCTTAATTTTGCTGGATATAAGATTCTTGGTTGACATCCCTTTTCTTTCAGAGCTTGAAATATGCTATTCCAGGATCTTCTTGCTTTTAAGGTCTGGGTTGAAAAATCTGAACATAGTCTGATTGGTTTCCCCCTATATGTAATTTGCTTCCTTTCTCTTGTGGCTTTTAGTATTCTCTCCTTGCTCAGTGTATTAGGCATTTTCATTATAATGTGTCTAGGTGTGGATCTGTTGAGATTTTGTTTGTTTGGTGTTCGGTATGCCTCTTGAACTTGGTTTTCCATTTCATTCCTCAAGCTTGGAAAATTTTCTGTAATTATTTCATTAAATAGATTACTCATTCCTTTGGCTTGAAACTCTGCCCCTTCCTCTACGCCGATCACTCTTAAGTTTGGTCTTTTTATGCTGTCCCATAATTCTTGGATGTTATGTTCATGATTACTAACAAGTTTTGCTGTATGGTTTAAATTCTTCTCTAGGACATATATTTTGTCTTCATTGTCTGAGGTTCTATCTTCCAGGTGGTCTATTCTGTTGGAGATGTTTTCAATTGAGTTTTTATTTTGGTTTATTGCTTCTTTCATTTCTGGAATTTCTGTTTGCATTCTCTTTAGAGCCTCTATTTCCCTATTGAAGTAATCTTTTACTTCCTGTATTTGTTTTTGGAGTTCTTTGTCAAAATGATCTTTTGCCTCCTGTACCTGCTCCCTCATCTCATTTTTGAGTTCATTCTTAAGTTCCATAAACATTTGGCATATGTAATTTCTAAATTCCATCTCTGGCATTTGACCAACTGTGCTTGCCATGACATCTACCGATGAGGTATCTTGATTTGTTTGTGTCATTTTCTTTCCTTGTTTTTTCATGTTGCTTGTGTGTCTATTCTTCCTGCACTGTGGGACCTTGACTGTTTCGATTTTACCTTAAAGCCTTATGTTGTTCCTGTAGTACAATGCTATCAGATCACCTTATAATTCCTTTATACTTTTAAAACCTAACACTTTCTATTCAGAAAATCCAAGTTTGGTCTCAATGTACAGATTTTGTTAACCCAGATATTATTTCCAATTAACTCTGTACGTTTCTGATAGGGTTTTATAGCTTCAAGTATTGGATACAGAGGTGTTATGTTTAGGAAGAAGGAAGTGTCTTGAATTGTTCTTTCTTGGAAAGTATGAAAAGAGATATCTATTGAAATGGTTTAGTGGAAGTGGTTTAGTATCAGTAGATGATGGAAGAAAGAGAATGGGGTTGACAATTAGGTAAAAAGATCAATTTATATATATAGTAAGTTGGAAAAGAGAAAAAATGATAAAAGAGTAGGAATTGGTGTAAGAGAGAGGAGAGAGAGAATCAAGGAAATAGAGAGTAAACTATATATAACATCACTTTGCTACCCAGTTCAATTGTGCCGGTTCTAGAAATCCCAAGTTTTGTGTATTACTTGTTTTTGCCTCTGTTTAGTATGCACTGGCAGGATGTAAACATGAAAGATGAAGGAGGAAGAAAAGATACAAGAGTGAGAAGGAGGAAAAGAATGAAAGAAAAAAGGAGCGGAAGCAAATAAACACACTAACAATGCGGAAGGAAAAAAAAAAAAAAAGAGAACAAAACAAAGCCAAAAAAAGAAAAATAAAAATAAACAAACAAACAATCATACAAACAAACAAACAAAAAAAACCCTCCCTGCAATCCAAAAAATCAAGCAGACCAATAAAAAGAAAAGGACAAAAAAAGAGTCAAACCCCAAGTCTCAGACAAAACGGGCCCTGGGAAGCCCCCCTCTTTTTTTTCCTTTCCAGTTCAAACCAATTGCTATTGGATCACAGTCTGTGATCCTGTCAGTGAAATCAAGGCTGCATCCTAGGCCAGCGGCTGCACGGTTCAGTGAAGGAGTGGCCCAGGGGGACCGTGTGTGTCAGCAGATGAATGGTGCTGGGAAGGGGACCTTACAGAAGGCACCCCCTCCCCAAGCCCACCCACAGTTGCAGCCCCCTGTGGCCGCTGCGCCAGCCTCAGAAACGCCTTCCCCTGCTGACCACCCAAGTCTCACCCAATTGTGCGTTGTCTTCAGAGAGCTGGAGAGTCCCTGGATGGATGCAGCAGTCGCTCTCCGTCTCCTTCCCCCTTTGTCAGGACCAGCCCCTGAAGCTTTCAAAGATGGCGGTGCTCTCCTTCCAGTCAACAGCAGCTCCGCAGACTCCCGTATGCTTACCGATCGCACCGGGAAGCCACACCTGTGACTGTAGTGCAGACAGCGCTGCTTCAGACTGGCCCGCTCCACTCTGCCTCTGTTTGCTAATCGCAGATCTCTGCGCCGCTCTGTCCGGGGCCCCACTACTGAGGGTCGCGTCCGGGGGAGTGTGGCTCCGAACTGGTGTGTGGCCCCGTGGTCTCCCGTGGTTCCCTAGCACCAATCCCGCCGGCTGTTATCGCTGGTTTTTATCGCCGATTTCACGCTGGTGTGCCGTGAGTTTGGCTGGGGTTGCAGTAGTAGCGCGGTCTCCCCACACTGACTTTGTTTCGGACGGCCTGTGCACCACCCAGGCGGTTTTGCAGGAGCCTCGCGGCTCCAGCCGCTGCAGACAGCTTGTCTCTTTCTCTCTCTGGTAGTGGTAATCAAACCATCCAGGAGATCGGTATTTTCAGCCTATATATATATGATGAAAGGCAATTTATCTGCTTTGTTGGATTCTTTCCACGGAGCTGCCCTGAAGTGTGGCTTCCTCTAATCCGCCATCTTGGATCCCTGCCTAGTAAAATTCTGAAAATTAATATGGACTTCTTCATTCTCTCACACTTAAAAACCCTTTTCAGAGAATTAAAAATATATTTAATTTTCTAAGAATTTTTTTAGAATTTCTAAGAATAAAATATTCTTAGAATTTTTTTTTTTTTTTTAGATAATTTAAAAAATTTCTCTAGAATTAAGTACTGGACTTACAACTTATCTAATAACTGGGAAGAGAAAGAAGGATTGTACAAATAATCAAAATGCTTGAAGTTTGAGTAGAATATATAAGAGGATGCATGTGAAGAATTCTCACTTTTTAGCTAGGAGAAGAAGAGCAAGACTTAACAAGAGATTTTAAGTGTGGAAACTATTACTTGTTATGAATATTTTCTATACTTCAGGGTCATGATAATTTTAAGATAGTAGATTACCTATCTTTCCCCAGAATGGTGTGTAGAAATCTTAACAAACTGCATATGTTCAAGGTATGTAAACTTATAATACATATTCTGCCACCATCCTTATCAGTTCAATTATTTCCTATGTTCTGGAATTTAGCAGACTTTGCCTGCATGAGATAAAAAACCCTGAGTTCAAGAAAATTGAGTATTTAAGATAAGCAAAGAATGCTAAGATTACAAAAATCTCAAGAACTCAAATAAGGTGGCTATAAATCTGCATTAACGGATTCATCAATATTTTAAATCTAATTTTACACGTGTCCTGGGTGTGGCAGCATTTTCTGTTTTCTTAAAGTGGATAAAAATGTGTTCTTCCCTTTGAACTGAGCATAACTTTGTGCCTTTCCTACAGCTGTGTCTCTCCCCTCTTTCAAACTTGAACCATTGAGGAAAGTTATCTTTTCATAGCATATATCAAACCTTTACCTAACTGCTCAAAATCATCCTTCCCATTTCAGTCAGTGTAAAGGAAAGTATTTAAATTTCTTATACAGACATAAAGTCAGGTCCCATTACATTTCTTAAGCTGATCCTCCAGCCACTGCACAGCAGCCAGAGTCCTTCTCATTGTGTCTAAAACAGGTTGATGTTCCCAGTTCACCACTGCACAGAATACCTAGAATGCTTTCCCACCTCCAATCCACATAACTTGTTTTAGTTCTTCTTTCAGCTCTTACTCATTGACTCATATCAGTGAGAGACCTTTACAGACTATCCTACATCAATTGGTAAGCTATCCCCTCTCCATATCCTGCATTTTTACCTATCAGGTTTCTCTCTGTGACTTATTGCCATGAGTTATTACTCATTTATTTATATTTTTATTCCTTCTGTTACAAATATGTTGCATGAAAGTTAGAAATTTTGTAGGATTTGTTCACCACTATACCTACAAGTATTTACAACATTGCTGAACACAGAGTAATTTTTTGATATTTATCTGTTGAATGAATTTAAAACTTAGAAGCAGGGGTTAATGGTGTTTTTTACTATTTAGGTATTTATCCTCTTTCCACTAGTAAAATTTAACTGTGAAATGGCAATTCCTTTTGTAATTATTTCACCTCTGAAATTACTGGATAAGCACCGATTAGCTAATATATACTTATTAGCATTTGGATTGTTAAGAGAAAATGGTGAAAATTTATTAAGAAACAGAATGAAAAAATAAATAGTTTGTATTTGAAGACATTTTAGAAAAGATTAACTCTATTCTTAATAGACTAAATGACAAGAAATAAGATTGTGGAAGGTCAATATTTGTGTTATAGTAAGTGGCAATAATTAACAAACACTTATTGAATGCTTTAAATACAATAGTCATTACACCAGATGATTTTATGTGTTCAAAGGGCTTGTAGTCAATAGTCTGAGAGTCTGATAAGATATCACATGGAATGATATGTATCCCAGTCATAAAAATAAGATATAAGAGGAGCATTTCTGAAGGACATCATATAAATCATCACATGATTTAAGAAAAAAATAATGTGAGTAGAAGCTTGTTAAAGAAAGAAAAAAAAAGATAAAGAGATAGATAGGAATTTATATCTATCTAACTTTCTATATATTCAATTGCACTTTCCTGAAACATTACTAAAATGAAGTTAAATGAGTAGTAAGGGATGATATAGTAAAAAATGTGTTGGAAAACTGTGAATTTTGACAAGGGACAAACCTGAAACTCAGGCTAGCAGTGTGAGAAATCCCACAACAGGTTAACTTATACAACAGATCTTCAGAAAGTGCTGTAAATTGGATGTTATCTCTGAATGTAGTAGATTGATTAAGTTACAAAACAGGAGAGTTGGTTAAAAGTCTATACAGGGGCTGGGGTTGTGGCTCAGCGGTAGAGCGCTCGCCTAGCACGTGCGCGGCCCGGGTTCGATCCTCAGCACCACGTAAAACATAAATGCATTGCATTGTGTACAACTAAAGCAAATAAATAAATATTTTTTTTAAAAAAAGTCTATACAGATTTCCTGATTATCAAACCTGAAACACTGTGTAACTTCCCCTTCTCCCAACTGAAAGCAAAAGATAAATTTGGGACTCAAGGAAACTAGGCTCAGCTGAAGAAAGCATAGGTCTTACTCTAAAACACAGCTCCTGTGCTTACATGGATTAAGTTGAACTCTATTTAGCAAGTGAGGAGACTTCTAACACTTCTTTCAACTTGACAGTTTCTTGAACACTAGTAACTAGGCTTAGGGATCTAATGCAAAAAAATTTTCAGATTCCAGTTTGGGAAAACTAACTGATAAAATAAAATACTAATGGATACTGAAATGACCCAGCCATAACCAACAATAAAGTCATTGATGTCAGAAATCCTTTGTAAACAATAATGAGTACTGGGTGCTCATTGTAAAATTGTCTTCAAAATTCCAAAGAAAACTGTTTTCTGTATAGAACTATGCCCAGGTAAACTATCAGTTTGGAAGTAAAGTAAGAGGATATCTTCAAGTATACAAGATTTTAGAAACTCATATTCTACTTCATATTCTTCTGTATACCTGGAAACTTTGTTCTCATCAAAACAATAAAGAAACCTAAAAACAAAACAAAACAAAACAAAACAAAACAAAAAAAACCTGTGATCTGTGTAGCAGTGGATTTGGATTTGATAGGCTTGGGCTGACAGGCCACCTCCCCCATGGAAATTTCCATTAGGAGCAACCTGGTTTCATTTTCCCCAGGCAGAAGCCAATCAGCTTACATGTCACCCTGTTTACTGGGAAAAGAGCCAATAGCATTAAAGGTTGCTCAGGCACACTGCCCACCAGAAATCCCTACTTAAGTCCCTACCTGCCCAGAGCTCAGACACAACAGCTCGTCCTTGCAGAGAGGAATCAGCTAGTGCACCAGCTCTAGACTCACTGTTTCCAGCCCGATTGACCTGCTCAAGCCCATAGCTCCAGCCTCCAGCCCAAAGGCAGCTGCCCCAAGAGACAACTCCAGAGACCACACCCAGGACAACCAGGCATTGACCCTCTGTCCAGAGCTTACACACTTCCCTCTCCCTTACTCCTGTCTCCTTTTACTTCTTCTACCTCCGACCAGCCATAAAGGCTGGTGAATAAATCTCTTGGCTGCACAGTTGTCTCCTATGTGATTTTTGCCCTTCATTGGTGCCAAAACCTGGGACCCTGTCCCAAACCAAAAGGCATAATCACCCGGAACTACCTCATCCTTCGCTCATTTTTTTAAAATTTATTTTTTATTCTAAGTTGTTATAAATGACAGCAGAATGCATTACATTTCATATTACACATATAGAGCACATTTTTACATATCTCTGGTTGTATGCAAAGTATATTCACACCATTCATGACTTTATACATGCACTTAGGGTAATGATATCCATCTCATTCTACCATCTTTTTTTTTTTTCTTCACCCTTTTTCCCCCTCCCTTCCCTCCCTCCCCATTGGCCATTCTAGTTCCTCTAATCCTCCTATGCTCCCATCCCAACCCAATTTGAATTGGCCTCTTTATATCAGAGAAAACATTTGTCAGTTGGCTTTTTGGGATTGTCTAACTTCACTTAGCATTATATGTCTCTAACTTCATCCATTTACCTGAAAATGCCAGGAATTTTATTCTTCTTTATAGCAATAAGTATTAGCAAGTAATACTCCATTGTGTGTAAATACCACATTTTTTAAATCCATTCATCTACAGAAGGGACATCTAGATTGGTTCCACAGTTTAGCTATTGTGAATTGTGCTGCTATAAACATTGATGATGGCTATGTCCACTGTAGTATGCTGTTTTTAAGTCTTTTGGTTAAAGACCAAGGAGTGGGATAGCTGGGTCATAAAATGGTTCCATTCCAAGTTTGCCAAGGTATCTCCATACTGCTTTCCATATTGGTTGCACCATTTTGCAGTCCCACCAACAATGTATGAGTGTGCCTTTTTCTCCAAATCCTCTCCAACAATTATTGTTGTTTGTGTTCTTAATAGCTGCCATTCTGACAGGTGTGAGATGAAATCTTAGAGTGGTTTTGATTTGCATTTCTCTGATTGCCAGCAAGGTTGAGCATTTTTTCATGTATTTGTTGATTGATTGTATATCTTCTTCTGAGAAGTGTCTTTTCAGTTCTTTAGCCCATTTATTGATTGGGTTATTTATTTTTTTTTTTTTTTTTTTGTGTTAAGTTTTTTAAGCTCTTTATATATTCTAGAGATTAGTGCTCTATCTGACGTGCATGTGGTAAAAATTTGTTCCCAATTGGTAGGCTCTCTGTTCACCTCACTAATTCTTTCTTTTGCTGAAAAGAAGCTTTTTAATTTAAATCTATCCCGTTCATTAATTGATTATTGGTATAATTCTTGTGCTACAGGATTCTTATTAAGGAACTTGGGGCCTAATCCAACATGTTGGAAATTAGAGCGTACTTTTTCTTCTATTAGGTGTATAGTGTCTCTGGTCTAATTCCTAGATCCTTGATCCACTTTGAGTTGAATTTTGTGCATGGTGAGAGATAGAGGTTTAATTTCATTTCATTGCATATGGAATTTCCAGTTTTCCCAGGACCATTTGTTGTAGAGGCTATCTTTTCTCCAATGTACATTTTTGGTGCCTTTGTCTAATATAAGATAACTGAAATTATATGTGTTAGTCTCTGTGTCCTCAATTCTGTACCATTGGTCTACCAGTCCTATTTTGGTGCCAATACCATGCTGTTTTTGATACTATTGCTCTGTAGTGTAATTTAAGGTCTGGTATAGTGATGCCCCCTGCTTCACTCCTCTTGCTAAGGATTGCTTTAGCTATTCTGGGTCTCTTATTTTTCCAGATGAATTTCATGACTGCTTTTTCTATTTCTATGAGGAATGTCTTTGGGATTTTGATTGGAATTGCATTAAATCTGTATAGTGCTTTTGGTATATGGTCATTTTGGCAATATTAGTTCTGCCTATCCAAGAACAGGTAGATCTTTCCATCTTCTAAGTTCTTCCATAATTTCTTTCTTTAGTGTTCTGTAATTTTTCATTATAGAGGTCTTTCACATCTTTGGTTAAGTTTATTCCCAAGTATTTTTTTGTTTTTTTTTTTTTTAGATGCTATTGTAAACGGGGTATTTTCCTTGTTTCCCTTTCAGAGGATTTGTCACTGATATATAGAAATGCCTTAGATTTATGTGTGTTGATTTTGTATCCTGCTAAATTTGCTGAATTCATTTATGAGTTCTAGAAGTTTTCTGGTAGAAATTTTTGGATCTTCTAGGTATAAAATCATGTCATCAGCAAATAATGATAATTTGAGTTCTACTTTTCCTATCTGTATCCCTTTAATTTCTTTCATCTGTCTTATTGCTCTGGCCAGATTTCAATACTCTGTTAAATAGCAATGGTGAAAGAGGGACATCCCTGTCTTGTTCCAGTTTTTAGAGGGAATGCTTTCAATTTTTCTCCATTTAGAATAATGTTGGCTGGGGATTAGCATAATAGCTTTTATTATGTTGAGATATGTTCCTGATATCCCTAGTTTTTCTAGTGTTTTGAGCATGAAGGGGTGTTGTATTTTGTCAAATGCTTTTTCTGCGATCTATTGAGATAATCATATGGTTTTTATCTTTGAGTCTATTGACATGATGTATTACATTTATTGATTTCCGAATGTTGAACCAGCCTTGCATCCCTGGAATAAACCCCACTTGATCATGGTGCATTATCTTTTTGATATGTTTTTGTGTCTGATTTTCCTAGATTTTATTGAGAATTTTTGCATCTATGTTCATTAAAGATATGGATCTGAAGTTTTCTTTTTTGGATGTGTTTTTGCCTGGCTTTGGTGATTAGGATGTATGTTGGCCTCATAGAATGAGTCTGGAAGTGCTCCCTCTTTTTCTATTTCCTGAAATAAATTGAAGAGCATTGGTATTAGTTTTCTTTGAAGGTATTATAGAACATGGCTGTGTAACCCATCAGGTCCTGGACTTTTCCTTGTTGGTAGCTTTTTGATGGCATCTTCTATTTCATTCGCTTGTAATTGATCTGTTCAAATTATGTATAGCCTCAACATCCAAGTTCGGGCAAATCATATGACTCTAGAAATTTGTCGATGCCTTCAGTGTTTTGTATTTTGTTAGAGTACAAGTTTTCAAAATAATTTTAATTATTTCTGTTTATCCGAGGTGTTTGTTGTGATATTCCCTTTTTCATCACGAATGTTAATAATTTGAGTTTTTCTCTTCTTCTTTTTGTTAGACTCGCTAAGGGTCTGTCAATTTTCTTTATTTTTTCAAAGAACCAACTTTTAGTTTTGTCAATTTTTTGAATGGTTTCCTTGTTTCAATTTCATTAATTTCAGCTCTGATTTTAATTATTTCCTGTCTTCTGCTGCTTTTGGTGTTGGATTGTTCTTCTTTTTCTAATGCTTTGAGGTGTAATTTTAAGTCATTTATTTGTTGGGTTTTTTTCTTCTTAAGGAATGAACTCAGTGCAATGAACTTTCCTCTTAGAACTGCCTTCATAGTGTCCCAGAGATTTCTATATGATGTGTCTGTGTTCTCATTTACCTCTAAGAATTTTTTAATCTCCTCTTTGATGTCATCTGCAACCCATTGTTCATTCAGTAGCATGTTGTTTAGCTCCAGTTGATGGAGTAGTTTTTATTATTCTTATTTTGTCATTGATTTCCAATTTCATTCCTGTTTTGGTCAGATAGCATGCAGGGTAGTATCTCTATTTTTTTGTATTTGCTGAGAGTTGCCTTGTGGCCTAAATATATGGTCTATTTTTAGAGAAGGAGCCATGTGCTTGCTGAGAAAAAGTGTATTACTTGTTTACTGAGGATGAAATATTCTATACATGTCAGTTAGGTCTAAATTGTTAATTGTTTTTGAGGCTTCTATAGTTTCTTTGTTTAGCTTTTGTTTGGAAGATCTATCCATTGGTGAAGAGGGTGTGTTGAAAGTCACCCAGAATAACTGTGTTGTGGTCATTTTGACTCTTGAACTTAAGAAGCGTTTGTTTGATGAATGTAGGATGCTCCATTGTTTGGGGCATACAGATTTATGATTGTTATATCCTGTTGTGGATGGTTCCCTTAAGTAATAAAGAAATATCCTTCTTTGTCCCTGTTGATTAATTTTGGTTTGAAGTCTACCTTATTTGATATGAGGATGGAAACCCCTGCTTGCTTCCACTGGCCATGTGAGTGATAAGACTTTTCCCAGCCTTTCACTTTCAGTCTGTTGATGTCTTTTTCTATGAGAGTGTGTTTCTTGGAGACAGCAAATTGTTGGGTCATTTCTTTTAATCCATTCTGATAATCTGTGTCTTTTGATTGGCGAGTTTAGGCCATTAACATTCAGGGTTATTATTGAGATGTGATTTTTATTTCCCATCCATTTTTATTTGAATTATGGTCTTTAGCTTGATTTGGTTTCTCTTCTGGTTGGTATTTCCTTTAGTTTAATATCTCCCTTTGTTGATTTTCGTTATCATCTTTCTCTTCTTCTTCATGAAAAATGTTGCCCAGGATGCTCAGAAGTGCTGGCTTTCGAGTTGTGAAATCTTTCAACTTTTGCTTGTCGTGGAAGGTTTTTATTTCATCTTCGAATCTAAAGCTTAATTTTGCTGGATATAAGATTCTTGGTTGACATCCCTTTTCTTTCAGAGCTTGAAATATGCTATTCCAGGATCTTCTTGCTTTTAAGGTCTGGGTTGAAAAATCTGAACATAGTCTGATTGGTTTCCCCCTATATGTAATTTGCTTCCTTTCTCTTGTGGCTTTTAGTATTCTCTCCTTGCTCAGTGTATTAGGCATTTTCATTATAATGTGTCTAGGTGTGGATCTGTTGAGATTTTGTTTGTTTGGTGTTCGGTATGCCTCTTGAACTTGGTTTTCCATTTCATTCCTCAAGCTTGGAAAATTTTCTGTAATTATTTCATTAAATAGATTACTCATTCCTTTGGCTTGAAACTCTGTGCCCCTTCCTCTACGCCGATCACTCTTAAGTTTGGTCTTTTTATGCTGTCCCATAATTCTTGGATGTTATGTTCATGATTACTAACAAGTTTTGCTGTATGGTTTAAATTCTTCTCTAGGACATATATTTTGTCTTCATTGTCTGAGGTTCTATCTTCCAGGTGGTCTATTCTGTTGGAGATGTTTTCAATTGAGTTTTTATTTTGGTTTATTGCTTCTTTCATTTCTGGAATTTCTGTTTGCATTCTCTTTAGAGCCTCTATTTCCCTATTGAAGTAATCTTTTACTTCCTGTATTTGTTTTTGGAGTTCTTTGTCAAAATGATCTTTTGCCTCCTGTACCTGCTCCCTCATCTCATTTTTGAGTTCATTCTTAAGTTCCATAAACATTTGGCATATGTAATTTCTAAATTCCATCTCTGGCATTTGACCAACTGTGCTTGCCATGACATCTACCGATGAGGTATCTTGATTTGTTTGTGTCATTTTCTTTCCTTGTTTTTTCATGTTGCTTGTGTGTCTATTCTTCCTGCACTGTGGGACCTTGACTGTTTCGATTTTACCTTAAAGCCTTATGTTGTTCCTGTAGTACAATGCTATCAGATCACCTTATAATTCCTTTATACTTTTAAAACCTAACACTTTCTATTCAGAAAATCCAAGTTTGGTCTCAATGTACAGATTTTGTTAACCCAGATATTATTTCCAATTAACTCTGTACGTTTCTGATAGGGTTTTATAGCTTCAAGTATTGGATACAGAGGTGTTATGTTTAGGAAGAAGGAAGTGTCTTGAATTGTTCTTTCTTGGAAAGTATGAAAAGAGATATCTATTGAAATGGTTTAGTGGAAGTGGTTTAGTATCAGTAGATGATGGAAGAAAGAGAATGGGGTTGACAATTAGGTAAAAAGATCAATTTATATATATAGTAAGTTGGAAAAGAGAAAAAAATGATAAAAGAGTAGGAATTGGTGTAAGAGAGAGGAGAGAGAGAATCAAGGAAATAGAGAGTAAACTATATATAACATCACTTTGCTACCCAGTTCAATTGTGCCGGTTCTAGAAATCCCAAGTTTTGTGTATTACTTGTTTTTGCCTCTGTTTAGTATGCACTGGCAGGATGTAAACATGAAAGATGAAGGAGGAAGAAAAGATACAAGAGTGAGAAGGAGGAAAAGAATGAAAGAAAAAAGGAGCGGAAGCAAATAAACACACTAACAATGCGGAAGGAAAAAAAAAAAAAAAGCAGAACAAAACAAAGCCAAAAAAAGAAAAATAAAAATAAACAAACAAACAATCATACAAACAAACAAACAAAAAAAAACCCTCCCTGCAATCCAAAAAATCAAGCAGACCAATAAAAAGAAAAGGACAAAAAAGAGTCAAACCCCAAGTCTCAGACAAAACGGGCCCTGGGAAGCCCCCCTCTTTTTTTCCTTTCCAGTTCAAACCAATTGCTATTGGATCACAGTCTGTGATCCTGTCAGTGAAATCAAGGCTGCATCCTAGGCCAGCGGCTGCACGGTTCAGTGAAGGAGTGGCCCAGGGGGACCGTGTGTGTCAGCAGATGAATGGTGCTGGGAAGGGGACCTTACAGAAGGCACCCCCTCCCCAAGCCCACCCACAGTTGCAGCCCCCTGTGGCCGCTGCGCCAGCCTCAGAAACGCCTTCCCCTGCTGACCACCCAAGTCTCACCCAATTGTGCGTTGTCTTCAGAGAGCTGGAGAGTCCCTGGATGGATGCAGCAGTCGCTCTCCGTCTCCTTCCCTTTGTCAGGACCAGCCCCTGAAGCTTTCAAAGATGGCGGTGCTCTCCTTCCAGTCAACAGCAGCTCCGCAGACTCCCGTATGCTTACCGATCGCACCGGGAAGCCACACCTGTGACTGTAGTGCAGACAGCGCTGCTTCAGACTGGCCCGCTCCACTCTGCCTCTGTTTGCTAATCGCAGATCTCTGCGCCGCTCTGTCCGGGGCCCCACTACTGAGGGTCGCGTCCGGGGGAGTGTGGCTCCGAACTGGTGTGTGGCCCCGTGGTCTCCCGTGGTTCCCTAGCACCAATCCCGCCGGCTGTTATCGCTGGTTTTTATCGCCGATTTCACGCTGGTGTGCCGTGAGTTTGGCTGGGGTTGCAGTAGTAGCGCGGTCTCCCCACACTGACTTTGTTTCGGACGGCCTGTGCACCACCCAGGCGGTTTTGCAGGAGCCTCGCGGCTCCAGCCGCTGCAGACAGCTTGTCTCTTTCTCTCTCTGGTAGTGGTAATCAAACCATCCAGGAGATCGGTATTTTCAGCCTATATATATATGATGAAAGGCAATTTATCTGCTTTGTTGGATTCTTTCCACGGAGCTGCCCTGAAGTGTGGCTTCCTCTAATCCGCCATCTTGGATCCCTGCCTAGTAAAATTCTGAAAATTAATATGGACTTCTTCATTCTCTCACACTTAAAAACCCTTTTCAGAGAATTAAAAATATATTTAATTTTCTAAGAATTTTTTTAGAATTTCTAAGAATAAAATATTCTTAGAATTTTTTTTTTTTTTTAGATAATTTAAAAAATTTCTCTAGAATTAAGTACTGGACTTACAACTTATCTAATAACTGGGAAGAGAAAGAAGGATTGTACAAATAATCAAAATGCTTGAAGTTTGAGTAGAATATATAAGAGGATGCATGTGAAGAATTCTCACTTTTTAGCTAGGAGAAGAAGAGCAAGACTTAACAAGAGATTTTAAGTGTGGAAACTATTACTTGTTATGAATATTTTCTATACTTCAGGGTCATGATAATTTTAAGATAGTAGATTACCTATCTTTCCCCAGAATGGTGTGTAGAAATCTTAACAAACTGCATATGTTCAAGGTATGTAAACTTATAATACATATTCTGCCACCATCCTTATCAGTTCAATTATTTCCTATGTTCTGGAATTTAGCAGACTTTGCCTGCATGAGATAAAAACCCTGAGTTCAAGAAAATTGAGTATTTAAGATAAGCAAAGAATGCTAAGATTACAAAAATCTCAAGAACTCAAATAAGGTGGCTATAAATCTGCATTAACGGATTCATCAATATTTTAAATCTAATTTTACACGTGTCCTGGGTGTGGCAGCATTTTCTGTTTTCTTAAAGTGGATAAAAATGTGTTCTTCCCTTTGAACTGAGCATAACTTTGTGCCTTTCCTACAGCTGTGTCTCTCCCCTCTTTCAAACTTGAACCATTGAGGAAAGTTATCTTTTCATAGCATATATCAAACCTTTACCTAACTGCTCAAAATCATCCTTCCCATTTCAGTCAGTGTAAAGGAAAGTATTTAAATTTCTTATACAGACATAAAGTCAGGTCCCATTACATTTCTTAAGCTGATCCTCCAGCCACTGCACAGCAGCCAGAGTCCTTCTCATTGTGTCTAAAACAGGTTGATGTTCCCAGTTCACCACTGCACAGAATACCTAGAATGCTTTCCCACCTCCAATCCACATAACTTGTTTTAGTTCTTCTTTCAGCTCTTACTCATTGACTCATATCAGTGAGAGACCTTTACAGACTATCCTACATCAATTGGTAAGCTATCCCCTCTCCATATCCTGCATTTTTACCTATCAGGTTTCTCTCTGTGACTTATTGCCATGAGTTATTACTCATTTATTTATATTTTTATTCCTTCTGTTACAAATATGTTGCATGAAAGTTAGAAATTTTGTAGGATTTGTTCACCACTATACCTACAAGTATTTACAACATTGCTGAACACAGAGTAATTTTTTGATATTTATCTGTTGAATGAATTTAAAACTTAGAAGCAGGGGTTAATGGTGTTTTTACTATTTAGGTATTTATCCTCTTTCCACTAGTAAAATTTAACTGTGAAATGGCAATTCCTTTTGTAATTATTTCACCTCTGAAATTACTGGATAAGCACCGATTAGCTAATATATACTTATTAGCATTTGGATTGTTAAGAGAAAATGGTGAAAATTTATTAAGAAACAGAATGAAAAAATAAATAGTTTGTATTTGAAGACATTTTAGAAAAGATTAACTCTATTCTTAATAGACTAAATGACAAGAAATAAGATTGTGGAAGGTCAATATTTGTGTTATAGTAAGTGGCAATAATTAACAAACACTTATTGAATGCTTTAAATACAATAGTCATTACACCAGATGATTTTATGTGTTCAAAGGGCTTGTAGTCAATAGTCTGAGAGTCTGATAAGATATCACATGGAATGATATGTATCCCAGTCATAAAAATAAGATATAAGAGGAGCATTTCTGAAGGACATCATATAAATCATCACATGATTTAAGAAAAAAATAATGTGAGTAGAAGCTTGTTAAAGAAAGAAAAAAAAGATAAAGAGATAGATAGGAATTTATATCTATCTAACTTTCTATATATTCAATTGCACTTTCCTGAAACATTACTAAAATGAAGTTAAATGAGTAGTAAGGGATGATATAGTAAAAAATGTGTTGGAAAACTGTGAATTTTGACAAGGGACAAACCTGAAACTCAGGCTAGCAGTGTGAGAAATCCCACAACAGGTTAACTTATACAACAGATCTTCAGAAAGTGCTGTAAATTGGATGTTATCTCTGAATGTAGTAGATTGATTAAGTTACAAAACAGGAGAGTTGGTTAAAAGTCTATACAGGGGCTGGGGTTGTGGCTCAGCGGTAGAGCGCTCGCCTAGCACGTGCGCGGGCCCGGGTTCGATCCTCAGCACCACGTAAAACATAAATGCATTGCATTGTGTACAACTAAAGCAAATAAATAAATATTTTTTTTAAAAAAAGTCTATACAGATTTCCTGATTATCAAACCTGAAACACTGTGTAACTTCCCCTTCTCCCAACTGAAAGCAAAAGATAAATTTGGGACTCAAGGAAACTAGGCTCAGCTGAAGAAAGCATAGGTCTTACTCTAAACACAGCTCCTGTGCTTACATGGATTAAGTTGAACTCTATTTAGCAAGTGAGGAGACTTCTAACACTTCTTTCAACTTGACAGTTTCTTGAACACTAGTAACTAGGCTTAGGGATCTAATGCAAAAAAATTTTCAGATTCCAGTTTGGGAAAACTAACTGATAAAATAAAATACTAATGGATACTGAAATGACCCAGCCATAACCAACAATAAAGTCATTGATGTCAGAAATCCTTTGTAAACAATAATGAGTACTGGGTGCTCATTGTAAAATTGTCTTCAAAATTCCAAAGAAAACTGTTTTCTGTATAGAACTATGCCCAGGTAAACTATCAGTTTGGAAGTAAAGTAAGAGGATATCTTCAAGTATACAAGATTTTAGAAACTCATATTCTACTTCATATTCTTCTGTATACCTGGAAACTTTGTTCTCATCAAAACAATAAAGAAACCTAAAAAACAAAACAAAACAAAACAAAACAAAACAAAAAAAACCTGTGATCTGTGTAGCAGTGGATTTGGATTTGATAGGCTTGGGCTGACAGGCCACCTCCCCCATGGAAATTTCCATTAGGAGCAACCTGGTTTCATTTTCCCCAGGCAGAAGCCAATCAGCTTACATGTCACCCTGTTTACTGGGAAAAGAGCCAATAGCATTAAAGGTTGCTCAGGCACACTGCCCACCAGAAATCCCTACTTAAGTCCCTACCTGCCCAGAGCTCAGACACAACAGCTCGTCCTTGCAGAGAGGAATCAGCTAGTGCACCAGCTCTAGACTCACTGTTTCCAGCCCGATTGACCTGCTCAAGCCCATAGCTCCAGCCTCCAGCCCAAAGGCAGCTGCCCCAAGAGACAACTCCAGAGACCACACCCAGGACAACCAGGCATTGACCCTCTGTCCAGAGCTTACACACTTCCCTCTCCCTTACTCCTGTCTCCTTTTACTTCTTCTACCTCCGACCAGCCATAAAGGCTGGTGAATAAATCTCTTGGCTGCACAGTTGTCTCCTATGTGATTTTTGCCCTTCATTGGTGCCAAAACCTGGGACCCTGTCCCAAACCAAAAGGCATAATCACCCGGAACTACCTCATCCTTCGCTCATTTTTTTAAAATTTATTTTTTATTCTAAGTTGTTATAAATGACAGCAGAATGCATTACATTTCATATTACACATATAGAGCACATTTTTACATATCTCTGGTTGTATGCAAAGTATATTCACACCATTCATGACTTTATACATGCACTTAGGGTAATGATATCCATCTCATTCTACCATCTTTTTTTTTTTTTCTTCACCCTTTTTCCCCCTCCCTTCCCCCTCCCTCCCTCCCCATTGGCCATTCTAGTTCCTCTAATCCTCCTATGCTCCCATCCCAACCCAATTGTGAATTGGCCTCTTTATATCAGAGAAAACATTTGTCAGTTGGCTTTTTGGGATTGTCTAACTTCACTTAGCATTATATTCTCTAACTCCATCCATTTACCTGAAAATGCCAGGATTTTATTCTCTCTTATAGCAATAAGTATTAGCAAGTAATACTCCATTGTGTGTAAATACCACATTTTTTTAAATCCATTCATCTACAGAAGGGCATCTAGATTGGTTCCACAGTTTAGCTATTGTGAATTGTGCTGCTATAAACATTGATGTGGCTATGTCCCTGTAGTATGCTGTTTTTAAGTCTTTTGGTTAAAGACCAAGGAGTGGGATAGCTGGGTCATAAAATGGTTCCATTCCAAGTTTGCCAAGGTATCTCCATACTGCTTTCCATATTGGTTGCACCATTTTACAGTCCCACCAACAATGTATGAGTGTGCCTTTTTCTCCAAATCCTCTCCAACAATTATTGTTGTTTGTGTTCTTAATAGCTGCCATTCTGACAGGTGTGAGATGAAATCTTAGAGTGGTTTTGATTTGCATTTCTCTGATTGCCAGCAAGGTTGAGCATTTTTTCATGTATTTGTTGATTGATTGTATATCTTCTTCTGAGAAGTGTCTTTTCAGTTCTTTAGCCCATTTATTGATTGGGTTATTTATTTATTTTTTTTTTTTTTTTTTGGTGTTAAGATTTTTAAGCTCTTTATATATTCTAGAGATTAGTGCTCTATCTGACGTGCATGTGGTAAAAATTTGTTCCCAATTGGTAGGCTCTCTGTTCACCTCACTAATTCTTTCTTTTGCTGAGAAGAAGCTTTGTAATTTGAGTCTATCCCGTTTATTGATTATTGGTATTAATTCTTGTGCTACAGGATTCTTATTAAGGAACTTGGGGCCTAATCCAACATGTTGGAGATTAGAGCGTACTTTTTCTTCTATTAGGTATAGTGTCTCTGGTCTAATTCCTAGATCCTTGATCCACTTTGAGTTGAATTTTGTGCATGGTGAGAGATAGAGGTTTAATTTCATTTCATTGCATATGAATTTCCAGTTTTCCCAGGACCATTTGTTGTAGAGGCTATCTTTTCTCCAATGTACATTTTTGGTGCCTTTGTCTAATATAAGATAACTGAAATTATATGTGTTAGTCTCTGTGTCCTCTATTCTGTACCATTGGTCTACTGGCCTATTTTGGTGCCAATACCGTGCTGTTTTTGATACTATTGCTCTGTAGTGTAATTTAAGGTCTGGTATAGTGATGCCACCTGCTTCACTCCTCTTACTAAGAATTGCTTTAGCTATTCTGGGTCTCTTATTTTTCCAGATGAATTTCCTGACTGCTTTTTCTATTTCTATGAGGAATGTCTTTGGGATTTTGATTGGCATTGCATTAAATCTGTATAGTGCTTTTGGTATGGTCATTTTGGCAATATTAGTTCTGCCTATCCAAGAACAGGGTAGATCTTTCCATCTTCTAAGGTCTTCCATAATTTCTTTCTTTAGTGTTCTGTAGTTTTCATTATAGAGGTCTTTCACATCTTTGGTTAAGTTGATTCCCAAGTATTTTTTTTTTTTTTTTTTTTTTTTTTTAGATGCTATTGTAAACGGGGTAGTTTTCCTTGTTTCCCTTTCAGAGGATTTGTCACTGATATATAGAAATGCCTTAGATTTATGGGTGTTGATTTTGTATCCTGCTACTTTGCTGAATTCATTTATGAGTTCTAGAAGTTTTCTGGTGGAAATTTTTGGATCTTCTAGGTATAAAATCATATCATCAGCAAATAATGATAATTTGAGTTCTACTTTACCTATCTGTATCCCTTTAATTTCTTTCATCTGTCTTATTGCTCTGGTCAGCATTTCAATTACTCTGTTGAGTAGAATTGGTGAAAGAGGGCATCTCTGTCTTGTTCCAGTTTTTAGAGGGAATGCTTTCAATTTTTCTCCATTTAGAATAATGTTGGCCTGGGGATTAGCATACATAGCTTTTATGATGTTGAGATATGTTCCTGTTATCCCTAGTTTTTCTAGTGTTTTGAGCATGAAGGGGTGTTGTATTTTGTCAAATGCTTTTACTGGATCTATTGAGATAATCATATGGTTCTTATCTTTGAGTCTATTGACATGATGAATTACATTCATTGTTTTTTGTATGTTGAACCATCCTTGCATCCCTGGAATGAACCCCACTTGATCATGGTGTATTATATTTTTGATATGTTTTTGTGTCTGTTTTCCTAGAATTTTATTGAGAATTTTTGCATCTATGTTCATTAAAGATATGGATCTGCAGTTTTCATTTTTGCATGTGTTTTTGCCTGGTTTGGTGATCAGGATGATGTTGGCCTCATAGAATGAGTTTGGAAGTGCTCCCTCTTTTACTATTTCCTGAAATAAATTGAAGAGTATTGGTATCAGTTTTTCTTTGAAGGTATTGTAGAACATGGCTGTGTATCCATCCGGTCCCGGGCTTTTCTTGGTTGGTAGGCTTCTGATGGCATCTTCTATTTCATTACTTGAAATTGGTCTGTTCAAATTATGTATATCATCCTGCTTAAGTTCGGGCAGATCATACAACTCTAGAAATTTGTCGATGACTTCGGTGTTTTGTATTTTGTTGGAGTACAAGTTTTCAAAATAATTTTGAATTATTTCCTGTTTTTCCGTAGTGTTTGTTGTGATATTTCCTTTTTCATCACATATGTTAATAATTTGAGTTATCTCTCTCCTTCTCTTTGTTAGACTGGCTAAGGGTCTTTCAATTTTCTTTATTTTTTCAAAGAACCAACTTTTTGTTTTGTCAATTTTTTCAATTGTTTCTTTTGTTTCAATTTTATTAATTTCAGCTCTGATTTGAATTATTTCCTGTCTTCTGCCACTTTTGGTGTTGGATTGTTCTTCTTTTTCTAAAGCTTTGAGATGTAATTTTAAGTCATTTATTTGTTGACTTTTTCTTCTTTTGAGGAATGAACTCAATGCAATGAACTTTCTTTTTAGAACTGCCTTCATAGTGTCCCAGAGATTTCAATATGTTGTGTCTGTGTTCTCATTCACCTCTAAGAATTTTTTAAACTACTCTTTGATGTCATCTGCAACCCATTGTTCATTCAGTAGCATATTCTTTAGTCTCCAGGTGTTGGAGTAGCTTTTATTTCTTATTTTATCATTGATTTCTAATTTCATTCCTGTATGGTCAGATAGAATGCAGAGTAATATCTCAACTTTTTTGTATTTGCTCAGAGATATTTTGTGGCCTAATATATGGTCTATTTTAGAGAAGCTTCCATGTCTTGCTGAGAAGAAAGTGTATTCACTTGTTGAAGGATGAAATATTCTATACAAGTCAGTTAAGTCTAAATTGTTTATTGTATTTTTGAGTTCTATAGTTTCTTTGTTCAGCTTTTGTTTGGAAGATCTATCCAGTGGTGAAAGGGGTGTGTTAAAGTCACCCAGAATTACTGTGTTGTGGTCAGTTTGACTCTTAAACTTGAGGAGAGTTTGTTTGATGAACATGGATGCTCCATTGTTTGGGGCATATATATTTATAATTGTTAAATCTTCTTTGTGTATGGTTTCCTTGAGCAGTATATAGTGTCCTTCTTTATCCCTTTTGATTGACTTTAGCTTGAAGTCTCCTTTATTTGATATGAGGATGGAAACCCCTGCTTGTTTTCTCTGTCCATGTGAGTGGTAGGATTTCTCCCAACCTTTTACCCTCAGCCTATGGATGTCTTTTCCTATGAGATGAGTCTGTTGGAGGCAGCATATTGTTGGGTCTGTTATTTTGAGCCAAACTTCTAGTCTATGTCTTTTGATTGGTGAGTTTAGGCCATTAACATTCAGAGTTATATTGAGATGTGTTTTGTATTCCCAGCCATTTTTGTTTATTTTTGGTATTTACCTTGACATGGTTTCTTTTCTAATTGGTTTTTTTTTTTTTTTTTTTTTTTTTTTTCATTTAGTGTAATACCTCTCTCTGTTGAGTTTCCTCATTGTTTTTCTTTTCCTCTTCATGGAATATTTTGCCGAGGATGTTCTATAGTGCTAGCTTTCTACTTGTACATTCTTTTAGCTTTTGTTTATCATGGGAGGTTTTTATTTCGTCCTCAAATCTAAAGCTTAATTTTGCTGGGTATAAGATTCTTGGTTGGCATCCCTTTTCTTTTGGAACTTGAAATATGTTGTTCCATGATCTCCTAGCTTTGAGTGTCTGAGTTGAAAAATCTGTTGTGATATGATTTGGTCTCCCCATATATGTGATCTGATTCCTCTCTTTTGTGGCCTTTAAAATTCTATCCTTTTCTGTATGCTAGGAATTTTCATTATAATGTGTCTTGGTGTAGATCTGTTGTAATTTTGTACATTTGGTGTCCTATAGGCCTCTTGTATTTGGTTTTCCAATTCATTCTTCATGCTTGGGAAATTTTCTGATATTATCTCATTGAAGAGGTTGTGCATTCCTTTGGTTTGAAACTCTGTGCCTTCCTCTATCCCAATTATTCTTAGATTTGGTCTTTTGATGCTGTCCCGTACTTCTTAGATGTTCTGTTCATGGTTTCTTACTATCTTCATTGTGTAGTCAACTTTATTTTCAAGATTATATACTTTGTCTTTATTGTCTGAGGTTCTTTCTTCCAGTTGATCTAGTCTGTTGGTGATGCCTTCAATTGTGTTTTTTATTTGGTTAATTGTTTCCTTCATTTCAAGGATTTTTGACTTTTTTTTTTTTTTTTCAGAGTTTCTATCTCTTTTATGAAGTAATCTTTTGCTACATGTATTTGCTCTCTTATATCTTTGTTGTAGTGGTCAATTTTTGCCTGTGTTTTCACTTAGGTCATTCTTTGATTCACAGATCATTTTAACCATGAACCTTCTGAACTCCTTCTATGACATTTCTTCAACTTCTCTGAGCATGGGTTCTGTTATTGTAGAATCCTGTTTTTTTGGGGGGGTATTATCCTCCCCTGTTTTTTTCATGATGTCTATTTGCTTTACTTTCTTGCACTGTAGATCTGAGTTATTACAGTTTCTTCCCTATATTCTTATAATACCCTTGCAGGTTGTCGTGCCTCCCTTAGCGCTGGACTATCAGAACCTGCCACTGACCCTCAAAGTATGCTACCTGGGGCTGGGTTTACACTGGTTGTTGTGAGCCAAACTTGTTGAGTCTGAGCTCCTGCGGTGGTATGGGGCTAACCACACTGGGGTGAAGGTCAGCGGGACTGCCCTGGGCCAGCCTAGGCTCAGGCAGAGTTAGCAGCTCTGTCCTTGCTATCTCCTGCTCCAGGGCAGAGGTCGGCGGGCTTCACCCATTTTTTTGATCGCTGCTCCGATGCATCCACCACTGGCCATCAGATTGGTAAGCACCCCTTTCCCCAGTCCTCAGAGCTCCTAAACTTGTTGGGCCTTGTACAGTGAGAACGGATCATTGATCATTCAGCTGCCCCACTGGTGGCCTCTATGGGGAGAACTGCATCCTACCTATAAATTCACAGTCACAGTGGACCTCAGGAGCTCTTTCTCTTTCTCTCTTTCCCTCCCTCTCTCCCTTTTCTGGGAATGTTTCCTTGTCCCCAGAGCTCCTAAACCTGTCAGGCCTTTCACAGTGGGAACTGACCATTGATCATCTGGCAGCCCAACCTAGACCTGCACAGTCACAGTGTACCTCACAGAGCTCTCTCTCTTTCTCTCTCTCTCTCTCTCTCTCCCTCTCTCTCTCTCTCTCTTTCTGTCTCTCTCCACCTCCCTTTTTTGGGTACAGTTGAAGAAAGCCCTTTTTCCAGCCTCTGACCTCCGGACTTGGGACTCTCCTTCCTGTCCAGGACAGGACACAGAAAATCCCTGCGCAGGGTGGCCCATTGTCCTCTGGTCCCTTTGGACCCCATGTCTGTTTGACTCCAGTGATGACTGAGTCTCATGGACTTGGATCTCTCTGATATATGTCTTGAGGTTGATGCTTCTCAGGATAATATATATCTCCCATTTAGAACAGGAAAATGGGGGCTTCTTCTTCTTCTTCTTCTTCTTCTTCTTCTTCTTCTTCTTCTTCTTCTTCTTCTTCTCCTCTTCCTTCATTCCTCCCGGCTGAACCATTCCCATCCCTCCCGGTCAATTACCCTCTGATCACTCTCTTCCTTGCTCTCATCCTCCCTCTCTTCTTCAGATTCACAATCACTCACTTTTTGTCACTTTGGTACCCACTCTGATCCCTCCCAGGTGACTCCCCTCTACAATGCCTCTTAAACAACCTAGCCACTCTTGGCCTAACTCCCAATATACAACCAACAAGGCTTATCAAGTTTTGCACCCAAGATTGGCCCACATACACCTTTGATAACCAAAACAAATGGCCTGCTTCTGGGTCCCTGGATCCCTATATACTGAAAGATCTTTTTGATTTCTGCAAGCGATCAAAGAAATGGGTAGAGATTCCATATGTTCAGGCTTTCTCCTTCTTCCATTCAAATCCCTCACTCTGTACCCACTGCAGCCCCAAGAATATCCTCCTAGCCTGTCAACTGGCTGCTCCCCTACCATCCCCCTCCTTTCTTGATTTCAATCCGGCAGATGATCCGCCCCCATACCGAACTCTACCTGAAACCTTTCCCCCTCCCTCGGACCCTCCAGCCCCACTTCGACCCATTCCTGTCACCTCCTACTCCCTCAGCCCACCCCTCATGTGATCTTTCACAATGTCTGCTTGCCGTCCTTCACATGCTCCCGCTCATGTCCTGGCCCCACTCTGGGAAGTTGTGGGGCCAGAAGGAATTGTCCGTGTCCATGTTCCCTTCTCAATGACTGAGGTAGTGCAAATTGAGAAACGGTTGGGCTCTTATACCACTGACACAACTACATACCTCAGGGAATTTCAATGGGTCCTCCAAGCTTATAGCCTTACCTTCCATGATATATATATATATATATATATATATATATATATATATATATATATATCATATATATATATATATATGATTCTGGCAAATAGCCTCCTTCATGAGGAGCGTAGGCAAGTCTGGGAGCAGGCAAGGACCTATGCTGATGAGAACCATCCCATTGGACCTCAGGCCATCCCTAAAAGGGACCCTAACTGGGACTATAATTCCCCAGGGGACGTGGCCTTGCAAGATCAGTTTTCTACTTGTATACTAGTTGGTCTTAAGTGTGCAGCACAAAAGGTTGTTAATTTTGACAAGCTGCAGGAAATCATACAAAAAAGGGAAGAGACCCCCTCTGAATTTCTAGATCGACTGACCATAGCTCTCCAGCAATACACCAATTTAGATCCTGAATCTCCAGGGGGACATCAGGTCCTTATGACTTACTTTTTGTCCCAAAGTTAACCTGACATGCAGGTTAAATTGAGAAAATTAGAACAAGGACCTGCAACATCTCAGACCGATATCTTTGCCACAGCCTTTAAGGTCTATCATAGCAGAGATAAGGATACTGAAAGTGGTAGGTTTCAGAAATATGAAAAGGCTGATCAAACAAAATTCCAAATGCTGGCCCAGGCCTTATAGGACTCAGATTCTCGGGCCTCACACTCAAGGGGCCATGACCCCATGCAGAGGGGACCTCCAGGGCCCTGTTTCATGTGTGGGAACAAAGGACATTGGGCTAGAGCTTGCCCCAACACCAGGCCCCTTATGCGCTCATGTCCTAAATGCTCCAAGATGGGCCACTGGAGTTTCAGCTGCTCCAGTTCCCATAGGGGGACTGGTTCAGTCGTGAAACCCGACATGCTGGGATTAGCTGCAGAAGATTGACGGGGCCCTGGGTTTCATCTCCTGACAGTTGACATCGCCTTGCAGGAGCCTAGGGTCACCCTTCTTGTTGATGGCCACCCCATAAATTTCCTACTAGATACGGGAGCTACTTTCTCAGTCTTGAGGGAGTTTGGGGGTCCCACCACCATATTGTCTCCTATTGTTGGGGTCGAGGGACACACCATTCACCCCCACAAGACTCCCATGCTGTCTTGCCACCTCCACCTCCATTCATTTGCCCACCAGTTCCTAGTAATCCTTCAATGTCCTGTGCCTTTACTGGGCCAAGATATACTAGCCAAATTTCAGGTCTCAATTGTGCTCTCTGACCTGCCTCACTCAGTTGTGCTCCCCGACTTATCTCACTGTGTCTCCTTCTCCATCTTTCTCATCACCATATTAGGAGTTGATAATCCTGAAAAGACCTTTTCAATGCTCTAACAGTGCAGAAACTTCCCATTACCCCCTGCCCCTGCCCATCTGGTAGACCCCAAAGTTTGGGACACCCAGACTCCCTCCCTTGCTCACTGCAACCCTGTACAAATACATCTTAACGATCCCCAGCATTTCCCCAACAGAGCCCAGTACCCACTCCCGGCCGCTAGCCTCAGAGGTCTCCAACCTATTATCTCAGACCTTCTGTGGAAACACTTTCTCTGACTACCCATTCCCCTTATAATACTCCCATATTGGCGGTTAAGAAGTCCAATTGGTTGTACCGGCTAGTCCAAGATCTTTGTCTCATCAATAAGGCTGTAAGGCCCATACACCCTCTGGTCCCTATTTCTTATGCTATTCTCTCCCTATTTCCTTCCTTATCTACCCATTTCTCTGTCATTGATCTTAAGAATGCCTTCTTCACTGTCCCTTTAGCTCAGGAATCACAAGACATCTTTGCCTTTACCTGTTCTGATCCTGATACTCAAAGGTCCCAACAATTGACCTAGAGAGTCCTCCCTCAGGGTTTTCGCAACAGCCCTCATATCTTTGAACAGATACTGGCTGTTGATCTCAAGGATCTTGAGTTTTCAGACTCCACTTTTCTGCAATATGTAGATGACCTTCTCCTCTGCAGCCTTACCTTTTTCACAGTTTGTATAGACTCTTACACCCTTTTAAATGTTCTTGTTTCTCACGGGTATCGCGTTTCCCCATCTAAGGTACAACTTGCCCAGTCCCAGGTAGTTTATTTAGGAGTTCAGATCTCCCACCAATTAAAGGCCATTACCCTAGACCAAAAGGCCCTCATCAAGGCTCTCCCATGACCCAAGACAAAGGAAGAGATTCTTTCCTTCCTGGGGTTAGCGGGATATTTCCATGAATGGATTCCCAATTTCTCTCTTTATGCAAAACTCCTATATAAGGCAGCTAAGGGGGTTGAGAAAAATCCCCTCCCTGAAAGCATTTGGGCTGAGTGTAGGTATCTGCAGCAGGCACTATTATGGGGCCCAGCTCTTCATCTCCTGGACCTTCTTCAGCCATTCAGCCTTTATGTTCATGGGTCTGGCTCTAGGCATTTTAGGCCAATATAAGGCCTCCACTTTTGCTCCCGTTGCCTACCTTTCTAAACAACTTGATCCCTCTGTTCGTGGATGGGCCCCCTATCTTCAGGCTCTGGCTGCTGCTTACCTACTTCTACAAGAATCAAAAAAGCTGAACTTTGGTGCCCATATCGCTGTTGCCTCTCCTCACCATCTAAAGGATCCACTGACCTATAAGAGCCTTCAAACTCTCCCGCCCTGTTGTGTTCTCGCTTCTCGTTTCTTTTCTACATGATTCCTCAATCTCCTTCCAACCCTGCTCCTCTTTACACCCAGCTACACTCCTCCCAGTTTCCTTTTAGGCCCCAGAACATGATAGTGTAGAGATGCTCAAGGCTTTAATCCCTCACCTCTCCCACATTCAAGAGGGACCACTTCTTGACTCTTCCCTAATCTGGTTCACGAATGGCAGCTCTTTCCTTAAGGATGTGCAATGCTTTGCTGGCTATGCTGTCATCTCCCTATCAGAGGTTATCAAGGCAGCACCCCTTCCCCCCCAACACCACAAACCAACAGGCCGAACTTACAGCTGTGCCTTCAAGTTGGCAGCTGACCAAAACCTCACCCTTTACACAGACTCAAAATAAGTCTATCACATTTTACTCTTCCATTCAGTAATATGGAAAGAGCTGGGGCAACTGACCACAAAGGACTCTGCAGTCACTAATTCCAAACTAATATCAAAGCTTCTACAAGCCTCTCTTCTGCCCAAACTAATAGGGATCTCTCATTGTCCCGCACACCAAAATGATGGGTCTTCCATGACTCAGGGCAACATAAAGGCAGATAGGGCAGCAAGGGAGGCAGCACTATCTTCTCCCTCTCTCCTTGCCTCCGTCTAATCCACCACACAAGCCTCCACATCTCCTCCTATCCAATCAATCCTTTCTTATCTCCACTCTCTTTTACATTTTAACACTCAGGCTCTTAAAGCATTTGTTACCTCCTTCCTCACCCTGACGTCAGAGGACACACAGTTCCTCCATCAGCTCACCTCCAAGTGCACTGTATGTCAGCGCACCAACCCATACACTCCTCTTAAACCAGGAACATTTCCCTCTCACCAAGCTCAGGGTCAGTTCCCAAGAGCCGACTGGCAAATAGATTTCACCAACATGCCAACTGTCCAGAAACATAAGTATCACCTGGTCTTGGTAGATACCTTCTCTAGATGGGTAGAGGCCTTTCCTACTTCCAACAAGAGGGCTTCCACAGTAGCTTCTATTTTAGTCTCAGAAATCTTTCCCCACTTCGGGTTGCCCACATCCATCCAGTCTGACAACGGGCCCGAGTTTGTTTCTCACGTCACCCAGAATATATCTACTTTCCTTAACATTCCTTGGCATTTTCACATCCCATATTACCCCAAGTCTTCAGGGAAGGTAGATAGGACTAATAGAACTCTTAAGGACATCCTGACTAAACTTCCCTGGAGCTTCACTTGGACTGGGTCAAGCTACTTCCCCTCGCCCTCTTTAGGCTCCGAGTCCTCCCAAAGAAACCTTCCTCACTATCCCCTTTTGAGGTTATGTTTGGGTGGCCAGCTCTTCACCTGGAATTTCCCCAATTCAAGGACCCTTGCCCAAAGACCTCTCTCTTCCCCTTTTATCCTTCATCAGACACCAGCTATGGATGTGCCAAGGTTACATCCTGCTGGACCGAGGTAGACTCTCCACTTCATTCCCATTAACACCTGGTTCTTGGGTATATTTATCCTCTCCCCAGGACACGGGATCAGTCTCCCTTGCCCCAAAGTGGACAGGCCCCTTCCAGGTTGTGCTGTGCACACCTATGGTTGCTAAGTTTCATGAAACCTCAGGTAAATTGACATCTTGGATTCATATCTCTAGACTGAAACCAGCTGCCCAATCAGCTGAGGATCCACAAAAGGATGGCAGACACCTACCCCAGTATACTTGTTCTTCCCTTCCCACCAATCCCCTAAAAATTTGCTTATCTCTTATCTCTGATATCAACTCAAAATAATTCTTTCCATCTTTCTTCTTCTGAACCTTTAACCAGCTTCTCCTTAGGGACAGGCCAATGGACAATAATTCCTCTCTCCTTCTTTCTCTTTGTTTAAGATGCTGCCTTTATGCCTACAATCCCTCTCTTCAGGAGGACACCCTCACTGATCTATGGCTTCAGGGAGCCTTCATCCACACCTGCAGAGATTCATCTTTTTGGCACCAGCCTCCTGAGAATCCTTTTCACCCTCGAGCCTGACCTATCTGTCTTGTCATATTTTCCCCATAACACCCCCCCCCCCCCACGTCCATCCCCCCATTTCAGCAGAAAGTAGCCAGACAGACACAGGATGCCCCACATCCTAAGAAAACAAAAAAGGGGGAAATGATAGATAAGCTTGGGCCAACAGGCCACCTCCCCCATGGAAATTTCCATTAGGAGCAACCTGGTATCATTTTCCCCAGGCAGGAGCCAATCAGCCTAAAGGTCGCTATGTTCTCCAGGCAGGAGCCATCAGCTTAAAGGTCGCTCTGTTCCCCAGGCAGGAGCCAATCGGCTTAAAGTTTGCCCTGTTTACTGGAAAAAGAGCCAATAGCGTTAAAGGTCACTCAGACACACACTCCACCAGAAATCCCTACTTAAGTCCCTGCCTGCCCAGAGCTCGGGCACAACAGCTCGTCCTTACAGAGAGGAAGCAGCCGCTGCAAGAGCTCCAGACTCACTGTCTCCAGCCCTGTTGGGGACATTAAGAACACGTCAGCTGAAAGAAACTCTCTGGTTGTCTCCCACTTCCTGATACGTGGACTTGGCCTAGCCAAGGGGTGTTCCCCTGATGTGTGACGAGAGATCAGACCACCACAAGGATAGGCTAATGGCTTCGCCAATATGATCTGCTCATGCTCCCTATGTGCATGAGCAGGTATAGATCATATCTTTCTGCTGATTGGCCCATGTCTTCTATAAAGGCCGTCCAACTTCCTCAATAAACTTGAGCTCCTGCCTTGACTGGACTCCCTAGTGTGTTTGATTGTCTTCCGTCATGAAGGCTGAGTGTGGCCAGCAGCCAACTCCTGCCTCTCCTGATTCCGCCTCATGGCTGGGGTGTGTTCCCCCAGCCTTCTCCACTGGCCGGAGGGGTCTAAACCCAGGTCCAGGGGAGCTAAAAACACAGCACAGCCCAATGGCAGCTGCTCCAGCCAACAACTCCAGCCTCTAGCCCAGTGGCAGTTGCCCCAGCTGACCGCTCCAGAGACCACAGCTGGCACGACCAGGCACTGACCCTCCGTCCATAGCTTGCATACTTTCCTCTCCCTGACTCCTCTCTCCCTGTACTTCTTCTACCTCTGACCAGCCATAAAGGCTGGTGAATAAATCTCTTGGCTGCAAGTTTGTCTCTGGTGTGAGTTTTGCCCTTCAGGATTCAACTTAGAAGACAATACAGAAAATTTTCAAGACAATTGAGGGTGTAGAAAAGTTTGAAGATAAGATATGTGAGCTGCTGAAAGAAAATACAGCCAAGATTGGAGCAGGAGAACAAAGAGTTACACAAGGGACACTTTCAAGAAGATAAACTGGAGACATGATCACACAGGTATGAGTTCATTTTAAGAAGAAACAATTCATAGGTACATTGAAAACTAATCAAATGAACAAACAAAACACTGGTTCATGCCTGAGAAAAACACAGTATCTTATTAAGAAAGGGAAATGCAATCATAATTTACCACACTACTGTTGATATCATTTACATAACCATAATAATGTAAGAACTGAATAATTTCAACCCAAAAAGTAGATGAAGGGAAAATTAGATAAACATAAAGTAAGTAGAGGGAGATTATTTCAGTGTTCATAAGGAAAAGTCAATGAGTAATATCTAAATCTTAAAAATAAACAACAGTGTTACTAAATTACAGTTTGTCCTCAATTTCTGTGGTTTTTACATCCCTGGATTCATTTCTTTAAAAATTGTACCATACTGAACATGTACAGAATTTTTCATTGTTATTTTTTGAAATAATACACTATAACAACTATTTACTGACATTTAAATTGCATTAGGCATCAGAGCAATTGTAGAAATGATTTAAAATATGTAGGAATATATGTGTAGGTTGTATGCAAATACTATGACATTTTATATAAGAAACTCCAACATGTGCACATTTTGGTATCTGTGGGGGACTGTGTGGAACCAACACCAGGGGTACCAAAGGATTAGCCTATTTAGAAATGAAATGAAAAATACATTTTTTCAAATATCCAAATGATTTGAAAATGACTGCCTGGGGTAAATAGAAATCTGACTGAGAAGGAGTGAGGCAAGGTACTACTTCATTCTCTTATAAGTCTGATTGAATTTATTATATAATATATAAATGTTATAGAAATTACATTAAATATAAAATACAATAAGGTAGTAATAGATTGAAACAGCTAATCCATCAACACTTTCAGAATGATCTGGAAGGTGAGAACATCATGAGTATTTTTATGAGACATATAAAGTATTTTTAGCGTCTTGGTTCACATGATCCAGTAGTCTGTCCATATTCAGACAATATTTTCCTCTACACACTAGAAAATGTATGTTGTAGAAACCTGTGACTCTTTTCTTGGAGGCATTTATTTTTGTTTTTTGGTATCTGGATAAAAGTCATCCCAATATCCAGGTAAATCAGAGTCTAAGGATTATGTTCTCAAAAACAGCCATCAAATAGTGGTGGATAATCCAGTCTGTTATCAAGATTGGTCTTCTCTGTTCTTTGGTTTTTCCTCCTCAGTACTACCAAGGTCACAGATCTCTGGATGTACTCACCTCACCTCACGATGTCCTGTCCTGAGATTTCGGCTGACTTCCTAACTTTCCTTAACCAATAGAACGCAATAGAGATGGCAAGGAGAAGAATCAGCCAGCTGGGTCTAGTTAGTTCAAAGAAGCATGGAAGAGAATGAAGTTGCTTGAAGCCTCCAAATTTTGGGGTGTTACACAAAGATGTGTAATTGAAACAACTGGCTTTCTATCACAGGGTTAGGGAACACTAAGGCCTTTTCCTCATTGTCTTAGAGCTTTGCAGGATAATTAAGGCTTTTATAGCATGCAGTGTCATCAGACTTATAAACCTATCTTTACAGCTTATTTTCCTTCATTTCCTTTACCTTCTAGTCCTCTATATTTGTTTTATTAGATCACTTCTCAAGTAAGCTGCTTAATATGGAAATCTTTTTGAAATTCTGCTTTTGAGAGAATCTAAATGAAAGCAAGGAGAATGATTGAGTTCTTGTTTATATGAGAAGAGAATAACAATTTGGCATCTTGTAAAATTCACTCATTTGGGAAAAGATTTTGAAGAAATGTGTACAAGAGGAGACCAAATAGAAAACTGTTGCAGGAATCCAAATGAAAATAGAAGGTGTGCTGAAATACAATTAGACATCATAGAAGAAGGAAAATAGATGAATAGGAAAGCTACTTCAGATGTAGATACCCTTGTAGATATTAGTGATTGTTTAGTATGTTGTGAGTGAAAGTCAAAAGACAATGGAATTTCTCTGCTTCCACAACTGGAAGAATGAAAGGCAATACAGGGGAGAGTCAGATTTAGGGGGGAATTTCATATGCACAAACTTGAAAATATTCCACAAACTACTGTCCACTTGGCCTTGCACATGGGTGATGTGTGAAACTCAGGTTCCAGAGAGGAGTGATTCAGATAAGATAGAAATAATAAATTCAATGCCAGAATTTAAATGGTAATTGACTAGTGATTCCATGTGAGCTCTCTCAGAATAATAATAATAATTAATGCTGTACGGTAACTTTTATAAAGTTCTATCACTTTTAAATTTTGGCCACAAGTCACTAAATATAGCACTAGAACTGAAATTCCAAATTCATTTGGATTGTGGAGTTAGACATGAAAATATTCAGTTAGGGTATGGTGACTCCTTAGTCTAAGACTGGGTAATCTCAGTAACTTTTCTATATATATTTTGGTTAAGATGATTATTCTTTTTAGTATCGCTGGGAAAGTAAAGTCTATGTTAATACATAGGATAATATCAAAGTAAAAAATAAAGTCAGATAGCAAAATGGTAACATCAGACACACTAGAGACATAACATGGTTATAAATTGTAAGTCTGAACTTCAAAAGTTACACTTGGGGGATCCGGTGATTTGACTTAGGAATGCTGTTTCAGCTGGAACATGGATAAAAATTACCGAAGGAAATTCACCTTGTTTTGGAAGAGGGATTAAGTTTCAGGTTATGTCACTTTAAACTGAATTTCTCTGAATGATACCTCTACTGAGAATGAAAGTCACCAATGGAAACAAAGATCCCTGAACTGCCATCTTTAATTCCCATCTTTCAAATCAGCAAGTCAGGCCACATCTCTACAGCAGGTCTTAGCTGGCTCAAATCGGTCTGGACATAGACTGATTCTGTAGATCATGACCTTCATTTTGTATAGTTACTTTGAAAAGAATAGACTCTGCCTGAATTTGACTGAGCAACTTCTTTTCATTGAAGTGCTTTGAAAGCTACTTCTGTGTACAGCACATTTTCCACAATAGAAATTCAAGGATCTTTTCTATCTCAATGCTGTCAGCCCAAATGACTTCAAGCAGTTTCAGTTCTGCCATCTGTAAGAGATGAATTTGTTCAATCAAGTTAAATCACTGTACCAGCTCAGTCACTGCACCAAAAAACACTCTAGTTTTACCTACCTGTTCTTATTCCAAGGTTAAATTACTGTCTGAAATTTTACATTATGCTCCAAACCAGTCACTTGTATATTTATTATGACATCTGCAAGTTAAGAATAAATTACATGGAATAAATGAGGTTGGGCTTCTTCTAAAAACATATTTTAATTAAAGAAAATATTTTCCATATATTCATTTCAATGTCAATCAGCACACCATGTATCTTTAGATATGGTATGTACTAAATTGTTAACACATGTGCACATACAGGCAACAAATACAGAAGCCTCAATATACCTCACCTTCAAAATTTCCTGATAATCTTCACCCTATTCAACTCATATCAAATCTTTGTTCACATCAACTTCTTCATTTCTGACTTTCTTTCCTTGGTTACCACCACTACCACCTGTTTTGAAGTCTTATTAAGTTTATGTGCTCACTTCTCTTTCTTTCATTTCATTCCAAACATTTTTCCAAGGGATTCTTTTTTTTTAATAATTATTTCTTGTTGTACTCTTTCTGATAATATGTTAGGAGACATGTTTTTAAATTACAGAACAGGTTATTTAATATAGCTATTAGGAAATAATTTCTCAGATATTAGATTTTGTAGTGTCCACAAACACCTACCTTGCTGTACTTAGAATGACCTTGCATATACATTATCAAGGTAGAGAATAAAGATAGATGTTTTGATATTTGAGAACTGAATAAGGAAGAGGGATTATAATCTTTTTCATGTAAATATATAGATTATCTGTGATACAACCAACAGAAACCAGTAAGAGGAGGCTGTCCTCTGAGAGGAAAACAAAACTGGGGCCCGGGCAGGAAAGAGACATTTCATTGTGCCAAGCAAGAATTTTAAAGCTATGAAAATGTATTTCCTATTTTAAACAGTAAAAGCAAGTCAATAGATTCTGATAAAACAAGTATAAAGAGGTCTTTGAGTAATTGGTTTTGGACTTCTGTTTTCAAGTTAAAGAGATATTATATTTAAAGAGAAAACATGTATAAAATTAGATATTGGATAGATACCTTTCTTTGTTTTGATTACAGTTGTAAAATGCAAAATGGAATGAAACAAAATAAAATTTTTGCTCATTTATTTAATAAACATATTTCTGTTTCTAAAATGTGTTCTAGATATAAGGTATTCAGTGAATTAAATAGTCTAGTGGGAAAATGATATTTAATCAAAAAACAAAAAATTAAATTCTAAATTATTCATTAACACTATTAGTATATTAAAAATGGGATACTAAAAGAAACATAGTGAAAGGGGTAGACTAGGAAAGATCTCACCAAGGAAATTACAACTGGCTTCATAAGAATTAGGTGGACAAAAAATAGGGAAAGAGTGTTTAATAATCAATGAAAGAGGAAGTAACAAGTTTAGAAATGTGGATTGAAATCAACAGATACAGAACCACATAAACCAGATTCTGGATTCTCTGTATTTTATTAAATGCAAAAGACATTCTCAAGGAGGCTTGGGAGGCAACTGATATTGTCATGTTAGCATTTGCAGCTATCCTCCTAAGTGGTATGAAGAGAAGCTCACTTCTGTTTAAGACATAATATAACAATAACCTAAGTAAGAGAATTACTGGGGTTCAGGAAGGTGAAGATAACTAGATTTGAAATATATTAGGAGATAAGAATCTGCCAGATCTGGTGATGAGTTGAAGGGGTGCTAAGGAAGAACTAGCTGTCTATGACCATGAGTCCCTGTTCTGTGGCTTGCGCAGTTGTGTAGAAGGAGATGGACTGTTAGCAGAAACAGAGAAAACAAGACAGTCACAGCCCAGGAGAGGAGGAGAGCTCAAATTATATGCAATTCTTGAAACTGTTGCTGTCAATTTGGGTGTTTAAATAAGGAGGAGAGTGCTTTGGATACTAGGAACAAATCCAACAGCAACCAATGTTCCCTGTTTTTGCTCCTAAAGAAACCGTAGATCTTTGTTTCATTATTGTCTGGCACGGACCTCTAATCTTGAATCAGAGTTATCTGATATGAAGATGAGCTTAGAGGGCAGAAGAAGCAATTCTGACTAGGAAAATTGCCTCCCATATGGCAGGGTTGAGAGTACGGTTAAGGAAAAAATGAGGAATATTATCACCTTTATCAGAAAATGACACACAGAACGTCTCAAATTCCCCACGTCAATTAACCTGTTTGTTCAATGTCATTAGCAATTATCATTTACTAAGCAATTCTCATTGTTCATTTGGAACATTTCTTTATTTAGCCTGTTAGAAGTCAATTTTGAATTGGCATGTCACTTTGCCCCAGTGGACACCATGGAAACTAGGATAGACTGACTGAAAGATTATTTTAAAATTATCCCTACACATAATTTTTCATATGAAAGTGTGTATTTATTTTTTTCTCTTATAACTTGCTCAAAAGTGCTGCTTTGTGGATTTTTCTCAAAAAGTAAGATTTTTATTTTAAATGACTTAAGCAATTAAAGAAAGTCATGTAAATGGTTGGTAATAATTTAACACTAAAATTTACGTTGATACTAACATCAAGTAATTTTTTGCTGATGTCTAACTTTTTAAAGATAGAAATTTTAACTAATGTTTTTATACTTCCTGTTGCTGCTTATCCTTAGAGTCTCTGCACTAAAAACTCCCAAAAAGCCAAAGATAGAGAAGTTACAGTTATTACTGAGGTCTGAGCTAAGTGGCAGAAATTTAATGTCAGTGTTTACATTACTTAGATCTCAGTTTCAGGGGTAACTTGAAAGTTCCATACTCAGAGACAATCCTCATTATCCATTATAGGTTTAATATCCCTTATCCAAAAATGCTTCAGATCAGAGCTGTTTCAGATTTTGTAGTTTGGAATATTATTTTTTTGTATATATATTATATATATATATACATATATATAATATATATATTATATATATTTCATGTTTAGATGTGTGTCCCATCCCCCAAAATCTCTATCTCTTCCTCTCTCTCTCTCTCTCTCTCTCTCTCTCTATTTATAAACATATTTAGAGGGCAGAAGGAGCAATTCTGACTAGGAAAATTGCCCCCCATATGGTAAATGTATAAATATATTTATAAATATATAATATATAATAAAAATATATTTATTACATTATCATTTATAAATATATTTATATTATATAGTATATTATGTATTATAAATATGTTTAGACAGAGAGAGATGGAGAGATAGAGATTTTGGGGGATGGTACACACATCTAAACATGAAATTAATTTGTTTCGTATACACCTTATAACCATAACCTGAGGTAATTTTATAAAATATTCTCAGTGCACCTGAATTTTGATTGGTCAAATATAGAATTTTCTACTTGTGACATCATGTTGATGTCCATGAACTTCCAAGTTTGGGGTCATTTAATAATTGGGAGTTTTGTTTTAGTGTTTTAGTGCCACTCAACCTTACTAGATAACTAGGCAGTTGAGATTAAAATCTTTATGTCTACAGATAAAATTAGTAACTTTTATAAATACCAAGTTTAGCACTTAAACTTGTTACTAATAATGTTGACATAAATTCTAAAAGTAAATTATTCTTCAGATTAGGAAATGCATATTTTAGGTATAATAGCAGATGGGATGTTTTGTTTAAAAAATATGCTAAGTAATTTGAAAACACTCATCTAGTGATTTTAAAGTGTCTCTATTATATATATAAAAACTGTTTTTAATGTAGCTCTAATACTTTGACATATGTGTTTCCCTCTCTATTAGAGGGTGGGAATAGAGGACATGCAGGCCAGGTATGCACTCAGAGAGGGAAATGCATTCTTACTCAGTTCTGAAGATCTGACATGTTCTGCCCGTCCTGGCTACTGTCTGGTAATCTGGTGTGTCTCATCTCAGGTGCAACATATCTGATATTCCTAATCACACACTGAATCATGTTCCACCCTTTCAGTAAATACAGCTATTATGGAATTAATTATTCTACATTGTAATTTTTCTTTTTAAAAATTGATTTCTTTCTTATGAGACTCAAACTTTTGAAACAAAATCTTATTCAGATTTAATCTACTGTACAATGCCATGTGCATACACTAAAGCTCATTATATTTTCTTCTGTCTTGGATGCACAAAATTTTGTGGATCTCATGTCATAAAAGGGAGCCATGTGGTTGTTAATGAGCAAAGATATCTTAATGACATTTTTCACTTCTGTACTAAGTCAGCAATATTTCTGTCTTACTTTGGAACAACCAATTAGGATGTACATATGTTGAGATAGTATAGTATTCACTGAATCATTTATTGGTTAATATTTGAGGGTTTACTTGTTTACTACAATTTATATTACACAATATTGAGTAATATATTGTCCTAAAGGTCTAGAAACCTACTTCATCTCAAATATGTAAAATATTAATTGAATGAATGAAAGAATGAGCATATTTATTCTCCTCAAGTAAAATTCCAGATGTTACTAACTTTTAAAAATTAATGTTCATTTGTAGGTTTCCTGTACACATAAGTAAGAAACTTAAAAATTTATCTTCTTTATAATATTTTATATAAAGTGATGACTGATGTTGGGAACTTAGAAGGTATCTGAGATTTACAAGCAAATAACTTAGGCTGCCACGTTTTCAGGAATGTTGACAAAAGACATAAGATGCTTATGTCAGGGACAAAGAACTTTAGTAATCATGACAGCAAGCCAATTACATTTCATATTTGCCTTGGTCCACATTATCCCCCTAGTGCCAAAAGATGATACAGAGGGATTCAGGTTAATATTGCACAAGAGATAATTTGCATCAAAGTGGAGAACTCTGAGCTAAGAACCCCCAATCCCTTAAAGTGATTGCAAACACACCTGCTTGAATACTGTCTTCTTAAGCAATGGAATCTCACCTTAGCTCCAGAGGGAGATAATATTTCCTTTCTAAGAATACATGCTACACTTTTCACAGATCCCTGAACAAGACTGTACATCGCAGACACCCAAGAAAATTACCAAAAATCATTTTCCATCAGTACAGAAAATAGATGCTTAGGGAACTTTCCTCTTTCAGGGATTAGTAGACTGTGGTTTCCTACCATCTCCCCCACCAAATAAATAATAAATAAATAAATAAATAAAATAATTCACCTTTCATTACTTATCCAATAATTATTTTTGAGACATTTTTATAGAATGTATATCTGGTTTGCCACTTAATGTTTGTTTACCTGTCTAAAGGATGTATTGCTTACTTAGATGAGGACAATAGAAGAAAGTTTGAAAATTCCAAATATGCAAGGTCGAGAGTAGAAAAAGATAGGCATAATTGAGACAGTGACCAAAAAAAAAAAGCAATAATATCTATACTTTTAAAAAGTATTTATTTATTTTTATGTGCTGAGGATCAAACCAGTGCCTCACACGTGCAAGGGAAGTGCTCTACTGCTGAGCTATAACTCCAGCCCCTAATATCTACACTTTTTAACACTTTTTATGCAAGTTAGTTTTAAATGGATGGTGCCATTTGTTAAATAGGAATGTGTGATAATTAACATCGTTTTCTTTGCAGAGTGTTTAATAGCTTAACTTAGAGCTAGAATTGAGATGAGTGAGGCAGGGTTGGCGTGTACAGGGCCAGATGCTGTTTTTATTTTAAAAATTTGTTAACATTCTTGGTCATATTTTATTTTTGTTGTTGACATTATTTTGTAACAAAGTGTGTCTAAACATGTTTTGATTGTGACAATTAATTATTTAAATACTGAAGAACACTGTACTGATTGATATTTATCATTTTAGTTCCCATCTTGGATTACAAATAACAACCCTCATATTTAGTATTTGTGGATGATCCATAATGAAAAAATCATGCAAATGAAATGTCTACTGTGTTCAAATTTTTAGTAAACAGTAAATTGTCAATAGCTTCTATTTAAACATATAAACATTTTTATATTTTTCTATTTTAGACCAGAGAGGATGATCTTTTTGTTAAACAAGAAATAACCTTAGAAAGAAAGTAGTCAGGTGGTTTAGAAAGCTACCTGGCAGGTAATAGGATTCTCCTATTGCTCTGAATTTTTTGGATGTTTTATTATATTTGTTTATTTCTACATAATGCCCTAAAATACTTCCTTAAACATTCAGTGCCTTAACAATAAAATTGCTTCCAAGATAGGCCAAAATTAGATCCTTTCCTTGAGATGAAAAGGAATATTATTTTCTAATGACAACCAGTGCCTCTGTTTGCAAAGATAAGTGTCAAATTTCTGCAGTATCTGCTTCTATGAAAAAAGAAAGTGAAAGAATCTTGGAGAATGACTCATGTAATTTAGAATATTTTGTTTTAAGGTTACTTAGTCTCCCCACAACCTTTTCTACTCTTCAGTTTGAGATTAACCTACGAAAGATTTGGGTAAAAGAAGACAGACAATGGCTAATTTTATGTGCCTACTTGATGGGCCTTAGCTGGCCCAGATACTTGAGGAAGTATTATTTTGCATGTGTCTGTCAGGGTGCTTCTGGGTGAAATTAACATCTGAATCATATACTGAATACAGTGGATTGTTTCCTTCAGGTGCAAGTGGGCCTCATCCAGTCTGTTGAAGGCCTGAAGAATAAGAGGCAGAGTATAGGAGAATTCACTCTTCTTCCTGACTGTCTTCCAGCTCACACTGGCTCTCCTGGGTTTCCATTTGACAATTGGAGAATTTGAGACCTCTAATCTTCTTAACTACGTGTACTGATTCTTTATTTATATATACTATCAGCTCTTATTCTCTGCATAGCCCTAACACAGATCTATAAGAACAGAAGAAGAGTTGTCTGCTGGGAAGGCCTTGGAGCACAAGCAAACCTCAGTGCAGAGAAGGTAAAGGATCAAATCACGAGACTGAAACAAACCTTCTAGAGATAGTCCACTACCCACATATCAACCTGGAAAATCCCACCAAGAAAACATGTGCATCTGATAATCAACCCAGCTGGGCTAGAAACCCCTACAAAGGTCCTTTGCAGAGTAATTGTAGCTAAGCTGAACAAGTACTTTGAAAAATAATTCAAAAGTTCAGTGAATGTTAACTTGGAGAATCATGGATACAAGAAATTCCCTTTTGTCAAATTTGCTTTGATTGAATTGATCACTTGGTGGATTGTGTTTTGGCATATCACAATTGGGTAACTATCTGTTAATTTGCCAGGAGTAGAAAAAATCTGGATACTCTTCAGTTATGAATTAATATTGTGGCTGCTGAAGTTTATTCCATCTCTAGAGAAAGGATATGAGAAGTAAAGGTTGCTAAAATATATGAGGAAGGAATAAAGCAGAAATAAAGAGTAAAGAGGTCATTCAAGCTGCTATTATTTTCTTCAAAAGTCATTTTAACTTTGTATATGATAGCTAGGAGTAGGCCTGCAGAGATCAACAGATCATCTATCTAAGCAATTCATAAAGGAAAATTCTGTGCAAAGATGTTTTTAAATCTTATGGAATATAAAAAATAAGAAATATATGTCTGAAAATATTTATAGAGCTAAAGATTTGTTTGTATACTCCTCAAAATGAGAAGTGAATTATTTTTATATTTATTTTTTAAACATCAATATAATTCTGAGAAGAATCAAACTAAAATGCATATTAAAGGCATCTGAAGTTGAACTGCTATAGAAGGTAAATTTCATAGCACATTATTTTTTACTATTTTAATGTTGCTGATATTTTTGTATTCCTATTTATTTTATTCTTATTTCTCTAGAAATAATTGTGATTTCCTTTGTGGTCACATTTAGTTTTGCTTCTATTAATGAGTGCCCTTTTGGAGTTGTAAATAATGTGATACATTGTAGGATTGCTAAAATTCATATCCTTATAATGAATGAAAATAATTTTGAGGTATGATTTTGTTTTGTCATGTGATATTTTCTTTATAATTATAAAAACATATCACATAGCTTCATTGTTGTAAATCTCAAATCATCAAGAGTTATATAGGAATAAATATCACTGACAAAAGTCAATTCAGAAAACAATTAAATGACATTTTTTCCCATCCCTGCTTTTGTGACTATAATCTTTTTCAACCTTCAGTGAGAGTTTTGCAGCTAATTTCACCCCTCCCATTTAATCATCAGTTCCCATATGATTTTAAGACTGTAAGTTGACTGTATACTATGACTTCAGTGAAGTACCTGGGAATATGACACTCCCTACAAGAGTGTGCTGTCGCATTTCTTTCTACATTTTTTTTTCCCCTCAGGGTATTTTATTTTGTGAGAACTTTATTAAATGAAGGATTTTATTGGTCTCAAAACTCCAACAAACATATTTTCTGTGGATATGGTTTTTCAAATATTAGTGTCAAAACCTTCATTATTTTTTCTACTTCCATCTCCTTTGTTCACTCCCCCCCCTCAATCTTAGTCATGATTCCTTTAAAACAGTATACATAGCCACACACAAAAAAGCTCCATGGACTATCTTCAAAAGGTTAGCAAGAAAATTAATAAGTTTTAAAATTACTGGACAAAACTTAAAAGAGAAATGGGATATTTGCATAACCTAATGTACCTGCTCAGAAATTTTTGTTATTTTAATTACATCAGTGGTTTTAAAATACATCAACATTTTTTTGTTATCTTCCTTTTGAGGGGTGGAGCTGAATTCCCTTCTCCTTCAATGTGGATTGGAGGAAATTCTCACTAACAAATACAGTATGGGAAGGGAAAGTGGCATATTTACTCTGCAGAAGACTAGTGGACATTACTTTCATCAAGTGATGAAGGTCCACAGAAACTGTAATAAAATAGGTTGATGTCCCATAATTAAAGATAAGATGTCACAATAGACCATGTAAGTTCCCTGATACTTTTGCTCTAAATACTTAACTTCAGTGTACATGAATGGACACTATAAAAAATAGCTGATAAGCACTCAAAACCATCCTTGTTATGGCATATAAAGAAAGTTTAACTCTCACAGATTGAAGAAAACTAAGGAGACATGATGACTAAAGGCAGTGAGGGATCCTGGATTGGATCTGGAAGAAGAAAAGTTTATTACTGGAAAACTGGGGGAAATCAGAAAAAAATCTGTAGTTTAGTTAAAGTATTATATCAACACATTTCATTTTGCTAATTACATCAACATTATGTAATATTTTAATAGTAAGAGAAATTTGGTGAAAGAATTTGAAACTCTGTTGCCATTCCTAATCTTTTGTACATTTAACATTGTTTCAAAATAAATCAATTTTTTAAAAAGTATACAGAATTATTGTAATGTTAAATATAAATTTATTATTGTTATATTAAAAATAAAACTTCCATTGTTTCACTGATATCTTTACATCACCCGACCACCTGGAAATTACAAAGATATCCTGGTGTATTTTCCTGTGTCTCACCTAGTGTTCTCTGGCACAATGCTTATAATAATTTCCTGTTATATAACTTCATCACAGTCTACTTGTACAATTCCTGATTCACAAAAGCACTCAGTGCTTATGAAATGAATATATACATATACTTGTATATATATGAAAACCATTTATAAGTATTTAGGAAGATGCTATTAGGCTTATTACATTTTATGGTATGTTCAACATCAAGTCTTTTATTTAGTTCAAAGAACTAAAAAAAAACTGTATCAAAATTTAAATGATTTATTGTTCATACAAATTAATTCTTCATATAATATTTATTACAAAAAGCAATTAAAAACATTGTAATTTAATAAGAAAATATATTAATTCTTCACAATCAAAACATTCACAATTTTGTTGAATTTATGGCTTATAAATTATGCATCAAAATCTTAGTATTTCAACAGCACAATAAACTTTTATACAGGTAAGGTTTTTTCTCAATGTGAAAAAAACTAATCAGTCTTTCAATATCAGTACCCAACCCTGGAGGTACTTCTAACAGTTTATTATACTGTAACGTAGAAATAATATAGTCATTTTAATTATTTTTAAACCCACTGAGAACTCTTAAGAATATCTTTAAATAAGCCACGTAACAGTGGTGTGCTGATCATCCTGAGAAATGGAGATTCATTATTTTGAGTGAATTAAATCTTTTTATAGTGGAATCATTTTTGCCTCACAGGAAATCTTAGTCAGAAGACATAAAATTTTCTACATAGGTTCTCTTATTATTAATAATATTTGTGTTATTATAGCAAAATATCCAAGTTTGTTTTACAAATATTACAGGAAAAACTTTAATTTTATCTGCACTCTAAAAATTTATCTGTTTATAAGTACAACTAACATCTCAATAATTTATTCTGGGTTTTCTTTTTTAGGAGACTATACTTTCTTCATGTCTCTTAAGTTATTTGAATACATTGCTTATGTTATTCACACACATACACACACAAATAATAGAAATAGTCTTTCACATCATATAAAGAACTTAATGTATAAAAGGATAAACTTTCATTTTTATTTGTATGAAAATAAAGAGCAGGAATTTATTGGAAACAAATAACAATTTTCAGTACTTTAAAACAAGATCGATGATGATGTTGGTTTTCAAAAACACAACTATACATTTATACAATGAGCTTTACAAACTATTATGGAAAAAAGGATTACTTTTATCCCTATTTTATGAATGAGGGAGAGAAAAAAATCAGTAACTCATTTAAATATGGAACAAAAAAGATTTAAATCTATGTTAGAATTTGATTCAGGAAAATTTGCATCAATGTCTGGGGTAGTTCTAGGTAAATCTATTTGTCCAGCATCCTATTGTGTTCTGTTATAGGAGCTAGAATGTACTAGATGAAAATCAATGAGTCTAGGGAGATATACAATTATAATTTGTACAATAAAAAAAAAAGCTGAAGATGTAATTCAGTGGTAATGTGCTTGCTTACCCTGTGAGAGCTCCTAGGTTCAATCTCCAACCCCTGCACCCCCTGCCCCCCACACACTCAATAAAGATAAATAAAATAGTAGGAGACTGATGATACATAGAAAGACATATGATAAAATGAAAAGCTAGAGCTATAAAATTACCATTTTAAACTCTAAGAGAAAAAAATAAAATGAAAAAAAAGTAAAAGTTGATAATTGTGTTTTAGGATAATTCCAGAGTAGGTTATTAAATATTCTAGTTATCTGTTGTGGTGCAATAAATTACAAAACCTAGAAATTTAAGACAACCACTTTGTTCATCTTTGTGGGACAAGAATTTAGTTGTCTGGAAATATCAATCTCCTGTGTGGTTAAATTTGAAAGTGAATTGTGGTGAGAGTTCAAGAGGTTTGGACATTTAGGATGTCTCTCATACTTGCCTGATGGTTTATTTAGCCCATCTGCTGAGGCTTCTGAGGGTGGTGCCGTCTACTGAAGCAACCACAAAAGACTGCTCCAGCACAGTGGTTGCAGGTTGGAGGGTCTTCAGACTTGTTACATGTAGACTATGTATTTCAAATTAGAGTGCTCCAAGACAAAGGAGAAGATGAATAGATTTTCATAGCTTGCATTACATTTCTTTAGCCATCAAAAAGTGAATCCTTTTGTTGTTGGTTGCTAATCATAAGCTAAGAAACAAATTTCCAGGTCAGGGGTGCTATTCATGTATATTCCATAGAAGCAATTGAGCATATATGCGGGTGGATTCCTGGGTTCTTTGTTCCATCCCAGTGAGCATTAATCAAATAGGCCACTTTTTGGATTAATATATTCTCATTGAAACTGATTTTTCTGGAAATCAGAAAGCTCAAATCATTTTTCTCTTTTTCACAGCTGTTTTGGTAGTCTAAGTTCTTTGTGTTTCTATATGAATTTGAATAGGTCACTTTCTACAAAAAGCACTCTGAAGTTTGATTAGAAATTGTGTTGAATCCATAACTCAATTTTTAGACAACTGCATTCATAACTTTGCTTTTTCTTATAAATAATAAACACTATCTCTCCATTTATTTAGATCTTTAACATTGCTTCAGTAACATTCTGCTAGATTCAGTGCAACGATAGAGCACATTGTCAGATTTATTTCTGAGTAATTCAGTACATCATAATATAGTTTTAAAAACTTCTACTTTAATTATTTATTGTTCATATATAGAAATACAGTTGATTTTTTAGTTTGACCTCGTTGACTGCAATTTTGTTACCATTTCCAACTATGCAAATAGTAATTTTAATGCCTTTTTAAAATTTTCATAGGACTTTCTTTGTGATTATCAGCGTTTCTAATACAAATCTGATAGAGAAAATCTGGGCACTGTTAATACATCTCTACTCATTAAAAAAACTTATTTTGTTGTGGTTCCTCACATTCTTTGGTTATTGCTCAGATTACAGTAGCCCCAATTAGTTTTGTGTCCTTATAACAATTCTTAATATCATGTCTCAGTACCTCCTCTCTCTCTCCATCTTACAGAAGAGTAAAATCATATTTAGGAGATCCCACTTCCTTTTATTTAGAAGATTTACACACAGGCTATTTTTTTTTTTTCTTTTTTTGGCTCCAATTTTATCTCTATGGTAACATTTTTCAAAGTGCAATCCAAAGATTCCAGTGAGTCCTGAAATCCCTTCAGCAGGTTTGTGAGACCAGACTATATTCATGAATAATACCAAAATGTCTCCCCCTCACAATCTTTCACAAGTGCATAATTGGCTTTTTCACATATAATCTGTGATATTGAAGTTGTAAGAATTTAAGTTTCTTCTAACAAGTCATATACTAAAAAACTTGAGAATATTTAAAGTAATGCCACTCATACTCTAACAATTTTTGTTAGTTTGAAAACTAGACTTATTCTTCATAAAGACTATGTTTATTTTAGTAGATACTACTTTATTGTTGTTGTAATATAAATTAATTTATAATTTTATTTTTTTTCAACTTTCCCTATGGTAAATATCCATATGTTTTTAAATATTTTTAGTAGTAGGTGGATATAGTGCTTTTATTTTATTTATTTTACCTTTATATGGTTCTGATAATCAAACCTAATTCCTCTTACATGTTAGGCAAGAGCTCTACCACTGAGCTATTACCCAGCCCAATGTTTTCAAACTGGTTTGAATGGGATTATGAGAAATGATTGTTTCCATATTTTACCAATTATGTGTTCAGCAACATCAATTTGTTGTCTTGACATTCAATGTAATGATACTATTTGTACTCCCAAAATCAGCAATTGCAACAAATTGCAGTTTTATCATGAATCTTCTTTGACAAAAACCTGCTGTTAAACATTTACCACATCATTTAATAATTGAATACTCATAATTAAAATTGTCATGTTCCCATAACCAAGAAGTTTGAGAACCATTGCTACATTGCATCTTTTGATGCATCATCCCAGGTTAAAAATGTAATAACTTTTACTAACAGAATATTCTTTTTCCAAATTTCAAGTTCTTTGCCAAGTTTGTAGAAACATAGGAGGTCAAATGTGCATTGTTTATAATTTTCTTTAAATCTATGCATGTGGGATTGATAAGGTATTGTAAAAGTTTGACTACTAAGATTATGATCTTCTAATACAAAATTAAATGTTTACTTCTTGATGAAATAAAAAACAAATTAAAATTTTAAAACCACTGTGCTTTACACACACACACACACACACACACACACACACACACACGTAGGAAAACCATGTTTGTTGAATCTTCTCAGAGAATACAAGGACTGTATTTTCCTCTAATACAACAGCATGTAACTAATGTATGCATCGTGCCAGCTATGTTGTTGCATACCTGTAATCCCAGTAACTTGGAAGGCTGAGCAGGAGGACTCCAAGTTCAAGGCCAGCCTGAGAAACTAACAAAACCCTTTTTAAAATAAGGGCTGTAAATGTAACTCAATGTTAAAGCACCCCTGGGTTCAACCCCCAGTACTGCAAAATCATCATTATCATCATCATCATCACCATCAGAAAAAAATTAATTAGAAGTTAATTATAATGAAGTTCATAAACTTTAGTTTTGTTCCCACCTGTTGTTTACTAGATAGATGCACTAATTGCCTGTTAGAAGCTGAATGATTTTGGCTAAGTTATCTTCACTAATTGTATACTTGAGATAATAGAACCAATACTGTATAAATCATAGGGCTATATTAAATATCAAATATTAGTGTTAAAATACTCCGTATGTATTATAGAACAGTGCTTTGCAAATACACTATAGAATATAACATTAATTTGTGTGTAAAATTAGCATAAAACCTTAAGGGAAAAATGTAAACTATGTAGATATTTCTTTAAAGAACTGTGAAGGCAATGCTCCTCAAAGTTGTTTATTAATACAGAATAAAGTATAATTTTATTAGTATAAAACTCACTTAGGAGATTCAGCCCAAAGATCCTATTGTTGTTTAAAATAAAGAAGAAATATTTTATTTCTATTTCCATTAAAAATACAAAATATTAAAAAGGTCAAAAATAACTGAATTTATATAGCACTATATATTTACAAGCTTTAAAACAAATTTAATTTATGCACTTGTATCTATTACTGCACTTTAATTGGTAGGATGAATAATCTCTTTGCACTATGATAATAGTCAAAGAATTAAAATAAAATTGCTATCACATTTTCTTTATTGTGCATGCCAAAAGTAATTTTAAATATTTCAAATGCACACACAGGCATAATGTTGAAAAACTACATTGAAACTAATACAACTTTGTTATCAGAAATTAGCATAGTGCTAGGAAATCATAGATTCATATAACATTGAATTTTAAGTTATTGAATTTGGGAATTAAACTGCTTGTACTAATATAGTATTATATTTTAAATAGGGGTTTTGAAGTATAAAAATTTCATATTTTGAGGATGCCAAATAAACATGCATTTTAAAGTGGTAAGCTAAAGTTTATAACACTTTCTATAATAAAACTCATTTTTCATGGGATGACAGGGGAGGAAATTGAAATCTGCTGCTCATTTTATAGCTGAGCAAACTTCTAAGAAGTACACATATGCATATATTTCATGTGATTTCCTTTGTAAATAACTTGTTTAAGACCTATGAGATTTAACAATCTGTACTAATCAATATGCATCTTTTATGAATGAATAAATTTTATTGTGACCCATTTAAAAATGTTTTGTATTCTAATTTTCATTGTAGCTTATTCAGTTGTTTTAGCTGCCTTTAAAAACCTGGGAAAAAAAGTGAAATGATATCCAAAGTGTATTTCCACATTTTTGTTATTACACATTAATAAAACTTATTATTGGAAAACACACACAAACAAGAAAATGATGCCTTAAAATATCTTGGGCTGTGGGTTTCCTTAATTATTTAGGTAATACCTATTATTTACATATAGATAACAAAATTTATATGGATTTTCTTTGTGATCTTGATCTTTATTGTTATCTTTCATTTTTTCATAAAAATTAATTTAATTTGAAATGCACTGATATTTGAATAATTTGGAATTTCGTTTGTGTAGGTCAGCATAATCATTTAAGTTTTTTAATGCAATAGAATTACAAATATATTAAGTGCATACATATGCACAATAAATTTACATACTATTATTAAAAAACAAAAAACACACATTTGAGTACCACTTTGCACTCAAAAATTTTAGGAAAAAAAATATCTTCCTAAATCAAGCCCTTAATGCAAGTCTTTAGCATTACTGTTTTATTGGTAATATTTAAATACAATCTTTTTAAAATAGAGAAATTATTCATGAGAATGAAACAAGTGAACTATGACAAGTCATTAGTTATGAAAGATTTTAATTTTATTTGATAGAGTCAAATTTCATCTTCATTTGATTAATTAACTTGTATCTTCAGAAGTAAATCTAGTAACTAAAAAAAAAAACAAAAAAATTTGAATCAGATTGCCACAGAACTTCTCTCATCAGCATTCTTATTTTTATTGCAGTTTTACAGTCATCATTATTTATACCACATTGATTGTAGCCTCTGTCCTGCCACATTATCACTGCCAGTTACTCCTACACTTCAGCTTGCTAATTAGTCCACTTGATTCATTCATCTCTGCCTCACCCTCCTGTCCGATTGCTATTTTGTGAAGTGCACATTAATGATCTGCATCCATTACAGCTTATACATCATAGTATTACTTTTTAGCCTTGTTAATCGTGCTGCTGAGTAAGAAGACATAAGTAAATCTATTTAAAATTATTGAACATTGATTTATCTGATTTTTCTAACTTCAAATAAAATTTCTCAGTAATTGTACTTTTTAGTGTTCATTTCAATACTTTTCAAGGGTACAATGGAGATTACAGTCATTACAAATAATATTTTTAAGTATAGGTTCAGATCCAAACTCCAATAATTTCAATGTATGTAAACCGAGACAAAATAAGGTCTATAAATTAAAGACTTTCTTTCAAGAATTACACTCAGTAATGACACTTTTACTGTATTTAAAATAATAATTTATTAAAGTCTTTACTATCTAGTTTAGAAAGTATCAAGTTTGAATTCTGCTATTTAAAAAAAAAAAACTATTCTTATTACTATGAAAAAGCTCTGTATTTTTTAGTACAAAGAAAGCTTTAATTCCTTTACCTCTTATTAAGTGATTTTCAGAGCTATAGGAAAAGTTAGATCTTTTGTTTTTTTTAATGTAAGAAAACAAAGAATTAATCAAACTGTGTACCTGATTTCTATACCTTCATTAATTTTGTTTCAATAACAGATCTTGGGTTTCTATGGTGTTAGGATGCTGCACTCAACACTGTGGAAGAATGTGTTGGTTTTCAAAAATCTTCTAGGGAAGTAATGTCATAACCAAGGTTACACAAATTTTTTCAGTAAAATTTTTGTTTTCCATATTCATCAGAAATTAATATCCCTAGGACAAGAAAAACAGTCACCTATAATAATAATAATAGTCACGTAGAAGATGTTTACTCTTATTTTTTACACCAGCATTTCATATAAATTAAAGAACATACACAAAAATTTGAAATTTGTCACTGTGTTATGATTGGATTTAAATCTGAATAAACTTGGCCTTAAGATATTAACCACATCTCACAATATAAGATATATTATTTTGCTATTCTACATTAGCTAACAAATTCTAAACTAAGGTCTTAGAAAAAAAAATTATATTTCAGTCTCTTTTAGAAATATTTTTCTTTGTAAAATCTCTTTAACATAGAATTATACCTTTCATTATAAATGTGCATTGTCTCTTGCTTTATGCACAAAGAATGCTTCCAAAGCTCACATTTTAATTTAAAGAAATTAATGATGAATATCAACAGAATTTTGTATAGTACATACAGGTTAGCCTCTAACTATGTTCCAAAATATTAATTACTTGAAGTACTAGAGTTTTTCTTAATGACAGTCTGTCTTCTAATAAGTATTCCAGATAAAAAACTGATTGAACAATTGTTCCAACTAAAAACAAAATTATATTTCTGTTTTTTTATCATTGATCTAGGAGGAGAAATGGATTGAACGTGGATGTATATTATGCTTTATTTTAAATAGAAATTTGCATATATTCACAACAGCCATAGACACTTGCATTGGTTAGATAAATGTCTGAGGGGGAGTCCAGAGTCAGTGGTGTCAGAGACTGCTCTGGGCGATAAGGATGTAGGCCATAGTGATGCCCCCAACTCATAAAACAGTTTCAATAATTTTAACTCAAGGTCAGTGTGATGCATCTGCACCCCAACCATTCTTTTCTCTGCATTATTGACATGAACAGCCTGGAAATTATTTCCTTGGGTTTGACAAAATTTTAGTATGTACTTCTGAAAAGAAAAGGACTCAGTTTATTTTGAAAAAAAGAGAGTGTCATTATCATTTGAAAAACTGAAAATTTAATGGTATTAAATATTCCATCAATGTTTAAATTTTCATTTTATGAATGTTGAAGTTATAAGACTTTCCCTTTAAAAGAAATAGTAATCCAAATAAGGTTTATATATAGCAATTTATTTTAAAGTGTTTTAAATATTTTTGTTTCATTGTAATTCACTTATTGAAGAAATTGAGTTAAATTTTCTTAGACTTTACTGCTGTCTGAATTTTGGTAATTATACCCTATGGTGCAGTTCTCTTGTTCTGCTCTCATCTATATTTCCTGTAAATTTTTGGTTATGTAGGAATAATTAATCAAGTTCATATTCTATTTGGGAGCCAAAGGGAGGAAAAACTACCTTACAGGTGTTGGTTTTTTCATAGGAAGGCACATATGATCCTGATGTATCTCATGTGATACTAACAGTCATTAATATGTAATCCCTGAATTAATTAGAGATTGAAAAATTATGACATTCAAATTCTGAATTTATTATCTATGCAAAAAGACTTTCAGTCATCAAATGTTTGCATATAATTTTTATAGGAAAGCTAGATTTATGCTTGATTATTTTCCTATTAAAGTGTTGGTTCACTAGCATATCCCCACAGTGTTAAATTAACATTGTAAGATTTGCAATAACACTATGAATGTACTCATATAGATGTGTATAGGTCAATATACTGCTGTTATAATTTGCACTAATAGGCCTCACAGGTACAGTTCCTTGAATTCAGTTTCTGAGATAAGATATAAGACTCAAAACATTGTTTAGGGAGCAATATCTCTGGAAGAAAGTGGTATAAAGCAGAATTGGGTGGGAGAAGAAGAAATCTGCACTACAGGTCCTCTAAACCTTGATCAACTCAATGTGAAGTGTTGAAGCAAATGTTAGCCAGATTTTCCTAACATTATGTCAGAATCCCTGGTCTTCTATAAGCTCATCTCCTCCAGGCACAACATGCGGCTCTCTGGAACATATTTCCATGGACAAACCATCTCCCTGCTGCTGAGGAAGGCTCTAAAAAGACTGGCAACCCGAAACTTGTACTCATGCTCCCTACAGTAAGGTAGCAAATCCTTCCTTGGAGGATATGGGCATTGCGAAGCATATTTTTAAGAGAAATTTTCACATTTGAACTATATTTCCTTAAATCTAGATTAACTATAATTTTTTTTCTGATGATAAAATTTTATAGGAGGATATACTATCATTATAAGAACAAGAAGAATCCTTGGTATGAACTTTTCCCCCCAGTTTTTTATGCAGCGTCTCTCTATGTTGACTGGCTGGTCTCAAAACTTTCATTATAATTATTGCTCAAACTAAAAAGCAATTCCAGTATGAGCAAAGACAAGGAGATTTGATTTATGAAATAGAAGTATTTTGTTAATTATTTAGGCATGTTGCAAAATTCACATTGTGTACATGTACATACATATATTACAATTAAAATGGACATATATTTGAGTTGTATGCTAGGAATGCAATTTTTGATAAAAATTAGTAAGCAAAATTTTGGATATTTTACTAATAAATATATGTAAACCACATCTTTTGTGGATACAGTGAAAATGTAGGAGTTTTTTACACTCAAACATTCTAAGAATCTGTGATAAACTAATTGAGGAAATGGAATAAGGAGGTCAAATAAAGTGCCTCAAGGAGACTCTGTCAGGAAGCCTGAAGCAATGGGGTATCTGGGCAGACAGCTGGGAAACAATGGTAGTTGACAGAACCAGCTGGCATTTAACAACCAGGAAAAGAATGGTTTATACATTGTAGGAAAAACAAACTGAAAACATTAACATGGAGAGCAAATGAAAGGCATGAAGGCAAGATCTGGCCTTTTATGCAGTCTTGTTAAGGATAAAGTCAGTATACATAAAATATTGTGACAGATTACAAGTTGTAGAGCTTCTATTTTCACCTTTTAAACTCAGTTTAAGTAAACAGCCTGTTTTATGAACTCTAACTATTGGCTTAAGGTAATTTGTAGTAGTGGAAGAGATGTCAGTAACTTTGTTAAAATATTGTCAAATTGATACAAAAATATAACTAAAATGGAACTTTCTCTTATCTTTTCCTGAAAATTAAGATTAACTTCCTACAGTAGTTAAATTGAATACTGGTTTACAGAAATCTAGTTTGATAAAAAAAAAAAAATCTATAATCACAAAATAACATCAACAAATGTTTGCTATCCTCTGTATCTAACACACAATTTTAATACAATTTGGACTAATGAGAATAACACTAGATTTTGAACTCTGTAATCTCAATACATTGCACAAAGCTTAGGTATTGTACATTCAAAATTTTAAGGTAAGTTTTCTAATTGGATAGCTCTCCCCCAAGTAATGATATAGGGCACACAGATGTTTTTGTGTGTGTTTTTGAACAATTTCTTATTTTCCCATATGTGATGAGTAATATTATATTCAATCATCACGTGTGGTTTCTATAATCTGTAGCACATGTCTAACCTGACGTTTGGATAGGAGTGGTAATCTACATTGAGTCAGACAGAGGTTTAACAAAACAAAACAAAACAAAGCAAAAAAAAAAAAAAAAAAACATAAACAGAAAAAGGAGAATTATGTTTGAGAATGTCTCCAGGCCAAGCTTAAAATAGCGTTCATTTTTTTTTTTTTTTTTTTTTTAGTATCCACAGTTCTTAGACAAGTAACTAATCATTTGAGAAAACCTAAATGCATGTGACTGAGAAATGTCTTTATTTATTCATAATGAAAAAAAGTGATTTTGGTGATCAGCTAGCAGTCTTGTCTTCTCATTTTTAACATTTTATATTTAAAACACTTATTTTCATATAATAAATTATATAATTTGATTTTTTTTCTGTTTTTCTTCCCTTTCTTTTATTATTTTGTTTTGTTTTGTGGTTCTGGGAATTGGTCTCAGGCCTCATGAATGGTAAGCAAGCACTCTCAGAATATTTTGATTCTCATTAAATTTTTAAAAAACAAAACACACAAGGATTCTGAAAAATCAAGGTTTTATCACCCAAGTTTCAATTTATTTAACATATTTCTAGCTGGTATGTTCTATTGTTATTACAAATCCACCTAACTTGTTACATGCAGTGAAGATCTCTGTTTTTAAAATCCTATTATAAAATATATTTGGTTTTGTTTTTTTTTTTTTTTTTTTGTGTGGTACCGGGGATTGTACTCAGGGGCACTCGACCACTGGGTCACATCCCCAGCCCTTTTTTGTATTTTATTAGAGACAGGGTACTGAGTTAAGTGCCTTGCCATTGCTGAGGCTGGCTTTGAACTCGCGATCCTCCTGCCTCAGCCTCCCAAAGTGCTGGGATTACAGGCGTGCGCCACCAAGCCCGGCTATAAAATTATTTAATCAAGGTGAAATAAGAATTTTATAATTTTAAATGAAACTGTATGCAACATTGAATTTTCACAAAGCTCAAAAAGCCCTTTAGTATTAGACTGGTCTATAATTCAAAAACAAAAGGAAAAAACAAAAACAAATTAGGAGGCATAAACAACAGAAATTTATTTTAACACTGTTCTGACAATTCAAAGTCCAAGATCAAGGTTCTGACCAATTAGTTTCTGTTATGGGCTCTCTTCCTGCCTTGTGGACAGCCATCTTCTCACTGGGTCCTCAGGAGGCCTGTCTTGGGCATGTGCAAATATGGGTGGAGGGAGAGAGAGCAATCTAGCAAGAGGGAGAAAGCACCCCCTTTGATATGTCTTAAGAACACCAGTCCTGTTAGATTACACCCCACAGAAATGCAGCATACTGGGGATTATGTCTTCAACATATGCATTTTGAAGACAAATATTTAGTCCATATCAGTTCTGAATTCATGCAAAATGACTTTCTGAAGTATTAAAATATTTCTTCAAGGCACCCTTAATGGGAAATAAACCTGTACTCTATTCATATTGTGAATTACTGGACCTTTTAAGTGAGTAAAGCAAATTATTTTCTAGACAACTTCATGAAATTTAGCTAAACTTTTGTAATTGTTTTCATTACATCCTAGTAATTTCATATATACAAAATGTGCAAGTGATTTCTTCATCTCCCTCATGTTACCAATAGACTATTTCCAGTGAAGAGGAATGATCACTGCTTTATAACAAAATATTTATTATAGTATATATTTATTCTCCTGCTTTTTGGAAAAGTAAAATGGCTGAAAAAAATGGGAAATATTGTCCTTAGTGATTCTAATACTGTCATTACTAAATCTTACTTTATCATCTATGTCCTGTTTTGTCTTCCTTAAAATTAGGGTATCTAAAGTAGTTCATCTTGTACAATTTGGAAGCAGAACAGTGGATACCAGAGACTGGGGAGAATAGGGGTGAGGGATGAGAAAAATCAGTCAACGGGTACAATATTATTGTTCGAGAAAATATTAAGTTATGGTATTCTTTTGCACAATGGGGTGCCTATAATTAACCATAATAGATTATAAATCTCAAAAGGCCACAAGATAGGAATTTAAATGTATTCAACATAAATAAATGATAAAAGCTTAAGGTGATAGACATGCCAACCAATATGAATTAATCACTGTCCAGTGTATACATCAATCAGAACACCACATTACATCTCACAAACATATACAAATATTGTGTGTTCAGTCTTCTACCATTTACCTGACTTGTGTGAAATGTTAAACAAATTATTTAAACTTTGATGAGCTTTTGTTTCCTCATAATTAAAATACTATCTTCCTTGACTGTTCAAACTGGCCATAATTCCTGCCTTTGCCTTTCCTTGGAATGACTAGATTGTTAGAGAGCAAAGGAAGTGTAAGGATATATTTCTGCCTTCCATCTCACCCCACAACTTCTTAAGAACTTTAGTTTTCTTCTCATAAGGGTAACACTCTACCTCACCCTACTTAATGTGTTAACATGAGAAAATAATCAACAGGGGCCACAATTATCATTCATTGACAGATGCATCATTGGAGATGCAACTGTAATTGCCTGTTGGTTATAATAATGAAGTTGTTAGTAGCAAATGAGATGGTATATGTGAAAACAGTTTATAAGTGAAATGGACTTACAATGAATGTTATAACACACAATAAGAAAATATATATTATATACTATATTATATAATGATATGAAAATAATATTTATATATGCATATATAATGCACATTATATACTACTAACATATAAAGCAAATTATCTACCACTAACATTATAATTTATAGTGTTTGATGTATGTAATATATTATTTATCATACATTGCTGTTACATTTTTCTACCATACTAAATAATAAAATGGCATTCAAAAATGAAAAATTGAAGGAATGAACAAATTTCTTTAAAATTTTTCTAGAGTTCAATGGATGCATATTTATTAACTGAGAGTGGTTATGATATATTAGAGTTTGGTCATGATTCTGTTTGAGTCTATATGTTAAGGCTTAGAGAGGATATAATTACCTCTGTATATTATTTGACAACTTGTCAAATATAAAACTTCCTAAGGCTATCTCTAGATCATTGTGTATAATTAGCTAATTCCATAAAGACATTTATAAAACTCCCTAATTCAACATAGTTATAATTTCAGTTATTAGGAACTTACTAGCTTTAATCTTCAAAGTTGTATTTTCTGCACACATTCCTTTATTGATGTATTCAATATTATGATTTTGTTTTCTGAACTTACTTAGATATATGTATTGTTTTTTTATACATCATGGTTTATGAAGTAATTCTAAAGAGGTTTATATTACTATTGATATTAAAATAACTTTTAATTCGTTTTCAGAATGAAGAATAATAGGAATATTTAAACAATCTTTTGTTTATACAACACTATTAGTAATAAGTACCACTTAAAATATTTATGGGTGGATAGAGTACAACAAAATAAATATACAACTTGAAGTTAACATATTCGATGATTACATAATGTGACTTGAATTAAATGAAAATTTAAAATAGGCTTAAGGGAGGGGGCAAAAGGGTGAAGAAGAAAAAAAGAAAAGATGGTAGAATGAGATGTATATCATTACCCTAAGTACATATATGAAGTCACGAAAGGTGTGAATATACTTTGTATAAAACCAGAGATATGTAAAAGTGTGCTCTGTAAGTATAATATGAAATGTAATGCATTCTGCTGTCAATTCTAAGAACTTAGAATAAAAGGTAAATAAATTTAAAAAATTATATTTTAAATTAAATAAATAAATAAATAAAAAATAAAAAAATAAAAATATGGGCTTATACTATACACTTTATTTTAATGAATTATATATGGTAGCAGGGACAAATATGAGAACATGGCTATAGAAAAAATGTATTAGTGAAATTTATTTTCTCCTTTCATAGACAAATAAATTAATATTCTTTTCATTTGAAGAGCAATACATTTTTTAAATTTTTTATTCAAAGTTGTATTTATAGTAATAATATGCATTATAATTCATAATAAACATATAGAGCATCTTTTTACAAAACACTCTTTGTATACAATGTATATTCCTACCATTCAAATCTTCAATCATGCATTTAGGATAATGACATCCATCTTATTCAACCACCTTTTCTTTGTGCCCTCCATCTCCCCTTGCTCCCTTCCTTCCCCTCCCTCCCCTTTGACCTTTCTAGTGTTCCTCTAATCCTCCTATGTACATGACCCAACACCACTGTGAATCAGCCTCCTTATATCAGAGAAAACATTCGGTATTTGGATTTTTGAGATTGACTAATTTCACTTAGCATTATATTCTCCAACTTCATCCATTTACCTGAGAATGCCATTATTTTATTTTCTTTTTTTGCTGAGTAAAATTCCACAACTGATATGGAAAGCAGTATGGAGATTTCTTGGAAAACTGGGAATGGAACCACCCAGCCATTCCACTCCTGGGTCTATTCCCAAAGGACTTAAAAACAGCGTATTACAGTGACACAGCCACTTCAATGTTTATAGCAGCACAATTTACAATAGCTAGATTATGGAACCAACCTAGATCTCCCTCAGTAGATGAATGGATAAAGAAAATGTAGTACATATACACAATTTTTCTTTAATGCACAAAAATGTACAGCTATGTGAGTATTGTTTCCTAAACAAAGAGCTGCTATGGTTGGAGAATAATCCTTAAGGAAATAAACAAAAAAAAATCCTTTTCAGTTTTGTACATATGAACTTGGCACTTATAATTTTAAAATAAACTCTACAAGCTATGTAATTGTACCTCTTTATAGACTGGATATATTTTATACTAAATTTAACGTTTAAATGTCATAAGTAAACAAATAACATTTTGTACCATTCGCAGACATATTACAAAGAAGATCAAGGAAGACTGGTTATAGTGCATTAATGTAGGGAAAACTTTCAAGTGGAAAATAACCAAACAAAAAGAGATTTTAAGTTCAACATTAGCAGATACATTTATTTTTCTTTACCAACTAGTTTGCATATATTTTTTCTCTAGGTACTGGGATTGAACTCAGGGGTACTACACCACTGAGTCACATCCCCAACCCTGTTTTGCATTTTATTTAGAGACAGGGTCTGACTGAGTTGCTTAGTGCCTCACTGTTGCTGAGGCTGGCTTTGAACTTGTGATTCTCCTGTCTCAGCCTCCTGAGCAGCTGGGATTACAGGCGTGTACCACCACTCCCGGCCATATTTTCTTTATTTAATTGCATGTTTTTAATAGTCAATGGGAAATATTTACTTTTTAGTGAAATAAATCCAACACTTTTACCTGAACTATTGCAGATCCTGCATATTCATTCCCAATTCCAAACATATTAAATCGTTACGTGCCTAAGTATCTCTCCTGTCATGTTTGATCTATAAAAATTACCACTCCTTTATGTAACAGAGTACTCACACTTTCAAGCTTAGTGGACTTCCACTGCTTCAAGAAACCCTGTGGCAGAAAACTAAAATCCGTGAACAGCAATTGAGGTGAGATACTATTGACTTTAATTCATGTTCATATGGGACTTTCCAGTGCATTAAAGGCCAAAGTCATTGTTGATTAAGAGAATGTGCTATCAGGTAGCCAAAAACATGGACCACATTTCATTCTTCTCATTACTCATATCTTCTCAGGCCCCAATTAAATCTACTCTGTAGGATATTTAGAAATATTGGTCAGGCACCAGCCTTCATAAAATTATTTTTTAGGAAAACTATTAAAATTAATTAGATTTCCTCTGGCACCTGTCTTGTCATCTCCCTTCTTCACTCCTATCATTATCCAATGTGAAAGGTCCAGGTCTTTATTTTCACTGCTATTGCTGCCAGTTGTTTTGCTATCTACCTATCCAAGGTATCAGATGCTATGAAGCAGGAAATGCCATAATTGATCTCCTGAGTTTAAGACATTGACTTCCCTTTTACTCCATTCTCATGCAGAAACCCTGTATCTTCAAAATAATCAGAATTAAATTCATTTCTTCTATTTTGATACTGACTGCACCATTGGACTGGTAGTCTTCTTACAAGAAAAATCTCGTTGCTGGTATAGAGGCTTATTCTCAGGGTTTTTAAAGTTTTCCCTTCAATGCTGTAGCAGAAATATAATTCCATGGACTTTCAGCATATTAATCTACTTCCTATACTGCAGGATTAGACAACATGATATCAATAACATATGACTAGTGTGAAGGTCTAAAGAACAACATGACCAAGGCCCCTGGGACTATGTCGTTTCAGAAAACAGGGTCACCATAGTGACTTTGCTTTGGCAAAGGTGGAAAATGTGTACTGCAGTTCTTACCACATAGAAGTGAATTTGTATTTTCATCTTTGCTAATGATGGGGATTGAAAAGAACACATATGCCCTTTCATAGCTGCATGTTTAGTGTCAGAGGATTTGTTGATATGATTCACTTAAAACAGAGCATGGGCACAAGTTTAAGAAAATATATATTATCTGTTGTAATTCTCTAGATTTGTGCAGGGAAAAAATATGTGGATCTGTTCTCATTTGTCTTGAAAATAGTGGTAGTTTGTGTAATTCCAGTAGTGATGTAATAACGGTTTCTGATTTATAATCTTGAATAAGATCAGAGAAGTAGTCACAGGAGCTTCATTTTAACCTTTTCTACATAAGGCATACTGTCTTTAATACTGTCTTTAAATAAAACAGCCATGTGTGAGCTATGCCGGCCTTACATATCCCATTTCAATATGGGCTCAAAAAAATAACCAGAGGTAGGAGCATGAACCCAGCAGACTCACTTTGCAATAGACTTGGAGGAGAGAATTTAATCTCCCTTTGCTTACTCTCTAATAAGGGGTCATGTAGGAATATTGAGTCAGAACGATGCTTCATGTAATGGCCCTCAACATATCTGAGTATTGCCTTTCTTCAAGTGTACACTTACTGTGGTAAGTAGATGCAAGTGCATTTTTTTAAAAACAATTAGTGGTTTATCTATTGCATATATTTGGGACCCTATGTACCTTTATTCTCTTGGAGACTCAGTTAAATATGTATTATACAAAAATGAGATTTAAGATTTCAGAAACTGATGTAATAGGAACTGATCTCTTCCTATTTGGTTGTCTATCTACTGTATCAGCATGCAAACAGTGTTTCTGAGATATAACTGGTATGATTCACGTAACATAAAATCTCATTTCAAAGTTATTTTATCCTTCTAAAACTATATCTGTACCCGTTAGTAAATGCTCACATTTTTTCTCCTTTTTCTATGGCAATCACTAATGTGCTGTCTGTTTTGGTGGATCTGTGTGTTCCTTATAAATAGAATAATACGAAGTGGCTTTTTATGACCATTTTCTTTCATTTAGTATACTGTTTCCTGGGTTCATCCAAGGTTTGGAACATACCATCTTTATTCCCTTTACAGTCAACTCATTTTTCCTTATATGGGTATTCCACCATGGAAATTAGAATAATGTAGGAGATGGTAGACTCAGGAAGATTCTAGTTTAATGGAGAAAGAATATGTTACGTAACAACTTATGGAGGAAAAACAGGATATCTACATAAAATAAAAGAAAATACTTTAGATCCTAACAGATTTATTTCCACAAAAGAAAAATAGAAGAAATTGTACCACAGCATGTATGTGTATTCACAGAGAAATATAATTTTGAAATAAAAGACGTAAACATAATTTAGTAAAAAAAAACCCACAAAATATATATGCCAGAAAATCAAGATTAAAAATTATTGTTTTTTTAAAATTTTATTTATTTGCTTTAGTTGTACACAATGCCTTTATCTTTACATGGTGTTGGGGATCGAACCCAGGCCGTGCATGTGCTAGGCCTGTGCTCCACCGCTGAGCCGCAACCCCAGCCTTCAAAATTATTTTTTATTTGGAAAAAAAATAAGATGAGGCAGCAGAGGACAAACATAAAGGCTAATTTTGATATTATTATTTTGTCTTGTATATCTGTTAAACTTTAATTTGTGTTTTCTCATTTCTATTATTAAATACATTTTTATTTATAATATTTGTTTTGCCTTAATATCTACTATGTCTGCTATTAATACCTCAGTTACTTGTGTTTGTTTTTTGAGCACCATAACTAATCCTTTTAATTCCCTCCCCTATCCTTGTGTTTGACATATTTCTTTTATAAATTGCAAAGAGTTATTTAAGCATGGAAAAATGGATCATACAAGGTTCCTTTAATTACAGCAGCTCAAAATATTCTATAATTGAAGCTTTTATTTCCTCATTTATACAAAGCAGGAAGAACAATAACACTGAAATCATAAATTAATGGGTTAGCAAACAGAAATATTAGAATTAATAAATCTAACAAACTCATTCTTGAAAAAGTTAATTTATTTTCCGTGTTTTCAATATAATCATAAAACAAATTCATAAATTTGTCAAATTTGAGTTAGCAAAAATTATTAAACTATGTATCAGAAAATAAAAACTATATAACAATATTCTCAAAGGGATTTGAAACTTTAATGTAATGAAGGATTTAATTTGTATTTCATTTCACCTAAGACTTTTTAAAAATAAAAGTCTTTTCATGTCTCAGCTGACAAACATTTATGGTTTTTCCCTTTTATTAACAATTTCTGGTATTATTGCTTGATTACCAGAACCCTATGTGCTATTTCTCTTTTATGAAACAGTGTGTGTGTGTGTGTGTGTGTGTGTGTGTGTGTGTGTGTGTTGTGTACAATTTCCTTAAATATGTGCATTTAAATATATATGGCCTATTATTGCAGGGTAAAAGTTGATATAGCTTATGTAGCTTATTGCTTTTGATTTTCAATATCCTTTTTTGGTTTGGTTAGTTAATTCACCTTTCTAAGCTAGAGAGGGCTGTGCCTAGTTTCTTACTATTTTTTCTTTTTCCTTTATTTTTACTTATATCTGTTTGAAATTTGTGTAGTTAAGTATAAGGTAACATCAGTATTATATATCCCTTATGAATTGTGATCTTAATGATAAAAAATGTTACCTTTCTATACTCCGTGTTTGAGTATCTGTGCTTTATCTCCACTGACATTAGGACTTGATCCCTTTTACAGCCCAGTCCTCCATGGGGCTCATGTTTCTGCATGTCTAGCAAACAGTGTCCTCACTCAGATTCTTACCACCTTTATTATTTCCCCCATAATCATGGAGAGTAAAAACAGGCATTCTTTATTACTGAGCTACATCCTCAGACCTTTTCATTTTTTTAAATTTTGAGACAAGGGTCTCATGAAGTTGCTGAGGCTAGTCCCCCAACTTGCAATCCTTCTGCTTCAGCCCCACCTCCCAAATCACTGGGATTACAGGTGAGTTACAGCATTTCCAGCTGGACTAGCTTTTCAAGGATGTATGATATAAAATCTAAAACTGAAGCCCAATATGTTATGTGTTGCTTTGATATCTGGGGAATAAAAGGGCCATGAATGCTTTCTTCTCCATTCTGCTCTCACAATAAAGCTTCTCTAGCCAAATGACCTTCCATATCCTGTGACCTTGCACAGTCCCTGCTTATCAGAAAAAATTGCAGTGTTCAGTACCTTTTCAGCACACAGAAATTTTCCAACAATCCAATCACAACTTCCCACAGAAAACAAGGATAATTGTACTCTCTTGATATTACAAAGTCAGTCCCCCATAGCCTCTGCCTGTTTGCTGTATTCCCAATTGCCACCCGGCCTGGTCCTGCAAGTCAATCTGTAGGTTATGAGTAAATGTGATTAGTAAATTGCTGTTGACTTCATCTGTTGTGTATTGTCTGTTTGGCTATCCCTTTATCCCTAGAGCAGAAATTCTTCTTTTACCAATGGGGTATGAGGCAATAAAATGGTATATTTATATAGTAAATAGCTTTGAATGATAGAGAATGTGTCTGTTTTTGTAGGAAAGGGTTGATTTGTTTACTGTCTAGTATAATGACTATGTCTCTATCCAAAGCAAATGTCAGGCAAGTTTGCTTGCAGCTCATTTTAAAAGTGTCAGTTTCCTAAATTCAGAATTCCTAAGCTGTGAAGCACATCCAAGTCATGGTCAGCATTTGCCCTCTTACTCTACCAAGCTTCTTGTGGAACTTGAGAAGCAAGAGTGAATCCATGTAAACATTAAGTTAATTCTGTCTTCTGGTGTGAGTAAAAAAGTCCTTTATCTCTAATCTGAGAGTGTCCTCTTTCAACAGGAATGAAATTTGGCAAGATAATTTGTTAACTTTCAAGTAGAGTAAAAATCTCAAGTCTTTTATACTTTCTAATAATCTTGTTTTCTTAATTCAGATTTGCTGGTATACTTTTCCTCCTAATTTTCTTTTAGCTTTTCTTAATAACTTGTTTATCTTGTACATAGCCTTGAGTTGCATTTTCTTTTGTGATGCTTACAAAGTACAATAGTAGCCAGGCAAAGTGATCCTTGACTGTAATCCCAGGAACTCAGGAGGCTTAGGCAGGAGGATTGCAAGTTGGAGGTCAGCCTCCATTATTTAGTGAAATCCTGTTTCAAAATAAAAAATACAAAAGGGTTGCAGATGTAGCTTCATGGTATAGTACACCTAGATTCATTCTCCAGTACCATAAAAAAGTATTATAACAGTTAATTATATGTATCTCTATTTATTAATGTGATTGCTACTTTTGGGCTCAGTTTTCTGATATATTTACTGTACTACCTATTATAATTACTAGTTTGTCTATGTGATTTGTTAAGTTTTTTTAAAAAATTACTCTTTGAGTGCTAATTTTCATTATTTTCCATTACATTTTCTAGTAATTTTCTATGTAATTATGCCTTTTATAATTTTTTTGTGACCTATATTTTTGTTTTCTCTATATTGGCATTAAATGCTGATCATTTTTTCCCCATTTATTTCCTTAGAATTTATTTGTTCATTTTTTGAGATGAGGTCTTGCTATGTTGTCAGGATGGTATGAAACTTATGAGCTAAAATGGATTCTCTTGCCTTATCCTCCCAATTAGCTGAGATTACAGGTGTGTGCCACCACACCCTGCTATTTCTTTAGAATTTATCATGAGCTTTAAATTTTTCCTTCACTGTACAATATACTTAGTTGTTCTCTTTCTACTTGCTCAGAATGTATGTTAATATACTATCCTTGTTTTATTGATAGATACTAATCATACAGAATAATGTGTTTGTGGCCTGTTTGTATATGCATTTATCAGATTTTGAGTATTTCTACCTCTCATTATCCAACCTCCCGTGATCCCTTTGATCCTTTTTAATAGCCTCCCTTCCATTCTACTTTCAGGCTATGTTTTTATTTTATCCCTAGAATCCACATGTAAGAGAAAATAGCAGTACTTGTCTTTTGGGGTCTGGCTTTGGCTTTTTCACTTAACATGATCATCACCAGTTCCATCTATTTTCCTGCAAATGACATGATTTTTATTCTTCTTTATTGCTGAATAATACTCCATTTATTTGTATGTACCACATTTTCATTATCCTTTCATCTGTTGACTGGCACCTAATCTGACTCCATAACTTGGCTATTGTGAATTAAGCTGCAGTGGGTGTATAGGTATCTTTATAGTATGCTGACTTTAATTCCTGAGGACATATACCTACTAATAATATAGGTGGATCATAAGGTAGTTCTGTTTTTAGTTTTGGAAAGAACTTTAGTACTGATTTCCATAGTGGTTGTTATAATTTACATTTCTGCAAATGGTGAATAAAGTTTCCTTTCCCCCATACCCTTGACAAAATTTGTTGTTTTTGTATTGTTGATGATAACCATTCTGACAGGTGTAAATTGAATCTCAGTGTAGCCATGGTTTGCATTTTCCTGATGGTCAAAGATGTTGAACACTTTTCATATAAATATTAAACTCTTTCTTTGTCTCAGCTGTATGAGTAAATACATTCAATAATTTCATCAGTCACATATTATTTAGGTGAAATTTTTCTACTGGTAGTTTCCTCTGGAAAGTTCTCACATATGATTAGCTCTGCATTCTTGTACATTCATAATCCTAGCACAATAGACATGATATTTGAAGGATAATCTGGCTCCATATGAAACTTGTGGTTTATAATATATGCCCTTGAGATTTTTTAAAATATAAATACTTAGTATCTTTTTATAAATAGCATCCATTTTTCCCCTCACATGAAATGTTGTGTTTCTTTTGATTACATATGAACATATATAATGATGTACATTTTAATCAATAAATTAATAACTTTTTGGAGAAGAGATAAGTCTTCTCTGATTTTATGATTCTTTTTGGTGTCTCCAAGGTCCATAATTTTCACTTTTTCTTCCTTTTCTTCCTTTACGGTCTCCAGAAGATGCCACTTCTCAGGAAACCGTTTCCCTCATCTATAGATGCAGGGCTTCTTAACATTGCTTTTCATTTCCACAACAAACAGTGTTTTAAAACCACCAGATTTTAGATTAGTCTCAACATTTTCCCACTTGGGGAAAAAAATTGGGGGGGGTACTGGGGAATGAACTCAGGGACACTCGACTACTGAGCTATATATCCCCAGCCCTATTCTGTGTTTCTCTTTAGAGACAGTGTCTCTCTGAGTTGCTTAGTGCCTGTTTTTTGCTGAGGCTGACTTTGAATTCATGATCCTACTGCCTCAGCCTCCCAAGCTGTTGGGAATACAGGCATGCACCATCTCACCGGGCCCACTTGGGGAAATTTTGAGGGAGTTTATGTATGTGTTCTGCTATTACCTTCCCCAAGTATCTTCACTATTGTTTCCATTAAATCTGTAACTGGCCGTTTGAGGCAGCATGTTCTTTGTATGGCTATGCACATTCAGAAAGCTTCATTACATATGAATCCCAGTTAGTACTGATTTCTAACTTCTCTTTAAATGGTATATATGGAAAAATTATGGTTTGTTTGCTCTCCTTTATAATGTGTGTAATATCTGTGAGATGTGTGCAGAGACTAATATTTAGACAAGACTTCTTACTCTGTTTTTACTATTTGTTTTAAAAAATATAGGTCAACAGATTCATTTACGTGTTTAAAGAAGACATATCTAATGGGATGATTATTATGGGAGAAATTATGAAAAATATTGTATTCATATTTGTATGGCTTGTTGATACTGTGAAACTCAAAAATAACTGATATTATTAGGTTATAGAAGATTCCTCTAGTTGTTTTGAAGTGTTGGTCTAATACTGAAGCTCAAAGATGAAAGAAATTAACAAAAATATTTACAAATTAATTATATACATGTAAAGAAATGAATCTATCCATTATAACACTGGGAAAATAAACTTTGGGAAAACTGTATCAAAATAGATCATAGAAAAGTAAAATTTAATTTCATAATATAGGAACGTAATAAAACTAAGAAATGGCATGAATATGTATGTCAAGCAGAAAAAATATAAACATATCAGTAGATGTTTAAATATTGGTAAATACCCACTTTCATATATTAATATTTTTAAACCTTTTAACAAATTGAGCATGGAATATTTTCTTAGCATCAAAGTTATTATCATTAATACTTATCAGGAAATGAGACTTAACCCATACTAAATAAGGCATTTTTTAATTGGAAGAAAGTTTATAATTCTCTCAAAATTCAGTTCTGTCAGAATTGTGAGAGACTTATTTTGATCGCTTCTTACTATAAAATTTCTCAGTAGCATAATTAGAATGCCAGAGTATCAATTTCTAATTTTCCAGTAAATACTAGAAAAATAAATGTATGCATGCCAATGAAGATCTACTGTTGCTAGTATCAGGGAAACTTTAAAGAAAAAGCAGTAAAAAGCAGTTCAAACGGTTTGAGGAAAGTTATTTGGATGGAATTAAGCAATTTTTTTTAACTCAATAAAACTTTTTTTTTTCTTTCAGTAAAATTAAGAAACCTGAAATTACAGATTCTCTCAAGGGAAAGATCCTTTCTTGTTTACAAAGTAGTCCAGTTTTTGAACAGTAAACCCAGTCACTGCCCACATTAAAGCTGGGCCCTGATTTCTACTGTCTTCTGCCATAACAGGTTATATGTCTCTTTCAGATTTATCAAAGGTAAAAGTTCAGTGGACAATTGAAAAAGTCAAGAAAGACTATGCAAGACTACTTTGATTAAGGAGAGAACTGATCTCAAGTTAAAACGGAAAGTGAAAGAAGCCTGTGGCTCAGTTGTAGATCATTTGCCTGTCATGTGTAAGGTCCTGGGTTAGATCCAAGAACCAATAAAAATTTAAAAGTGAAGAAAAATGGTCAAAATGATTTTTAGCACTCGCATGAACAGGTGAGCTATGAAGAAGCATTACAGGAAGCTGAGAATGAGACCCATCAAAGTGATTGGGTCATCTGTGTCCATCTCTGTTAGAGAACTTATGGTGATAAGTTTAGTTTCTACCCTATCACAGAGATTGGGAGACAGGGGCTTGCTATGGTTTGAATGTGTCCTCCACTAAACAGGTGATAGAAATTTAATCCCCAAATCAAAGCCATTAGGAATTTTGCCTAATGAGACACAACTAGAACCTGAAAGCTCTGAACTCATGAATGGATTTATGGCATTGTTTGTGGGAGTGGGTTCCTTATAAAAGATCAAGTTTAAATCCCCTTTGCCTCTCTTTTACTATCTTTCACCCCAGCATTCTACCATGGGATAGTACAACAAGAAAGCCCTTGATGGAAGACTTATCAACTTCCAGAAGTGTGAGAAAATGTGCTTCTGTTCTTTATAATGTTCCAGGCTGAGGTATTCTGTTACAGTAGCACAAAATAGACTAAAACAAGGGTTTACTTTTACTTAATGACTACATTCCAAGGGATTGGCTCAAAGTCCTTAAGAAGGTTGATTGTAAACCTGGCAAGAAAGTGGAAAAAGATTTATATCTCTGAGGGGCAGGGAAATAATTTATAGTTGCAAGTTTTCTAAAGTAACTGCTCTAAGAACACAGGTGAGAAGCTATACTCAGGAGTAAATCTGTCCAAAACTTTGTTGAGGCAAGGGGAATGTTAAGGTCATCTTGATCAGTTTCAATAATTGTATTTCACATACATTTAACAATATGTTTATGTCTTTTCCTCTTCTAAAAAATTTTGAGTTCTGACAGTAGATTATTTAGTCAATTATGTGGTATGGCCTTTTGTAGAATTTTGTTCTCTTCTTCCAATTTATGCTCGTTAGTTTTATCTTCTCTAACTGACTCTGGGAAGCCTTTGTGATTATTTCCCTCCCCCAGCACCCGGTAGAACATTAGCACTTATGACAGAACCTGAGACTTAGAAATTCTTTGCATTTGGGATTTTCTGCCTTGCTATATTTTGGGACTTGATGCCACCAAGGGGAGAAGCATGGATTAGCCTACTGGTGGAAAAGAGAACTGCATGGAACAAGGACAAATTGTCTTGCCTTAGATCTCTTGGATCAAATAATCTACAAAATGCAGTGGTCTATGTGATGACATTCTGTACATACAGATTCAGTTGGACTACTAGTACACACAGACTTTAAGAAGGCTGATCCAAAACAGCAAAAACAACAACAACAAAAACTCCACTCCACTTCAGATCTCAAAAAAAAGTAATGCATAATGATTACTGTACACCTTAGTTTTTAGAGTATTTGCTAAGCACTAAGAATTAATTGATATGCTCTTTCTGGTGATTACGACAATGTTTATGATAAGTGTCCAATTACTTTTCTGAGTAAATAGGTTAGTAATGTAAATTTTGAATTATAAATTATATCTTAAATGAGAGTGAGAAATCTAAGGGTTAAACTCTATAGCTTAAAACCTATAATTTGCATAAAATAGTCAACAGGGACATTATCACCATTCAAGTTTCTGGTGGGGTTAGAGTTGACAGAATTTGACCTGATTTTTAAAATATATATTCACCAAAGCAATGACATATGCAGTTCATGTCAAACTTATATTAAATAAGATTATAATTTACAGATACAGTAAAGTATCAGTATTTTTCTTTATAATTATACAAATATGTTGCTCAGTCTCCCTTTAATGTTAATGTAGGCATTGGTTTAGTATGGACCTATTTTAGTCTAATCTGTGAGAACCACAATAACTAAGAAAGCAGGCATATCTGTGTTGACACCACACACACACACACACACACACACACACACACAGAGTTTATTATTTATACCTCTAAAGTTCATGCTACTTAGTCTATAACCAGCAACCTCACTAAGCTTAAATGCTTTTTCACTTATTCTTTAACAATTTCTCAACTCAAATTACATTAAATCTACTTTAACACTTGATTTTATAAAGTCTCAATCAGAGAAATTATGTTATTACAATTTACCTGATACTTTATTATTTGCAAGGATTTTTAGTTCCAATATATTTTATATATCTGTTATTTATTCTATGTTAACAGCTTTTAACATAGATTTTTATGCATAAAAGATACCAAATGATGGTTGCTAAATTCAATTTGATTAAGTAGATAATTATGATTAAAAATTTGAATCTATAATAGTTTATGTGCTAAATAAAATTTTATAAATCTAAAATTTAGTATTAATGTAGCTGGATATTAATAAAAATCAACTATAACTATCAATATAGATATTCAACAATCTTTTCAAAAAGTTAGCAATGGCTATACCTTCATATTCATACATTTTAATTTCCCTACATGCTTATTTATGATTTCCAATTCTAATGAAATAAGCATGTACTTGATTTGCAACAAGAAAAAGAATTTTTATTCTGTTATTCTAATAAAATTATATTTTCCTAGTTTTTTCAGAAATGAAACTTTAATCCAATTCATCAATTCATATTTGTTCTTGTTTTTGTTACAGAATCAGGGTACTGTATAACTGAACTACATTCCACTACTTTTTTTTTTTTTTTTTTTTCAACTTGAGATTGGGTCTTTCCACCTCCAAGTTGGGATCCTCCTTCCTTAGCTTCCTGAGAGCTGGAATCAGTGTGCACTATCATGTTTGGCTCCAATTCAGTTTTTTAAAAATATGTAGTATATTAAAATTATTCTGGCTAGGAAATAACTACATTTATGTTGTAAAATGTTTGTCTTTTTTTTTTTTTTTTTTAAATAAGATAGCAGATGTGGTCAATGTGCACCAATATCTCTAAACTCTACAGCATAAGTCAGTCTTACCAGCACAAGGCAGCATCTACCCTTCCTCCACTGATCTATTCTCAGGATGCTGGACATGTTTGGGAGTCAGTGTTCAGCATGTTAGATAGCCTTAACCTGTTCTCTTCCCAGTGAATGTATATAAAAAAACCAGCTTCCTAACTCTTTGCCTACTAGTACTGTCCTGTGCCACTTTCAGAGTTTCTCCTTGGTATTACTCTCCAGATTCTACTGGGCTGACATAATGCTTGACCTGTATTGCTGACTTTTCTGAAGGAGGAAGAAGTGCATTTAATGAGCAGACACTGTCATCAACAGTGGTATCTTATTTAATGTTGACAACAACCATTTTATAACATGGAGACAGAGGCAGAGGTTTAGTAGATAAAGGATGTTCTTATAGGTTGCTATTGTGAAGCATCTCATTCATTCTGTGGTATGCAGTTCCTTGGCATAAACTGAAACAAAAATGAAATCATGTTGAAAATATTTTACTGTACCTTTATAATATTCAGATTCTAGTGCCTCAACCTCCCCACATATATATATACATATATATATATACATATGTATATTTTCTATACATGAAAATCCTGTCATAGCATTAATTCATTTTGCTTTTATGTGAGATTGCATTTCTCATATATTACTATTTATAAGTCCTTCAAATGTTAATGACTACAATTTTCTTTCTTCAAATAAGACTTTATTAGACATCTGATATTTAGTTATATCTTTTTTATACTATAAGTTATGAATGTAAAGTCACTACTTTTCTCATAGTTATGATATTTAGAAGTAAAGTTATTATCTATTTAGCATTTTAGGTGGCTTCACAGCAAAGTAGATTTTATTTCAGTTATAAAACAATAAGAAGAGGTGCTATCAAAACATTTTATATCTTTGCATGACATAAAACTCTATTCCATGAATAAAAACACTTTAGTTTTTCTTCAAACTCTAAAGCATTGGGAAATTTTTAGAATATGTTCAAGGACACAACACATTTTAACAGAAAAAAAAGAATAAAAATTACTATAAATACTGAATAAAATATTATGCAGATTTTTTCTTATTCTATCAACTTAGTGGAGGATTTTTGCAAGTTAACTAGTATGGTGATATATATTAAAAATGTATTCTGAAAGCAATATGAATATGATTACCACATTGAATTTTAGAACTACAGTTAAAATACTACTGATATTCAAATTTGCATTAGAAAAGCCTTAACCTATCCCATACACATTTGTAACTACTAAACACGTTTTTTTTTTTTTTATTTTTATTTTTATTTTATTTATTTTAACCATTTGCAAATTGCAGTGAACATGTGTCTTAAGGACATAAATAATCACTAAATAGAACTTTCTTATTAATTAAACATCTGTATCCTAATAATATCTGTATGACTTAGCAACTCTCTGGCTTTCAGGAAACTGATTCCCAAGGGATTTTCACTCTTGATAAATAAAGTCTTCAGAACTTTTATTTAAATTAGATAACAGAAAATAAATTGAACTAAATAAAATCCTAGAGACAGAATCAAGTGCTACTCATAGTTTATAAAAAATATATAGGCAAATGTCAACTTGATTGAGTTCTGGAAAAAAAAAAAAAAAACAAGTATTTTGTCTAGACAGTACCTCCCCTCTCTCTTTGCTATATTTTAATCTAATTTAGTGATAATAATTTGAAAAACTTTTATTTTTTCCTTAAAATTTCCATCTTCCTAAGTACTTCTATCCTCCTTTTTATACATCTCATAGCCCACCACATTTTAAACAATATGGGTAAGTTATTAGGGTCTTGTGACAATGAGAATTATTTTTTTAAAAATTTGTTGGTACAAAGATTGGCACTTTATTGCACAAGCAAGAGTAGCAAGTACTGGACCCAACAGTTTTCATTAATGTCTTGCTTACACACACCTATTTTATATTTCAACTTTAAACATTTTGAAAACAGAAATAAATTTACAGAAAAATCTTTTTTTATTAAGATCTCATTTTACACTTAGCAATGTTGTATCCATCTTCACTACATTTTTTTCTAATATATCTGAAATTACAGTTCTCCGTACATGAGTTTGCATTGTATGGGGAATATTTAGTTTTCTGCTTGTTACATTGTATTATGTAAATTTAAAAAATGGAGTACATAAATTCTTCCAATACTTTTTATTTATTTATTTATTTTTGGTACCAGGATTGAATCCAGGGGTGCTTAACCACTGAGCAATATCCCCAACCCTTTTGTTACATTTTATTTAGAGACAGGGTCTTGCTGAGTTGCTGAGTTTCTAAGGGCCTCATTAAGTTACTGAGGCTGGCTTTGAACTTGGGATCCTCCTGCCTCAGCCTCCCAAACCTCTGGGGTAACAGGCATGAACCACAGTGCCTGGCTTCAAATTCTTTTGATTTCTTCCTCCTAAATGTTGATTTAGTTCTATGTCTGAGAATATGTACAAAACCACATGTTAAACTCACACACACACACACACACACACACACACACACACACACGTGTTCTGAACATTCACAAAGATGATGTTCACAATTGAATCAGATAAAAGTTAAAGGTCTAGATTAAATTCTATATTTACTCATTTGGAATTTTCATTTTAAAAGGGCCTTAAGTAAATTTAGAAAATATGAAAAGTAGAATTATCTTTTATTTATCTTTTTCATGTTACAAAAGCGATTACAGTTGGCATAAACCATAACAAATTTTATTTAGAATTAAATAACTTTAAAATAACTTAAAAATGCTGAAAAAAAATTATATAATGCAAGATACAATCACCAAGGTTAGGTCAATTCAGGCATATTTTCAAGGCTTCTTAACTTTTTCCATTGGGCACAGGTATTTATATTATTTTTTTTATTGCCAAACAAAAATAGAAGGAAATAGAGTCAGTTACAGAACTCAGAAGGTTCATAAGACAACAAAAATGCTGCTCAAGAGGAAAATTATCCCCAGGATGAAGGCTTGGGTGATGTTTCATTCAAAAGTTCTCAACATGAAGACACCATATTACTGGTTTTCTTCAAAGTAATCCATCTAGTAAAAAAACAGCAGGGAACTCATAAGGTTATTTCTTGTTATAATAAAATGCAGGTTTGTCCTGCAATGTCTGGACTGAGTAAAAAATCTTATAATTAGAACTATGCTTCCTCATGAAAACTGCCTTGACTTCTTACAGTTGTGGTTCTTGCAATTCATGGGTCTTTATGATGATAATGATGATGATGATGACGACAATGATGATGATTTTAGATTTATCCAGATTGGTATTTCTCAATTCTTCTTTTCCATTAATGCTTCCTTAGGGAGAAAATTTTCCTAATTATACCCTTTAATGGAAATTTTAATAGCACAAATATACTGTAGTATATACCTTTTATATGCACTCTGTGTATCTCTGCTTTCAACACAACAGTAATATTATTTTGCCTCCTCTGTTATTTTTACCTTTTTGTTTACAACATTACACATCATTGAGAAAGCATGTGCTAGAGAAGCTGGTTTTTATTTATTTATTTTTTTGCTGATATTATTTATTCTTTACAATATAGTTTCCACTGTATATTACTCTACCCTAGATCTCTACACCAGAAAAGTAGGAAAGGAAGGAGGTGAAATGGTTCTTCTTCTATCATACCTAGAGCAACTTGCCAAAACAGAATTTGGTAACAAACATTCAATAGAAAACTTATTATTCAGGTAAACCTTTCTATGATGGTTTGATTTATGCCAGATTTTAGAATATACAGAGAAACTCCACATTCTTTTTATCCTAGTTTTGAAATATATTAGTAATTATAAGATCAATACTATACTAACACATTATCATTGTGCATCAAGGTACTCTGTATTATGGTGAAGTATAAAGATCTTGTGTACTGTAATGGAAAGAAAAGGCAATTTTTTTAATGCTCATATAAAACTTGAGTGTACAACAGCAAATCTATGGTGGTAATCAGAGCTCTGGTAAAACTATTTTAGATCTTTATCTGTGAAACATGTAAAATAAAATTCCTACTGGAGCTATTTATTTCCTACACAATAGATGTATCCTTTATTTGAAATGGTGGGAAAGTTCACTTAGTAATTTCCATTATTCCATATAAGATTTTTATGGAATAAAGAACACACATAGAGTTTGTATATCTTGAAACTATGTTTTACTAATTAATTTTTATATTACATTGAAGGAAACAATGAATTTTTTTCCTCCAAAATATACTTTGTGTCTTTATCTTATACTACTTATTTCTATGTGTTAGGCCTGATCCTGATAAAGTTAGTCCTCAGATCTCTACCCTTAAGATTATTCATGGTGGGAATGGAGTAACTTAACATTCACTACACCTAATAATTCCCAGAAGTTTTGCATAAATGAAGTAGACTAGCGTTTTAGTCAGCTTTTTCACTGCTATGACTAAAGACCTGACCAGAACAATTGTGATAGAAAAGTTTTTTGAGGGCTCATGGTTACAGAGGTCTTAATCCATAGAAGGCCAGGTCCATTCCTCCGGAGTTGAGGTGAGGCAGAATATCATGGTGGAAGAGTGTGGAAGATGGAAATGGCTCACATGATGATCAGGAAGCAGAGAAAGAGAGATATCCACTTGCCAAATACAAATACATACACCAAAGCCATGCCCCTGATGCCCCACTTCCTCCTGCCACACCCTACCTGCCTTCAGTTACATTCATTTATTCCCATCAAGTGATTATTTCACTGATTGGGTTTAGGGTCTCATAACCCATTCATTTTTCCTCTAAACCTTCTTTCATTGTATCACTCAAGAGCTTTAGAAGGACAGCTTTCTTCCAAACCATAACAACTAGGAACTGAATTCCAAAGGAAGCACTGGAAGTACATACACTGACATGCAAAATAAATCAGAAATATTAGTATTTCTCTGGGTAATTGAATTTGGGATGATAGTATGGGGAAATAGAAATTTAGTAATATTTCAACAAGATTAAAGATGGAAAAAGATACTGTACTACATAATCTAGTCAACAAAAGTCTGGCAGGTTAGTGGTCAAAACCAATTTGGGTCTGTTACTAAATTTTAAGCTGGTTGTTCTTCTTTAATAAAACCTATTTCCATTTCTTCAATGTAATAAAGTCTTCCAGACATTCAGAACAACTGACTTAAAACATATTTAAATGAGCTGATATTTTAAAAAGGGAGGGAAGGAGGGTAGAAAAAAGAGAGGGAGGGAGGAAGGGAAGAAGAAAGAAAGAGCCAGGCTTGGTGGCAAATACATATAATCCCAGGGGCTCTGGAGGCTGAGGCAGGAGGATCACCAGTTCAAAGCCAGCCTCAGCAATGATGAGGTGCTAAGCATCTCAGTGAGACCCTGTCTCTAAATGAAATACAAAATATGACTGGGGATGTGGCTCAGTGGTTGAGTACCCCTGAATTCAATTCCTGATACCAAAAAAGAAAAAAAGGAAGCAAGAGAGAATGGTATGAGTTTCAACACAGATAAGTTGATCCATAAAAGAAAATAATCAATATTAAAACAGAAAGGTGGAGACAGGTAAGGTAACATCAGCTCAATATTACTTCCCAAATATTTTTCATGCCTTAAACTAGCAGGTTGTTTGCTTTAAATAGTATGACCTGAATAATAAAGTGAGACATAATGGATGTTATAAATATACTTTTAGTGTTATCATTTATAAAAATATATAAACAGTTTTTATTTGTCCAACCTCAAAAATATCTCAGTTATGTTCATATTTCTGTACATATATCTTTATTCCAAAATACCATCACCTCTCACTTAATGGATTGGTATAACTTCTTTCCATTTGTAACTGGTTTTATAAAAGCTAAAACACACCACATAAGTCATTTTGCAATGAATTATATGAAAGTTTTGCACTGAATTAAAAGTTAAATTCAAAATCACCATTGTTCTGCATATTAGGGTGCTGGCCTCTAACTTTGACCTTGTCTCCTGTGAATTTGCACACTTCTTTGGTTGCTGTGTTGCAACTATGGTGCTTGCTGCTCTTTAAACTTGCCAAATTTATGCTTGCCTCATCACTTTTTCACATTCTTCCTCTGGAATGAATATGCATCCTCAAAAACAAAGTAGTTGATTGCTTTTCATTTGATCTCTTCTCAAATATATCTAAAGGATTTGCTGCTTGTAAGTTACTCTTTCCTTTATAACCATTTTCATTTTATTTTTCTTGTAGTATATGTTTTATGTATTTCTCTTTATTTATAGAGGTGTCAAAGTCTTGATTGTCTTGCTCATCACTTGGTTTTCCTTGGCATCTAAAAGCTATTAAATAAAAACATAATAATTAATTGTTTTACCAATAAAAAGTATTCATGAAAGACTTAATAATATAGACAATAAAATCCTATAAAAATATTTTTCTGGTCTTCTTGTGTCAAATCAAATTATAATTTTGGGGGAAGACAAATCTAACCTTGAGGATATAATATTATTTCTTTATGAAGACCTATTTTGATAGTTTTAAACAGCAAGATTTTGACAGTTGCAAAAAAGCTGGATGTAATATCAGCAGGTAAGGAAATTTTATTTTTCTCCTAACCCCAAACTTAACAAAATTGGGAATATTTAGTGCTATATCTCTTATTCTATTCTAGATTGTCTTTTTTTTTTTTTTTTTAAACTTGGAGGCAAGGCTATTCAATTTAATGATCTATTTCTTTTTTTAAGCATTCAAGCCTTTTCCCTCCAGATCATATATTGTGTGCACTCCAAAACTTAAGATTGAGTTCTCTCAGGTGGACATGGTTATGCCTGAAATATGCTATCTTCACTACACACTCCAGGCTTGGCAATCCCAGAGACAGATCTAAACACCTAATTGCACAATATGCAGAAATGTTCCTGCATTACTATTCTTTCCCTAAATTATGACTGAAGGGATTTTTTGTCAAAAGATAAAGAGGTACCTGTGTAACTTTTTCACATCTATGAAACACATATTGCTCATATTTTACAAATGAACAGGAAAGTTTGTATTTTATCATTAAATTTTGAAAATTAAGAATATTGATATGGATTTCACCTGATGAAAATATAAGCATAGTCAATTCTGTATTCTGCATATAAGTCAAAATATAAATCAGTCTGAGACAAGTTCCCAATCTCTCTATATTATATGTGAGGGTCAGAAAGTTCATGTTTTATAACAGAATTGATGTTTGGCCAATATCAGTATTTCTAAGTAAATGTCTCATATATTTTTCAAGGACCAGTATGTTTGACTACTTCAGGAAACATAAGATGAAGAAGAACATGTTGAAATAATATCACTTTAATCTCATACTGTCAGTACACAATCCATCACCCAGTAGATTATGAGCTTGAAGAAAACATTTAAAAAAATCTGTATCTCAGAAGCAAATGATTACAACTTACAGCAATATATACCTAAGTCTAATATACATATTCTTCTTGTAATTTGATAAATATTGAGGAAATCAAGAATATTTATTTTATAATAATAAAATCAATAGTCTAATATTTTATATTTAAATGTTTAGTATTATGTGGAAAATTAGGTGGTATAGAGTATGCGTGTGTTATAATTAATTCATTATAGATGACAAATAATGGAGTATGATAGGATATTTTGAGATTCGTATACCTCATAGAATATTTAATCAAGCAAATCAACATAGTTATGACATCATTAACTATCACTTTTTTGAAGTGATGACTTTAAAAACTTCCAAGTTTTGTTATTTAATAATATGGAGTCAGGCAGATCCAAGATGGTGGACCAGAGGGAGGAATCACTCCCTGTTGCTCCATGACCCAGGTCTCAACTAAGAGAATACCGCTCCTCTAAGAGGGGTAAAGGACACCTCCACAGCTGCTACCACTCAGAAATCATTACAGTTGTGCCCACACACAAAGGGCTCTGTGCCTCACACAAAGGGCTCTGTGCCTCAGCATTAAAGCAGGTCTCTGGACTCCTCCCGTGGATACTACCCCACACAGGGCTCTCGAGTGCCTTAGCAGGATCACTACATCAGCACTGGGCCACAGAATTTCCAGACACCACTCCCACTACCACGTGGGACAGCCAGCTGCTACCCACCCAGAGGAACTCCGGCCACCACTCCCCTGTGGACCCCCCCATCTACCAACGTGGGGCTTCCCCGGTTACCTCCAACTTGCGACTAGGCAGCTACTGCCATATTTTCCTACCAGAGGTAGTCTGCCTGTACCTGGGGTCATTCCACAGGCTTGGAAGATAGCCAATAGCCATAATTCTTCATGCCACTGAGATCATCTCTGAACACATTGCACAATATCATTGCCTGCCGCTCCCCACCTGACCTGACACCCCAATGTTGGAAACGTTGGAAACCGCCTCTATCTTGGGTCACCTTTCTTGCCATCTTTGGTGGTGAAAGCTCCCAGACTGGAACTCCAACTGGACAGGTACCCAGTATCCATCTTTCTCTTCTCTCCAATGGCTGGTAACCTGGTATAATAACTACTTGACACAAAACAGCTCTCAGTGGGACTGGTGCACAGTGCAACCAGGAGCCTCACTGAGAGAGATCTATTAATTGGGAACTAGTAAGGGAGAGAAAGAGGGTGCAACAGTTTGAAGACTAACAGAGTGACCAGGAAATGGGAAATCTTCAGCTAACAGGGAAATAGGACCGGGCACTCAAGTCATACAAGTGGGCCCAAAAAGAGACCTTTGAGGTGTAGTCTCCCTTAAGGGACTGGCAGGTACCACACCTCACTTCCACATGCTCTGCACCAAGACCAGCCTTCCTACCCTGATCACCTTCACCATTCCTGAGGGCAAAGATAGCAGTTAACAACAGACAACCCCACCCATTGGATGAGAAGGGAAATAGGAAAGAGGCTGATCTCCAACCAAAACATTCAACAATCCTGGATTCTTCCCTCAAGATTTAATTTTTTTTTCTCTTTTTCTTCTCCTCCTATATTTTCACACTCTCACATCCTAACATAAATAAAACCAAGTTCATTGCATAAATTAGAATTTTGAGGACTGGGACATCTGAATAGTATATTATAGCTGTGTTGTATATTTCCTTTCTTTTCCTCCAATTTTTACTGTCTTAACATCTTTTATTTTTCTTAATATATATGTGTGTCTGTTTTATGTACTCTACAGTATTCCCATGTAGAGTACCCCAAATTACTTCCTGTCTATTCTCTTGCTACTAACCCTCTTTAGATTTCTCTTTCACACTTCCTAAGATATACTAACTCTATATTCTCACATCCTGCCTCCTCAGTATATCATCCTATGCCTCAACTCCAGGTTATTGTCCACCTTCAAAAACTATAAACCCTTTTACAAACCTACTGATTATATTATAGGTAATAATTGAATTCAACATTTCTGTACTTTGTGACCAAACTATAAATGCCCTAATAGCAATGAATTGTTTCATAGGTCCTATATTGTTTATATTGGGATCTGTTAACATTGTCCTTCCCCACAAAGGAGAGTTCATGGAAGCCTACAAGAGTACTATAAGCTTATAGGGTAAAAATGGTAACCCTTGGACCCACAGTGACAGAAGGGAAGACACATGAGGAACATGAAAAGATAGGGGGGGAAGTGCCCCAAACAAATCAAGATACCACATTATTAGAACTCATGACCAGCACAGTGGAAGAAATGACAGAGAAGGAGTTCAGGATGCACATAATTAAAATAATCTGTGAATTAATGGGTGATATAAGAGTGCAAATTCAGACAGCAAAAGATCATTTTGACAAAGAGCTACATAAACAAATACAGAAAGCAAAAGATTATTTCAATAGGGAGATAGAGGTTCTAAAAAACAAAAACAACAACAACAACAAGATATCTTTGAAAGATATCTTTGAAATTAAAGAAACAATAAACCAAATGCAAAGTTCAATTGAAAAACATCACCAAAAGAGTAGACCACATGGAAGACAGGACCTCTGACAATGAAGACAAGATATATAATCCTAAAAAGAATGTAGACCACACAGAGAAAATTGAAAGATACCATGAGCAAAACATTCAAGAAATATTGAGTAGCATAAAAAGAACAAATTTAAGAGATATTGGGACAGAGAAAGACTTAGAGTTCCAAACCAAAGGAATGAAAAATCTATTCAATGAAATAATATCAGAAAACTTTCTAAACATGAAGAATAAATTGGAAAACCAAATGCAAGAAGCTTACAGTATGCTAAAGGCACAAAATCATAACAGATCCACACCAAGTCACATTATAATGAAAATGCCTAACATACAGAATAAGGAGAGAATATTAAAAGCCACGAGAGAAAGGAATTAGATTACATACAGGGGGAAATCAATTAGAATAACTGCAGATTTTTCAACCCAGACCCTGAAAGCTAGAAGATCCTGGAACAATATGTATCAAGTTCTGAAATAAAATGGATGTCAACCAAGAATCTTGTATCCAGCAAAATTAAGCTTTAGAATTGAGGATAAAATAAAAACCTTCCATGATAAACAAAAGTTAAAAGAATTTACAGCTAGAAAACCTGCACTACAAAACATCATTGCAAAATATTCTACAAAGAGGAAATGAAAAACAACAATGAAAATCAGCAGAGGGAGGTATTACACTAAAGAAAAAACTCATCAAAGGAGAAGCCACGTCAAATTAAATAAAAAAATAAACAAAAATATCTGGGAATACAAATTATGTCTCAATAATATTCCTGAATGTTAATGGCGTGAACTCACCAATCAAAAGACAGACTAGCAGATTGGATTTGAAAAAAAGACCCAACAATATGCTGCCTCCAGGAGACATCTGATAGGAAAAGACATAAACTGAATGAATGTGAAAGGTTGGGAAAAATTATTCTCCTTACGTGGACTGCAGAAGCAAGCAGGGGTTTTCATCCTCATATCAAATAAAGTAGACTTTAAGCCAAAGTTAATCAAAAGGGATAAAGAAGGAGATTTCGTACAGCTCAAGGGAACAATACACCAATAAGACATAACAATTATAAATATATATGCCCTTAAAAATGGTGCATCTATGTTCACCAAACAAATTGTTCTCAGGTTCAAGAGTCAAATTGACCACAACACAATAATCTTGGGTGATTTTATCACACCTATTTCTCCACTGGGTAGATCTTCCAAACAAAAGCTGAACAAAGAAACTATAGAGCTCAATAATACAATTAATAACTTGGACTTAAGCAACATATACAAAATATTTCATCCTTCAACAAGTGAATACACTTTCTTCTCAGCAGTACATGTATCCTTCTTTAAAACAGACCATATATTATGCCACAAAGCAACTCTTTGCAAATATAAAAAAGTAGAGACACTACCCTGCCTTTTATCAGATCATAATGGAAGGAAATTAGAAATCAATGACAAAATAAAAAAAAAAAAAAAATTACTCCAAAACCTGGAGAATAAATAATATGCTACTGAATGAACAATGGGTTGCAAAAGACGTCCAGGAGATTAAAATATTCTTAGAGGTAAATGAGAACACTGACACAGCATATTGAAATCTCTGGGACATTATGAAGGCAGTACTAAGAGGAAAGTTCATTGCATTGAGTTCATTTCTTAAAAGAAGTAAAAGTCAAAAAATAAATGACCTAACATTACATCTCAAAGGCCTAGAAAAAGAACAAATTAACACCAAAATCAATAGAAGACAGGAAATAATTAAAATCAGAGCTGAAATCCATGAAATCAAAACAAAAGAAACAATTGAAAAAATTGACAAAGCAAAAAGTTGGTTCTTTGAAAAAATAAATAAAATTGACAGACCCTTAGCTATGCTAAAAAAAGAAGAGAAAAATCTCAAATTACTAACATCCATGATGAAAAAGGGAATATCACAACAGACACTACAGAAATATAGTAGATAATTAGAAATTACTTTGAAAACTTGTACTCCAATAAAATACACAACATCAAAGGCATTGACAAATTTCTTGAGTAGTATGAGTTGCCCATATTGAATTAAGGTGATATACACAATCTAAACAGATTGATATTGAGTGATGAAATACAGAATGCTGGATACACAGCCAAGTTCTACAAGACCTTTAAAGAAGAACTAATACCAATACTCTTCAATTTATTTCAGGAAATAGAAAACGAGGGAACACTTCCAATCTCATTTTATGAGGCCAATATCACCTTGATTTCAAAACCAGGCAAAGACACATCAAAGAAAGAAAACTTCAGACCAATATCTCTGAAGAATGTAGATGCAAAAATTCTCAAAAAATTCTGGCAAATAGAATACAAAAGTATATCAAAAAGAAAGTGCAGTACAATAAAGTGGGATTTATCTCAGAAATGCAAGGTTGATTTAACATATGAAAATCAATAAATGTAATTCATCACATCAATAGACTTAAATAATCAAATGATTGTCTCAATAGATGCAGAAAAAGCATTTGACAAAATACAGCATACATTCATGTTCAAAACACTAGAAATTTTACGGATAACAGGAACATATCTTAACATTATAAAAGCTATCTATGCTGAGCTCCAAGCCAACACATTCTAAATGAAGAAAAATAAGGCATTCCCTCTAAAAACTGGAACAAGACAGGGATGCACTCTTTTACCACTTCTATTTAACATAGTTCTTGAAACACTGGCCAGAGCAATTAGATATATTAAAGAAATTAAAGGGATACAGATAGGAAAAGAAGAACTCAAATTAGCACTATTTGCCAAAGATATGATTCTATACCTAGAAGATCCATAAAAAAATACAACTAGAAAACTTCTAGAACTAGCAAATGAATTCAGCAAAGTAGCAGGATATAAAATCAAAACTGATAAATCAAAGGCATTTCTGTATATCACTGACAAATCCTCTGAAAGGGGAAGGAGGAACAGTACCCCATTTACAATAGCCTAAAAAAAAAATACTCAGGAATCAACTTAACAAAAGAGGTGAAAAAATATACAATGAAAAATACAGAACCCTAAAGAAAGAAATCAAAGAAGACCTCAGAAAATAGAAAGATCTACCTTGCTCTTGGATAGGAACAATTAATATTGTCAAAATTAACATACTACCAAAAGCACTATCCAGATTTAATGCAATTCCAATCAAAATCCCAATGGCATTCTTCATAGAAATAGAAAAAGCAGTCCTGAAATTCATCTGGAAAAATAAGAGACCCAGGATAGCTACATCAATCCTTAAGTGAAGCAGGAGGCATTACTATTCCAGATCTTAAACTACATTACAGAGCAATAGTAACAAAAACAGTATGGTATTGGCACCAAAATAGATCAGTAGACCAATGGTATAGAACAGAGGACACAGAGACTAACCCACAAAATTACAGTTATCTTATATTAGACAAAGGTGCCAAAAACATACAATGGAGAAAAGATAGCCTTTTCAACAAATGGTGCTGGGAAAACTGGAAATCCATATGCAACAAAATGAAATTAAACCCCTATCTCTCACCATGCATAAGACTTAACTCAAAGTGGATCTTGGACCTAGGAATTAAGTCAGAAACCCTGCATCTAATAGAAGAAAAAGTGTGCCCTAATCTCCAACATGTTGGATTAGGCCCCAACTTTCTTAATAAGACTTCTATAGCACAAAAACTAAAATCAATAATCAACAAATGGGATGGACTCAAACTAAAAAGTTTCTTCTCAGCAAAATAAATAATCAGTGAGGTGAATAGATAACCTACAGAATGGGAGAAATTTTTTACCCCTCTCACGTCAGATAGAGCACTAATGTCTAGGGTATATAAGAATTCAAAAAGCTAAACACCAAAAAAGAACCCAAACAACCCAATCAATACATGGGCCAAGGACCTGAACAGACACTTCTCAGAAGATGATATATAATCAATCAACAAATATATGAAAAAATGTTCAACATCTTTAGCAATTAGAATAGTGCAAATCAAAACTACTCCCTCCAGTCAGAATGGCAGCTATTAAGAATACAAATAACAATAAATGCTGATGAGGATGGGGGGGGAGGCACACTCATACATTGCTGGTGGGACTACAAATTGGTGCAGCCAATGTGGAAAGCATATGGAGATTCCTTGGAAAACTGGGAACGGAACCACCATTTAACCCAGTTATCCCTTTCTTCTGTCTATACCCAAAAGACTTAAAAAGTGCATACTACAGGGACACAGCCACATCAATGTTTATAGCAGCACAATTCACAATAGCTAAACTGTGGAACCAACCTACATGCCCTTCAGTAGATGAATGGATAAAGAAAATGTGGTATATACACACAATGGAGTATTACTCAGCAATAAGAGAGAATAAAATCATGGCATTTGCAGGTAAATGGATGAAGTTGGATAATATATTGCTAAGTGAATTAGCCAACATCAAAAAATCAAATGCTTAATGTCTTCTCTGATATAAGGAAGCTGATTCATAGCATGGTAGGGAGGGGAGCATCAGAGGAATAGATGAACTATAGATAGGACAAAGGGTTTGGAGGTGAAGAGTGAGGGCAGGGGTTAGAAATGCTGGTGGAATGAGATGGACATTATTATCCAATGTACATGTATGAAAATCGGAATTCAGTGAATATATTTTTATACAACCAGAGATATAAAAAATTGCATCCTATTTGTGTAATATGAATTGTAATGCATTCTGCCATCATATATAACAAACTAAAATTTTAAAAAAAGTGATAAGTTGGATATCAAACAACTGAAAAAAAAATACATAGTCATCATAATTAATTGTGGTCATGATGCAGACAATATAGGCATATTTTAAATTTATGTTTTTAAGAACTGAAAGAAATCTATTATCACCACTTACTGTCATTTTTTTGCATGTTTGTATTTGTTAATCAACATAAAGTTTATGTTTTTATAGAAACTTGTGAACAATAAATTTTTGTCTTATGTGTATGTGTGAAGGAAAAGTATACTTGAGGCTCAAAATTTCAGAAGACTCTGTCCATAAACAGCAAACTCCATTGCTCTGGGCTGTAGGTGAGGCAGAATATTATTGCAAAAAGGGTGTGGTAGAGGAAAACAACTCAGGACATTGCCATCAGGAAGCAGAAAGAGCTCTACTCACCAGGGACAAAATATAAAAAGGCATGCCCCCAGCGACCTACCTCTTCAGGCAAACCCTACCTGTCTATAGTTACCACCTAATAAATCCATTCAAGTGTATTAGTGCACTAGTTAAATTAAATCTCTCATAATCCAATCACTACAACTCTAAACTTTATTGCATCATCTCACACATGAGCTTTTGGGGGAAACCTCATAATTAAACAATAACATCTGCCTTAACATTACTGGCATCTCTTAATCTTTGGGGTCACCACTGCCACTGAATCTTTGACTTTTTTCTCATATCTTCATGCATCACCTCCTGGGACAGCCCACGGTGCTATAATTTGCCTCACCTCTTAAGTTTTTCTTTGAAATGTCAATAGAAGCCCTCTGACCCCTAACTCCTGCATCCTGCATTTCTGTAGAACCATAACCATGTAATTGACACAAGGGTATGCCACCATCTTGAATAACAGCCAAGCCTTTAGGTCTCACCTGTGTTCCGTGTGGGCAGTGGAAATTGGATTCCCCTCTGTGGAATTGGCTGACTGAGAAATAAAAGCTGTTGCTGCCTGAAGCGGAAACCACTTGGAGCAAGGAACGCCGCAGGAAAATTCGGAGGCAGGATGAAAATGAAAAAAGGTCTTTTATTCTTCTTCTCTCTCCGGCTCCAGCAATCACTCCAAACGCTCTAACTCCAATCCCCACCTTCTTCTTCTTCCCACACACACAAACCAAACTCACCCAGTTATATACATATAGCTTTAACAAGGACACGTGCTTACAGCTCAAGCTTAGAGGTGCGTCACGCAGTGTTCACGGGCATACAAAGATTCTTTGGATAATGTATTACTATCAGGTGGAAACTAGAACATCTTTTATGGCTCTCAGTTAACCGAAATCTTTAGCTATCTCCTTGATTATAGGCTCCTTCAAAAAGCTAGGAAATATAACATAACAAAAAAAAAAAAAAAAAAAAAAAAAAAAACACAGTACACAGAAAGTAGTTTCAAAAGCGGGGGCAGGACGGGTAAGCTAATCAGATGGCAAAATTGAGCCTGCGCCTGCTTTATTTATATTAAAAAACATCAAAGGCCTTCCACAGAATGTTCTTCTCCAAGAAAGGTAAAAGGTGGGCTGTCCAATTCCCAATGGGTTACACCCATCTCTAGAGCCACTATGGAGGATCTTCCTAGCAGAGCAGACATAAAGGTCACGTGGGCATTGGGCAATGTATTGCCACAGGAGAGCCATGGATATTTCACAATGCCAATCCTAAATCTCCCTGGCTATCTCATCAAGAAAAGACCCTCATGTAATTCATGGATGGCTTCCCATATCTAGGGATCATGGCTGCAGCTGTCTTTGAGTGCCTAGGAAATTGAGCTTGATGAAAAGAATTTTTTTGCAAGCAGGGTGTCCTCATGTTCTCTTTTCAAAGGAATTTTTACCTTTATAATCTTCAGCCTGAGACAGGTGTCCTCTTGCTAAGTCCTGAGAAAACTTTCTGTCATTTTTCCTGTTGCCTCTGGGTAAGTGAATAAATGTATTCACTCTTTAGTAAATGTAATGTCTTTAATAACCACAACTTACTTAGCCCCAATTTTACTTATACTTTTCTGGCCACACTTCAAGTTTTTTCCAAATTTTCTGCTTTGCTTTCTACTCCTGATTATCACAGTAAACTTGGTGACCAGCAACCAGCAATACTCATGACATCCCTTGTGCTGTTGCTTTAAAATTTCCTCTGCCAGATTAATGAATCCATCACATTTTTATTCATCCTCAAGAAAGTCTCAGGACGTGGGCAAACTATAAACAAATTCTTTCCCAGAAAGTAACATGAATGTTCTCTAGTTCAATTTCCAATAGAGTCCCTCTTCTCTTCTGAAATCTCATGCACCCAGTCTTTATTCTCTACAGCTCTGTTGGCATTCTGATCTTTTGGAAAAGCTTCCAAAGCATTTCCAGTTTGCAACATTAAACTTTCAAAATTCCTTTCCCCACAAATGAGCTCCAAAGTCTTCTGAACCACAGAGTCAGGTTAGTAACAGCAACAATCCCTCTTCTCAGTACCAATGTTTTCTTTAATTAGCCTTTTCAACACTGTGACCACAAAAACCGGATGAGAACAATTTTAGAGGAGGAACAGTTTAATTGATTTATGGTTTCAGAGGTCTCAGTCCACAGACAAACAACTACATATTTTTGGGTTGGAAATGAGGTAGAACATCAAAATGGAGGGGTATGTCAGAGAAAAGTGGCTCAGGACATGACCTTCAGGAACAGGGAGGTAAATAATGAATGTTTTAGAAAATCAGCGACAAAGTATTTTATTATAGATTTTTAACAAATCTAATTAAATTGGTTTGTGCATTTAACCAGGTAAGGCCATTGTGGTTTTTAAAACATGGACCTTTGATTTTAAGTTGGTTGGAATTCAGTCCATTAAAAAACTGGGTATGTCCTTATTAAATAAATAAAACTACTTAAATAACAATTATCCAGAAAATGCAAGTCCCAATAGCATCCAGATTTAAAGACAAATTATGATCTCACATAGAATTATATTTTAATCTTAGATAATTCATTGTCACCATAGAATGCATTGTTTCTTTGCCCATTAACCCTACTAATGGCCATTTTTTTAATTGTACATTATGATTACTCCTAGAATTAATGCAAAAATTGCTGTAGTTTCTTACAGCATTGCTAAAGTTTATCTCCAAACACATTGAATGTGTTTAGAAACCGAATCTTCACATAGCTATCTTTATGTTTAGTCATATTAAGAATAATAGCAATGACACTGCTTAAATTTCATATCAGGAAATTTTAAAACAAAACATTTCAGGTATTGTTTTATTTTTGTTTTGCTTTGTTTTTACAATTACCAGAGGCTATACCTGGAATAAATAAATAGTCTACGCAGGCCAAATGTTTCCACAGAGAACAGAAATTCAATTATTTTTGAAGATGAAAACTATCACTGAAAACACTAACCAGTTTAAAAAACACTAGCAACTGAGAAAGTGAACTTCACTGAAAATATACATGGACCGTGGGACTCTCAAGAAATATCACCGAGTTGTATAATATTTGCTCTTTACCCAGAAGTGAAAAGCATATTTTTAACAGATTAGAATTAAAGATATTCTTTTACTTTAATGGTGTGGTGAGTGTTATGAAAAGCCTGATGTTAGAAGAAATCCCCAACTATTTACTATGCTGTTAAATAAGTGTTGTTATTCCTAAGAAGCATACAGGAGGTCACAGATTCTCTTTCAATATGCTTGAGCATGACTTTCCTTATTGATGTATAATGATATGAAGATATGACTGGTTCATCATCAATATATTGAAATGATTCTAAGTAATTTATTAGCCTCCTTTTCACATATTCATAGTCAGAAATATAAAGGTTGTGGATTTGGCAAAGAACTAAATTATTATGTTTGTCTCGATCAATTTTTGTTTTATGAAGGAAATTAGACTCAGATACAAACAATATCATTGGACAAAAGTCTGTCTGTCCATTCTGCCAGGGAATTATACACAATTTGGTATACAGATAGGAGAAATGGGGCTATAAATTACAATATTAGTGAAAAGAAAAAGAGAAAATTAAGAAAAAAAAGGAAAGATGTTGAATCTTTAAAATGAAATGTTAAAAGAGATTTTGGAGAGTTATTCTACATCCTACCAGTGAAGAACCAGTATGAAAACCCTTAAATGAGAATTCTAGATATTGTTGTTGATTCTCCATTCAATGCATCAATTTTATGTTTTCTTAATAATAATGTGTTCCTGCATTAATTAATCATTTAATTAATTATGTATTTCAATCATAGTTACCCAATAATTGGCTACTAATTCCTGAGGTTTGTATTTGGTAATTTGTAGAATGGAGAGTCTTTTTTATTAAACTGAAGTATTATGACTTTTGCCAGTAAATAGATGAATCTGGAGATTATCATGCTAAGTGAAATAAGCCAATCCCACAAAACCACAGGGCAAATGTTCTCTCTCATATGCAGATGCTACCAATAATGGGGTGGCTTAGAGAAGTTCAGTGGATTAGATGAAGGCAAATTAAAGAAAGGAAGAGGGGATGGAAGTAAGAAAGACAGTGAAATTAATCAGACATAATTTTCCTATGTTCATATATGATTATACCATCAGAAAAATCCACATCATGTACAACCATGAGAATGGAATCCTAATTAAAATAAGTTATACTACATGTATGTAAAATATGTCAAAATACACTCTAGTGTCATGTGTATTTAAATAAGAACAAATAAAAAAATGATTAAGAAAATTGATAAAAAAAGTGAAGCATTGGAAAAAGGAGAAAAAATGTGAACAAAGTAGCAAAGCAATTAGATAAAAACTAAAACAATTTCTAATCTGCAAAAGAAGAGACTTAATTAACAGAGTGTTCTGGAAAGTTAAGAGCTGCTAAAGTCAAAGAGTTTTCACAGGAGGTCATTTTATCCTGGGCTAAAAAGCCTGTCTCTGAAAGAACAAACTTGTATAATGTGTGGCTCATCTAGAGTGAGATGGTCTCAGTTGATCAGCATGGCTATGACAGGGCACACTCACAATTATGACCAGCATTTTTTTAATGGCCCTAAAATCAATCATTGTTATTTAAATCAACTATGTTTATTTTCCTATTAGTTTTGTTCTTAGACTAAAATTATGGAAAATACAAAAGGAGGTCTTAATTGGTAGGAAAAATACACACAAAAATATCAAAAGGAAATACATGTAAATTAAAGACTATTTGAAGACTTTTACAAGGATTCAATGAATACAATGGCTAAATTCAAAGTCTTTTAAATCTCAAGTTAAGCCCACTGCTATGTAACTTTAAATAAGCTTTTGAAAATGTTCTTCCATCTTCATTTAGCAAGTTGTTTATATGATAAATGTACAGGAAATATATCCAAATTGAGCCTGTTTTAGATTTTTTTCAAAAATTCAAGTAAGTTTAGTTTCTCTGTACAGTGTCTATTTTGCTGGTACCATAAGTTAGTAATTATTGACAATTTAAAAAAATACATTTTAGTTTCAATTTTTTAAAAATTTTGTATTGGAAATTATATACAGGAATGCTTTACCACTGAGCCCCATCTCTAGCTCTTTAAGAATTTTTTGTATTGAGACAAGGCCTCATTAAGTTGTTGAGGCTCGCCTCAAACTTGCCTTCCTGCCCCAGCCATTAGGGTAACTGGAGTTACAGATTTGTACCACAGCCTGTGGCTCAATTTTTAATTATGACACAGTCAATGAAAGACCACCTGATAAAATAGGTTATTGGAAAGCTTTTCAATAGTCAAATAGACTTCATTCTAAAGAGCTATAGAAGTTAATGAAGACCAGATAAGTGAAAAGAAAACAAAACAAAAAACTATTTATTCAGAACTTGCAAAGAACTCAGCTACCATCACTTGCATTTGGCAGACAATCAAAAGCAGGTAGGAGAGTGGGAAAGCTTTATAATGAGAAGGAAAATTAGGTCTTTACCTGTACCATAAGCTGTTGACCTGGGCAAGTTGTAGGCAGGCTAACTAGAAGTGGCATCCTACTACATGAACTTTCTCTTGTTGTTCCAAGTTTGAAGTGGAAACAAAAATTAGGGATGTTGACAATGACTTAACAATCCTGTCCATTTTGGGCTCCTTGTTACAGGGGCTATTGTTTGTCTTCTTTTTGGACTGTTTGCTTAAGATAATTTTCTGACTTCCTGGACTGAACACCTTAGTACTGTAGCTGACTTCCTGTGCTAGTTACTGAAGATGACATGTTGGCTTCCTGAGATAGGTGGTGCAAATTGCGGGTGTGGAATCTATATATATATATATATATATATATATAGTCTTGTCCCTATCTATACATATTCAGTCAGATATTAGTTAATTATCTGAAATCCTAATTACCATTGCAATATAGTTTTCTATAGGAAAAACAGAAGCAATAGATTTTGTATAATCTTGTGATTTATATAAGCATAAAATATGCCAGATGCAATGCTTAGGATTTAATGTTTTCCATGAATCTCAAGTCATTAGACATCTTGTCAGTAGCAATACTTAAAAATATCTAATCACACACAATTTCAACAATTTAAGCTTTGAGAAAGTTAAGTCTGTATTCTTGACAGTAAGAAAAAGTTATAAATTGATTGAAAATGGGAATGAAATAGGTAAAGCATTTTGAAAATCATTACATTATCTTAAAAGTTTTCAAACTTTCTTTTTTTGTGGGTGGTTGGGGGGTACCAAAGATTGAACTCAGGGGCACTCCACCACTGAGCCACACTCCCAGCTGTATTTTGTATTTTCTTTGGAGACAGGGTCTCCCTGAGTTGCTTAGTGCCTTGCATTGCTGAGGCTGGCTTTGAACTTTCAATCTCACTGCCTCAGCCTCCCAAGCTGCTGGAATTACAGGTGTGTGCCACCGCGCGGGGCCAAAGTTTTCTAACTTTTTATACATCTTTCAGACAATAGTAATTTCTTCACATTACCTTTTGATTGGACTCTCTCTCTCTCTGCTTTCAGATCATCATGTGAGCTGCTTCCCTCTACCACATTATTCTGCCATGATGTTCTGCCTTACCTCAAGCCCGAAGGAACAGAGATGGCCTGCTATGGACTAAGACCCCTGAAACCATGAGCCCTCAAATAAAGTTTTCCTTCTCTACAGTTGCTTTGATTGAGTTTTTTACTTGCAGCAGCAAAAAAGCTGACTGAAACAATTATTGACAAAAAGTGTTCATAATAATTATCTCATATTTTTGGCATTTATCTTATCAATAGTATGTATATTTTGAAAAATTTTCTGCCATACTAGTGTTTGAATTTTTTTTTCATTTAATCTATGTCTATAATTGAGTCAAAACTATAAGTTAACTATAAATAATAAATATTTGGATGCTTTTTTAAAAAACACATTTTATATTTGTTTTTAGGTTTGTACAGAAAATTAGACACATAGTATATAAAAATAATATTTAATTTTTCAGTGGTAACTTTGAAATAATTTAATTGCATAAAATTATAATTACATTGCTTTCCTAGCCTTTCATCTATTTCAGTTATATATAATAGGATCAAATATTTAAAACCAAAGTGTTCTCTCCTCCAAATATGTCTATTAAAATGGAACTTTCAGTAAAATTAAAATGTATAATTAAATTTATTAAAGTAATATTATAGAGTATAATATTACTGGAAGTAATTTTAATAATATTGATTTGGCTTTTCTTTTTAATGACAATATTGGAAAAGCTCACAATGAATAATGAATGGAATAATAATTATTTATTTTATGTAGTTATATTATATATGGAATTTTAAAAACTCCATCCAATATCAGATGCCTTTGGAGATAAATTTTTATATACATTATATAGGATTTGGAGAAATTGGTCTTGTCTCATACTTTGTCATCTATCAACTGCCCTTCCCTTCCCCACCCCAGATGAAAACTGCTATATTACAGCACTAGAGGTAGAGACAATTCAGTGGGGTGCCTTGGGAGGAGCTGGCAGCAGGACTCAGCAGTGCACCCAGTAAGTTCAGAGTTCATTACAGAGACAAAACCAAGCTGCGCTGCATTACATTAACTGAATGTCTTTTAAATGTCTGTAAATGTAGAACTCATAGGCCTCAACCAATACAAATGTGGGCACTGATCTAAAATTAAAGGGAATTCAATGTCTAATGCAACTCAAATGTCCAAAGTTAACTTTAGACCAAGTTGAAGCCAGAAAATTGAATATCTTATTAGAACTGTTTCTTTCTTCATCTCTTGACTCTGCAACTCTCTGTATTGGCTTTATTCTCAGACAGACTATTTATATAATCCTTTATTAATCAAGGTTAACATACTACCATTTTCTCTCAAAAATAGAATTATATTTTCTTAATAGTTTCAGGAAAACTAGTGAATTGAGTGTATTGAGTCAGCTACTCATCCTTGAATCAGCCTTTATGATTCATGGACTAAAACCCATAATTTTCCAGTATAGGTCTTACACCCATTTCAAAAGCTGCCATGTGTATTAAGGAGCAGTGTGTTTGCTTAACCACAGCATGTGAGAGGGGTCCAAGGAGTTCAGTTTGGCAAGATATTTATATTAAACATAAATGAAAGAACAAAAAACTGACTTGAACACAATTTCATGTAAATTATTTATTATATTTTTAATGTTAACAGTATTTTAAAATCTGACATGGTAGATACACTTATGCTAATTAATACTTACAATATATAGATTAAAATTATAATTGTATTTAAAATATGATCTTTAATAATTTCTAATAATAGTTCTAGGACAAAAGCAATCAATATTAGGTTATGAGAATTCAAGCCTTGTATATTTTTTTATATAAAATTTTGTTTTTTTCCCTCAGAGATAAGAAAATGAGTTTGCTTCTCGTAAACCATTAATTAGCATAAAGTTTGTTATGTAAATTATAACCTATTATAAACTAAAGAGAAATGATATAGAAATAAACCAAAAAGAAAATAAAGAAAAAGAATTGAAACAGGTATTAGTCTTCAAGATTTAAAATAATTCTTTTTTGCTTTAGAAACAGTCCTTTTAATTTCAACATAATGATATACATGTGTGCATGTATGTAAAAGATGAATATGTTAATTAAAGTATGATTGATTTTCTATTTACTTAGAAATAGCTCTGATATTTGAAAAGTGGAATTCAATCTGAAGAATACTGAAATAGAAACTAGGTTGGATCTATTTGGTTTTATTTGTTTTTTTTTTTTTTGTTTGTTTTTTTGTTTTTGCAGTGTTAAGGATGGAGCCAGAACTTGAAGCATGTTTGTCAAACATTCAACCCCTGGATTACATTCTCAGCCCTGGAATGCTTTTTTAAATGAAGAAATTCTTAATTATAAGAATATAAATCATAAATCACGTATAAAAAGATGCTTGTACTTATTGTTTAATTTTTAAAATAATTTCCTTCAGATTGTAAATATTTGTCACATTTTAATAACATGATAAAAATTAAAACAATAAATAATTTATTATTTTAAAAATCAATCCAATATACACAAAAAATACTTCTGCTGATCATGTTGGCTCTGGCTCACTATTCTGTTGTCTTTCTTTATTAATTTGTATGGCCTTAATGCACAGATTATATAATATATTCTGTAATGGCAACAGGGAGTCTACCACTAATGGCCACCAACATGTGAACCTTTGATTGATTGCTTCATGGTTATTGCCAAGGGAACAAAAGTAATGTGCATCACTTGGGAGTGTTAGCATTCGATGGTTGATCCTTTTCAGTTCTCTCTTACCCAGCTCTGATGACTCCTAAAACTTGTACTGCAATGTCTGCAGCTTCCTTCACCCTAAATGACGAAAATAGGAATTTCCTATGTAGGGTTTTATCAGATTTGTGGCACAAACCAATACTGAATTTTTGTTGTTATAGGCCACCGACATCTCTGATTACTTCTTTTTTTTAATACCTATTTATTTGCTTTATTTGTACTCAATGCATTTATTTGTACGTGGTGCTGAGAATCGAACCCTAGCCAAGCACGTGTTAGGCAAGTGCTCTACCACTGAGCCACAACCCCAGCCTCTGATTACTTCTCAAAGCAATGAAATCTAGCCTCTCCTAATACAAATATTGATGACTTTTCTGATAATTTTATCTTAATACTTCCTTGGGAGATATGCTTCATTTTATGAAGTAAACTGTGAGGTGGATAATGGTCAAGAATAATTGAATCATTATATTCTAGTCAATTAACATGAGATAAAAGAGTACTTTTTCTCCATTCACAAAATGTGCAGTTTAATAAGTACTGAAGTATTATTTATTAATAATTATTACATAGATACAAGTGAAATGATAGTACAAAAAGAACTACACTGGAAAGAAAATTTTACACAAAAGATATTATTTTAACCAGGACTTAAAGGTCAATAAGAACAATACTAAGAAATCTTGAGACTCTACGGTTATATCAATATAAAATACAATACCATGGGTCCCTATTTAAATTGTAATTTTAATTTACCTATATAAATTGTAAATTTCCTGCATACATGGACTTATAAATTATGTTGAAAATTACTAAAAAATTGTACTTTGATTATATTTAATAAAAATAAAATTACTGCAGAAATTTTAGAATAAATATACCATTAAATTATTTTTTTTACAATGTAAGAAACAAAATAATGGCATCTCATTTTAAACCTTAATAAAATTAAATATTCTCAAATCGTTCATTTTTAACAATCCAAAGAATAACAACTAACTTTTGCTTTTTGACCTTTAGAATACCAAGGATTACATGAAAAAGTTGACTTTGGAGTTACAGGACTGTTATAACACAAATTACTGCATGGAGTGTTGGGCCTGATTAAAATGTAGCTTCAAGATTTAGTGTGTGAAAAGTAATATGGTGACCATAAAATACAGCAATGTTAAAAAAAAAATTCTGTACAGAAGCCTGTGATGTTAAGCTGAGGCAGTTTAAGTAGAACTGAATAGTGACAAACTGATCAAAGAATGCTTTACATATGAAAAACATGTCATATGTCATAATAGTTTACTTATGACACATTGGGGATCAATATGCTCATGTATAAAGGTTTGAGGAGTGGTTATGCATTTTGGTTTGTTCATCTTTTTGTTTCTAAGGACACTATTCTCTCTTATTCTATGCTGGAAGTACCACACTTCCAGCACTGGCTCCTCATCATGAAATAATAGAATAAACTATTTACTTTCACATTCAATATTGTTGAAGTTGAGATTTATTGACATAATAATTATTCAGCTATAGAATGTGGCCACCCTCATTAAGACTCAACTTTGGGTTTTGAATGATTTAAAACAGTTGTCCATACATTCTTTGATCTTTCCACCATCAAGTCCTGAAGTTTTATTTTTCTCACTGGGAGTACTCACTAGACTTAGTGGCATGTGTGTAGTGAATAGAGTATGGTTAAAATGATAGGGTTTTACTTCTGCAACTGGGCTTTGCTAGCTCTGTGACTTCCCCTTTATGTGTGCTCTGACTCCCTCTTGGATCACCAGCTGTCAACCTGTGAGGACATTATGGAAATGTCTTTATGGTAGAGAATTAAGGCTGTTTGCACCAGATAAATGAGTTTGGAACCATATCTTATAAGGCCTAAGCTGTTAAGTTATGGGAATGAGCTTAATAGCTGATTCCTCTGTTCAGTTCAAGCCCTGAGATGAATTCAGACTGGATCGATCAACTCTGAGTGCAGCCTCTTAAACATTTTAAGCCTGAATATTCAACCAACTCATTCTGAGATTCCAGTATTATAATAACTGTTGTCCTATGGCACTATATTTAAGACAGTTTGCTATGCATCAATAAATATGATGCAGCACCAATGGCAGTCTCATAGATTATAATAAAAAAAAATAAACACATGTACTGAAAAGGAACTTAGAGAACATTTGGTTATGAGCATTTAATGATAGGTTCAACATAATACTGATTTAATACAGACACTTCAGTCATCCTTGAAGAGGGTGAAATGAAGGGAATAGGTTAGAAATTTCTCTTCACCACCTTCAAAGAGAACAGCTCCATTTCTATTTTATATTTGGTAATTTTAAGGAAGTTTGCATACAAAAAAATCTAGAGGTGAGAATCTTACTTATTCATGTTAAAGATAAGGGATAATGTATTCTATAAAGTAGTTTAGCTGTAAATAAAGCATAATTATATTATACCAAATCTAGATCCAAAATATAGATTTCTTGCTTATCCACAGCATTTACTTGTCCAACAGAAGATTGAAATTGCTACCTCTCTTAAAATGGTATATTGACCATTTTACACTAGAATTTTCCAATTACACAGAAGGCACTTGACATCTTATTGAGAAAGTTCATTTCTCTCATTATTTATGATAAGAAAAGCAAGAATTGAGTGCAGACTCTGTGAGTAACTAATTATTTACTTTTGAATAAGCTACTTAATCTCTTCAGTTCTGTTTTGTTACTTGTAAACGAGGAAAATAATAAATTATACATTTCTTGGCATGGTGCTTGACAATATAATTGCATTACATTAATAATTTTTACAGAAATATACTTTTGGTACTTTAAAAGGAGAATGATTCATTATTTTTATAACCCTTTATGACTTATATATTGCAATTAAAACTAATGATTTCCTTTTACCAGTCTGGAATTCAAAGACAGGGCACATCACTTTTAAGTGTTCATTTATTTAATCAGTCAACAAATATTAATAACCAGACTCCATTCAAGGAGCAGGGACTAGCAATAAACAAATAAAGGCAGGTGGCTTGATATTTACTTTAATTTTTGAAAGTACATCTTTCTGTTTCTAAGGACACTATTCTCTCTTATTCTGTGCTGGAAGTACCACAATTCCAGCACAGAAGGAACATCCAATGCTGTAGTAATGAACCCTATCATTCATCATTCTACTGTGGTTGTGGCCACATGATACTGCTTCTGCAAGTGGAAAGCTCTCATAAGTGTCTGTTCATTCTGGTGATGATTGAGTAATAGAGTTCAGTCTGTTACCTCATGGGGAAGTAGAGGAAGAAGTGTTTTTTTCTTCTTAGAGTAATTTGTGATCCCTGTGCTTTCATTGGATGATATTTTAAGTATACAATATTTCATTGCTCAGTACTGCATCCACATTTTCTGTAACTTGGTTAATAATGTCAGGAGATGGAAAATCATGCCAACTTCGGCAATATTTTGAGACTGAGACTAGCTTTACTTCCAAATAATTGGCTTAGATATTGCATCTGTGTCACTAGCAAAATCATTCTTCACTCTCAAGATGAGTTGTCCCTTTCATTTCTGTGTCCTTTCCTGAGAACATACCTAATTAGGGAATATTTCAATATGTTAATCATGGTCAGAATCAGCCAATACTGTTGTAGATATAATTGTCTCTAACTTTATTTACTTAAAATATTGATTTCATTAGGTATAATTCTTTGGGTTGGAAATTTAGACTACACTCAGCTAGGTTGCCCATCTAGTCCCACCTGGGCTTCCTATTATGTCTGCAATCAAGAGCGTTTTAATAGGTCTTCTACTTCTTGCAATTGGATGGCTGATGATGAGATAATGGAGGTGTTTGAGCCATGTGTTTCTTATGATCCAGTAGGCTATCCTTTGCTTGTACTTGTGTCCTCTGGGGAGATAACTGCTATGGTTTGGATGTGAGGTGTCCCCCCAAAGCTCACATGTGAGACAATGCAAGAAGATTCAGAGGAGAAATTATTAGGTTGTAAGAGTTTTAACCCAATCAATGATTTAATACCCTGATAGGGATTAACTGAATGGTAACTGAAGGCTGGTAGGGTGTGGCTGGAGGAGGTGGGAATTAGGGCATGGCTTTGGGTATATATTTATATCTGGTGAGCGGCCTCTCTCTCTGCTTCCCTTTGCCACACTCTTCTACCATGTTGTTCCTGTTTCACCTCGAGCCCTGAGGAATAGAGTCAGATGTAAATGGACTAAGACTTCTGAAACTGTGAGCCCTCAAATAAACTCTTCCTCCTCTACAATTGTTCTGACTGGGTCCTTTAGTCACAGCAGAAAAGAAAGCTGAAGACACCAATAACCAAAAGAGAGAGAGGAAGTAGTCGGATTTTCAGGCTTTAGATGTTAACTGATTCAATGCCACTTCCCCTAATTCTATGGGGGACAATTTTTTTGTTGTTGTTGTTGTTTTTGTTTGTTTGGTTTTTTCTTTTGTGGTGCTGGGGATTGAACCCAGAGCCTTGTGCATGCAAGGCAAGCACTCTACCAACTGAGCTATATCCCCAGCCTATCACTTCCCCTAATTCTATTGTTCAAAGTGAATCAGAAGGTTGATGCAAGGGCCTAGAAAAATTACACTGAAAAGTGGCATATTTAGAGAGAAAGGAGCAACTACAGTCATCATTGCAAACTATTTGCAGCATCCCAAGTTTGCCAAAATTAGCAATATCACTGTTACGTGTAAAATGCACTTATCCACTCTGATGACCCCAAAGGCTTCATGCAAGGTTGACATCCCACTCATGGTCCTGGATCTTAGTGTTATTTTATGCTGACATGAACCTCCTAAAATGAGGATCCTCATAATTCATAGACTATGAACTCAAAATACAAGTTGTCTTCTCCCATATTCTACATGTAATGTTTAAACTCAATACATTCTTGTATTCAATAAAAGAGAAAATACAAGGTATGCAGCAATTATTCCTAAATAGCAATTATGAAAACTTGCTAAATATACTTGGTCTATTTACTCAGGGCATAGTAATTAATCCTTAATCATGGCCTGATTCTGCCCCAGAATTCAAGACAGTCATTTTTTAGTTCTTCTATACTGCTTTATGGTTGTGGACTGAAATCCATTAAATAACTTTATTTTTCTAACTTTTATTTTATTTATTTATTTTTAAACAGTGAAGTCTCACTATATTGCCATGGCTGGAGTAGAATTTGTGATTCTCCTACCACAGCCTCCTGAGTAAATAGGATTATCTGAGTTTATTAGTGTGTAAGCCTGGGCGTTGACTAATTTTCTGTCTACTTCTGACCTGTAAAATGATAGTGGTCCAGAGACCTTGATAAAATTTGAACAATTTAATGTCCCTTTACTCTAGAGTGGTGGTACATATCCCTTAAGTACACTTTGAGAACTTTCTAGATCAAATGGTTCCAGAGATGTGATGACAATAATTCTTGAGACATGTGTTTTTCTGTAGCTACTTTTGATATAGTGTGTCTTTCTACATCTACTTAGGTTGAATCATTCAAGCTATATTGACAAGGACTGATCACTGGAAATTATCATAGATGTTATTGTAAACAATTTACCTTATGGTTTAAATTAATCTCAAAAGGGAAGTGTGTAGTGATCTTGAACACATTTCTTTTAGAATATTGCTTTACTTCTCTGCCAAAGTTTATCACTCTCTCTAGAGATAACAATATGCAAATTTTAAATGAATGTATCTTTCATAAGAAAAATCTAAAATAAAGATGATGTTAGGATAGGATGTGGGAATTAAAGGTAATAAATCCATAGAATTTTACCAGAGAAGAAGGGGATGGATTTTAATACAATAAGCTATAAAAAACACAGGCTATAATGGGCTATAAACACACCCTGATATGTTTTTAATATTATAACAGCATTATTAAGGTACAGGAAGGCAATAACAATATTTTTCTTAATTTTTGGACATTTAAGCAAAGAAACATGCAAAAGTTATAAAGGGGGGAATCTGAATTTATTATTATGATCTGAAGGGAATAATGTCTAAATTTTAAGGTTTCACACCAGGAAATGAAACATCCAATTTAAAAAAAGAGAAATATTATAATTATGGATATAGAGTAACATCTATTTCTTTGAGATAAATTAGCCTATTTCCTGAACTGATACAAAGACTTCATCTATTCTATCCACCTTAGAAAAAAATTATATTGTGCAAACGTTTCTACGGATCAGTAGTTTCAATGAATCTTTCCTACATCAATGATGTATACATCTTATATAAATGCATCCAATGTACAATAGTATTTATATTACCATTGTTTACAGTTCAATAAAAGGTGCATCCAACAGCAAGGAAGGACTGGGAAAGATTATGGTATTATTTCATCTATGAGTGATTAAAAGTAAGAATAAAAAAATTTTAAAAAGTGATTGTTCTATACAAATCCTAGACTGACCACAATCACAGGTATCCCTGAGAGATTAAGTGGCATGTCAAACTAAGAAAGTGACCCCTTTTGCATGCCTTTATACAATTCTGTTTTCTTACTGAAGTTTAAGACCAAACCTTGAAATTAGGATGAAGAAGGCCTCAGACTTTTTTTTTTCTTTTTAAAAACTCTTTGTCTATTTATTTTAAGTCAAACTAATACATGAAAGCATAAAAACTAAATACTATTAAGGTTGGGCCTGGGGTTGTGGCTCAGTGGTAAAGCACTTGTGTGTTCATGTGTGAGGCACTGGGTTTGGACCCTCAGCACCACATATAAACAAACAAATAAATAAATAAATAAATTAATTAATTAATTAAAGGTCCATTAACAACTAAAAAAATTTATAAAAGCTATTAGGGTAATATTTTGTATAAATGTTTATATTGCATGTGTTTACATCAAGTTACACACATTAACCTTCTCCAAAATTTTATCTTTTCTTTATGGTAAAAATTTCAAAATCATTTTCTCTGGCTTTTTGAAATGTGGAGTACTTATTAATATAAATAAATATAGTCACTATTCTGTTCAACATTACACCAAATTTCAAACTAATGTCCAACTCAGTACGTATTGATCACTGAGAGAAAGGGGAATAAAACTGATCAAATTGTTATGCACATATTTGAGCCTGTCACAATGAATCCCATTGTTTTAATGCACCAATAAAAGCATAAAATTCTTTAAAACAAACTGTTTTATAGAAATCAAAAGGACAAAAGATCCCATTAAACAGTCACTCAGCTGAATGACCACTCTTCTCATTCTTTACCAATAATAAACTGAGTAGAAGCATGCTTAAGTAATAACATTATTTTAGTTTGCTATGAGGATTTTATATTCAAAAAAATGAATACTAAACATTTGTGAAAAGTTTATGCCCAAACCCTGCAAGAAATTACCTTTCTAATGCCTATGAAATTACAAGAAAAACAAAGACGCTTAGATGCAATATAAAGATGTGAAAAGAATCCAACCTTGTTTCAGATTGTTATGAATTACTTTGGTCTCTGTATTACTACAAAGTATAATAGTATTAATTTTACTATTGTTTTAGAAGGGCTTAGAAATGAGACAAAATTTAAACAGCATAATGAAAGTATTTATTCTTTAAATATTTTTAAGTTATCAATGGACATTTTATATTATTTACATGTGGGGCTGAGAATTGAGCGCAGGGCCTCATACTTGCTAGGCAAGTGCTCTACCACTAATCCACAACTCCAGCCCCACAGAAGTATTTATTCTTATTGTTAAATATACAGAATGAAAGTAAAATATAATTCTTTAATCTAGAAATTATTCCACAGTCTTCATAATATTATTATAAATAGGTATAAACTGTTGTCTACTCATTATTGTTCATAAGAAAGCTTAGGTTCAGAAAGGCTAAATAACTTTCATAGCTTAGGTGGTTATAAGTGCTAGAACCAAGATTTGGGCAGTGACTTGCAAAGTCGATATGGTAAATTATGATGCTTTTTGTTGTTGTTGTTGTTTGTTCTAATTAATTATACATGACAGTAGAATGCATTTTGACACATCATACATAAATGGAGTATAATTTATTCTTATTCTGGTTGTACATGACCTGGAATCACATGTATGCATAATCATATAGGCACATAGGGTAATAATGTCTGATTCATTCTACTATTCTTCTTACTTCCATAACTCCTCCCTTCCCTTCACTCCCCTCTGCCTAGTCAAAGGACCTCTATTTTTTTCCCTAAGCTCCCCTTTATTGTGAATTAATATCAGAGAAAACCTTAGGCCTTTGTTTTATTGGGATTGGCTTATTTTGCTAAATATGACATTTTCTGGCTCTATCCATTTACGTGAAAATGCCATAATGTCATTCTTCTTTAAGGCTGAGTAATATTCCATTGTGTATATATATATATATATATATATATATATATATATATATATATACCACATTTTCTTTATCCATTCATCTGTTGAAGGGTGCCTAGTTTGGTTCCGTAGTTTAGCTATTGTGAGTTGAGATGCTATAAACATTGATGTGGCTGAGTCACTGTAGTATGCTAATTTTAAGTCTCTGGGTATAAACTGAGGAGTGGGATAGCTTTTTCCCAATGATTCACCATCCCACCCTCCCGAAGTATTAGTATTCTCCACCTCCCTGGCATACCACTTGTTCTTTGGTAAACTTCTTGATCAAAAGTGATGTATGGCGATTGGTTACTTCTGATGTGAAGTACTAAGAAGCATTTCAAAATACATTATTGTCCATTTGCCTTTGTAGCAGTCTGTCATGTTCCAGGTAATGTTACTGCTTTTGTGTGGATCCATCAAGGAAAAGTACATAGAGCAAAGCTACGGTTAATCTGTCAAGGACGTGGATATGAGCAACGCAGGACTTATTGTCAGCAGAATATAGCATAGGCTTACACTCAATGACACTTTTGCCTTACAAATGGGATCTTCATATTTGTGGATGAGGACACTTTCTTCTGAGAAAAGACTGGTTAACACAGACTTTTATAGTCTTCACTTGACTTTCTTTACAAACGTTGAGATTTAATTTAGCTATTCCTTATGTAAATTTGCTAATATAAGCTCTTCGTTTCCAAATTTTGTAATAAGCTTTTGCTTTATTTTTTTCATATCCCATTCCATTTATCTTATGTGAGTATATTCAATTAACACTCAGCAAATGCTTCTATCATAAAGGACTCTGATAATTCTCTGGGCATGGACAGAAAGAAAAAAAAATAAATAGGAAGGAAGAAAGAAAGAAAGCAAAGCAGGCAGGTGAACAGGCGAGAAGGCAGGCCTGTGTATTGAAAAAGTCAGTATTTAATTCAACATAGTAGGTGAACAAAACTATCAAAACAATTAGAAAATTGTTCGTACTTAATATAGATAGAGAGGAGTTGATCAGTACACTGAGTGTCAGAATGTTTTGATATATTGAGAGCTAATCAGTTTCTTTATATTTGCCTGGTAGTTCTTGCTCACAAGTAGGTGAAAGCATCACATTGTAGGTGAAATCATCACATGCATTCAAAGGCTACCTATATACATCCTATGTCATCACTGTGCTAGGAGTTGAAGGACCTGTAATGATGAAATTGGATCTAAATGTTAAGGGACATAAATTCATGTATGCCTGCTGATGTGCTCAGGTAAAACAATAAAATAAAATTTGTGAATGAAATAAAATACTATCATGTTTTGTTTTAATAGGTACTTAAGAAGGAAAATTTGAGTTCTCATTTCTCTCAATCCACATCATCCACATTTTTACTTTTTTGATTAATCCATGAATTTTGATACAGTGCTCATTCTCCTATCACCAAAATTCTGCAAATACTGACACTTAGACTCAATATTATATCCTGATAAGGCTAATCTATCTAATACTTTGAATGCATCTTTTGGATAGTGAATTATGTATGTATAACCTCTTGGAATAATTCTATTTTTTAAACTTGTCATAGAACTCAACACATTTGTCAAGCAGAGCCTTTGGAGAAATGATTTTGTTTATTCATGTGCATTTTATTTTGCTTACAAAATAGTAAAAAACAGTGGGAAATGCTGCTTTTATTTTTGTGGACATTGTATCGACATGTGATTCTCAAAAGAGAACAATTTTCTGGGGAGGATCATGAGGATAAATTCAGCATGTTGAGAAGGGAAGATAGGCAAAATGAAAGAAGTCAGAATGTAAGTAATGCTGTTTAGCACCTGGGTGTATTAACTCTGGAACACTCTGGCGTCAGAGTTTCTGTCTGTAAGAAATGCTACATTTTCTTTAATATTTATGTCAGTTGAGTATAGGTTTCTTTTTTTTTAATTTAATTTTTTATTCTAATTTTTTATACATATTTGCAGAGTACATTTCATTTCATATTACATATAAAGAGCACAATTTTTCAAGTTGCTGGTTTTATATAAAGTATTTTTACAACAATTGTGTCTTCATACATGTATTTAGCTTAATCATGGAAACTCAGTCTGCTATTATTCCTATCCCCTTTCCCCCTCCCCCTCCCCCCCTTTGCTCTATTTAAATTCTTTCATTCCTCTCATCCCCACTCCCTTGCCTTTATAAGTTAGTATCTTCATATCAAAGAGATCATTTGACCTTTGGTTTTTGGGATTGGCTAACTTCACTTAGCATTATTTTCTCCAACTCCATCCATTTACCTTCAAATGCCATGATTTTATTCTCTTTTGGTGCTGAGTAGTGTTCCATTGTGTATATATACCAAAGTTTTCCTATCCATTCATCTGCTGATGGGCATCGGGTTGGTTCCACAATCTAGCTATTGTGAATTGTGCTGCTATAAACATTGATGTGGCTGTGTCCCTGTAGTAAGCTGTTTTTAAGTCATTTGGGAATAGACCAGGGAGTGGGATAGCTGGGTCAAATGGTGGTTCCATTCCAAGTTTTCCTAGGAATCTCCATATTGCTTTCCAGATTGGCTTCACCAATTTGCAGTTCCACCAGCAATGTAAGAATGTGCCTTTTTCTCCACATCATCGCCAGCATTTATTGTTGTTTGTATTTTTGATAGCTGCCATTTTGACTGGAGTAAGATGAAATTTTAGAGTAGTTTTGATTTGTATTTCTCTAATTGCTAGAGATGTTGAACATTTTTTTCATATATTTGTTGATTGTTTGCATATCATCTTCTGAGAAGTGTCTGTTTAGTTCCTGGGCCCATTTATTGATTGTGGGTTTTTTTTTTTTTTTTTTTTTTTTTTTTTTTTTTTTGGGTGTTAAGACTTTTGAGAGCTTTATAAATCCTTGAGGTTATTATTCTATCTGATGTGCTTGTGATAAAGATTTGCTTCCATTCTGTAGGTTCTCTATTCACCTCACTGATGGTTTCTTTTGCTGAGAAGAAGCTTTTTAGTTTGAATTCATCCCATTTATTGATTCTTGGTTTTAGTTCTTGCGCTATAGGGGTCTTTTTGAGGAAGTTGGGGTCTAAACCAACATGATGGAGATTTGGGCCTACTTTTTCTTCTATTTGGTGCAAGGTCTCTGGTTTAATTCCTAAGTCCTTGATCTACTTTGAGTTAAGTTTTGTGCATGGTGAGAGAAAGAGATTTAATTTCATTTTATTACATGAGGATTTCCAGTTTTCCCAATACCATTTGTTGAAGAGGCTGTCTTTTCTCTAGTGAATGTTTTTGGCATCTTTGTCTAATATAAGATAACTGTAGGTGTGTGGGTTCATCTCTGTGTCTTCTATTCTGGACCATTGGTCAACTGGTCTATTTTGGTGAAAATGCCATGCTGTTTTTGTTACTATTGCTTTATAGTACAATTTAAGGTCTGGAATAATAATGCCACCCGCTTCATTCTTCTTGCTAAGAATCACTTTGGCTATTCTGGGTTTCTTATTATTCCAGATGAATTTCATAGGTTTCTTGATGCTGTCATTGAGAAGAATGCTGATTGATGTGCATTGCAATAAAAATTGCAATCCAATTTTATTGCTTTACTAAACAGACATAATTTATCTAGAAGTAAAACATTCTTCTACTATTACAAAATTTTCAAAGAAATTATTATTTGAAATTTAAAATAAAAAGCTACAATGGAAAATACATAAAAGAAAATATTAAAATACTTTATGAAACAATAAAAAAGCAGTGTGATTTGGTAAAAATTGAAGTAGAAAACTTTTACTAGCATAACTAAACCAAAAACAGTTGATTTCAAAATAAAAAAAATATGCCTTTGTCTAATATAAGATAATTGTAATTATGTGGGTTAGGCTCAGTGTCCTGTATTTTGTACCATTGGTCTCCTAATTTATTTAAGTGTCAAGACCATGCTATTTTTGTTATTATTGCCCTGTAATATAGTCTAAGCTCTGGAATAGTGATGCCACCTGCTTCACTCTTACTGTTAAGGGTTGCTTTAGCTATTATGGGTCTCTTATTTTTCCAGATGAATTTCATAATGGCTATTTCTATTTCTATGAGGAATGTCACTGTGATTTTGACTGGAATTGCATTAAATCTATATAGTGCTTTTGATAGTATGGTCATTTTGATAATATTAATTCTGCCTATCCAAAAGCAAGGTAGATCTTTCCATATTCTAAGGTCTACTTTGATTTTTCTTTCTTTAGGGTTCTGTAGTTTTCATTGTATAGTTCTTTCACCTCTTTAATTAGGTTGATTCCCAAGGTTTTTTTGATTTGTTTTTTTGGTTTTTTTTTTTTTTTTGGCTATTCAAAAACATTCATTGAGGGTGGAGGTTGTGGCTCAGCAGCAGAGTGCTCACCTCGCATGTGCGTGGCCCGGGTTCGATCCTCAGCACCACGTAAACATAAATGCATTGCATTGTGTACAACTAAATAAATAAATATTTTAAAAAAGCATGCATTGATTGTTTTATTTTATTATTTTTTTTTTTGGTGTTAAGATTTTTTGAGTTCTTTATATATTCTAGAGATTAGTGCTCTATCTGATGTGCATGTGCTAAAACTTTGTTCCCAATTAGTAGGTTCTCTATTCACCTCACTGATTGTTGCTTTTGCTGAGAAAAAGCTTTTTAGTTTGAATCTATCCCATTTATTGATTCTTGATATTAATTCTTGCACTACAGGAGTCTCATTAAGGAACTTGGGGCCTAATCTGACTTTTTGGAGATTAGAGCTTACTTTTCCTTCTATTAGTCATAGTGTCTCTGGTCTAATTCCTAGATTCTTGATCCACTTTGAGTTGAGTTTTGTGCATTGTGATATATAGGGGTTTAATTTCATTTTCTTTTTTTTTTTTTTTGCATATGGATTTCCAGTTTTCCCAGCACCATTTGTTGAAGAGGCTATCTTTTCTCCAATGTACATTTTTGGCGCCTTTGTCTAATATAAGATAACTGAATTTATATGTGTTAGTTTCTGTGTTCTGTACCATTCTGTTTCTCTATTCTGTACCATCAGTCTACCAGTCTATCTTGGTGCCAATACCATACTGTTTTTGTTACTATTCAATAAATGGGCCAAGTAACTGAAAAGACACTTCTCAGAAGAAGATATACAATCAATCAACAAACACATGAAAAAATGTTCAACATCTCTGGCTATTAGAGAAATGCAAATCAAAAACACTCTAAGATTTCATCTCACATCAGTCACAATGGCAGCTATTAAGAACACAGACAACAATAAATGTTGGAGAGGATGTAGGAAAAAAGGCATGCTCATACATAGGTGATGGGACTGCAAAATGGTGCAGCCAATATGGAAAGTAGTGTGGAGATTCCTTCGAAAACTGGGAATGGAACCACCTTATGACCCAGCTATCCCATTCTTCGGTCTATATCCAAAGGACATAAGAACAGCATACTACAGGGACCCAGTCACATCAATGTTTATAGCAGCACAATTCACAATACCTAAACTGTGCAAACAACAGAGATGCCCTTCAGTAGATGAATGGATAAGGAAAATGTGGTATATATGCACAATGGAATATTACTTAGCAATAAAAGAGAATAAAATCATGGCATTCACAGGTAAATGGATGAAGTTGGAGAATATAATGCTAAGTAAAGTTAGCCAATCCCAAGAATCCAAATGCCGAATGTTTTATCTGATATAAGGAGGCTGATTCACAGTGGGATTGGGACTGGGAGCATAGGAGGATTAGAGGAACACTAGAATAGCCAATGGGGACGGAGGGGAAGGAAGGGGGCAAAAGCATGAAGAAAAAAAAGATGGTAGAATGAGATGGATATCATTACCCTAAGTGCATGTATGAAGACATGAACAGTGTGAATATATTTTGTATACACAGAGATATGTAAAAATGTGCTCTACAAGTATGATATGAAATGTAATGCATTCTGCTGTCATTTATAACAACATAGAATAAAAAATAAAAATAAAAATAAAAACATGCCTTAGTGAAAAGGTAACCTCTTCAACAAATGGTTCCTGAAAAACTGTAAATTCATATACAACAAAATGAAATTGAACCCCTATCTCTCACCATGCACAATACTCTACTCAAAGTGAATCAAGGACCTAGGATTTAACTAGAAACCCTGCGTCTAATAGGAGAAGAAGTGGGCCCTAATCTCCATCATGTCAGATTAGGCCCCGACTTCTTTAATAAGATTCATACAGCACAAGAACTAAAATCAAGAATCAACAAATGGGATGGATTCAAACTAAATAGTTTCTTCTCAGCAAAAGAAACAGTCACTGTGGTGAATAGAGAGCCTACATCATGGGAACAAATTTTTACCCCTCAAACATCAGATAGAGCACTAATGTCTAGGGTATATAAAGAATTCAAAAAGCTAATCACCAAAAAAACAAATAACCCAATCAATAAATGGGTCAAGGACCTGAACAGACATGTCTAAGAAGATGATATATAATCAATCAACATATATATGAAAAAAACGTCCAACATCTCTATCAATTTGAGAAATGCAAATCAAATTACTCTAAGATTTTATCTCACTCCAGTCAGAATGACATCTATTAAGAATACAAAAAACAATAAGTGTTGGAAAGGATGTGGTGGGAAAGGCACATTCATACATTGCTGGTGGGACTACAAACTGGTTCAGCCAATATGGAAAGCAGTATGGAGATTCCTTCAAAAACTGAAATGGAACCACTATTAGACCCAGATATCCCATTCGTAGGCCTATACCCAAAGGACTTAAAAAGAGCATACTGTAGGGACTCAGCCACATAAATATTTATAGCAGCACAATTCACAATAGCTAAAGTGTGGAACCACCTAGATGCCCTTCAGTAGATGAATGGATAAAGAAAATGTGGTATATATACACAATGGAATATTACTCAGAAATTAAAGAGAATAAAATCATGACATTCACAGGTAAATGGATGAAGTTGGAGAATACAATGCTAAGTAAAATTAGCCAATATCAAAAATCCAAATGTCGAGTGTCTTCTCTGATATAAGGAAGCTGATTCATATTGGGGTATGGAAGGGGAGTAAGGGAGGAATAGATGAACTCTAGGTGGAGCAAAGGTGTGGAAGGGGGAGTGTGGGAGCAGGGGTTAGAAAAGATGGTGGAATGAGATGGACATCATTATCCAAAGTACATGTATGAAGACCTGAATGGAGTGAATATGCTTTGTATACAATGAGAGAAATAAAAAATTGTGCCCTATTTGCATAATATTAATTGTAATGCATCCTGCTATCATATATAACAAATTAGAATTAATAAAAACCAAAATGAAAAAATTATAAAAAACAAAAAAGGCACTAATTTATCCATGAAAACATAATGATATTTCCGAATATAATATATACCACTGTTGGAAATTCTTTTTAAGTAATGAAAATTTTTAAAAATAAAGAGATTAGCATTAATTTTTTAAGTTAAAAATGCTTAAAAGAAACAGAAGTTCATGCTGTCACATACCTGCCATCAACATAAATTTATACAGGTCAATAAACATAGATTCCTTTCAGAGACCAAAAGGATGGACTTTTAGCTATCTAAAGATTTACCTTGGAGTTGGGTGTCGTATCAAATTCCATAGGTCATTTAGAAGGGAGGAATATCATATCTAAAATTCAGGACACTGCTGAAAAGTAAAAAGTGTAAAATAAAATTATTCATGGTATTAAACCTAAAAATAAATATATTTGAAATACATTTAATTAACCAGTTAGAAAATTTTAGTGACTACCAATTAGATTATTTTGATTTTGAAGAAATGTTTTCTTTAATTATGTTTCAGAGCAGTTTAAGATTCATACCAATATTGAGAGGATGATATAAAGATACATGCCTTCCCCCTACACATGCATGGCCTTGAAAAGGGAATATATGAAATCTATTAGAAAATGCTATTATAAAGTTCTGTAAGAATATGTGTATTCATTGTCAGTTATACTCTAAAACCAACTGGAAGGGAACACTCACAGAAGCATATGCAAATATATAAATTTAATATTTGTTGTACAAGTTTTGCAGTATTGTGAATCAATAACGCATTTTTCTTTCTTTCTTCCCCAAATTTAGCATCCTAGTATACTGTTTTATTAAAATATGTATCAATATTCCACAAAAGGAAATGTGCAATTCAGTACTATATAATCTAGGGTTCCTTATGTAAACTTTGAAAGCATAAATAAACCTATGTTAGCCCCATACTAGCTTCATTGTAGACAAAGGCCAGCAATGATTTTAAATGATTGCTTCCTTAAAAACAAATTAATAACAAAACACAACCTTAACATGTCCCAATACTTTAATTTCAGTTTCAGCAATAAGTTTCCATTTTAGAAATTCATTTAGCTTGACAAGTTTCTGGACAAAAAGAAAAATTTTATGGTTATAGGTTTGAGGAAAATTTTTTTTGTAAGTATGGAGAGAAATCTGCCAAAGTATTACATGGACTCTCCTGCAGTCCAGTCCTGTCTTCAGCTGCTCTTTAGTCGAGGTAGTTGCTGAGAGAACATCTGGAGCATGTTATAAGTGCTTATGTGTAATTTTTTAAAACTCCAGCTTCTGTCTGTGAATACACCGATTTAACTCCACAACAAAAAGAGTCCTCAATGTATTTGTGGATCAGTATCAATGCAATTCATCCAATTTCTGTGAAATCATAAAAATTGGGAAATGTCATTTGAATATACAAGGAAATGTGGGGGATACACCTAAAAGAAGTTGAGTTTAGGGACATTTAACTTGTGTTGGTTGGGCTCTGTTTACGAGCTTCGTAAATCATTTATATAAAAACAAATTATGGCTACCTCTCCTATTACAGCAATATTCATGCAAATAGAACAATTTGACCTTAATTATGTAAACTTCCATGATTTATTTATTGCCTATGGGCATGGGTTTTGTTCTTTAATTGCTTTTTTCTAGAACAGCTATCTGACAGTATATTTATTATGATATTATAGCCTCTTACAAATTATTTCTAAAAGTGAGAGATTAGATTCTATTATATTCATGCAATTTTTAACTTTATGTGAAATAAGCAATACAATAGATTATCATTTGAACATTTCTTCCTTGTGTTCATAACCATGATGAATATCAATACTTTGCCGTCTCAAGTGGGATGAATGTGAAGAAGGTGTAGGAATACCATTTCTTCTTAAATTCATATTTTGAGTTTGAAATGATGTAATATAAATCACAAAGATCTGAAATATCCACTTAACTGAATTTGGCTATGATACATATTCATAAACTACTGCAACAATCATCACATATAAGATTTCCAATTGCCAGGCATTGTGGTGAGTGTGTATAATCCAGCTACTCAGGAAGCTGATGCAGGAAGTTGGAGGGTCCCATAATAGCCTGAGCATAATAGCGAGACACTTTCTCAAAAAACAAAAACAAATACACAACAAACAAGAAACGTTTTTTTTTTTTTTTTAACCAGAAACTTTGTTCATGTGCATTTCTAGTTAATATACCACCATCCTCTACCACCAGGGAAACCATTGCTGAATTTATAAGTACCCTAGATAATTGTTGACTTTCCTTAGAAGTAAAATCACACAACATCATGTCATTGTAACATGTTTTTTCTTTCAACATGTTTGTGAGAGTATTGTAAGTGCGTGTGTTAGTATTTCACTCCATTTTTGCTTCATTGTATTCTTCTGAATGAATGAAAGATAATGAATTTATGAATTTGATAGATATTTTTTCAATGAGACTACTATGATCCACTAGGAATAGGATTTTTGTTTGTTTGTTTGTTTTTTTGATGGGAGTGAGGGATGCCTCGATAGAAATTTAGGTTGTTTGTCTTAATATCAGTAGGAATAAAGCTTCTATGAACGTTTTTGGATCAGTGGATGTGAGTGGTTTCATTTCTTATTTGGTTTTATTTTTTGAATAGCTACAAATGAAATTGTTGGGCTGTTGTATAAATGTATGTTACATTGTATCACAAATTATCAGTTTTCCCACTTATATACAGTTTGATGTTGGAACCACAAAGGTATAAATGTTAAATTACTCCAAGACACCTGGAATAATTGCAAGTAAACTTAAAATATTAACATTTCTAGTGGGGTCATGGTAGTATTTAATTTGCATTTTGCTAATAACTAAAGATATTTTGTATCTCTTCATTTGATTATAATCATCCTTGCTTCTTCTGTGAAGAGGCTAAACTTTTGTTTGATGTTAAGTTACAAAGAATTTTTATTCTGCAGTTATTAATTGAAACATTTTATGCATGTAAATTATGTAAAAGTATTAAAAGTGTTGCTTAAATCTTCTGTAATCTTACCAAGTGTCTGTCTACTTCTATCAACTCCAGACACAGGAGTGTTAAAAGTTCTAAATACGATTATTGATTTGTCATTTCATTTTTGGCTATGTCAGTGTTGAAAGACTGTTTATGTGTGTGTGTATGTATAAATATGTATATATATGTATATATATGTACATATATATATACTAAAGTGTATTGTCTTCCATTTAATTGAAACATTTCTTTTTTTTTTTTTTCAAAAAAGGTCCTAATATTCTGATTTTAAGAGAAAGACTCATTTCTGAAAATACTTTTTATTTTTTTATTATATCATTTACTATTTCTGTGTATAAGTAATTTTTTAAAATATACTTTTTCTTCTGCTTTTAATCTACTTGTTTATATTTAAAATGTATATGCTAAAATAGTATAAAATTGGACTTTGCTTATTAATTCAATCTGACAGTACGTGATTTCTTTATTGGAGAATTTAATCAAATCATATTTAATAAAATTACTCTTAGCAGTGGGTTTGATTTGATTTTTCCAATTTTTTTTTACTTGTGTATCTGTTTTTCTCTTATAGTTTTTATATTGAACTTTTCTTTTGGCATATTTTACTTTTCAAGCATTTTATTTTATTTATTTTTGTTTTGTTTTGTTTTGTTTTTAGCAAGCAAGCAGCAGATATATTGCAAAAGAAACAGTATCAGACTTCTCAAAAAAAGAGAAATGGCCCTGGTGCTGGCAGTCCAGAGGGGAATTTTGTCATGTCCTTTTTATGGTCCCTGGAATTTCTTCCTTTCTTATCTCTTCCTCTGTACATCCTCTCCTTACTACTGTTCATTGGTCCCATCCGCCATCGCAACACATCTATTTTACTGTTTCTGTTGGATTCTCTGCTTAGAAGCATGAGTACAGAAGCATCTGTCTAATTGGGTCCCCAGCTTGTATGCACAAGCAAATTAAACTGAGAAGTTACTTCATTGAAAGACCCTTTCCATGCTCCTTTGGTCCAGACCTGCCCCTGTAATCCTTACTTCCCATCTTGCCTGGCTTTTTATGCTCTTATACATCTCCAGGGATTGAACCCAAAGGTGCTTTACCACTGAGCTATATCCCTGGTCCTTTTTAACTTTTATTTCAAGACAGGATCTCACTAAGTTGCTGAGACTAGCCTCAAACTTTTCATCTTCTTCAGCCTCCTGAATCTCTGGGATTATAAGCCATTGGTTGCTGTTCCTAGGAGAAAAAAAAAGTTCTTAATAAAAAATGACAGAATTTTCTCCTGTCATGTGCTCAAAACTGTAGAAGAGGATGGATGACCACTGTCCCTTCCATTTCTTCCTGAGTTATGTGCCTCTTAGAGCAAGGACTGGGTGTGTTAAACAATTCTTTTTGTCTTCCTCACTGACTTGCCAGGTGGAGTGGCCAAAATCTGAAGCTGGTTGAAATGGCTCTCAGCTTCTCACTAGAATATGGTAGGATGGAATGGAAAGCACTATAGATTGAAATTTTTTCTAGATACATCAGATTGATCCCTTCCCAGGGTGGGCTGTTGCAGTGTTCTAAGTTGGAAGTTCAGGTAGATGGGGCTTAATATAAATTTACCTATGGAAAATTGTTGGTGGTATCTGCTTTGACGACATTAGATCAACACACACTTAGGGCTTGGAATATGGGATCTCTGCTGGGAATCTGAATCTCAGGAACCTCCCAAGAATTACACCAGTAGGGTAGCCAGACCTTCACAGGTCTCTCACACTCCATCACCCACTAATAAAGGCTTCCCAGCTCAGTTCTTGAATGTAATAACACTCACCTCTCCAGTTTCATGACCCTCTTCAGATGACCACATCAGCTTCCATAATCAAAGGGAAACTGGGTTGTATTCCCTTCTATATCTTTGACTTGAATCCCCGTAGGCACAATCTTTTCTGTGCCAGTCTCACTCACATTCTGCTAGGTACACCCTAGGTAATTGCCAGGCCAGTATGGTAATATTTGCTATGATCTCATGGGCTCCCACAGCAGCAAGCTGCAAGGTGGCCTATTTCAGCTCTCTGCTTGCTAGATGAGAAATATGGAGGAGTTTTCAAACACCATTTTTCTGTGCAGGCTCTAGAGCAGCTACGTTCAGGCTGCTTTTCTGCTCTACGGGTTTTTCCATGTTAAATTTCTCTTTGTGTTGTCCCTCTGCTCTGCAATGAACAATGCCCCTGTCACTACAGCAACAAGATTGGCTCCAGTGTGTGCTTTCTTGTCCTTTGTTCAACATACCTGGATTTCTGAGTCTATGAGAGACTCTGACTTTCCAATATTAAATTTCTTTGAAATTCCTCCTTCACCACATGACTGAGAAGCAGTACTCCCGCTGCTTGAATTTTGAGTCTTGGAGCAACTGGAAATGCATCCTTCCTCTAATCTGCCATCTCGAATTTCTCAATTTCTTACTTTTTAAAATTAAAAAAATTTCAAGTTGTTTTTTTCTTGCAATACATTTTAAAGTTTGTAGTTTTAGATTTATATTTTAAGTGCATGATAGTTTTATATCGGGCTATAATTCAGAAAAGTATTATTTACTAGCATTGCTTCAAATTTCTAAACCAAATATTAATTAGAAAATTGAAGACAATGTTGGATTATGGAAGCAGAATAAATGCATATCAAAAAAATAAATTTTTATTTGCTCTTTTTAGTTCTACATGCCTGTAAGTCTATTATGACACATGTATACAAATGTGAAATATTTTTTTTTCCAATTAGGACCCCAGTCTAGTGATATATATGATGTGGAGATTCACTGCGATGTATTCATATATGTACACAGAAAAAAATTGTCAGATTTATTCCACTGTCAACTTTTCTATTTTTATCCCTACTCCTTTCCCTTTATTTCCTTTTGATATATATATATATATATATATATATATATATATATATATATATCTAGCATATATATGTATGTATATATCATGTATACACACACATATATATGTATATATATATATACACACACACACACATATATATATATATATATATATATATATATATATTTGTTTTAAAGTATATGTCCATTGTTGCAGGAGCCATGATTGGGGAGATGGCTGACATTGAGGTTGGCTGTGGACCATAGAGATATTCAGACATTGCCGCCTTCCGTGGTCTCACGGGACTTGGCCCAGGATCTCGCGGTACTTGGCCTGGGATCTCATGAGACTTGAGCCAAGATCAGATCAGGTCGGGGCCATTTTGTTTTGTGGGTTTTTTGGTGGTGTGGGTTAGAGTCGTTGTTAGAGCCGGAGAGAGAAGTTATCAGAATAAAAAGCCTGTTGGTTTCCAGTTTGCCTCTGAACTTCTTCCTGCGGCTTCATTGCTCCAAGCAGCAATCGCTTCAGGTGGTGACAGGTGGCAGCCCGTACGGGGACTTCAGAGTGGACAGGTAAGAACTGAAAGGTCTCTAAAGATGGGTTTGAATATAACTAAATCCCAAATGATAGAGGTTATGGAAAGAATCCTTGATATACCTCACTCGTTGTTAGTGAGGAGGATTTAGAAAAAAGTGAAAGTGATCAAGAAAGCATAGCTTCCACTGTGTCAACTAAGACCAGTAAAGAGAGTATTAGAAGACTCCCAAAAATGACAAAACTCCAAGCTGTTAGAGCTATTTGGGAGTTATTGGAGATAGCTGAAGAATACTTGCTCTTCATGGAACCTGGGACTCAGAATATTGCTGTCAGTGAAATTAGCAGTAGTGAGGAATCTAGTAAAAGTGATCCTGAGAAAATGAGGAAAAAGAAACCAAAAAAGACCAAGAAAAAGGACCATCAAGTAGAGGAATCACTTGTGTCCTCTACTCCCCCATGGGTGGAATCCATTACAGAAAATATGAAGGGTAATACTAGGCATTTGCATACCCTAGAAACAGAAATAAAAAGTCTTTCTGAGTGCTTATGCACTCTCAAGAGTAACTCACAGATACATTGGGAACTGCCAGTATTTGAAAAGAAAAATGGACAAAGTGTCCACCAGTCATTAGATTTCAAAACAATAAAAAATCACAAAGAGGCACTAATGATGTATAGACCCCAAGCTCCTTTCACATTGAGTATGCTAGAGTCCCTTAACACCTTTAGCTTAACCCCCTCAGACTGGAAAAGTCTATGTAAAGCAGCATTAAGTGGGGGGCAATACTTGGTTTGGCAATCGCAATTTCAAGATCTTTGTATAGAAACGGCTAAAAGAAACGCAGCTGAAGACTTTGGAGACCATAATATAGAAATGTTCACAGAAGAAGGCAATTCACAGACTTACAGACTCAAAAAAATTATGACACAGGTGTATATGCTCAGATATACACAGCTGGCTTAGAGGTATGGAAAACTGTACAAGGACCTGGGGATCTACAAGGTAGCTTGTCAAAAGTGATTCAAGGACCTAATGAGCCATATGGTGCCTTTGCTGATCGACTTTTGAGAACTGCCGGTAGAGTGTTTGCATTTGTTGATGAAGCTATGCCATTAGTTGTTCAATTAGCATATGAAAATGCTAATAAATACTGCCAGGAAGCCATCAGGTCATGGAGAAATAAAACGGACCTTTCCGTATATATACAACTATCTAAAGATATAAATAATGCCTTTGTCACAGGAAATGTGATTGCAGCCTTAATGAGAGGTGCTTCCCCTCAAAATTTCACAAGGGCTTAACCTAGACATTATAATCAATCAGCATATTCCAGGCAAAATTATCATAATCAATCAGGCTATTCTAGGCAAAATCCCAAAAGAGAAATAAGACCAAGTTCATACCGTGCCTCAGGCCGCTGCCCCAGGTGTAAAAAGGGAAATCATTGGGCCAATAAATGCCATTCAAAATTTGACATCTATGGAAATCATTTGTTCAGGAATTCAAAAATGGGGCACAGGGCCCAATGCCCCAGGGCCCACAAATGTACGAGGCATTGGAGGAGGAGTATCCTCAAGCATCCACTCAGATGTTTCCCCAACACAATCCCTACTACCCATCCACTTCCTTGCCAGAGGAACAGGAGGAAATGCAGGATTAGACCTCTGTTCCACCACCCGAATAGTGTTAACACCTGAAATGGGGGTTCAACTGATTCCCACAGGAGTCAGGGACCTCTTCCCTCAGGGACTGTAGGACTTATTCTTGGGCAAAGTCCTAAAAGCTTATTAGGTTTGCAAGTGACCCCAGGTGTAATAAACTCAGACTATAAATGGGAAATAAAAATAATGCTTAGCTCACCCCAAAGTATAAGTTCTGTTAATCAAGGAGATAGAATTGCTCAGCTGCTTCTCCTTCCCAATTTACATAATTCATTTAAAATGAGTATGCCTCAAAAAAGGAACAATAGAGGATTTTGTTTCACTGACGCGGGACCTATGGATTGCTAGATTCGGGATTGTTCAAGGAGGCCTATGTGTAAAATAAAAATCCAAGGAATAGAGATGGAAGGACTGATAGATACTGGAGCTGACTCTTCCATCATTAATCTATGGCAATGTCCCAAGCACTGGCCTCTGCAAAAAGCTTTAACCAGTTTAAGAGGCTTGGGATATAATAACCTCCCAAAGAAAAGTGCGGTAATTTTAAAATGGGAGGATGATGAGGGCCATAAAGGAACATTTCAGCCTTATGTTTTACCTAACCTACTGGTTACTTTATGGGGAAGAGATATTTTGCAACAAATGGGAGTACACCTTGCAACCAAGCCTGCAGGTGTTAAAGGTGAAACTCTACAGGGTAATCTTAACCCTAAAAGAAATCATTATTAAAAAGTACAGAGTAGGGCTGGTGTTGTGGCTCAGTGGTAGAGCACTAGCCTAGTATGTGCACGTCCCGGGTTCGATCCTCAGCACCATGTAAAGACCAATGCATTGTGTACAAATAAATCAAATAAGTAAATATTAAAAAAAAAAGTTTATTAAAAAAATAGTACAGAGTAATCTTAACCCTAAAAGTAATCATTATCATAAAGGAAAAAGATATTTTTTTTTCGGGGACACTGAGAAAATAATTTTGAAAATACCATGGCTTTATGATAAGCCAGTGTGGGTCCCTCAGTGGCCCCTATCTAAAGAGAAATTACAAGCAGCCCACCTACTAGTTCAGGAACAACTAGAAGCAGGACATATAGAACCTTCCACCTCACCCTGGAATTCCCCCATATTTGTGATCAAGAAAAAATCAGAAAAATGTCGATTGTTACATGATCTTAGAGAAATTAATAAAACCATGCAAATCATGGGCCCTACTCAACCTGGACTTCCTAATCCTGTAGCTATTCCAATAAATTTTCATCTTATTACTCTTGATATAAAGGATTGTTTGTTTTCCATTCCCTACATCCTCTGGATGCCCCCAGGTTTGCTTTTTCAGTTCCTTCTATCAATAATAATGGCCCTGATAAAAGATATCAATGGAAAGTGCTACCACAGGGTATGGCTAATAGCCCCACCATATGCCAAATATATGTGGACAAAGCAATCCAACCCATTAAAAATAAATATGCAAACCTCATGTGTCTACATTACATGGATGATGTTTTACTGGCCCACCCTAATCAAAAAATCTTATTTAATATATTCAGTGACATGGCAGAAAATTTTTAAAAATATGGATTATATGTAGCAGAAGAAAAAGTTCAAACCAGATCACCCATATTATATTTAGGATTTAAAATCATGGATACCTTTGTTAGACCCCCCAAAATTTTAATAAATAAAGAATATTTGACCACCCTCAATGATTTCCAAAAAACTACTGGGAGACATTAATTGGCCTCGCCCTACACTAAACCTCACTACTGGCCAACTAAAACCTTTATCTGACATGTCCACGGGGACCCTGATCCATCTTCACCGCGAACATTGACTCCTGATGCTAGGAAAGATTTAAAGTTAGTAGAAAAAGCCATCGAAGGAGCTCATTGTGATAGATTTGATTTAACTCAACCACTGATATTGATTATTATTTCTTCACAATATACACCCACAGGAATATTTTGGCAACAAGGGCCTTTATTATGGATACCTTTCCCCATCTCTCCTAAAAGTATAATTGAGTCTTATACTTCCATGGTGCCTAAACTTATTCTTCAAGGACTTAAGACTTCTACTAAAATATTTGGCATTCACCCTGCTACTATTATTACTCCCTATTCATCATCATAGATTGCATATTTATGCTTCAATGATAATGATTGGGCTATAGCTAAATGCTCTACTTCTGCAAATTTTGATAATCATCTTCCTAAGTTTCCTATATTATCTTTTTGTATTAATCATCCTATTATATTTCCACAGGTAATAAAAAATCAACCTATTCCTAAGGCATTAAATGTATTTACAGATGGGTCCTCAAATGGTACTGCTGCAGTAGTCACTAAAAAAGAAAATATGACTTACATATCTACACACAAATCAGCTCAACTAGTGGAACTGGAAGCTGTGGTAAGAGCTCTGGACAATTTTAGAGAGCAGCCCATGGACATTTTCTCAGATAGCCACTATATTGTACATGCCGTCCCAAAATTAGAGCTAGCAGGACCAATAGCACCTCATACTCCAGCCTTTAAATTGTTTTATCAAATACAAAAACTTTTGTGGGCAAGAAAAGAACCTCTATTCATAGGGCATATTAGAGCACATATCAACTTGCCTGGTCCCCTCCATGAAGGTAATCAAAAGGCTGATGCTCTTACCCAAACAATCTTTATACTTTCAACTCTCCAACAAGCTACTTTATTTCACTCCCAGTTTCAAGTCAATAGCACCACCTTGCAGCATAGGTTTAAAATTACAAAGGAGCAAGCCAGAACAATTGTAAAAGATTGTAAATCTTGTATGACACATTTGCCCAATCCTCATTATGGTGTTAACCCTAGAGGATTAATGCCCAATCATTTGTGGCAGATGGATGTTACTCATGAGCCAAGTTTTGGGAAATTGCGATTTTTTCATGTGACCATAGATACATGCTCAGGCATCATTTTTGCTTCCTTACATTCTGGAGAAAAAGTTAAAGATGTTACATCTCATTGTTTGCAAACTTTTGCTGCATTGGGCATCCCCAAAATGCTTAAAATAGGTAATGGCCCTGCATATATGTCCTCATCTTTCAAACAGTTTTTCGCAAAATTCAATATATCCCATAAAACAGGCATCCCATACAATCTTCAGGGTCAGAGCATTATTGAAAGAACAAACCGCACACTGAAAATTATGTTATTAAAACAGAAAGAAGGAAATTAGAAAAGTCCTAGGGACAGATTGGCAGTTGCCCTGTTTACCTTAAATTTTTTAACTTTAGACTCTAATGGTTATTCTGCTGGGGACAGACATTGGAACCCACACCAACAACATAAATTTTGGTTTACTGGAAGGATGTTCTTTCAGGTACATGGAAGGGTCCAGATCCAGTATTAATTTGGGGGAGAGGATCTGTTTGTGTTTTTCCAAAGCACGAATCCTCTCCAATATGGATACTATCTAGATTAATAAAGCAGGTACCACATCAAAAGGATCAAGATGAAGTTGTTGAGGAATCAAGATTAATAAAAAAAAGTACAAAATCAAGAGGACCAAGATGAAGGTATGTAATGATTCCCTCAAAAGAGTCCTTCAAAATATTTCACAACTTAAGTGTCATTCCTCCCGGCCGGACGACAAGATCTCTCTTTAGTGTATACACAATTGTATTTTTTTTTTCTTTTTATACATGTCTTAATGTCTGTGCATTTGTCTACATTTCATGTTAATGTGACGTCACAAATATATGTTTGTATGTTTGTGCGTCTGTCAAGTGTGATGTCACAAATAACAAAGCGCTTATGAAAATATGATTTATGGATCCAAATAACTTTAATTCATTTACGTTTAAGAGTATTCAATTTGGGTAAATAATTTAATAAGTGAAGGTACCTTCAATTTTGTTTTATAGGTGTCCCAGGATTTCTCTTTAGCAAAGAATATGACTAATGCTGTATAACCTGATATTTTGGTGTTTTGACATAATAATGTTTATTTGTAATTATCTTTATTTGTTTTATAGCTGATTAATTTCAGTTATTTCAACACATAATCTCATGGAAGGTTACAGAGACTCGAGGGTTTCAGCTAACAAATTAATTTTCCAAAGTACCTTTAGCTTTGCTTTAATTTATCTTTAATGCAGTAAATACTCTCAGTCTTTCTTTGTTTTGTTCTGAATATGATATTTTGCCAGCTTATGTTTGTGGGAGCTCAAGCAGCAATGTGTGTGAGCAGAAATCAACTTTAATTTTCTAATCTAATAATTCTATTTTTTAGTTTGACATCTCGCCTCTTGACTCTGTGCTGGAATAGCACTGCCTTTCCTTTAATAATTGATGCTTGAGTTTCTAGGTAGTGGGCCCTGAAGATTTGCCAGTGGCATTGTCTAGACATAAAAAAGATGGCTGCTGCTACAGCTGCAGGGATCGTGGTCACTTCAAACATCCCTGCTTCTCAAGCATCAAATAACCTCACCAACAGTGTGGTCTCTGCTCTACATGCATGGGGCCTCCTACATCAACGTGTTATAACAAGTGGACATTTTGATCTTTCATTGTTTGGGACATTAAGGGACAATGCCTTACAGGTATTTGTCTAGAGAACTCAGTGTGTTACTTGATAGAACTTAGGACAGCTGATTTGTTTAAAAAATTTGATATGCTATGCAACTTGGCTCGCCAACAAAAGGCTTGTCACCTTAAAGCCGCACCATCTCCTCACAATTGGATGGTTGTTAGTCATCATACACAGTAGATCCTAAAGGGCTCCATTGGATGGCTGGTTAGCCAATGAAGGGTAAGATCCCCAGAGGGGGACAACCTAAGACAGGCACAGTCGCACTGGACAGTCTCATGTGGCTGACATATCAACCTAAGACAGGAGTCAAGGGCATAGCCTTGAGTATCTGATGATGGGTAAGAATGTTGGTTGCACATAGATGTCCTAGAGCATCCCCTCTTTTAAAACAAAAGGGGGGAAATGCAGGAGCCCTGATTGGGGAGGTGGCTGAGATTGCAGTTGGCTGCGGGCCATAGAGATATTCAGACATTGCCGCCTTCTGTGGTCTCACGGGACTTGGCCTGGGATCTCGCGGGACTTGGCCCAGGATCTCGTGAGACTTGAGCCAAGATCGGATCGGGTTGGGGCCATTTTGTTTTGTGGGTTTTTTGGTGGTGCGTGTTAGAGTCGTTGTTAGAGCCAGTAGAGAAGTTATCAGAATAAAAAGCCTGTTGGTTTCCAGTTTGCCTCTGAACTTCTTCCCGCGGCTTCTTTGCTCCAAGGGGCAATCGCTTCAGGCGGCGACACATTGTTTTAATTAACTTTTCATTACTGTGAACAATATACCTGACAAGAACTATTTAGAGAGGAAAAGTTTGTTTTGACTCACAGTATCAGACTTTCAGTCCATAGCTGGATTACACCATAGCTCTGGGCTCTAGAAGAGGCAGAATAGCATGGCAGAGAAAAGAAGCTCAAGGCATGAGAGAGAGAGAGAGCACACTCTTTTCATCAGGGACAAAATATAAGCCCTAAAGTCATAACCCCACTGACTTCATCCTCCAGCCATACCTTATCTGCCTATAGTTACTGCCCATTTAATCCATATTTGTGGATTAATCTACTGATTAGGCTACAGTTTACATAATATAATTATTCTACCTCTGAACTTTCTTGCATTGTCTCACATATGAACTTTTGGAAGACACCTCATATTTAAACCATAACAAATATGTTTAATTTATTAATTGTTGGCTTAGGATAATATATACTTTCAAATTAACACATCTGTGAATCAGTGTTATAAAATTTAGTGTATACTATATGAACATTAAAACAGATAACTCTGTTTGTCCTTCATATTCTCTATGCAGTTTTACTAATAGTACACTTACATGGGTTATAAGTGCAAGAAGATATTGTAATTTTTACTTTTCATAGAAACTGGTTCTTAAGTTAGTAGAAACTTTGGTTAAAAGTAAGATTTATCTTTGATATTTACCTACATTTTATGTTCTTCCTTACTTAGTAGGTAAAGCTTGCATGAGGCATTCATTTCCTGTAGTTTGAACAATAAAAATGATTTTTTTCATAATTTTTTGGTAGTAGGGATTGAATGCAAGGTCACATAATCACGAGGCCACAGCCACAACCTTTTTATTTTTATTTTTTAATTTTGAAACAGGAACTCCCTAAATTGCTGAGACTGGCTTTGAAATGGTAATTCTTCTGGCTCATCTTCCCAAGTTTCTGGGATTACAGGTGTGTACCACGGTACCCAACTTGAATAAGAAATTTTAAAGTAGTTTATTGTAATGTCAGTCTATTGTTTACAAATTTACTCTGTTTAATGTGTTGTTCATCAATCGATGCATAGATAAAGATAATATGGATATAGTGGAGTATTAATTAGCTATAAATATGAATAAAATTATGTTATTTTTGGGAAAATATATAGAACTTTGGGAAAATATATATTATTTTCAGTGAAATAAGCCAATATTTGAAAGTCAAAGGCAGTGTATTCTCTCTTATATGTGGAAGCTCGAGATAAGAAAGGTTTAAAAAAAAAAAAGGGGGTTTTATAATGAAAATAGAAGGGAGACGAGTAGAGTAGAGGAAGGGTTCAGGGGAAGGAGTAGGTGAGGGAAAGAGGAGGTACTGAGGAATGATATTGACCAGATTATATTGATATAGAGCTTGCATGTATGAATATATAATAACAAACCCCAACATTGTGTCTCAATAAACACATGAAAAAAATAATATGATTCATTCTTTGCATTAATTTTTAAAGGAAACTATAATAGATAGAGGTGACTAATTTTCTTTTTCCTTTTAGTATTTAAATGAATCATTTTATCATATTTTGTTCTTCTGTTACATTTTGGCTCATATTGTTCTTACTAACATTTTATTTTATTTTATTTTTTTATGTGGTGCCGGGGTACTAACCAAGTGCCTCACACATGCTAAGCAAGCGCTCTACCACTGAACCATAACCCCAGCCCCTAACATTTATTTTTTATTGTACCAAAAGAAAATCACAAGAGCAAATCAGATTCAAGGGACAAAAATACATGCTACTCTTGATAGAAGATGCTGCAAATATTCTGGCCATAAATGACACCTGTGTTTGGGCTAACTCTCCTAGCACTAGTAAGTGTGTTTCTTGTTGATTTTGTCTAGTCTCAACTCCCTATGTTTCACTCTCCAAATAATTAGTCCATTCAGTCAGTCTTGCCTAAAAGTAAGATTGAGGGAAAATATCAAAATACAATTGTCAATCATAATACCTTTTCTTTAGGTTTACAGGAATACCTGGTTATCTGTGGACAACATTGAAACAATGTCAAAATAACTTATTTTTGTAAGAGTTAAAGACTCTTCTGGTACCCACCTAGCTCTGACTAAAATTAGACCCCTAGAAACCCATAGAAGCATTTGTGCTTACAACTTCTAGCAAGATGGTATTTGTGTGACAGCTTTCCATCTTCCATCTTCCATCTGTCAGTTTGCTGCCAGTAAAGCTCTTTATCCTTCTGTCACTCTGTCCCTCAAGTCATCATCTTCATTGGGTGACAGTCAAACCAGACTTTTCCACAGTTACACGATTTCCAATCTAAAAGAGCTTTCTGGACATAGTTATTTATACTTATCTCACATGAAAATATGCTCACTGTTTCTTCCAGAAGAACCATGCTTTGCTTCTCTCTCTTGTTATCTAAATCATTTCCAAGTATAAATGAGGTGACATGAGTTTTGATCAGCTTTTTCACATTGGTTAGGTAAGCCTCTTAATTCAATGATCTATGAACAGATAAGCCCCACCATCCCAAAGCACAATGGTGAAGCAGTACAATATAAAAGCAAGAGTCACTCTCATTCAATGAAGAGAGGAATAAGAGAGAGTATTGTGGTCACCGTTGCACAGCAATATAGTTTAAAAAAATTAAATACAGTTCAGTTAAAAACATTTGATCAGAGCTCAAGGAATGGAAAACAGTTCCTTAAATTGTTTGTTTAAAGTGCCCCTTTTGATTCCCTGATGGTGGTCCATTCACTGTCTTCCTAGGTCAAACTCTTAATTCATCTGTCCATCTCCTTGGATTTCTCAGTGTGTTTCCTGCCTCTGGGGCTTGTTTTATGAATTTTAAAGAGAGTTTCTTCTTCACTTGAAATGAGTATACATTAAAATTTTGGTTGCAATTTGGTTAAATTTAAATTATATTCAAACTTTTTACATACTTAGAATTTTGCATAAGAGTTTATTTTTGTTCTGTTTGTATTCCAGCAATTACAGAAAAAAAAAAGGATTAAAATACCTGGCTATAATTGGAGTTTTATCAACATATTATTTTATTTTCTTGGCATTGTGTTCTACATATATACATATATGCTGGCCGTGTTCACAGATTAGATTTATATGTTTATACTAGGTATCTATATCACTTTGTCATGCAACTTATGTGTTACAAATGTGTTACTATGTAATTAAAGTTTCAGGTTGGTTATACTTTCTTCTTAAATGGAGTTTTTTGTTTTGTTTTGTTTTGTTTTTTGAGTGCAGGGGATGATTGAACTCAGGGGCACTTGAGCCACATTCTTGGTTCTATTTTGTATTATATTTAGAGACAGGGTCTCACTGAGTTGCTTAGTACTTTGACATTGCTGAGGCTGGTTTTGAACTCATGATCCTCCTGCCTCAGCCTCCTAGCTCACTGGGATTACAGGCATGTGCCACCACTTCAGGCTGAATGGAGTATTTTTGAGTGTTTTGTAATTGTGAAGTGACCCTCTTCATCTCTATTTCTATTTATTTCTTTTTATTATTTTTTATTTGTTTTAATTAGTTATACTTGACAGTATAATGCATTTATGCACTTTGATATATCATACATAAATGGGATATAACTTCTCATTTTTCTAAGTGTACGTGTTTCAGAATCATATTGGTCATGTAGTCACATATACACAGTAATAATGTCTGTTTCATTCCACTATCTTTCCCATCCCCACATCCCCTTCCTACCCTCCCTTCACTTCCCTTTACCTAATCTAAGATAACACTATTCTTCCCTAGTGCCTCCTGCCTTATTGTGAATTATCATCCACATATTAAAGAAATGTTCAGCCTTTGGTTTTGTGGGATTGACTTATTTTGCTTATCATGATTTTCTCCAACTCCAACCATTTACTGGCAAATGCCATAATTTCACTCTTCTTTAAAGCTGAGTAATATTCCATTGAGTATATATACCACATTTTCTTTATCCATTCATCTATTGAGGGACTCCTAGGTTGGTTCCATAGTCCAGCTATTATGAATTGAGTTGCTATAAACATTGACGTGACTGCATCACTATAGTTTGCTCATTTTAAGTCCCTTCGCTATAAACAAAGGAGTGGGATAGCTGGGTCAAATGGTGGTTCCATTCCCAGTTTTCCGAGGAATCTCCATACTGCTTTCCATAGTGGTTGCACCAATTTGCAGTCCCACCAGCAATGTAGGAGTGTACCTTTTTCCCTACAACCTCACCAACATTTATCGTTGCCTATATTCTTGATGATTGCCATTCTGAGGAGTGAGATGAAAACTACTCTGTTTTGATTTTCATTTCTCTAATTGCTAGAGATGTTGAACAATTTTTTATGTACTTGATCAATTGTATTTCTTCTTTTGTGACATGTCTGTTCAGTTTCTTAGTTCATTTATTGATTGGGTTATTTGTTCTTTTGGTGTTTTTTTTTTTTTTTTTTTTTTTTTTTTTTTTTTTTTTTTAGTTCTTTATATATCCTAGGGATTAATGCTTTATCAGAGGTGCATGTGGTAAAGATTTTCTCCAAAACTGTAGGCTCTCTTCTCATGTTATTGTGTTTTTTTTGCTGAGAAGAAGCTTTTTAATTTGAATCCATCCCATTTATTGGTCCTTGATTTTACTTCTTGTGTTTTAGGAGTCTTGTTAAGGAAGTAAGATCCTAGGCCCACTGGCACCAAATCATGGTGCAGATTTGGGCCTATTTTTTCTTATATCAGGAACAGGGTCTCTGTTCTAGTGCCTAAGTCTTTGATGCACTTTGAATTGATTTTTGTGCAGGGTGAGAGATAGAGGCTTAATTTCATTTTGTTACATATGGATTTCCAGTTTTGCCAGCACAATTTTTGAATAGGCTATCTTTTATCCAAGTGAATATTTTTTGCACTCTTGTCTAGTATGAGATAACCATATTTATGTGGGTTAGTCTCTGTGTCCTCTATTCTGTACCATTGATCTACAAGTCTATTTTGGTGCCAATAACAAGTCGCTTTTGTTACTACAACTCTGTAGTATAGTTTAATTCTTAAAGCATAGACTGTGTAATATTGCATATTTTACATCCATCTCCCTCTCCCCTCTTATATTAAAATACATAGATTAGATACATACATATAAACACACATACATATATACATACACATGTTTGTGGTAAGCAGGTGCATTCTATTTGTTTTCACAAGTGTTGGTTCATTTTGTTTTGCCTAATATTTACATATTTCCAAAGGAAAATAATATTGAAGATTATGGATTCACTTCTCAATCACTTTTTCCCTGGGATTCTGTCTGGAGTCTTTGCTGCCTTAAAGATCTAAACTGCACTGTTTTCCCTCCTAAGTTCACTGACGCTGATGAAATGTCATGCACATGTTTTTTTCTGTAAGGTCCTTATGCCATAGGTACGAACCAACAAACATAATCAGAACAAAGGGCTGCAGAGAAGTTTCACTTGCATCACTAAGCTTTCCACGTCTTTAAAAATGTTATTCTTCAAGTGCTGACTGCCTTTGAAAGTTATATTTTCAAAACATTTTTATATTTTTCCAAATTTTATGGATTTTTTTTATAGTGAGATTAGTCTGAAACTAGTGATGGAGTCCTGTATAAAAAGTACAGTACATAGAATACTAGCCAGAAGGGAAATGAATGCTCAATACATTTTTATATATTGAATGAATAAATACATTAAAATTAACAATAAAACTATAAAAGTTTCTATGCTACATTTTGAGATATTTTATTGCTGCCAAAACATAATTCTTAATATATAGCCTACCTTCTATGAGTTTCTTAGATTAATTAAGACTTAGACTTAAACTTAATTAAATTTATGCTGTTTCAATAATTAAAATAAGAGATACTATGTCCATATAGTTACATATTTCAAGGACTTTGTAAGCATTCTTGATAATAGTCAGTTCATTGCCTGATTTCTACTCTTCTAAATTTTCCTTTAAAAATTATCACTACGGAGATAAGCATGCCTGCGTAGTACATTTACACTATTCCAAACAAAAACTGGCAAAGAGAAACCATATATCCTTTGAAGAATTGTAAAGCATTTTTCCATAAATATTTAATAATTAGGTCTATAGAAAGTTAATTCTATCTTTAAATGCACTTTCAAGACTATCTGTAATAGTGTATATGTGTGTTCAGATGTAAAGGATTTTTACTGGATGAATTAGAAAGGTCTGGATTTGCATTTCTATGAATTTCTTCAATTTTCTAGCACTAAAATATGTCAAGAAAATGTACTAGGTGAACAAAGGAATTGTGGAAGCTAATGGTGAGCACATAGATTAAAAAAAAATATATATATACATATATATATATACATATATATATATACATATATATATATATATATATAGCTATACTTTACATCTGAAGTCACAGAAAATTTTGGATGCAGTATAGGAGAAAATTACTTCTTACATCTGATATTAGATGCAATAGTTACGGAAATTTTTCCCCTGGATAGCTCTTTTCTCATTCAGCATCAAATTACTATTAGCATAACAGCTGTGTCAGCTAGCCAGACTTCTTAAAGCAAATAAGAGTTATGTAATCTTTCCCTCACTGTCATTCAATATAAAGTACAATGTCATTATACTAGAGTTCTACATAAAATCCAATTACAAGCAGTGTCCTATCTACTGATGAAGATTTTATTAAAACTTAACAAAATGCAGTAAACTTTACATTTCCAGGTTGGAATAAATATGAAATAACAACTGTGATACAACATTAAAAAGTAGTTTTAGAAACATGGAAAACTAAATCATGAGAAATATTTTCAAAACATAAAAAATAATTGTTATATAAATGGTGAGTTAATTAAATTAAATTTAAGAAAATAAACTTGCATAATTGTAAACATTTATATAATTCAAACAGATAATCTTGCTAATCAATCTTATTTAAATTTCTTAATAACAAATATATTATACAATTATTCCAGTGTGTAAGAAATGGATTATATTTATTGCCTTTTTTTATCATTGGATGGGAAAGGGAAATTAGGGTAATATAATTTTGTAAACCTTAAATATACTTTATACCCAATGTAAAATCCTATGATATTGTGGAAAGAAATGCTTGTCTTTATGTGTAATAAATGAAATAATATATAGATTTGAAATATTTCTTAAATATTAAGAATTTTAACTTTTCCCCACAGATATATGTTGCAAACATACACATATATGTGTGTATATATGTGTGTGTATGAGAGAGTGAAAAAAAGAACGAGAGAGAAAGAGAGAGAATTTATTATAGGAAGTGGCTCATGGGATTATAGAAGTTAAGAAATCCCATATCCCTTCTGCAAGCTAGAGTAATAAAAAAGTTAGTAGTACAATTCAGTCTAAGACTCCAGGCCTGAGAACCAGAGAAGGCCACTTGTCCTGGAGTCTGAAGGCCCGAGAAAAAGTAACACTTCAGGGTAACAGAGAATGGATTTCCCCACTTAGTTGGAAATAGCCTATTTGGCTTTCCTCAGCTATTTTTCTCTTTCTACTTTCAATACATGGGATAATACCTACTCACATTAGTTAGGGTTATCTTCTTTTTGAAATATATTGATTCAAATGCTAATGTCTTCAGAAAACATCCTCACAGATACACCCAGAAATGGTGAGTTAATTAAATTATATTTAAGAAAATAAACTTGTGTAAGTACAAAACACTTGAATAATTCAAAACAGATAATCTGTGCTAATCAATCTTACTTAAATTTCTTGATAACAAATTGTTGTGATATATTTTACAATTATTCCAGTTTGTAAGAAATGAATTATATTTATGGCCTTCTTTTATCATTAGATGGGAAACGTAAATTAGGGTAATATAATTTTGTAAATTTTAAATTCTTAGCCCAGTCAAGTTGACACATAAAATCACTTATAGCCTAATCTAGGCCAGAAGATGAAAGAGAATGCAATGTGCGTGTACTTTAAGAAAAATGTGAGAAGCATGACATAGTTGCTTTTAGTGCCTTATTTAAATAATTGTGAATTAGATGCTGGTTGTAGTTTGATTTTTAACATAAATTATAGATAGTTCATTAGCCATAAAATATTTCATATCTCTTTTAACCTTATTTAAATATAAAATATTTCCTATAATTTTCTGGTGGGCAATTAAAGAATATTAGTATTTCAAATGACATAAATATTTATTTTATAACTGGATATGGGTATCAGTAAAATAAGTATTTATTTATTTATTTATTATGTGTTTGGTACAAAAAATTGAACCCAGGGGCGCTTACCACTGAGTCACATCCCCAGCCCTTTTTTAATGTTTTGTTTAGTGACAAGGTCTTGATAAGTTGTTTAGGGCCTTACTAAGTTGCTGAGGATGGCCTCGAACTTGCAATCTTCCTGTCTCAACCTCCTGAGTTGAGGGGATTACAGGTGTGCATCACCATGCCTGGATCCAGGGATTTATTTTGCATTTAATTTTTTTTATTTTCATATTATATAAAACACTGATCATGATACAGAAGAAAATATAATTAATAAATCATATCCTTAAATGTGTTATATTTTTGGAAAAAAATAACTTATTAATGTTTTTGATGTTTAAAACTAGACTATTAAGTTTTTTGTTTGCTTTTTTTTAAAGGGTTTAGAGATACAGACTAGAAATGGGGTTGTATTTCAAGGAAGAAAGGACACAAGCATGAGTAAAAAATTTCATTCAGCTCAGATTCATGACGTGCAGCCTTACTTTGCAGAATGAGTTTGTAGTACTTTGTACACTTTTGTACAACAGCTTTTTCTTGTCTATGTGAGATTTTCTGAGGATGGAAAAGACAAACTATTACCCTTATAGTGAAGATGACAACATTGTTGAAAGAACAATTATGCCAGTGTTTAGCATTAAGTATTAAGATGTAAATATTAGTTAATCTATATAATATTGATCATATTTTATTATGATGAATAAAAATGTGTTCAAAGATGAAATTATAAAAGCTGTCAGCAACATATTCTGACCTTATTTAATGTTTTTTTCAGTAAAAATTATTCTAATTTCTGTGATAAATTACTTATAAAAATTCTTATAAAAATTCACATATAACACAGCTAAAAATATCAACACAAACATAGTTACCTACTAAAAACATGCTTAATTTATTAAAAAATGATTGGCATTAGTAACTGACACAAGTGAAAATTGTTTATTCTTTAAATGCTTTCGGCTGGATGATTGTACGGAAGTTTAGAAGAAAACAATCATCTGTTACCCTAATAAAAATATAAAAGCAGTAAGAACATTTCTGATGTTGAAGGAAAAAGCTAATTTTCAATCAGTGTCTTATGGAAGTAATTAGAAGGCTGTTGGAGAAAACAAGACAATGAAGTCCTAGGTGACACCCTGTGTTATAACACCTGCTTCCCAGAGATTTTTCTCTTTTTACATTTCCATGAAATTGAGAATAATAAACAAAATTTAAAGAGGAAAATGACCGACCGTTAACCATTTTAGTTTTATATAACTAAAAAGTAAATATGATATATATCAAAAATAAAGGTGGGTATACTTTCAACTTATTTTTTCTTGCATCCAAATACTGTTAAAAATGCCTGGTACAATGTTGATGGTTACTAACTATCTTTAAATTGAGAGTAAAGTGAAACAAAAACATTATGCCCAACCTATTAAAAATAATCAAACTCTATAACTAGATTGTTATAATTAATGAACAAACAGATGGATTTATTAAAAATTTCAAATTAGTAAATCCTAAGGAATAAACAAGCTTGTGTTTGAATTTTTATTTGTGATGTGACTTATTCCATTGTATATTTATGCTGATTTGTAGGAAATACAAACAATGAAGTAGAAGTAAATAATACACTGTTATTACTGTGGAAGACATATTTAAGAACAGGTGATTTAGTGGTTGAAGATGTATCTCAGTGGTAGCACACTTGTGTAGCATGCACAAGGCCCTGTATTTGATCCCGAGTACCTCAGATATAGCTCTGAAGAAATAACTTGCCTTTCTGAATATGCTCATTTAAATTAAAACTAAGTAAATTTTACTTTTTTTTCTTTCACATCAGTGAAAATTGTTAAACAATTAAATGACTAAAAAAAATGTAGTTTATTTTTTTGTATCTACTTATGGGCCTCCAAAATTAATAATCATTGTTTGTATGACTAAGATTTTGTAGTATACTACCCATAAAGAGATATTTCAAATTCAATTAAACTAATATTTTTATTTAAGCTTTTTAAAAATTTACATGAAAAATACTTAAAAATTTGCAGAGTACCATGTGATATTTCAATATATGTATGTGTTGTGTAATGTTTAAATCAAGGTAAGCATATCTAACTTCTTAAACATTTATCATTGTTTTATGATGAAAACATTAAAAACTATCAACTATAGCCAGGGAAGTTTAACAGCCAATGCAATTGCTACCAAATTCAGAAATGATGCAGAAATCCATTCATGTTCAAAACGCTAGAAAAAAATAGGGATAAAATGGAGAAAAATTAAAAGCATTCACTCTAAAAACTGGAACAAGACAGGAATGCCCTCTTTCATCACTTCTATTCAAAATAGTCTTACAAACTCTATCTAGAGCAATTGGACAAAATAAAAGAAATTGAATGAATACAAATAGGACAAGAAAGGCTCAAACTATCCCTATTTGCTGATCACATGATTCTATGTGTAGAAGACCCAAAAGACTCCACCAGAAAACTTCTAGAACTCATAAATGAATTCAGCAATGTAGGAAGACATAAAATTAACATCTACAAATCAATTGCATTCCTACACATCAGTGATCAATCAGCTAAAACAGAAATTAGGAAAATTACCCCATTCACAGCTGCCTCAAAGAAAATAAAATATTTGGAAATCAATCTAACAAAATGATGAAAGACTTCTACAATCAAAACTACAGAAAACTAAAGAAAGAAATTGAAGAAAGCCTTAGAGGAGGATGGAAAGATGTCCCATGCTGTTGGATAGACAGAAATAATATTGTCAAAATAACCATATTACCAAAATCACTATACAGACTTAATGCAATTCCTGTTAAGCTCTCAATGACATTCTTCATAGAAATAGAAAAGGCAGTCATAAAATTCATTTGGAAAAATAAGAGGCCCAGAATAGCCAAAACAGTCCTCAGCAAGAAAAATGAAGTAGGAGACATCACAATACAATACCTTAAATTATACTAAAGAGCTATAGTGTTTTACACAGCTTTATCACTGCTATGACTAAAAGATATGACCAGAACAATTGTGGAAGAGCAAAAGTTTATTTGAGGGCTCATAGTTTCAGAGATCTTCATCTATAGAAGGCTGGGTCCATGCCATGGGGCTAAGGTGAGGAAAAACATCATGGCAGAGGAGTATTGCAAAGGAAAGCAGCTTCTGTGATGACCAGGCAGCAGAGAGAGAGACTTCACTCTCCAGATACAAAATATATGACCCGTTGCCACACCCCAATTTCCACTTTGTCTAATCACACCCTACCACTTCAGTTAATCCTATCAAGGATTAATTCACTGATTCAGTTAAGGCAACAACCCAATCATTTCTCCTCCAAACCTTGCATTGTCTCACACATGTCCCCCATATATAAACCATAACATATAGTAACAAATATGACATGGTATTGGCACCAAAACAGACATGAAGACCAATGGTCCAGTATAAAAGACACAGACACAAACCCACATAAATATAGTTATCTCATACTAGACAAAGCTGCCATAAACATACATTGGAAAAAAGATAGCCTCTTCAAAATATGGTGCTGGGAAAACTGGAAATCCATATGTAATAAAATAAAATTAGACCCGTATCTCACCCTGCACAAAACTGAACTCTAAGTAGATCAAGGACCTAGACATTAGATCAGAGACCCTGTGTCTACTAGAAGAAAACATAGGCCCAAATACCCATCAGGATGACTTAGGAAACAAATTCCTCAGCAAGACTCCTAAATTGCAAAAATTAAAATTAAGAATCAATAAATGGGATGTATCAAACTCAAAAGCTACTTCACAGCAAAGGAAACAATCATGAAAAGAGAGCCTACAGAAGGGGAGAAAAATCTTTGCCACCTACACCTACACCTCAGATAGAGCACTAATCTCTCCTGGATATATAAACAACTCAAAAAACTTAACACCAAAAAAAAAAAAAAAAAAAAAAAAAAAAACAAAAAACAACTAACGCAATCATTAAATGGGCAAAGGAACTGAACAGAAACTTTGCAGAAGAAATATGTATGAATGGTCAAAAGTATATGAAAAAGTGTTCAACATTGCTAGCAATTAAAGAAATGCAAATTAAAAACTACACTGAGATTTCATCTTACTGCTGTCAGAATGGCAATTATCAAGAATACAGGTAACAATAATACAGGTAACAACAATAATAACAATAATGTAATTGAGGATGTAGGGGAAAAGGTACACTCATACATTTCTGGTTGGACTGCAAATTGGTGCAACCACTCTAGAAAACAGTACAGAGATTCCTCAGAAAACTTGGAATGGAGCCACCATTTGACCCAGTTTATTCCCACTTCTCGACATATACCCAAAGGACTTAAAATCAGCATCCTATAGCAATATGACCATGTCAATGTTCATAGCATCTCAATTCACAATAGGTAAACTATAGAAACAATCTAGGTGTCCTTTAACAGATAAGTGGATAAAGAAAATGTTGTACATATACATACTGGAATATTACTCAGCCATAAGGAAGAATGGAATTATAGCATTTAATGGTAAATGGATGGAACTGTAGGCTATCATGCTAAGTGAAATTAGTCAATTCACAAAAAACCAAAGGCTAAATGTTCTTTCTGATATGTGGATGCTGATTCATGGTAGGCGGGTTTGGGGTGAGAGAGTGGAGGTTCACCGATTGGACGGGGGAGAATGGATGGAAGTAAGGGGGAATGTGTATACAAAAGACAGTATAATGAATTGGACATAACTTTCCTATGTTCATATGTGAATACATAACTAGTGTAACTCCACATTATATACAACCACAAAAATAGAAGTTATACTCCATGTATGCATAATGTATCAAAATACATTCTAATGTCATGTATAACTAAAAATAACAAATAAAATGAAATGATGCAGAAAATGTATAGCACATTAAAAATAAAATACTAACAATCAACTTTCATATTTAATAAACAGATCAATTTGAACAGGCAAATCTTAATTTTGATTACAAAATTTTGTTATACTAACTATGAATGAGTCAGTATTTTCCTTCAGCCAATAGAATATTATGCCAATATAAAAAGTACAACATAGTTGAATGTATACTTGAAAGTTCACAAATTTCCATTTACTATGTCTATAATTTTTGGTTATATAATATTAACATGCATTTTAATAGAAGATGATCAATATAATATAATGTGAAATTGTATTTTAGCAGACTTATTTTAAACATTTTGAGGTATTTGGCAAAATTAAGTGAACAATACAAGATTTTCCATACATCCCTGCCCTCAAATAGGAATAGCCTCTCTGACTATAAAAATCCTTTACCATGGTAGTACATTTTTACATACATAGTTTTATTATTTTCACTCAAAGTCTATTGGTTACATTAGGGTTTACTCCATGGTATTCTACTTTTTGGAGTTTTTGACAAATGTATATTGATATGCGTATACCACTATTGGTATATATTGACATGTATATAACATGGAATACCTTTACTCCCTTCAAAACCCTCCCTTTATTTATCCTTTCATCCCCCCAACCTCTGACAACCACTGATCATGTCACTGTTTACATAGTTATGCCTTTTCCAGAATGTCATATAGTGGGGATCATACAATATATAACCTTTTCAGATTGGCTTCTTTTACTCAGTAGTATTCATTTAAGATTCCTCCATGTATATGATTGATAGCACATTTCCTTTCAGTGCTGAATAATAGTCCATTGTCTGGGTATAGCACAGTTTATTATACATTTTCCTGCAACACATAAATAGTTTGCTTCTAAGTTTTAGTAATTATGAATAAACTACTATAAGCATCCATGTGCAGATTTTTTCTATGGATATATATTTTCAATTCATTGGAGGTGAATACTACCAAACTCTTCCTAAGTAGCTGGCCATTTTACATTTTACATTCCCATCAGTAGTGAGAGTACCTGTCTTCTCTTATGCTTGTTAGTGGTTGGTTTGTCAGTGTCGTGGATTCTGACCATTCTAAAAAGTATATAATGATATTTCGTTGTTCTTTTAATTTGGTGATGTACATGTTGTAGAACATCTTTTCATATGCTTATTTGCCATTTGTATGTCTTCTCCAGTGACGTTTCTGTTCATGCATTTTGCTCATTTTTTAAATTAAAATGCTCATTGTTGACTTTAATTTTTTAAATTACTGTTCATTTTGTTATTATTGAGAGTGGAGGTTTGAAATGCCAGTTCTTTATAATTTCATCTATAGACTCAATGTAAGCTCATTTGAATTGCCAGAAAATTATTTTATGGATTATTGATTTCAAATTATGTGGAAAGTCAAAAGAATCGGAATAGACAACATAATATTGAAGGAGAAGAATAAAGTCAGATTACTGACAATATAACACTTAAAGTTGTACTATAAAGCTATAGTAATAAAAATAGTGTGATACTGGCAACAGAATGGACAAATAGGTCAATGGAATAGAAAGCCCCAGAACAGACCTACATAAATGAGGTTCACTGATCACTGATAAGCAAAGGCAATAAAATGGAGAAACCTAGGCTGTTAAATAATGATTCCTGAACAACAGAACAATCCACATGCAAAAAGGGAGAAAAAACCATCTCAAGCCAGACTGTATACCCTTCACAAGCATTAACTAAAAATGGATTATAGGCTTAATAGAAAATATAAAACTACAAAATCATTAGACGGTAATATAAAAAAATCCAGATAATATTTAAGATATAATACAAATGGCATGATCTGCGATAAAAATTATTGGTATGTGGACTTCATAAAATTAAAACATTTTGTTCTAAAAAAGACACGTGAAAGACACGGCTAAGAGAATAATGCAGCCAGCTGTAGGCTGGGAGAAATATTTGCTTTTAACAAATACCTTCATTTTTATTAGCTAAAATGTATCTTTAAAATATTGTAATTTTTTTTCCTTCTTAAACAACATAATATTAAAGGAGAAGACACTACTTAAAGTGGTATATGGTGTAGTTTATGGTTAATATGGTGTGGCTCCATTACTAGTCTTTTGAGGAAACTCCATATTGATCACCATACTTGTACTAATTTTCAATCCCATCAACAGTGTAAAAGTGTTCCATTTTTTCCCACACTCTCTTGAGCATTTATTATTTATTCTTGATGACTGATGTTATAGCTGGTGTGAGATAAAATCTCATAGTTTTGATTGACATTGCCCTAGTTGAAAATTTATTCATATAGTTGTTAGACATTTATATATTTTTTTTCTTTTGAAAAGTGTCTTATGTCTGTTTATTTGCCCATTTATTATTTGGGTTGATTGGTTATTTGGTGTTAAGTATTTATTTATCTATTTATTTGATACTGGAGTATGGGGGATTGAACCCAGTGGTACTTAACTACTGAACCACACCAACAGCCTATTTTTATATTTGATTTTAAGACAGGGTCTCAGTGAATTACTTAGGGCCTTGCTAAGTCGCTGAGACCTTCTTTGAACTCACCATTCTCCTGCCTCAGCATGCTGAGCTGTTGGGATTACAGGTGTGTGTGGTGGTGGTGCTAAGTGTTTTGAGCTATTTAAATATTCTAGATATTAATCCTCTGTCCAAGGAATAGCTAGCAATGATTTTCTCCCATACTGTAGTTTCTCTGTTCCAAGAGAGAACCTTCGCTGTTTGAAAGCTTTTTAATTTGATGTTGTCCCATTTATTAATTTTTGGCATTATTTCCTATTTATGGGTCCTACTGAGAAAGTCATTGTCTCTCCCTGTATGGTGGAATATTGGCCTTTCATTTTCTTCTAGGATTTGCAAACTTTCTGGTCTAATTCCTAGGTCTTTGATCCATTTTGATTTGATATTTATGCAGGGTGACAGATAAGGGTCTAGTTTCAGTCTTTATGTAGACAACTCCAGTTTTCCCAGCACGATCTGTTAAACAGGCTCTTTTCTCTAACGTATGTTTTTGGCACCTGATGACTGTAGAGGTGTGGGTTTGTCTCTGTGTCTTCTATTCTGTACCAATACCGCACAATTTTTTTTACTGTAGTTGTATAGTATAATTTGAAGTAAGGACTTGTGATGCCTCCAGCATTGCTTTCTTGACTTAGAATTATTTTGGCTATTCTGGGTTTTCTATTCCTCCAAATTAATTTTAGGACTGTTTTCTTCCAGTTCTTTGAAGAATGTCATTGGTATTTTGACATTTGTAGTATGACCCTTTTAATAATATTAATTCTGTACCCATGAACAAGGCACATCTTTTCACTGAAAGAAAATATTTTCAAAGGATATACCTGATAAAGAACTGTTACCCAAAATACACAAATAAACTGCATATTTTAAATATATTTTTAAAACAATACTTCAACTCTTAGATGAGCATGGTGGTGCACGCCTGTAATCTCAGTGGCTCTGGAGGCTCAATCAGGCGGATCTGGAGTTCAAAGCCAGCCTCAGCAATTTGCAAGGTACTAACCATATATGTGTGGTTAATATATATCATATATATACCATATATATATACATATATATAATATATGTGTATATGTATATACAGCATATATATCAATATATATTACATATATATATCTATATACATATACACACAAAAAGGGCTGGGGAATGGGCTCAGTGTTTAAGCACTGCTGAGTTAAATTCCTGGTACACTGTCCCCCTCCCCCAAAATATAAATATATATATGTTTATATATATATTTTTCAACTTTTTGCCTCACTTAATTTTTCCCATGCCCTGTGTTAGCAGGTTTGATTGAACATATTATTCAAACAATATAGTATAATGCCTCATGTTCCTTCCTTTCTGCATTTTATTCACAATTTATGTGTAAGAGAATGTGTGGGTCCACTGTTTAAGAGATGGAATAGAAGGATAATGGATAAATATTTTATCTGAGAAATGTAAAAATGATATTATAATCCATTCTCTTGAACAACATTTAAAAAATGTATACCAACATATTTGTAAAACACTAAATGATTATGTATTTATCATGTACTGTCTATATATTATTCATATATATAAAATCATGAACAACCATGAAATGTCTTCTACTATGTTTTTCACAGTATATCAAATGTATGATGATATATACTATGGAAAAGATAATTTAGGATACATGATAAAGAAAAAGTATATCCATAATACATGCAAAATAAATTTAAATAGTTTATTATACCACATAATGCAAAACATAAGAAATATTAGAATGTATGATGATAAAAAAGTAAATATAAGGAATAAATATATAACTTCTGTTAATATAGCATAATACCAATTAACCTGATACAATGAAACATAATGTGATTAATATACTTTAAAGTACTAGAGAATTTTTAAAATCCCATGTAATAGTAACAGCACAAATCTAGCGAATTCAACATGTTATTCAGTATCTTGAGAATCCCCTTAACCCAGCTATCATTTAGATTCTCAAACTGGGTTTCTAATGAGGGAGAGATAAAGGCATTTTGGGCTTTTAAAGGTGCTAAGTAAAAGTTTTCTTACTGAAACAATGCAATAATTTCTGTGTAAATAACATATGCAATGATATCTGTAGATGATGGATTATTGTATTGCCTGTTCAGCTTTTCCGTCACACATCTTATTTCTATCTGTAGCTAGTTTCTTTTATTCCTTAGCACTTCCACTTCCATTCAAAGCACATAATGTTAGCCTAATAAATACTTATCTATTAAGTTTCTTGGCTTAACAACATTTCATAAGAATGAGTATTTTCACTGTGTGAGTATAATATTCTACTTTAGTAACTATTTATCCTTAGATGATCTCAGAATACTCAGTCTCTCCCACAAAAGTATGAAAGCCTAGAAAAGAATTGTGGTGGTAGATAATAATGTATACTATTTCTAAGAGGAAAGAAAAAGAATAATATTGGGAGAAAGAAAGTTGAAGTGATATAATTATTGAGGTGAGAAAAAGAATTTTATGTTTAAAAGAAAACTGCTTATCACAGTTAGAGAGTTTTCATTTTAACTAAGTAATAAGAATAAGTTATGACCAGTCTTTAACATGCCATAAATAGTTTAATTTATATTCTGCACTCTATTTTGAGAAAGCTGCCATAGGTATGTCTGTGTAAAATAAAAAGCCAACATATGTTTTGTAATTATTGATGTGCATGTTCATAGGATTTTCTTGCTCAACTTAATAACATTTTCTTCTGCTCTACTTCAAAAGCTTATATCTGTGACCACACCCTAGAAATTATCACCGCCCCAAACATCTTCAAAGTATTAAGCTCTCATCTTGCACATAAATTTTTCTGTTCTGTTTCTCTTACTCCCTTATTACTGTTATTTTTGACTTCATGTTGGTCTAGAATTATATTCACCCTCCCTTTTCTGTTATTCAGTTAGCTCTACACAACTGTTATTTTCCAAAATCTCATAACTCTTGACTTCAGCTCTCTTCGCAAAACTTTCAACCCTCTTACTTTCCAAGTAATTTATCAAATCAAGGCAAACCCTCATTACTAATATACCCAGGTAATTTGCTGGAAGAATAAAATTACTCGTTTTAAACCTGATTTGTAGCAATGTTAAATGGTACTCTCCTACATTTGTAGGTACTGCAGAAACTTCCTAAATCTAAAGTTCTAAGTTTGCTTCCTTTGCCTATTTCCTAATGTAGAACACTTGTAAGATTTACCACTTTGTGAAAATCTTCTCTGCTGTTTTCTTTACTTTCTTGGTCTTCTGATGACATACACTGGGCCTGGTATGGTGGCACATGTCTGTAATCCCAGGGATTTGGGAGACTGAAGCAGATTGAAGGATTACAAATTCAAAGCAAGCTTCAGCAATTTAGGAAGACCCTCTCTAAAAAAATAAAAATTAACATAAAAATGGTCTGGGAGTGTAGCTCAGTGTAGAGTAACCCTGGGTTCAATCTCCAGTATTACAATAACAAACAAACAAACAAATTAATAAAATATTGTGAGATCATCTACATTCACAGACTATAATAAGGGAAGAAAAGAAAACTGGAATTAAATGTCAATTATCCTTTAAGTCTGTCTTGCACATCAGTCACGACTATATTCAAAACTCACTGTATCTGATCGTTGCTTAATTTTGATGAAGAAACTATAGTAAATTGGGGGATTTAAGATGAAAGGCATACTCTGTAAGCACAGAATTTAACTCTTCACAGTATTTTAACTGAAGTATTTATTAAAACTGGACTATGGCTTTTATGATTAGAAATTGTTTCATTGATCTGATTTCATTTTAAGTATATAATTATTTTTCTTTTCTGTGATGCTTATGCTAGACTCAGGTCTCCTTTCAGATGCTGAATATGACTACTTTATACCTGTAGAACATTCAAAACTTTTATTGAAATTCAAATATATTAGCTATTCAAAAATACTTAGTTTCTTGATTCAAAAGCCATAGAACTTCATAAGGCTCCAAAGAAAGGTCTAATAGCTTAACTTGTAAAACATGTACAGTAGTTTCATATGAAAAAGGGAAAGAAATCCATGCATAAAGATTTGAATTTGAATGTTGATTTACTTACCCAGAACTAAAACCTTTGTAGCCAAAAATGCTGTTGTCATGTAAATGCTGAGAGTTAATAGAAATTCATGGAGATGGTTTTTGTAGTAAGCATTTTATAAATGTAGTACAAATCACAGTGATTCATTGTACTATCTATAAAACATTTTGATTTTCCAATCTCACAGGGAAGTAAAAAGATTTATAAAGGCCTATAAAATGTTTTGAATGTTCTAGAGGCACAAAGCATTGCTATTCAACTTCACCAGAAATTGTACATAGTGGACATTGAACTGAAACTGAAAATTTGAAGGCATCATAATTCCCAGATGCTTCCTTCGTTTGGGAAAAATTGTTTAACATTTTCATGCTCACCTTTTCTGATCAATAAAATAAGAGCACAACAATATTATTTGGAGTTTCTTGACTATCAAATAGAAGTGTTGTGTAAAATATTGAATCTTATTTGAGCTATAGAAGATGCAAGGATTTGCTTTGCATCTTTGATATGAATTATGTAAAAATTCAAAGAGCAGAGAATATTCAAAATTGAGTAATATTTGAAACTTAGCAAATTTGGCTTTCTTTAAAATCATCTAAATTCTTCACATTTGCCACATAGAAGGTTTAGGGGCTTTTTAAATATTCTTAATCTCAGCTAATGAAAAGTTTAAAAGATCTGTGAAAGTCACTACATTGTCCATGAAGAAACAAAGTTTTTTAACTGTAAGATTCTACTCTTTTTTTTTTTTTTTTTTTTTTTCCTCACCTGCTGGTAGGACTTTATTATCAGAATCCAAAGCACCATAAGTGCCAAATAGATTGCCATAATATACTATTGTTCTTAAGTCAATGCTGGAATAAAAAGATGAGTAAAGGAAAAAGAAAAGAAGAAGCCATGTGCTGGTTAACAAATCATCCTCAAAGTCAGCATCTTAAACAGCCACAATGTTTACTGTTTTGCAGTTTAGTAGGCTTTTGGAGACATAGGTTATATTTAGCTGTGCTCAGTTTGTCTTTGTTTCAAGGTTTAGCAGTGTACAAGTCTACACCATGTGCCTTTTATGTTTGTTTAGTGGGCTAGCTGGGACATGTTCTTGTCATGAAAATAGCATGGTATAAGAGAACAATAGGAAATATGCAAAGTATTCTGATGCATAGGCTCTGCACTGACACATTCTTCACATTCTCCTACACACCCTATGTCAAAGTAAGTCTTGTAAAACCAGTGTCTCACAGGCTTCAAATGTGAAAGTACAACCAATAAACAATCCATCACTATCATTACTATTGCTGGTAGAATTACTGTTGTCCTTAGTGTTATTGTAATTCTCATTACTGAATAGTAAATTGCAAGATGCACATACAGAATGATGATGAGTGCTGAAGAACACAAAATGTAGGTACCGTATTTTCCTCTGGACTGTGGTTGAAGCCAGATTTAAAGCTAGGTAGTGAGTGTAGTCAGGCAAATTGGGTCTAACATCGAGTTTCATAAAGAACATGGAGTCCATAAGGAAAATGGAGTCAGTCTGAGTCCTGGAAAAACACAGAGCAACTTAAGGGAGATAAGATGGCTAATGTTCCCAAGTTTAGGGCCCATCTTATGGAATGTTAATGAAACAGCTCCCAGCAAACGGAGATGTTAATCAACTAGCCCTAAACCCTTCCCGTAAATCTCACACCCACCATGGGCCCTCCAGTGTCACAGGTGTCACATCTTTTGGACATTCCTGTCCCAGGCAGGACAGAAATAGAGATCATGAAAGGAACAAAGAAATATTTCAGATATAAAAGGGAGAAAGCTTCTCCTCCCTTTGGATTCCTGGTTTCCAGGTCCCCTTCTCCCTCTGGGGGAAGTCTTTTGCTATCCTTTCAATAAAGCTGTCCACTTTCCACTCTACGCTTGCCTCGGAGTGCTTCTTCAGCGTTATTCTTCAGCGTTCAGGGAGCAAGAACTCGTCACGGTAAAAAGCGGTTTCATGGTTATCATATGAAAGATTCTGTCTACACTGAGAGTATAGCTCAGTGGTACAGCATTTGCCTAGCATGCATGGGACTCTCATTTCAATCCTCAGTGCATGTGTGTGCACAAACACACACACATACAATACACACAAACAAAAGAAACATACTAATTGAACTATGCTACAAAGGATAGGCAGGTGTCAAGGTTGACCTTTATTCTGGATTTTGGAGCAAACCATAGGTAGGGTTAATGGGAAATGTAAGAAGTTCTTCCCTAGTCTAGTAAAGCAAATTTGGAACTGCTTAGCAGGGGATCCTTCCACCACAAATCAGAATATGGATTTTTAAAAATATCTTAAAAAGAGAAGACAGTTCGTGAAGATGTCTGGATCTTCTTGACATCAGATGCATTGTTTTTCTCTAGTAGAATATTAAATGGCCACAAGTCCATATGAGAAAATTCAGTTTCTTCCCCTGAGATATTCCTAAGAAGACAAAGACTCTTACTTGTGCCTTAAACAAATTTGACATATGGCAAAATTACTTTGTTTTTACTCTGTTTCAGGAAAAAAAAAATCAACTAAGTGTATTTCTTAAGAGAAAATTATGTCATTATTCTCTGCATAAGTATAGTAGTACAAAAGTGAAAGAAAATGTTGAAATGAGCATCATATAATTAAATGATTATTAGAATTTTTGTTTAAATTTTCATTTCTTAGAATGAAATTGCAGTGCCTTATATTTCCTTTACTACATCAACTGCTAAGAATGCTTTTGATTGAAAATGCAAGTGTGGGGTAAAATCTTTCTGATAATTTTAGTAAATATTCCCAAAGAATTAGCTTTATAAATGCTAATAAATTGTATGAAGTAAAAATGTGGCAGGTTTTTGATTGTGTTGCATAGTTCTTACTGTGTAATAATATCACCACCTTTTAAAATTCTTGAGTTGGAAAAATAATAAATTTACTTTCAAAATTGGTGTGTGTGATATTGGATAGCCATAAAGATTTTGATGACTTTTTATATTTCTTTGGCAATTAGTTTACAGTTTAGTTGCTCAGTCAAAAACAAGTTCTCTATTGCTTAAGTTTGGAAAAGGGAAGCATTTATAAAACAGTGTAGAATGTCAAAATCATAATTCAGTTGTTATAAAAACTGAAATTCAGGCAGCCTGTGAAGGACTACTATCATGTTTACTCATCTCCTACCATATATAAAGCAAGTAATTAAACAATTTCCATCTATGTCTGAAATGGCCCACATGAAAATCACTTAGGTTTCTTGTAGAAGCAGATGTGGTGCTAATGTATGGGACATAAATTTACATAACATCTACCTACATAAACATGCACTTATTATTTAAATTCCCTTATCAGAAAAGTTAGAAATTATATGCTTGAGGAAAAAAAGAACTGAGCCTGACCAGAATTTTATAATAAAAATCCTAATTGACTTAGCTATTATGGTAGGTTTTAAGTTATATTATACAACTCCACCACTTAACTAGCTGTTCCAACACTTTTTCAAACATGACTTATGCCAAAAATCAATTCTGCCACTTATTACTACAAACCAGAGGGGAAAACATTATGCAATACTTTTAAAGACTCCAATTATAAACTGAAAAGACAAATGTTATATTATGATGTTAACTACATAACAATATAAGATACTGAAAATAAGAGACATCAAATGATCATTTGCATATTTCACTCCATTGACTTAAAAAACCTCTAAAATTGGGTTAAACATGCAATTCTTCAAATTTGATTATAACCACTTTTAATATATTGTGTATTATCAGATTGTCAATATTGGTGGTGAAATGATGCAGGATAAATACTTATAGTGATAAATAGTTATCCTTAAGCTGTAATTTAAATTGTGCCATGCTATTCCCAATATTCCCAATATGTATTTTCTGAATTACAGTTTCCATATAATTCTGTCTTTTCCTCTGATACTGAATAAAAAGATTGTTAGGAAAATTGTACCCTTTCAAACTTCAGTATTAGTCATTCAGTGGTATTTTCTTTATAATCATATATATAAGGCAAAAGATTGTGTCCCCTTATTGATGCCTCAGGGAAGAGCTAGTTACAATTCAGTCTGTTTCTAAGAGGTTTTCCTTACTTGGCCACTGAATGGCTCATTTATTAATAGTATTATCATTATTTAAATACTAAATATGAGATTTTACATATATTCTTCAACCTTTTGCATTCACTAGTCAAAAGAAAATTATACATCTTTGTTTAGAATATATAATATAAGCAATACATGTTTTTATTCAAAGGCCAATATCAACTTTTAGGTAGCTCAGTAACAATTATCATGTCACTTGCAAATTTTCTGTAATGTATTGCCTGTCTTCCCATTGATAGATCTTGAATATTAAATGAACTTTAATTTTTCTGTTTACTTTGTAATTTAAGGAATTACATAATTCCTTTAAACAAAATTTCAAGTTTATATCTTCCATGAATGCTTATGCACATTTGTATAGATTTTAAAACAAGTGAGATCTCAAATGAACTAATTTTTACAGTTATTTTTTTTAAATCTCCTTTTCATTAAGTCCCTAACACTAAGCCTCCCTCAGACAGTCATAAAAATTTACATGTCTATATATACAGGAATGTTCTTGTTTGATAATTAGTATACTATTTTTTCCCACATTTTTGTGCCATTTAAGGTGCATTTCATCTTCCAATTAAAAAAAAAAAAGATCCTTTTTCTCAATGCCTTAGTGTAAGAGCCTTAATGAGGAGGTAGCTAAGATGGCGGCTGACTAAGAGCCAAAGAGGAGACGTTTAATTGTTTTCTCCTGACCTTATTGTAATCAACTAAGAATCTTTCTGTACCTGTGAACACTGTGTAATGCACCTGTAAGTTGAGCTTGTGACACATGTATACTTGTTAAGGTGAAGGGTATTTAACCAGGTAGGGTTGGAGTTGGAGAGAGAAGTCAGAAGAGAAAGCAGAATAAAGAACCTACTCGTTTCCAGTCTGCCTCCGAATTCTTTCCCGCGGTATTGTTGCTGCAGGAGGCAGCAGCTGCAGGTGGCAACACCTTAGAAAAAGTGTTGCTCATTATCTCATGCAATAAGAAATTCAGTTTTAAATCAGGTTTATTATCTTTAAAAACAAGCTGTTCATAATAACACTTATTTTGTGTCAGACCATATTCAATTGTCTTTATGTATTCTTAGTACCATCTAAAAATTGCTATTATTATTTTCATTATTGGTGAGGACACACAAGTAAAGAGACTGTTGTTGTCTTCTTCAAGGTCATTCTTTCAGTATGAGTTGGGGCTTGGACTTGAGATCAGGCATCTGGTACCAGATCTGTGCTCTTAACGACTTTAGTTGAGCATGTGCTACAGAATGCTCTTGGGGATCCAGGCCCCCCTGGTTCTTGCATGTGATCACCCTCGCATGTGGCTTTGTCTTCATAGAGGTAAGACAAACAATTAGCATCTGAATACAAGGATAATGTTCCAGACAAGAAAAAAGGCAGAGGTGTATTCCATACCCTAGGCCTTATTGTAGACTCTCTTTGTCAATACTGGGATCTGTTCAGTCTTCGGGGCTGAATTCAGACCTCCGTTCACCAGACCTAGATGTTTTTCAGTTTTACAAATCAAGCATAAACTGATCACTGTTTTAGTCTGAGCAACTCTAAAATAAATTAACTTCCACTAGGGACTCCTCCAGGCCACACCATTTTTATTAACACTTTGATCTTATTTCCTATTAGGGGGCCATACTTACATGATCTTTTACTTATGTCATTTACATTGAAAAAGAAAAATGTTTTCTATTGCACAAACAACAGCTCTGGATCTTTTTTGCCTATAGATAATAAAAATTGGCACTTTCTATGACACTTCTACTTCCTTTATTAATGATTTCCAACACTTTGTGAAAATAAATATATTCTGGAGTCTCTTAAGGGATGTAGTTTGAGATAAGCAGATGCATATGATAAATCTGCTCCATAATCGCTTTCTTGATAACTGTTAAGATTTGTTACTCTATATCCTCCGAGATGCTTTACTAAAATAACAATTTTGGTACTTCATCACACAATTTAAATAGACTTTCTGGAGGTGAAGACTGGAGATTATTTCTTTTTAGATAGCACTTTAGTCACTTTCACGTACACCTAAATTTATTAAGGATGTGATTCCACTGTATTATTTGCATCTAATTCACAGGATAAACAACCACAGCTATTCCATATCTGATGAAACTAGTATACTTTTCTACTTGTTCAAGAATTGCTGCTTGAGTGTAGATTAACTATCAGATACTCATTTAAGTTCGTAGATATATCCCAGAATAATAACAACAATAGGATCTGTATATAAACAAGCTCATGATTTTTTTGCAATTATATTTTACTGAAAAAAAAAAAGTAGTTTTACTTAGTTTAGTATCCTCAAAACTGTTTCCACAATTCTTCCCAAGTTTCAGCTGGGAACAAACATTATCTTCAAGTTTGTGTGTTAGGAATTTCTAGAATATGCTAGAATCTTATTCTGGTTTTGTATTTATAAACTTTCAGTGATTGTGCAGTGTGATGAAAGGGTGGAGAAAATTTGTAGGGAAACAGCCTCCGTAATGACTGTAAAGTTTATTTAAGAGTTAGAATCAAAATAACAGCATTTTAGTTTGGAATTCACCTTTTCTAAGATTGTAGTTGTGTGTGATATGATACTCTTTAAATACATTTGTAGATATTCTTTGGTCATTTGCCCTCATCTGAAAAATAAGAGTTTTGAGGTTATTTTTTTTTCCTTTGGTATTTTCCCCATTCAATCAATCAACTTACCCCAAAGTTCTTGATGATCATTTGCTGTTTGCTTTGTTCTATAACAACAACAGTGCCTTGATTACCTGAAGACTTAGACACTACTTTCTTCATGATAACACAAGAAAACTTAGCTGCTCATCCCTACGTGCCATAAGTTAGAACTATATATTAACAAAATCTAAGATGTTATATACATGTATATATATATATTAATGAGATCATATAACTAGTATAATCTCTACATTACTGTGAAGTTTCATGATCAGCAGATTTTTCTAGAACTAATTTTTGTTTTGATCAAGGATTTTAGATGTAAGTGAATGAAAATGATTCCAGTGACTAAGCAGGATATGTGTATGTACAAATATATGAGTATATATGTATAACATGCATGTGTGTGTGCATATGTGCATGTGCAGGTGTGTTAGTATGTGTAAGCAATGAATACACATTTCTAGAAATTGGAGAACAAAACTCAATCCAAGCTGCTTGAAGCAGCTGGTATTACATTTATAAGTGTGATACTATAGAATTGACCCAAAGAATCAAAAATGGTAAAATTGGTTCTCATGTCAGGTCTTGGATTTATTAAACTCACCAATTCTTTTAACAAATAATTACTCATCTGTGTCTGAAACTCAATTTTGCCAACATTAATAAGCCCACACTTAGATATCCTTTGCCTCAAATACTAGGAAAATGGAATCAACAGGGAGTCCCCTTCATCAAGTTGCATTCTTCTGCATTTAAGTTTTGCACAAGTGATTGTGATTGAAGTTGCCTAGCTCGCATGAATATAAATTAGCTTCAATGGTAGCTAGAAAAGATCCTCTGTACTCTGTGTCTTCCTCCCTGGGAACAGAGACTCATAAGCATGTAAATTTTTAAAAAGATAGCAAGGATATTCAAAGACCAAGAAAGCATAATTGAGTCCCTCTGCAATCTTGCAGGTCTGATTTCATGATAAGTTTTTCTGCAGTCTCTAGAAATGAAAACTGGAATCTTTTATGACCTATTGACAGCTGCTTCCCAGGCTACTTTCCTTAGTAAGCCTCCACCACTTGCATGTTCTGAAGTTCTACATTGTGGGCACCTGTATCCCTAATGCATACACACCACTGAGTGCTGAGCACCTACTCCTCCACAAGAATCTGGAGGTGACCAGCTGCTTGTCTCGAAATACTGGAGCAACTCTAGCCCAAACAAATCAGCCAACTTCTCTGTGGTCCTGTGGATTAAGCCAATCCTCTGTCAAAAAATGAGTCCTTGACAAGAGTGCCCTTCCCTGGGTTTTCTCCCCTCAGTCCCAGCATGTCATACAAAATTTCTTTATATATTATTGTTACTCTTTAATTGCACTTAGAAATTATCTATATTAATCTTCTGCTTGATTTAGTTCATGATTTATATCTCCTGATCAAATTCATATTGCTATTCTATACATTCTAGATGTTTGCTTCACTTTGTCTCCTCTTTCTTCTTTCTTTTCTTTCAATTTCAATTTGGAGAGACTTTAGTAGGGAGTTACAGAAAAATTATTTTTGAAAAATTCACACACAAATTATACATTCAATTAAATGAATTGATTAAATGACATAAAACTCCGTAGCATTCAAAAAGTGCAAATTATAAAACAAGTTCCTATATGATTTAGATTGGTGTTGTCTAATACATTCAACAAAAAGAATTATACATTTTAATATCAGTTTTTCTGTCACACTAGCCATAACTCAATCATTCATTAGCCAATTATGATCACATTATGGAGAGCAAAGATCTCAAACATTCCAATATTTATAGAAAATTCCATTGGAAAAATGTGGGCCTTCTTTCTTTCTTTCTTTCTTTCTTTCTTTCTTTCTTTCTTTCTTTCTTTCTTTCTTTCTTTCTTCTTTCTTTCTTTTTTTTTTCTTTCCAGGCAATTAAACACAGGGCCACTCTACCCATGAGATACACCCTAAGCCCTTTTTATTTTTATTTTATGATAGGGTTGCTCTAAGTTGCCTAGACTGACCTGGATTAGCAATCTTTCTGCTTCAGTATCCCACATCACTGGGGTTATAAGCATGTTCAAAATTGTGGTTTATAGTTGGCAGAAAATTAAAAATACATCATTTCCATGATAACACAAGGAGACTATTAGAGAAGAGGAAGAGGATCACAGGAAGTGGGGGGGGGCAGAGTATGAGGAAGTGGATTTGATCAAAGTATGTTTAATGCATGTACAAATATGTTACAATGAAACCCATTATTCTGTATAATTAATATGCCCTGATAAAAAATAAGTCTTTTCATTATTAGACAAAGGACATTTTATTATTTTTCTCACAAGAAAATTATTCATACATTTTTCCTTACCCTTTCATTTTTCACAAAGTATTAATGAGGAAACACTTTTAAGTATACATAAAAATATACAAGCTCAAATACATGCCATTTTGTACTATAAAGATGCATGTGAGTTATTAAAATAAATTATCACAAAGGGAACATTATTTAATAAATTATTATCAAAAGGGAGTTAAATGAAACTACTAAATTAACTTATTAGTGTATTTGATTAAAATTAGAATATATTTATCGTGTACAAAATTGAAGAATATACTTTATAAAATAATACATAGTACTAGATAGCCCTGTCAATAATATATGACCACATATCTTTAAGGGAGAGATCAGAAAAAAACATTCAAATAGTCACAATAAATGATTATACCTCTGTGGTTAGAAAAAGGTAGTTTTCTTTTTAATGTTTTTGTGAATTTTAAATTGAAAGATTTTTTCCCCCAGTTAACATGCATTACTTGTGAAATAAATGGCTTATAATGTAAAATCTGGTCACTTTATTCTCACAGAATGGACTTTTGGACATACACACTATGAATGTTTGTTTCTCATTAAGTAGAAATACTATTGAATTTTTTTGCTTGCACTTGTTACTTTCATTACTTCTAGCTTTAGGGTTAAAATAACCACAGTAGTACATGTCACATATAATAGTTCCTCGAGTAAATTAGAAACTTGATAAACGGGTTTAAAATGTAGTTAAAAGAAGTTTGTTGCAGTTTATTAACTCACAAGTCCCAAGAAAAATGTACTACTTTCTGCACTATTGGGACATGTTTTATGGAGTTGCACAACCTTGAATTGATAGTGTCTTCATTTCCTTGAAAGATGTTAGTTTACCCTTCTGGGTTGACTTCCTTTTTCAGGAAATACTTTAGAAGATCTCTATGTCTTTGGGGAGACGTGGCATCTGACCTTTGCTTTCATTTAAACATAACTTTGTCTCCTCACATACACTCAATTAAACGCTTGGTTCTTTCTCCTTTCCATTATCGTCATCAATAACGCTAGAAAGTCCCATCTTCATTTTCACAGGTAATTGAATTGGTGAATTATTTTCACATTAATCTGGATTTTTTTTTAATGATCGTTTCCTTCAATGCAACTTCCAACCTTAATGTTTTTTTGTCTCTTTTCCATAATTAAATTGGACATGATTTCTTAGAATCTTGAAAGTAGAAGATTGAAAAGCACCACTGCTTCCCATGAGGTCAATGAAGTTTAGTGCACTTTATTTTTGCCAATAAATTCCTACTTGTCTTATTTTATGCCCTCTTAAGAACATGGAACTATTGAATGTGAGGGTATTTTTAAAATCTTTCTTTGTATGTTCACTTCTTCCAGTAGCAATCCATGGTAGAAATAACACATAACTGAAAGAAATTCAAAGGGACTGCATAAGCCATGGGATTTTGTACCTTACAACAGTTATAAAATGATCAAAATATATTCATGTATGTTGTTTAAGAGTTTAAACATATGATAAAATGTCCTTATAATTATAGCTGGTTATTTAAGTTAGTTAGGATGTAGTTCCCTGGGCGGGGGTGGGGGGGACACATAACTCATTTTGTTGAAGTTATTCTTTCTCAAAAAGATAAATTGTAATTATATGTATGATAAATACTAAAAAAGAACCCAAAGTGTATTTTTAATATTTTTGTTTGCTAAGTGGAAATTTAGTTCATTCATGAAGTATTTGCATGAATTTGAACAAACTCTATGCATAAAATTTTCATTTACAATTCTAATTGTTTCAAAAGAACAAATCAAGAATAATGAAATGCCAATAATTATTAAATTACTATCTATATTAATCTTGTTATATAGAAGAGAGGAATGTTAAATGATTTACTTGGATTGTCAAATGTGCTAGGTAAATGCTGAGATATAATTCATCCAGGAAACTCTAAGTAAAATGATATGGCTTGGGTACAGGATGCATATCACGGTTTAGTAGGAAATGAGATTGTTAAAGTAGTCAGGGGTTATAAATTGATATTGTGTCCAGACCATAATGTTGCAAGTCTTTCTCATTGGTTGATTGATTGCTTCATTTATTTATTCATTCCTTCAATGGTTATTTATTGAGTCTCTATTATATAACATGTATTTTACCCAGCACTGAGAACGTAGACATGAGCAAGAAAAACTCAGGGCATGTCTTCAGAATCCGTGTGGCTGTACATTAATATCTTACAAAAAATAAACTAAAAACTACAGTTGAAAACTACCAGTGACATAGACATCCAAGGTCACTAAGAAAAGTATAAAGTCCATTGTTTTTATAAATTTTTAATAGAATTTGCTCTCTCACATATAAGTAGTTGTTAAAGGTCCCAACATTTATTAAAATGTAAAGTATTTTTAATTATACTTTAAAATAGTCATTTTTATGTCACCAGGTTACATTTGTATTCTTATCAATTTGCTCAAAGTACAATTTAGGTAAATTAAAATTAATCTATTAAGTGCTTAATTTTGGTAGTTTGGTCTTTCAAGTAACAGGTCTATCTTGCTTTTAAAGAGTAATTTTGAAGAATTTAAGGAAATAGTTAAAATGTTTTCTAAATTGCTGAACTTCTTTCTGTCAGAAAAAATATAATGTTATCTCAATACATTCTAGGATTTCCTAAATATTTATTTTTATCATGTCCAGGTCAATTGAGGCTTAATTGTCTACATCACATCAAAATGCGTGAAAGGAAAGCATCTGTTTCCTCTCCTCCCCTCCCCTCTTCTGTCTCTGTCTCTGTCTCCCCCCTCTATTCTTCACTGAGCTCTTCACTGAGCCATAAGAATCTCTACCATTAGGTTTGTGATTACTTTTTCAAAAGACAACATGTTTGTAAATATGTTTCAATGACAAAATATTTCAAGGTCTATTATACAGAAGAACTGCATGAATAGTCATATGATGAATTAGCTGATTCTTAACAATCTGAGAGTAGCTGCACTTTTAAAATCAAGTCTTGGTTAGTAGTTTTTATCCTTTGTCAGCTTTTTTGTTACTGGATTCCTTTTAAAAATACAAATTACTGTGTATCTTGTGATAACTAGAATATAGGTCATTTGAATATCTGAATCAATTATGATTCACTGTAAGTAAAATTGGCTTTGGAACTTGAGTTTCCATATCACTCCAATGACTTTAAAACTTTTGATATTATTTATATGTCTGCTTATGGTTTTTCATAGTTATAGCATTAAAACATAGAACCATTTATATTCAAATTCTTAAAAACAATGTCTCATTAAATTGTATGTATCTGTTGCTTAAACTTTAGAATTTTAAATGATGAAAATAGCTTTTGAACCAATTTAGTTATTTTAAATATCATTCTTTAATATCCAATAATATTTATGATAAAGTTAAGCAATGATGATTTCTAGAAAAGAGCTTTTTCCAGTATTCAATTATTTCTAATTGCTGTCACTGATCATGGACACTTTGAATACTTTTATTATAAAACAATCTCTTCTTTAAGTTTCTTGGCAGTAGTATGATATGTAACCAATAATGATACATAATGGAAAATATTAGAAAAAGCACCATAAGTAATGTTGTCTGATTATATATAAGAGAAACTGATTTTTTTTAGTTTAAAAAAAATGGTGTTTTGGAAAAACACATTATTGAAGCTTAAATGGATTTATAGTAGTTTTCTCCTCCATATTAAACTAATGTGCTATAATGGTACATAAATTTATGTATTTCAAACACAGGAATGTGTTTGACTGCTCATATACTTTGCATTTTTACAAAGTTCAGACAATCCTTGCCCAGATTAAATTTATTAACTTCTACTTGAAATTTTATTATCAGAAGCCTCCAAAATTCTTTAAGAATGATTTTCTAGCACTCATTTCTTGGGTCAATAGTAAAACTACCCAGTTGATATTGTCCCTTTGTCAATAAATTTAGCTTTGCTTGGTCAATGGATTCTTTATCCTTTGTCTTTGGATGTAGGAAGGCTAGTATTAGAAACTAAGTATATAGTTGGAGTCACATAAAATCATTAACTTACCATGTGTCAAGCATTAGAGCTAAACTTCCAATTAAGAAATTCCAATTCAATGACCTCAGTAATTTTTTTTCTATCAACCTTATCTTAATGTTAAATTCCATCCCTGTACAGGTTAGAAGCAGTTTCCTGTCATTATTAATAATTTTTCTGGCAAATATCCCCAACCATGTTTTCTTCCTTCTTCCATCCTATGGTCTTCCATAACACTAACTTTCTACTTGAATTTTGCTATCCACCTTTGCCATATCTGAATCACATATTCTGAAATTGCTAGCGAAGGTAAGAAAACTAAGTTTACAATGGGCCATTCATAATCATCTGCACAAAATTCTACTTCAGAAACAAAACTGCATAGAAATCTTACTATTATTACCCACTAAGTTGATTTTTTATTCTATCTCATGATATATATTTTAAAATATTTGAGACTTCCTTTCCTCTACTATCATGGAAGACTTTATTTTTCATTGAGAAAATAGATGACTTTGACTATAACTTTCCCAATGAGAAAATCTTCAAAATTATATGTGTATGTGTATGTATGTTTGTCTGTTCTCATGAATAAAATACCTCTGCTATTTAAAAAGTCCAGTCTCTCCATATGCAATGATAAATCAATGGGAAATAATGTCTAAAAACTAAAAAAAAATTTTTTTTGAAAATACAATTTTGGAATGTTTTCTTTGTAAACAGCTTGTGCAATGCTATCATCTTCTGATTCTTTTTGTATTTGTTTTAATTAGTTATACTTGACAGTAGAATGCATTTATGCACTGTGATATATCATACATAAATGGGATATAATTTCTCATTTTTCAAAGCATACATGTTGCAGAATCATATCGGTCAAGTAGTTACATATATATATGTGTATATATATATATGTGTATATATATATATATATGTGTATATATATACACACACACACACACACACACACATACAGTAATAATATCTGTTTCATTCAACTATCTTTCCCATCCCCACATTTCCTCCCTTCCCTTCCTTCACTTCCCTCTACATAATATAAGGTAACACTATTTTTTTTCCCTAGTGCCCCCCCCTCCTTATTGTGAATTAGCATCCTAATTTTGAAAGGTAGAATTTAAGTTTATCTAATGATGGAAAACAAACTAATGATTTGTTTTTCCTTGAATTTGAAATGAGCCTTTCTAAATTTTTCTTAAAAAACAACTTTCAAAAAAGGAAACGAGTACCTAAAATTTCAGGACATAAGATTGTAGTGTCAGGAAGACACAAGTTAAGAATGCCTCAGTGGATATAAAATATATAAGATTCAATGTATGACTGACTGTCCAATTGTCCAATTGAAAATGTTACTTTTAGAAATTTATTCTACCAGTCATACTATTTAATTGGTATCATTAGTATAAAGAACTGATCTTTTTTCTTTTACTACAATTCACCTATTTTTATTTAAGGTTTATTACATGCCTAAGAGTTCCTTAAAGCCAAATTATAATTTTACTTTGTTATATATAAACCAAAGCTATTACCTTAATTTGTACTCCCTTGGGCATGTATCTCTAACATATACATTTCAGGTATATGTTTTCACATTGATACACCAGCAGAAGTACCAGAATCTGGGCTGCCCTTGGAAAACCTGTTTGCATTTTAAATCTTTTTGTGTTTTCCTTATTTGTTTCCATTTGAAGTATTTTTTTAAATTTAAATTAATGTTAAACTAACACAAATGAAACATAATCATACATATTTATGAGGAACGTTGTGATGTTTTGATACATGTATGCATTGTGTATTGTATAAGTTACGATAAACATGTATCTTCACAAACATTTATCATTTCTTTATAGTGTTTTCTTTCTGTTTTTATTATACAATGTAGACTAAAATAAGAGGGATGGAATGTGTATAGGAGAAAACAAATATATACTACTGATAAGATATTAATTTATATGCATATAATTTCATACTTAGGGTATATGTGATGATGAAGAATACCTTAACTTTCTGAGTTAAAATTATTTTTCCTCAGTATGAAGATCTTTCTGTCAATTGAAACATTAGTTATAGTTACAGTAACTGTATAAATCAGATTTGATTGGCACTAAGTGGAGATTCAAGGGTGTGAAAATATTAACATTGTGATAAGTCTCTTCAACTATAATTAATATATAAGCAGATCTGGAAGGGAAAATCATGTTTGAAAATGACTTCAATCTTTTTTTTTATATTAAATATAATCATAGATGTTCATCTCTAAAAATTTTAAATCTTACCCAAAATTATGAAGCATAATAATTATTTTAGTTATTAAGAAGTCTATACCAAGATAGAACTCAATAATCTTCATTTCACTTTCTCCTTCTACGTCAGCTAAAAACAAATATTATTCTGAAAAATAAAACAATGGTAGTCATGGGAATAGTAACTACTTTTGGTGAAGAAAGTGTTGTTCTATGACAGTATGGTGTATTTTGAAAGGTATAAGGTACAGCCTAGAGCTGTTGATTATATCACATCAGAAAGCAATAATTCTATCATAAATAATATTTTTGTCATTATTTTTGTCATGGGATCCTGAGGCCAAATGATACAAAAAGTGAGATTCGGAGACACAATTGATTGAACAGGTACAATACCAGTAATAGACTAACATTCACTGTATTCCCTCTGACATAATCTCTAGAGGAACACGGAGACAGAATTGGGTTGATAAATATTTCAAATAGCCATTATCTAGTAGTTCTGAGAGCTTCTTATTGATAATATCAAGGGCTTTAAGGAAGTGTTCTGCATAATAAGTGTGCAAGTACAGATATAGAAAGGTCTTTGAAGGATAATGCTTTTTATTATAACAGATGGGTTATAGGAAAGATAGTGAGTAGTTTGCCAGGGATTAAAACTCTGCCAACTCTGTGAGTCTGAATGTTAGATTTTAAGTTAATCAGAATATTTTGAGAATTTGTCCAAACATAGAAACACCTGAAACTTCAACACTGAATACATTTGCATAAATCACACTCAAGGAGTCATCTAATTTTATAATACATAACCCAGTAATACTCATACTAAGGCCTGTAGAGGAGATAGATCACTAGCCTTAGATTAAAGCGTTATAATTTTGTATAGTTGGATGATCATCTTAATGAAAGTTGGTATATTGACCCTGAAAGATTTTATGCAAGGTCAGAGGAAGCATAATAATAGGAAATAAATATAAAACCTATAATATCTCCTTGTTACACAGATTTGGTAGATAAGTTGTCTCACATATTGAACTTTTATTTCCTTATTATTTAGCAAGCCAAATATATTTAATCAGAAAACTGACATTTTAAATAAGTTTATGGAACTATCAATGAAAAGGCTCAATGTATTGAAATTAATGAAGACTTCAGTGATGGCCATTCACTGAAAACGAGAGGGAAATTTCCAGGCTGCCATGTAAGCTTTGTAAACAGAACTGGCATATTATCTTTTTGGCATTTTCTGTACTTTTGTTTTGAGTGTTTCCATGAATGTGTGTTTCCATGTGTTTACAAGGTGTGTTTACAATCATTCATTAATTCATAATAGGTCTTCCTTACCTTCCTATTGTTTGAGGTAAGCATTTTTATGTAATACAGCAGCTAATAAAAAAAAAAAAAAAACATTTAAGTAGAAAGCTTCAACTGATTTTTATCATTTTTATATATATGTGCATATTAAATATTTTATATATAAATAATATGTGCATAAATAATACTATACTTATAAGTATACATACATACATTCAGTATTTTAAGAATTAGGAGTCATTCTTAGTAAAATCTGGCAACAATATACTTTTCAAGCAATTAAATAATTTTTATAGTAACTATATTTTTTTTGAATTTCTAAGACTAGATGTATATGAGGCAACTTTTATTATCTATGCACCTACACACCTACCTACCTAACTACCTGCCTGACAGACTGCTTTATCTAAGGCACTGATAATAGTAGTCATAACTGAAGAAAATAAATAGCCAAATTTAAAAATAGTCATGTGAATTTAATAAAACTTTCTCAAAAAAGACATACCTATGTTCAACAAACTTATGGAAAAAAATCAATATAATTAAAATTCAGGGAAATGCAAATCAACACCATAATGAGATATTATCTTGCCATAGTTACATGGCTATTATCAAAAATACAAAAAATAAGAGGTGTTGATAAAGATGCACAGAGAAGGGGACTCTCAAATTAATGGTGTAAATTTGAGTTAGTAGAGTCACTATGGAAAACATTATGTTTGTTTATCAAAAAAAAAGAAAAGAAAAAGAAAAAAAGGATAAGAGGAAAATAACACTATTGGGTATATATTTAAAGGAAATGAAATTTTATATTAAAGAGATATCTAGCCTCTCATGTTTATTGATGCCCTATTCATAATAGCCAACATATAAAATTATCTAAGGTATCCATTGATATGTGAATAGATGGAGGAAACAAAAATGTATAAACACAGGAAATGGTATTTAGCCATGAAAAATGGAAATATTGCCATTTCTGATAATGTTAATGATCCCAAGGGACATTATGCTGTGAGAAATAATGCAGGCACAGAAAGATAGATGCCATATATCCTCATTCATTTGTGGAAGACAAAAATCAATTGCAGAATGGAGTGGAAAGACAGACTGTTAACATAAGTAGCATTCTGCCAAATGAATTTGAAAATTTTAACCTTTAGAGTAGAAATTGGAACTGAATGAGAAGGACAAACATCAGATTTCGATGAAGAAAATAAATCAGAAATTTAGGTCATATGGTCAAAGTAGAAGACTCTAATCTGATGAGAAAGTGTCCTCCAATTTATTGGAAAAAGTTTGTTAATCTTTTTTGTTAGGAGAAAAAATTTTCCCCAAATGCTTACTTATGAAGTACATCAAAACACACATGTATCAAACATTTAAGTTAGTTAGAACAGGAAGGAAGAATTAGTATCGCATCACTCCGAAGTGTCACCATCTCCAAGTACCTGACATTTTGTGAATTGGTCTCCTATTATAACAGTGTTTTTTTGTTTGTTTGTTTGTTTTTTGTGCAAAGATGGTCCCACTTGGATTTTGGTGCTTGTGTAATAGTTGCAAATACCAGAGCTGATATTTTTGTGCTGTGACACTCAGACATAAACAATCTACTGAATAGATCTTCTTTTTTGTACAAGAGTGGATTAGCAGTAGGGTGGCAAAAGAGTCTGACACATGATAACAATAATATAATAGTATTAATAATCATGTAACAACAAAAACCTCAATGTTAGTGCAGCATTTTTCCCAATACACTGTCAAGTACTGATTAAATTTGCAGCAGGAACCTGCCTTCTCCCTGAGAATCCTGGTTCTTCCATAAACACCTAGGAAATTCCAGATTATTATTTTACTTCTGCCATGTTTAAGGCTCTTTTCTCTATAAAATGTAGCTAATTACCTGGAATAGCATCTGGCCTATATGTGGGCACTTTGTTAGGTCTGCTATTTTCATTGTTATGACTCTGCATATAATTATTATTAATGCTTAGATTTGCAATGAGTATTAATTTATGCATAAGGAGCTTAAAATTTGTCTTGCTTGGTTTAAATGCTCCTGGAATGTTAGTATAACTTAAACACATTGCTTAAATATCATGCCAGCTCCTATAGGTGGATTTCAATTCCAATCACATTTTATACTAGGTATAAGAAAATTGGTAGCTATTGATATATTATTATAATTAGAACTTGTACTACTTTTTCAATGAAAGTTTTTTCTAGGATCATAATCACAATACCTGAGGATAATGTCCTCCAAATTAGTAATATTTAAATCTTTTGCCTTTTTAAAATAAGGAGTGGTACACATTCAGCCATTACAAAGAAAGAAATTTATGATTTGGGATACTGAGGATGGAACTGGAAGTCATTATGTTTTTGATTTTTTATTTGGGGTACAGGGATTGAACTTAGGAGCACTCAACCACTAAGCCACATTGCCAGCCCTACTTTGTATTTTATTTAGAGACAGTGTCTCACTGAGTAGCTTAGCACCTCCCTTTCACTGAGGTTGGCTTTTAAATCATGATCCCCCTGCCTCAACCTCTCCAGCCACAGGGATTACAGGCATGTCGTACTGCTCCTGGCTTGAAAGACATTAGGTTAAGCAAAATAAGAGAAGTACATAAAAACAAGTGCTACATGATCTTAATCTCACTCACACATTTTATCCAAAAATGTGATCTTGAAGAAATTGAGAAAAGACATGTGTACCGGAGTCTAGGGAAACTGAGGGAAGAAGGGTGGGAAAAGTTTGATCTATGGGTACAAAGTTACAGTTTGATAGGAGCAAGAAGTTCTGGCATGATACTGAATAGTAGCAGGAATACAGATAATTATATTCAACATTTCAAAAAGTTAGAGGAAATATTTTAAATATTCTCCGTAATGGAATGAAAAACTACTGAGGATACAAAAATGTTTAATTTGAAATAACACTAAATTATGCATGTGTTGAAACATCATATTACCCTGCTAATAATTGTTGGGTTGTTGTTTCATTGGAAAAAAAATGATTTAAATGTAAAAGTAAGGCGTGGTATGTGAATATTTCAGTGCAAAAGCTTGTGGTTATTTGTTCATGTGTAACTGGAAACTGTAGACAAGTTGTGCTTGCAGACAAGCATGGCATTTTTGTTGAGAAAAGGTTTACTGAGATTTTGAAAAACAATCAAATAGTTCCTGTGTGGCATAATTCCTTCCATCCAAATTCAATTCCACTAATTGTTATCTAGGGATACTGCTAATTATCCCTATGTATCTGAGATCTTACAAATCCATAATTTCTAACATTTTAAGGTTGACTCATGTTAATGTTAATCACTTATTCTCATCCACGTCCAGTGAAGGCGACAGAAATGGGGTTCCCGTCAGTAGATTGGGCTGTCTGAGAAATAAAAGCTAAGAAAAATGGAATGATGAAAAAAGCACAGGATACAGAAAATAATTTCAGAAAGTGGGGGCAGGATGGGCTAACTGATCACATTCTATACTCTGCTTATTTATAAATTAGGGACATCAAAGGCAGGGAGAAGATTTCAAGGGCAGAGTCTTGTTTCTTGGTGTCTTGCAGTCAGCAGGCTGATTGACATCTGGGGAGGTCACACCCATCTCAGGTGCTGTGTGGGCCAGGGCAAAGAGGGAAAGAGTTCACATTGTCCCTGGGCAATTAACAACAGGAAATGTCTACTGGCCATTCCCAGACACCAGATGTCTCTATCCATGTGGCTTCCATGTACAGTGACCCATATGCATTCCACGGATAGCACATGACAATTTATGTTGTTTTGTCAACCAATTCAGGTCTTCTAACACTTGCATTTATTTTCCAAATCATTGGGAATCCACAGTCATCTTTAAAAGGGTTATATCTACCACTGGCCCTTTTCTGACCTCTAACAATTCCAGGTCTCAGTTGTCATCAGCCTTGGTTTGAAGTCCTTGATCAACCAAACCATGTAGTTTTGTGGTCCATAATGACGAAGAACCATGTAGTATTGATAAAGAGATGGTTAACAGGCCTCTGTGCACCCATCTGATTTATTTTCATTGCTTATCCCTCAATGCAATGCTGCTTGGATCCTCAAAGAAAATACTATAACCAGTTAAAATAGATTACATTTTCATTAATGAAAACCACAATTGATAGATAAACAAAACCACAATCCTATGATTCTTTGATTTGATGATTTCTGTTAACATCGTGAAGATTTGAAAAGACTGATTTGCATCCTAAATTTAAATGAAACTCTTCATATTCCATCAGGCACCAACCCAGCATAACCAATCAGATCGCTCAACCAAAACAACTACAAATCATCTGTGGTAACTCTTTTTTCCATCTTTCATGCCAACATATACTTGAATGCAGGCAGATTGTTAAATAGATGAGAGATAGTTAAAACAATCATTTTTGTTGCATCATTTATATATTTGTTTCCTTTAAAAAATCATATGTTTTTAAGTAGTTTCTAATTTTCACTTCCTGTTTTATAAGAGTGAAAGTAAAAAGTAAAATATAGGAATACAAGCTCTAATGAATTGTGACAATTGATTTATAATTAAATCCTTCGTGACATAGCTAAAGAATGATGAAGACATATATTAAGCCACAATCATTTCCATACTGATATTAAATAAAGAAGACATCTCAAAAAAGCAAATGATTTGTGATTTGACTTTGTCATAATAAAAAACAACTGCATGTGTATACATGGTGCACACACACACACACACACACACACACACATATATATATATAAGTATATAGTTAAAAAGCAGTGGTTATGTATGGGAAATAGATTCATTGATTATTTAAATTTTATTCTTAACCCATTCTACATCAGCAGAACTTTTCCTTCTGTGTTGTTACAAGTAATTGGGAAAAAATAAAATTATATTGTCACAAAGATATATATGAATATATATATATATATGTGTGTGTGCGTACAATTAAGCTCAAAAGTTTCATATTAGATTATTTATTTAATTTTATAAGTGCATGTGAAGAAAGAAATCATCTTGTCATAATTAAAATTTCAAACAGGAATAAAGTTATTTAAATAGTAAATTTGCATTTCACATCAAATATGGTAATATAAGCTGCACCTGTATATTCAAAACACATTTAAAAAGGGACTGTTGGGTTTATCATAAAAAGTGTTAGTAAAAATATAAGATATCATAAACTTACTGGAAGCTATATGATATTATTCACATTTGAAGTAATCTATTCCACTTTTAAGTAGTATATCTGCTTTTTTATTTTCTTTTTCACACACTATCATATAATTTATTCCTTCATTAAACATACAAAAGTTGTGGTGATTTTTGACCTAAAAATAACTTTTAAAAAAATTACTGAATATCTTTTTTTTTGCTATTTAAAAATGATGATGGTTTTCTTCTTAGGACTTTAAGAAACTCTCACAAATAAAAACAAAGATTGTGCTTTACAATTTAGGCTAACATTTTTAATCTTAAAAGGATAAAGATACTCTGGTGAAACTATAATGGATTATAAAATTTAAAAAGTATAACTTTCATGCTGAATTGTTTAGTTATCTCAATAGTCATCTTCTAACAAACATTTAAACACATATAAAAGAAGGGAAAGATCATAAAAACACAATAATCACTACTTATATTTTTAGCTGAAACGAATGTAATATCACAGCATGGTTACATAAGTAGTTTTAAATATTCTCTTCTGTATAGATTTTATAAAAACTGCTAAGAGAAATAACTTGCATCTTAATATTATACTGGCTATGGGAGTCATTTTTAAAACTCATATGTGTGACTCAGGGAAACAGGTCTTTGTGTTACTTTCAGTAATTATCCTCTCCTAATAGGGAATGAGACACTAGATAAGAAATTTAAAGAGTTTATTTTAATAAGATCCCAATATTGCAATTCAATAATATAGCTGGATAAAATAGATTACATATCCTTCATTAATGAAAACCACAATTGATAGATAGATAGATAGATAGATAAAACCATAAAGTAATGATAATTTGATTTGATGATTTCTGTTAGCCTCATGAAGATTTAGAAATCTGGTTTGCCTCCTAAATTTAATTAAATGAAACTCTTCATCCTTCTAGCAGGCACCAACCCAGCATAACCAACCAAATTGCTCAAGCAAAACACTTACAAATCATCTGTGGTAGATTTTTTTCTCTGTCTTCCACACCACTGAATATGTCAAGCACTGAGCACAGAAACTAATGCTCAGCATGTTGTGCTAAATGAACATGAGGACTTTAAACATATTTTGGAAATTGCTAGATGGAAAATAGCTGAGAAAATTTACATAATTTCAAACAATTGATTGTTAATTTGGCAAAAAATTGCTCTGAACTAGATTAGACATTGAAGATAGCCCGCAAGTTAAACCTGTTTGAAATAGTTTGCCTTGTCTTTTCTTACATGGTGAGCAAAATCTTCCTCCTTAAGAAAAGGAAAGCTCTCTTCATTGAAAGCAGGCTATTCCATTTTACTTTGGGTTGAGTATTTATGCTTATTTATTTTTTAATTTACTTACTGAGGTATTATGGTAAATATAATATGATGAAGCAGGTTCATACTAAACATATCTCTGGGGAAATATTTGTAATGAAAAAAATGACTATCCCATTACTGCTCTTTAATAGGATATGAAGCAAAAAATATCAGGAACAGTGATATAAAATAATATACCTTATTTGTAGCCTGTGGGGAAACTTAAAATACTATTTCTAAAAACATTATCATACCTTTTGTATCCTCTCAGTTCAAGTTTTATCTCTGTCTCATTATTTACTTTAAAAAATAATTACTCTTAAGTTGGTTAATTATTCTGTTACACTACTCTATTTTTTACTTTGGCCATTCTTTCTTTCTTTTTCTTTTTCTTTTCTTTTTTTTTTGTTTTGTTGGTACCAGGGATTGAATTCAGGTGAACTCATTGGTGCTTAACCACTGAGCCACATTTTCAGCCCTTTTTTGTATTTTATTTGGAGATAGGGTCTTGCTAAATTGCTTAGGGCCTCACTAAGTTGCTGAGGCTGGCTTTGAATTAGTAATCCTCCTCCCTCAGCCTACTGAGCTGCTGGGATTATAGGCATGCGCCACAGTGCCCTGCTTGGCCATACGTTTCTTTTTATTATTGCTGAAATATTATGTTATGTATTTTAAAGTTTTCTATATAATATTTTACTTAAGAATATATCTACAAATGTTTATATATGCATAACAATCCATATATTTTTCTAATCTAATAATATCATTGTACTTTATTTCTGAACTTTTAAAATTTTTATGGTGTACGATTTTGGGTTCATTATCATTTAGTAAGTATATATTTCATGATAATTTATATTTTTATAACATACAAGAAAATTAAAAATACTCATTTTATACATTTATTTTGTTATGTTCAAAATTGACCTCTTTTAAGACTGCATTTAATTGGATTCTTCTTTATACTTTCTTATAAGTATATTTAAATATGTACTATTTATAATTGAAAAGAGTGTACTTTGGGTTGATAAAAGTTTTAAACCTATGTGTGTGTGTGAATGTGTGTGTGTGTGTTTATATATATTCAAATGAATCATTGCTTTGAACTGTGTAATCCTGAATAGTGAGATGCCTCTCTTGGAAACCCTTCTTCTGTGTGAGGGTGCCAAGGGAAATGTCCATTTGCAAGTGACTATTGTTGCTAGGGAGAATTCCATGCTTGTCATGGACTTTACTAGTTCAAAAGCCTTAATTCAAATCCTGACTGCCTGAGGTAGAAGAGATGGGCATAAACCCATGAGCCCCAACTAAGTTGGTTGGCTCACAACTTCCTCCTGTTTACCTCAAGATGCCTTTTCACTGTGAATCCCTTTAATGTTTAAAACCTATATAATATGCAGGTGGAGCCTCACTCCTCTTGCATCAGAACTCACCAGGGCTGATCCACCCACCAAATCCTGCTTTTCACCTGTAATTGAGTTCATCTTTATTTCAAATAATTTCTTAGTTTCCCAGTCTACCCACCACCTGCACCCAGAGAACTGTTGACTCACTGTGCAGATTGCAGTAACATTATATATATATATATATATATATATATATATATATATATATAAAATCTAGATTTATATTACATATGCATATATTCATCTTAATATCTTAATTCATTATGACATTATGGTATATAGTCATTTGTTGAGGACTTTTGCTATTGTAAAATACATTATGCCAGGACTTAGATTTTATGGTATAATTTATATATATTATATAATATCATCTCACTATTTATATATATATATATAAATTTTGTTTCAATTGACCTAAGTAAACCCCACATACCTCTCCAGTCACTATCATAACTACTTTGCATAACCTATCTTATCTTCTCACCATTTGAGTATTTAAACAGTGCATAGCCTGAAATACAACACTCTGAGCATGTCCTACTGCTCTAAGCTAGTCTTGCAGCTTTTACTCTGGAGGCATATAGACACTTTAGTTCTTTAAAATAAATGAACTTTCATTCACCTTTTTTTTTTTTTTTTTTTTTTTGGTAGGAAGGATTCTGGGGATCCAACCCACAGCCTCACTCTACCATTGAGCTACACCCCTACTCCACCAGTTTTCATAAATCTTACCGACTTCCTAGATTCAGTCTTCCATCTTTCTTCTTCCTCATATAGAATAAGATATAATAAAAATTGTTATATTTTCTAGCATGTATTACTAATGGGCTTCCCTATCAAGGGGAGATATTCAGTTAAATATGTCCTACTTGTTTTATTCTAGTGCTATTTGGGAGTTTTCAAATTTATGTGTGCCTACTTTCTTTTCAATGGGAAGTTAATTTAGAAATGGAGTAAATGCATGCTTCCATCCAGTTGCCTTGAATCTAAGTTCCCAAAGCCTATGAAAATATCCTGGTTCCATAATTATTCATCTGCTTACATTGTTCTACAAGGCCCTATATGAACTGATTCACACTTTCTTCTTTTATGTCATCTACTACTAATCTCTTTACTACATTAATGGGCTCACTCTATGGCAGTCACTCATATTACTAGTTGTTCGTAACAAATCAGGACTGGTATTGCTTCAGAATTCAGATAGGCTCTCTGCTTGTAATGATGTTCTTTAGATAACTGCATGGTTTAATGGTTTCCCATTAAGGCTTACCCAGAACACACCAATTTTAATACAATAGTATTAATTTAATACCAATAATGTGACTTTACTCTTGTTTTTTTGCACTTACCAACTTTTATTGTATTACATAAGCTTTTATATTTATTCGTTGATTGTTGTGAATCTCTCTCTTTCCACAAAATATTAGCTTCATTAGGGCTGAGTTCTTTATCTTCATGCTATTTATTTCAGTACCTAGAAATGCCCAATGAATGAGAATATTCTTGGAATTTTAATGGCAAATGGCAAAACCTTTGGGGTTCTCCATCAGTTGTCCTGCATAACAAAGCATACAGTATGGGTTTCCTCTTGGGAAGTGTAAGAGCAAGAATGGGCCAGAGCAAAACCAATTTGTCCTGTGTCACTTGTGCTCTATGCTACTCAAATGTTAGAAATGTAAAAGAGTTTGCAAGAGAACACATTCCTAAAGATAGGCAACAATAAGGGGAATAATAAATAAAAATAATATAGTTTGAAAGAAACTTGATTATGTGACTAAAGATAATTATCATCAATATAATTGTTCAAGTAGGACTGTAGCCATATTTTATGCCAAAACAAATCCTTATAAATACATGAAAGAATGACGATTTTTTTGAAACACCAGAAAATTAAGAAAATAATGTCTTATAAAGTTCATATAGCACGTCTTACTTAGTATATATACATCATAAGTGTAAAGTGTAAAATATATCATATACATGGGTGAAATCAGGATACAACACATCACATTGGTAACCACAAGAAAAATATAAAGTTATATTTATAACTTAAAGAGCCAAATTCAAAATTATGTTATGTATGAGGATTCTTTATTTTTAACTGGTTAATAAATAAATTATATAATTTTAGATAAAATATCACAAGCTTCAAAATGAATGATTGGACTTCAAGGAAAATCTAATATTTAAGCAAAAGCCTCACTGTATTTTATATTCTAAATGCTTCCAAATTCTTTTACATGAGATGCCACTTTATTTGACAAAAGGTGCAGATAAAAGATCTCATCAGACTTCTAGCCTGCCAAAGAGACTTACTACAGTAAGGAAGCTATAAACTCTGCATTGCACGTTAGCAGTTTGAGTATTACTTTGAATTACAACATTTTCAAAAGCTGACAAAAACCTAATGTAGACTCTTTGAACTAGAGTCACTCTAGTAATTCTCACAAATATTTTCTGGAGGGCAGATGATGTAGTGTAGTTAAAAATTTTGGACCAAGGACATGATTCCTCCCTGGCATTCAGGTATTAAACATGAATTATAGAAAGTGATTATCCTTGTCACCTTGCCTGAAGTAATGATGTTCTGGTTTTTACAGGGCTATCAAAAACCTGCTGTGTCAGAAATGAGTATGATTTCAGGCTATTAACAAGCACACAGATGTAAGGTCTTGATTCAAATCATACTTTGAAGATCTCTGAAAACATATAAAGCTAATTTAGAACTTTATATCATATGTTTACACTTGACATTAGAGCTTTTTGATATTTTATATTGCCTAAACAAATGAAATGGCTGCTGTAAGTATGGGAAAAAATTCATGTTAACTAAATTAATTGCTTAAATCACTAAGATAATAGAAGAAAAAATATTGGGATTACTTCATAAGCTTCATAAGTAATGGATGTAAGAAATATAACAAAAAATAATTTGTCCACATTTATTTTCCTCTATATGAGCCATTGTCTGTTAAAAGTGATATTTGCATTTTCAGTTAAAAGTAATAAATGCAATACTCTAGCATTAACTAATATCAGAGTGAGATTTGTAAAGATCTATAATTTGCAATTAAGCCACATGATTACTTTGGGGCATATAATTGGTATGGCATTTTGATTCTTTTTGTCTCATCTTATTTCAGGATGCCATTTAATTATTTTATAATGCTTAAAGGGGTTTTTATCATGCTATCCTGTTAAAATGTTGGTATTCAAATGTATTTCAAAATATTCCTAAGAGGAAGGACATATATTATTTCAATGAACAATAAATATATGGTGCTCATTCATTGCTGGGAAGAAATATTTTTTTTTTCTTAAATCCATTAAAATTTTCTCATAAAATATAAAAAAAATATGGACTGCACGTACCTGATTAAACAAAAATTAAGTAAACTGGAAGCTATCCATGAGTTAGTGATCTATGACTGATATGGGACAATTCCGGGAATAGGGAAATACAAAGGAGATGTGTTTAAAATCTTTCTTCATTCTTCTTCTCTAACAAATGCCAACAGGATTTAAGTCCTGAAAAACTGAAAAGACATGGACCAATTTTTCTTTCTTTCTTGTAAGAAACTAGTTGTTTCAGTGATTGAATGGGTGGCCCAAGGGAACTACTAGAACAAGAAGTGTACTTTTGAAACAGGACTAATGACTAGAAAAATATGTAATTCTGATGAACTAGTCTCTTTAATTGAAAACCTGCTTAAATATTTAGCTAAAAAAGTCAAAGTGAAGCGAATTGGATTAGACCAAATAGTGACTTCCTACCAAAAAATGTCCACAGTCTAATCTCCAGAACCTATGAATCTTACCTTACATGTACAAAAGGTACAAAAATTTAAAGGTCTCCAGAGGTCCTGGGTAGTTTGAATTTCTGTGTATGATTCCAGTGCAATCACATGTGTCCATAGAAGGATCAGGCATGTAAGTTTTGAAACACACACAAAGAGGGAAACTTGCAGAAGAGGAAACAGTAATGTGACCATAAGAAGAACAATTAGAGTCATGTGACCCCAAGCCAGGGAACCTCTGCAGTCAGGACAGCAGCCAAAGGCAAGGAACAGATTCTCCCTTAGAGACACCTTGATTTGTGTAAGCTGCCTGTCACGGCCAGCCACGGCGCCGCCACGGGAGGAAAATTCTCGGAGGCAGAGTATAGCTTTTACTACTTTTACTTCTACTTTCTTAGAGCTTAGAGAGGGAAAGAAAGATTTTTCTTCTTAGCTTAGAGTAGAGTAGCTTAAGTAAAGAAAGATAGAGCTTAGCTTTTCTTCTTAGCTTAGAGTAGAGTAAAGAAAGATAGAGCTTAGCTTAGAGAAAGACTAGAGCTTCTTTCTTCTCTCTTCTTTCTTCCTTCTTCTGTCTTCTGTCTTCCTCGGGAGCCTCGGCCTTACTCTGATCAGTCCTCTGGAGCCTCGGCCTAACTCTGGCCAGTCATTACTTCTTCTATCTGGTTTTCTCTTCTGTAACCGCTCTGCCTACGTTCTGGCCGCTCTGATTCTTCTGACCGACCGAGTGACTGCCCGGCTGACTGAATTCTTCGTTCTCCTAACTCGGACCGCTTTCACCCGGTTATATACCTTCAGGTTTGCGGGTGCCTACAGGTGCGTCACATACATATCAGGTGGAACTTATGGCTTCCAGCTAGCTACAACAGCCCTTCCTAATTAGGGCTCCTTCAGATTTGTACTTCTAATCTTCCGGACCATGAGAGATTAAATTGCTGTCATAATAAGCCTCCTAACTGTGTGTTCTTTTTAAATGACAACTGTGGGAAACTAATACAGATACTGAGTTGTTGCTGAATAGTTAACACCTAAAACTGTATACATAGCTTTGGAAATGAATGAGAGGTCAGAACTTAAAAGGAAACAAGGAGTAAGGCAGATAAATGTGTATCATCTTAAAAAAATGAATATGGTCATGAATGGAATGCTGGTTAGGACAAGAGCACAAGGTTTTTCATGAGCATTCAGAGGAAATGAAGACCTGCTATTGGAAATGGGAGGAAAGTTAATCATTTTCACATAGTGAAGGGAAACCTGGCTGCATTGTGTCCTATAGTTGCATGGAAAATGTAAGTGTTGACCTTGCTTATTTAATTATTTCTAAGCAGAGTGTTAAGTGCAGCCATGCTTAGTCTTGCTGCTGTTAATAGTAAAGGATGAGAAGGAAGTAATAATTTGAGAAAAGAAAATTGTTCACAAAAGTTTGTTGCTCTCCTCAAGGTCTCTAGCTGGGGAACAGACTGATTGAACTACTGAGGTGCAATATATGCTACTGCTCAAGACAAATAATAATGACTATGAAGGTTGAACATTAGACCTAGAGCATTGTGTGCTTCTGCCCAGAGGGCAGAATTCAAAGTCAGAGGTGTAGTCTGAGGCTTTAAAATATGTCACAATAGACTTTACTGTCATGTATATCTACAAAGAACAAACAAAAATAAAACAAAAGCAGTGGATTTTCTCAATTAGAATTCAGAGTTGCTGGAGTTTGATATCACCTTTGTCTTCCTTCATTTTAAAATAGGAAAGTCTACGACTTCTATAGTAAACTTTTCCACCATTGAGTCTGGAGAACACACAACTTATTTTCTAGTTTCACAAGTCCAAAATGGGAGAGAAATTGTGCCCCAGAATTAATCAGATGCAACATCTTACCCTTATCTAATTTAGATGATTTAGATGATGAGATTTGTTACTTTGAAGCTGATGATGTTTAGGTGATATTTTGCATTTGAATTTATGCTATAATGATTTGAGACTTTGGGGTAGTCTGGGATAGAGCAAATATATTTCACATGTGGGATAATTACAAATCCTTGGGAGCAAGGGGATATACTGTGGGAGGCAAAAAAATAACATTCCAAAAACATTTGTTTATATCTTAATCTTCATGAATAACAAACATTATCTTAAATACAAAAGAATAAATAAAAACTCATAAGGCAAAAAATGTGATTTGTTAAGAAGTAGCTCATCCTATACAAACTGTTGGGCTCTATACTCAATCATATTTGTTTTCGTATAAAGAGAATGAGTTTTAGGCAAACAAAAATAAGACAGGGAAGAGAAGGAAGCAGTGGAACAGTGGTAACAAAGACAGGAATGGAACAGCTATAAGCCAGAAAGCCTGCACTCACCAGGAGCTGGAAGAGAGCAAAAAGGAATCCTCCCTGGAAGCTCTGGTGGAGATGCAGCCTGGATGACATCTCGGTTTTGGTTTTTTGGACTTCCCAACTTCAGAGAATAACTTTCTGTTGTTTTAAGTAACTCTCCATGGTAATTTAAGGCATTCCTTGAAAACAGATACAGATTCTACTGGTTTATGCAGTCAAGGGGGTTTAGGTGAACCTGACGTTTTTGGAGCAGGGTAATCAGAAAGGATAGACTGGAAATTCCTGGGCAAAAACTGATGCTTCAGTACAAAGCTGAAACACCTTCCTCAGGTAAACCTCACCTCTACCCTTAAGGCCTTGCAATAAAATTGATAAAGACCATCAGATTATTGAGGATGACTTCTGCCATAGCCTGTTCAATTGTTATAACAAAATTCTTTAGACTGTGTAATATATAAACAACAGAAATGTACTGCTCATTCAACATCAATGTGCTACCACATTTGGAGCCTGGTGAGAGCTTGTTGTCTTGCTTTCTAGATAGCAGCTTCCTCTTCATCCTCCCATTGTGGAAGGAGTGAAAGAGCTCCCATGCTCTTCTTTTATAAGAAGTCCTCATCACCCACTAGCCTCCTAAAGTGCCTGCATATTAATGCTATTACACTGTCGATTCATTTTCAGCATACACACTTTGGTGAGGCAACACCTGCAGAACATAGCTATTGCCTTTACTTAAATCATTACTCATATTTGAAAAACTACTTACAGAAACTTCTACAAAAGTTTTGTTTGAATAGCTAGGTACTACACAGTCCATTTCACAGTTGGGACAGGAATGAGTACAAGAAAGATTTCATGAATGGATAATGTTCAGAGTTTAGGGATACTTAACCTCAATGGAAAAGAGTACAATTTTTCTGTAATAGATAACATATGAATTGTAATGTACAAAGGGTACATAAAATGTATTTTCATTGCTTTCCCTCTGAAAGTTTGGTGACTGTACAGGGAAGTAGACTTTTATTACCCTGTAAACTTTAATTGCATTTAAACATACAATTTATATAAGGAATACTTCTATTCCATTAACTAACCAGCTGAGCAACTTTAGTAAACATAACCAAAACAACAATAGTGACCTTATTGTGACAAAGTTCCCATGAAAGAGGACAGTGAAGGAAAACAATATTTATTAAATTCCTAATGTGCATTAAGTATCAGAGATCACACATAGTCTTAGAAAGAAGAAGTAATAGGTACAAGGTCATTTGGCTAATAAACAATCAACTGAGGATTCAAATAGATTCAATTAGAAAGCTAATCTGGAATTTCCCAATTGAATTTTAAAGTACTGTATCACTATTTATATTCAGATTAACTCTGAAAATTGGGCTACCATATCCAGTCATTTAAATAGTTTTAGGTCCATTGTAGAGTTTGAGAAGAAATAGTGTTCCACATAAGACTTCTATTTTTTTGGTATGATTGTAATTTTGGGAATTCTCAGAACCATGTTGAGATAAACTAGAAAGACTTACTAAAATTTACTGTAAATACTCACTAAAAGTTGTTTTATAAATGAGTATGGTTTATTATAGGAAAAGCTTACAGATTAAAATTATCCAAAGGAATTAAGTGAATAAGGCAGAGTTTAAGAAGTGTATCAGCTGCAGAGATTTCTTTGTCTTCTCTCCATACAGTCACAGATGTTTTGGTTTCTTTACTTTCTTGTGTGACAGCATGCATTGAGGATTATCCAGTAGGAGCTCTCATTTGAGTCCTAGCTATCATCGTTCTGTAGGGGATCCACCATCCAGTCTTGATTGATTGATTGCCTACAGGATCAAATGAGCACAGTCTCCAAGTTGACCAAAACTTTGTGACACAAAGTCTCACTCTCTATCATTGTTAATCATTTTAGAGCAGTCAGCTCACTACCCATCTTATAAACTGTCTGGTGTGCCAGGCCTCAGCCTTAATCATCATTAGATTATATGCCATAACCAAAGGCAAACAGAGACTTTCTGACTGGGAATAACATGTTAAGGGCTCAGTAATTACATTCCAGAAGCAAAAGGCAAAAGTCAGATCTTCTTTTTGAACAATGCTACATATTCTGTTACACAGTACTAATATTAAGCTATGCTATTTTCTGTTTTTAAAAACATATCGAAAGAGTTAACACACTTTTTTTCCAATTTTGTTTGAAAAATTTATATAGTGCATAATAATTTCTTTAAAACGTTGACTGTTTAGTCACAACTACTAGTACTTTGGTGTGCATGTGCATATACACAAATATAGATATATATTTGTTATGATTAGAAATGAGGTGTCCCCAAAAGCTGATGTGTGAGATAATGCAAAAATGCTCTAAATATGAAGTGATTAGATAATGAGATCAATCACATAATTAGTGGATTGGTCTACTTATATGGATTAATGGGTTGCTACTATAGGAAGGTAGAATATGGTTAGCAGAAGTAGGACACTGGGAGTTTATATTTTGTCTCTGATGAGCTGACCTCTCTTTGCTTCCTGGTTTCTGTGTCTGAGCTGCTACCCTCTGCCATGCCCTTCTGGCATGATGTTCTTCCTAATTGTGGACCAACCATGAAAAGAAACTCTGAAACCATGAGCTAAAATAGACACTTCCTCCTTTATGTTGTTCTTTTCAGCAACAGTCACAGCAATAAAAAACTGAATAAAACATTATTTATGTAAAATAAATTCTACAAAGAATCAGACTTGGTAGAAAATGGTAAATTTTAAATGTAATACATGATTCACTTTTGAAATTCTCTGAGGATCACCATAATATTCACATATTCTGAGTCCCTTAAAACCCTCGTACATGTGGAAGATAATAATACTATAAAAAAGGTTTTAATTTAGCATAGAACTACTATCGTGTTCAAAAGATCTATTTTCTTCTGTTTTAATTTCTCTACCTCATTAGCTTACTACAAACAATGCATTTCTGCCATTACTGAAATAAAACACATTTATTTGAAATTAGCCAATAGTAAGCACTTTTACTTAAATGTGAATCAAAATTAATCACTCTGGAAATTTAAATACATTCTTCAAACATTTCCTATAGTATTTATCTAAAGAATTAGTTAATTACATTAATTAATATGTTTTATTATCTAGAAACTTGAACTTTCTTTCTGTACATAGGTTGCTAAATCTGAATTTCTCTCTATAAATAAATTGAAAATAAATGTTCAAAATGTGCAACTGAATGTTCAGAGGCATTTTTGGTGTGGAATGAAGTACAGGATATATGTGTATGTATGTATGTGTGTGTGTATATATATATATATATATATATATATATATACATATATATACATATATGTATATATATATTGAACTCCTACTGACCTGTTCATTTCTGTGCCAAATAAGATTAGATACTAATAGAGTACTAAATATTAACTTAGCTTTCTTGTCAAAATGCTTGCTATCTAAATCTTCATTTCAATGTATCTGCTTCCTCTAATCTCCTCAAATATGCACATCAAAATTTTTTCAGAGAATTTGTATTTTACTTCATTTATTCTGAAAATTGGAGGACCATTAATGTCATCTCCATATATTCCTGGTAGATAACACAACAACTAATGCAAATGAATAAAGTGGAGAGTCCCAGGAATGTTTATTCTGCATATTAAGAGGTCAGAATCAGAACCACAGCTGAGAGAGAAAGGCCCAATGCTGTCAAAGTGGGTTATTCTCATTTTGCCATGTTGTAGTTTAGATGTGAGGTGTTCCTGTAAACTCATATATGACATAATGCAGAAACAGTCTGAGGTGATAGGATTAGATTTTGAGATCTATAACCTTGTCAGTGAGTTAATCCTCTCTTTAATAAATAACTGAGTGATAATTATAGGCAGGTAAGTTTTGGCTGGAGGAAATAAGTGCTGACAATCCTTTGGAGTTTATATTTTGTCCCTGGCACTTGTCCACTTGTCTCTTGTCTCTCTTATGTCTGTCTGTCTGTCTGTCTCTGTCTCTCTCTCTCTTCTCTCTCTCTCTCTCTCTCTCTCTCTCTCATGTCTCTCTCTATCTCTATCTCTATCTCTATCTCTATCTCTATCTCTCCTTCCTGAATTTTATAAACTGAACAGCTTTCTTCTGCTAATTCCTTCTCCCATCATCTTCTGCCTCACTTCAGGTCCAGAGCTATGGATTCAGGTGACCATGAACCAGAAACCAAACCTCTGAAACTATGAGCCAAAATAAAGTGTGCCTCCTCTAAGTTTTTCTTGTCAGGTCTTTTGGTCACAGTGACACAGAGGTGAATAAAATAGGCCATGGAAATGACTAACATAAGTCATGATAAAGAAATATTAACTCTGAATGAGTTAACCAAAAATTAGTTTTATTAGGCAGGACCCAAAAGCCTGGGTAGGTCAGGACTTAAAATATTGTTTCTGAAAATCTCTTTTTCTCTTCATTTGTTAAATTGGCATGTCACGATTATATATGTTTGTATAGTGCATTGTGGTTTTTCAATACATGAACATGTTATGCAGTGATGGAATTAGAGTAATTAGCATTTTTATTACCTCAAAATTCAAAAGTGCTTTGTGTTGATAAACTTTAAAATTCCTTATTCCATATTTTCTTAAATAGACACTGTATTACTGTTAACTATGATCAAGCCATTGTGTAATAAAACATAAGAACTTATTCCTTGCTGTCAAATTGTAACTTTGCCCCCTTGATTAACTTCTCCTCCTCCTTTGTACTGTCTGACATCCTCATCCTCTGGTAATCACTATTTCAGTATATTCTCTGTTTCTCATCCACACTTTATATAAAGTCTCATGGAAATATATCTGATAGTAATATTAACAAACTCAAAAGAAGATATAGAACTTTATTGTTATATATACACAAAAAGATTTCTATGTCTGTCTGTATTTACATGTCTAACTCTCTATGTATCCATCCATATCTATGGAAAATTCATTTTTATATATAAAATTGCAGTTTTGGTCCACTGGAATTACATATAAAAATTTTCACTTCCTCTACATAGAAATCAATGAAATATTCAAATGCAAACTACAGAGAGATATGGGCAAATGAAAGCCTACAGAAACATTTACTTATTATATTTATTGAATGGTAAAAATGAAGGAAGGGCATACTTATTACTAGAGAAGTCTTATTTTTCAGCTACTTTAAAAAAATTTTAAGTATTCCTGTTCCAATAAGAGAAGGCACAGGACTGCCACCTCTGTGGCAGTAATATTTATTTGCAGTGTTGTGTACAGAGCTATCATGGGACTCTCTCTTATAAGTGTTATATTCTGTAATAATTATTGGTGGGCAGAAAAGGAAAGATTGTCTCTATTCCTGCTACACAACTTTGCAATGCATGTGAATTCCAAATACCCTGACATGAGCAAAATAGACAATTTCTAATGTCATTTTTTTCTCTTTACAACAAATGTATAGAATAGAGAATAAGAAAAAGCCCAGAATACATTTTAGAGCCTCAATTAAAGATGGTTCACTAAAAGAATATTTCCATTTTTAATTCCACATTTATTTGGCACCCTGAGGTTTTACTAACACCCAAGACAACACACTATAGTAGGACTCAGGATGCACAAGAAGTATGCTTTCTTTTGTAGAGTGTAAGAAAGTGAATGTGAAAGAGAATGGTAAAAAAGAATCTGCATGAGGCCTTGACAACAGGAGAATTCAGATGCAGCTCAAGTTCAGGACAGAATAGAAATGAAAGTTAAAAATCAGTAAATTTATATTCTTAAAACAGTCTGTATGTACCTTGGAAGTTCTTCCTTTATCCAAAAGATACATATGTATACCTATTAGACATAGATCTAGATTGTCTGTGCATAATCTTGCCTAGAATTAATTCATTGCAGAGTATGGTGTTTGCAAGAAATAAGAATAAATGCTTTATGTGCTACCCCAAGTTATACATCTATATATAAATATAGATATATATCCCTTAGTCAGGAGTCTGATGTGGAGGATCAGCAAGTAGAAAAATCAAGGCAAATGAATACAAAGAGTTCATCAAATGGACCAATTCAAAGAAGAACCAGAAATTTGAACAAAATTTCTGAACCAAGGTGGTCACTGAATACCAGCTTGGATAGAATAGAACTTTGTCATATTTCCTTCCTTTGGAAGGATGGGACCAGGTTTCCCATTAATTCTTCCTGTGGAAAGATTAGAAATATGATAAATTTCTGAGGGGTAATGTGTTTTCTGAAATTTCTCATCTACATTTACTTCATTTATTTAATTATATTTTTAAATAGTAGTGAACTAGAAACCTTGAAGAAAATCAAGGAAGATTATTGGTAACTCATGAGTATTCTCTTATTCCTCTTCCCTTCTAATTTCTGATCAATGATATCAGTAAGAATGGGAAATATCTTCCATTCCCTATTCAACTGAAATCTTCTAGCATCTGAAGACATTGCCCATCTTGTCTCTGATTCTGGCTCATCAGAAAGTACCCTAGCACTAACAGATGAAGCTCATCTTTTCAAATATCCACCTGAGACCTTTGTGCATAAGGAATTCCGGTATCCTATTCTGTTCTGCTAAAGATGTTTTTCAACAAGATTAGTCTACTTTATGCAAAATATACAAGTAAGCCAATGATGGTTATTATAACTATTATATTTATAGTGAACTATAAATACTACTAATGAGGGGGTAGGCTCAGAAGACACAGCTTAGGGAAATAAAAATGTGACATAATCAGAGAACAAAGACTTTAGCAGAAATTGACTAACCTACTTATCATTTCATTAAATGGACTCTCCTTGTTAATAGATTATGGGAATCACTGAGAGATAACTCCATTTGCTATATAGAAGTAAAAGAGATTATATATACATGAATTTACTGTCCACAGACAGCAGTATCTTCAGGGAAAAATAAAGATACTTCATGTGCTACAGATCCATTTAAAATGCAATCTGTCTGGAGAGACTTTTTATTGTCTATAATTCTATGTGTGTCATCAAAGACCTGTGTAGAATATGACCGCAGTCTTTGCAAACTACAGAACATAATCTACAGATATTGTGGTTAGTCTGTAGGTAATAAGATCCTCCAGTGTATTATATGTTAACTAGCCACAAAATCAAGAACAAGTTCAGGAACCGTTATGCACTCTAAAAGTAATCCTGTGCGTCTTTAAAATTCTAAAAATTTGACTTTGTCTCTGGCCTGCAAAACCCCCCAAAACCTCATCTCCAAAATTTACATTCACCCTTTCTTTAGTTGAGACAAACACATGTGTATGAAGTGTTCATCTTTTGCCCAATTCTATTCTAGACTCTAGTAATATACTAATGAACAAAGAAGAAAAAAAATTACCTCAAGAATCTGAAATTCTGTTTTATGAATAATAATATACAAAATAATTATGTAAACCATAGAGTTTGTTAAATGATGATATAGAATATAGGGTACAATTAAATTAGTAGTGAAAAAGTATATCTGGAATCATCACAATATATAATACTGTCAATACCCCATTTTGTTAAATAAAACAATATTGATTAGATTCTTATTTATTATACTGAAACTGAATATTTTCTGTTCTTTGTGTATAATTTATCACTTTTATGTATGCAGCATTAATACACTAGAACATCATTTATCCTGGAAAGTTATTTAAACTATTTGGGACTCAGACTGGTTTGTCCGTAAAGTCTCATGTAATTCTGATATGAAGGTTACAAAATGAATAGAACTATACATACAGAATGTAATCTCAATTTGAAACACAAATGCAGAATAATGTCACTATTTTGCTTAATTGTTTTACATTATTTGACACAAAAAGTAAGAACCAAACTTAGAGGTAAAAATTATCTAATAATTTGAGACAAATGATTAGCTTAGAGTGAGAGTTTTTTTAAATCGTTTTCTACATCTTTGCACCCTGATTTTCTTTTAAACTGTGGCATGTCTGACTTCTTTTAGTTATCCTACTGTATAAGTTTTAAAATATTTCAGAAACTTTACATTTATATAATAGAAGCTTCTTCTATAATGCTACTATGGAGTTTTCAGTTTATAATAAGCCATACTTTGAGTTTTGTATTTGCTTGGATGTGGATTCCAGGTAATTAAAAATTATTTTTAATTGTATTTTCCCTCATAAACTATAGATAAAACATTCCATATTTTTGGAGCATTTTTTGATCAAAATAAGGAGCAAATATATGGATAGCTAAGTTAAAGGTCAGCATTTTGGGTACTCGATCTTCCTAATTCATTACCATAGCTCCTTCACTCCAAACCTCAATAACAATAAGCTGATGAAAACAAAATTTGATTATATTCCTTCCTCATACAAAGTTCACCTTCCTGAATTTTTAAACATTCTAATTAATATTTTATAACCCAAAGTATTAAACCTTAATCATTTAATCTATTTCAGGATGATTTCTATCACATTAATTAAGTGTTGTACTAAAAGAGAAAATATTATAAGAAATTGCTACCATCTTTTTAATGAAGTTATATTTAAATATTCACCATTGGCTGAAGTTTTATATTGTGATTGTAATAGTTAAAGATTTAAAGCATTTATAGTTTTCACACTAAATACTCGATATGCAATATCATAGTGAATATTAAACTTAAATGTAATTTATTATTTCATAAATTTATCTATACATTATTATAAATTAGAAATCTCACAAAAGTGAAAAAATAATAAAATTGTTCCTATGTTCAAAACAATATAGATTAAATGTTATATATGAATGTGTATATATATATATATACATATATATGTATGTGTATATATATATATACATATATGTATGTGTATATATATAGAGAGGTTAAAATGTGTATATATATGCATATATATGTATATATATACACATACACACACACACATATATATATATATATATATATATATATATATATATATAGAGAGAGAGAGAGAGAGAGAGAGAGGTTGGGGCATGCACTAAGGTAAAAGAGTAGGTAAAAGAGAAATTTATTGGATGGTATGAAAAAATAAACATTACTTCTGGAAAATTTCTATGAAACACAATTTTAGAGTGTCTGATAAGAAAGATTGAAATTCTACAAATTGTTAACTTCCAAATCTTGATTAAAACTGCAATATGAAATTATAAATATATTTCAAAACAGTTGGAGATTTTCTTTGAAATTCTGTGTGGTTGTTTGATTTTGTTCAGATAAAACCTTTGAGAGTAGATTTACCCAAGTAGTTGTTTACCAGTTTAACAGACAAACTGCATTCGAAACATATTTGATCATTGCAAAATGCTTGAACAATTTATATATTAAGAAATGCTGTAAATAATACCTATGGGTTCTTTCTGCCTGTTAGGCCATATCCAATTTTCTTGGTCCAGTGTTTTCAGAGATTTGTATTACTTCCAAATTAAGCATAAGAATTACTCCAGCCATATGCCTTTGAGAACATACAGTTTTGTTCTCTGGAGAACATTAACAGTTTGATTATTTTTTTCACCATAACTCAAATAATTAAGGAGGGAATATATGTTTGTTTTCTGTTTAATATCTCCAGAGACAGAGATTTCCACATAGGTGATGTCTAACTCATAATCTGTACATTCAAATTTTGGTGAATAATTTAACAATTATCTAAATAACAAAATCAGGGTATTCTCTCAATTTTATGAACACAAAAATGAAAATGAAAATTTGATAAGTATTATCCAAATTTGAAGCCACATTCTACAATTAGTTTTGCTATTTATTTGGTGTAATTGTAGTTAACAAACCCAGGTTCATATTTTTGTTGATCTATGAATGTAACACTGAAAAACTTTAAAAGATTAGTGTAGAATGATAGTAATTTGATAATAAATGGAATTATCTCTGAGTGTGAGTGCATAGGTGTATGCAGGTCTGAGTGCATATTTTCAAGTTCCATGCAGATGATATTAGAAAATTTATAGCTACAGACATGTTATTTGTACTTTTCAGATTTATTGTTGTGTGTAATTGGTGTAGGATTTAAATGACAGTGGATATTGTTTGGGGCTGAATTTTGTTCCTATAAATCCTACGTTGAAATCTTAACTCCCAGCACCTAAGAATTTAACTGTATTTAAAAATATGGTCTTCAAAGTGGTAATTAAGTTAAAATGAGACCATTAATGTGGGGCTAATGCAATATGATGTGTCCTCATAAGAAGAAATTCACACACTGACATTCACAGAGGGAAGACTATGTAAAAACACAAAATAAAAGATATCCATCTACAAAGCAGAGAAACCAATTATTTCAGCTTCATTTATGTTATTCATCTTTTCATTACTGATAAATAGAAGAAATATAACTTAAAGTAGAAAAGATTTATTTTGGCTCAGTTTTCCAGAGGTATCAGTCTATGGTCAGTTGGCTCCATTGGTTTGGGCTGATAGGGATGGGGACAAGAAATGCCTTTTCAGGGAACACCCTCAGTGACAAACTTCCTCCAACTAGGTCCTACTTCCTAAAGTTTTCACCACCTCCCACTAATATCGTCAAATTATTAATCTAACAATGGATTAATTCACTGATGAAATTAGTGTTCTCATGATCCAATCCTTCTCAAGAGCCCCACCTTTGAAAATAAATATTTCTTCATCTTTATTCAATGGTATCTAGTGTATACAGAATAAAGATAAAAAGAGGATATTGATAAAATAATTCTTTAACATTCATTCACTGCAAAAGAAATAGTATGCAGCATATGTTTTTGAAGTAAAGGAAAATAATTTAGACTTGTGACCTCTAGTTATAATAAAAAAACATATTAATAATGTTATACAAATTGTGTTTTTGTGAATATATAACATTAAATGAGGCTTGAAAGCCTAGAATCAACCCTGCTCTTTACCCTTATGAGGAAAATTACTAATTTACGGGTAGGTGTATAGCTCAGCAGCAGCATACCTGCTTAGCATGCACATGGCTCTGGGTTCAATTCCCAGCATATTCCCCTAAATGGATACTAATTTAAAGAAAAAAATTAATAAAGAACAATAAAAAAATATTTTGTTCTACCATGCAATAACAGTTGTGAATTTGTTATAAATGATTAATTTTCATATTCTTTCACAGATCATTATGTCTTAATATAAATGGAACCAAACAATTTCAAGAAAACCTGATTTATTGAGGAGCTATATGCTTTTGTTTCTTGTTTTCTCTGTCTCCATCCCCATTTTCCTTCAGAGGGTCATACTATGGTAACACCATAGACCTCCTATGTTAGTATTATTTCTAATCAATGATTGTTTATTGTTGTACAGATAAGCATGCAATTTAGTGTTGACACATATTGATATGTGTGATCATACTTGAAATGCAAAAATAAGATGTGTGGATGAGTCAATACCTGACAAAGCAAAAGTATCAAAATATTAACTGTGGAGTCTAGGTATTATGTATGTTTGTGTTCATCCTATAATTCTTTCCCTTTCTTTGTATTTGAATAATTTTCACAGTAACTCATCACGTAGAAAATGACAAGGTGAATATTAAGATATTTGCCCATTACGTAAGTTACTTTCTATTAACAACTACGCAGATGAGTTTCCTGCCCTGCCCTGCTTTATATTCTCAGAGGCCGATATCTATGACTATGTTCTCTTACTACCTCTTGCACTGAAATCTGGCTTCTTTTAAGAATCATGCAGAGGGATGTACAGAAAGAAATTGTAATGGCTGCTGAGGAAAAATAATTTCCCCCCTGATTATCTCCATTAGTCAATGGCCTATATTTTCATAATTTCATGTGACTCCTCTCCTTGGCCCCTCATGTATAGGGATGGTAATAATTATTAAAAATGTTGCAAGACTCTGTATACCATAATACACATTACTGGCTATTACCATGGCAATTTCCCACATCTCTGTAAATAACAACTAATTATTAAAAAGACATACATATAATCATGTGTTTCATGTGATTTGTCTAAGAAATTAGTCTTTCACACTAGGAATGACTCCAGGACACAGTCTAGAAGAGGGGGCTATGAAATTGGATGGTCATGTTTTTGATGACACAAAACGACCTCCTTACTTGTGAGAAATGAGAGATGGACAATCTATTCATTCACCACCCTTGATAGAGTATCCTGGTGGACCAGTGTATTGCAGGTTAGGGGAGATCAACTTGCTGCAGCTCTAACTCACATTGACAACCATAGTAATCATAGAAATAGTAGAAAGTATGGGTGGCTTGGCATTTTTGAATGAACAGGAGTGCTTATAAAAAAAAGAAAGAGCAGCAAAGATACTGAGTTAATAACTTCTTACCCTCTGTGCTTAAATAAATTTCAGACAGCCTTCTTTTTTACCAACAGGTCCCTGGATTCTGCTTTCCCCCAAACCTGAGAAAGTACTAAAAAAGTGTAATATATCCCTCTTGTCAACTTCGTCTGGGAACCCTCCTGACAGAGTGAGATCTTTTTTCTGTCTCACCACACGGATCATCTCTTGCTTCTCCAACTTCCCTGGGGAAATTTCTGCTTATCTCTGTTTCCCCTTGTTTTAGCTTATAAAAGAAAAACCTTATTCTGGTTGAATTTGAGAAGCTTCAAGACTTTGAAGATTGGAGAATTCTCCCTTTTGTGGTAATATTTTTTTTGGATAAACCCTTTTCCTATCTTTGTTAGAATTTATTTTTTTTGACAGTTTCTGATACAAGCATAGGGCTGAAGGCTGTGTGGATCCTGATGCTTCATGCTACATGTGTCTTCACATCCAACTGGCTTAGAAAATAAAGATCCATTGTGACCAATCACAACTCATAATCCAATACTGTGGCCTTAGTTACATGTTAGGGAGTTGCTTTCATTCTATTAAATGGGGTTCCTCTCAGCTATTTACTGTCTCAGAAGGACTCTTTCTTACTCTTTCATCTTTGGAAAGAAGTTTTCCTAGTCTTTTATGTTGAGTGAGAATCTTTCTGAGTGCAACTATCATTGGCTCTTTTGAATTAGGATTTAATTTAAGACTTTGTTGAGTAGAACACTTCCTTGACCTTTTCTGATAAAGAGAAACTCTTCCTGGAAAGAAGTCTTCTTACCTCTTCAAATGAAGAGGCAAGAAATGTCAGTCTTCCCTGACATTCAAGTGGGAATATCTAAATCCATTGTGAGGCCTTTCTGATTTTTCTCAACTCTTTCTCCAGGAAATGCCAAGAGCAAGTCCTTTTGCTTCTCAACAAAAATTGTGAAGGAGACTAGTTTGTCTCCAGGTGGAGGATGCACATGAAATACAATTTTCTATCTAACACCTTTCTCTACTTGATACTGCTCATCCTATAACAACTGTTAGCCCACTGGGTACCCTCCTTCAATTATAAGAGATTACTGCTATGATACCAATTCTGTAAAATATCTTCAAACAGACAAAGTAATTACTAATGATAATTTAGAATTGAAATGGTCATGTTAGGGCTCTTGTGACCACCCCAAGTTAATCTACATTTGAAGAATCTTTAAACTCAGCAATTCAGAATCAATCTCTCTCTCTCTCTCTCTCTCTCTCTCTCTCTCTCTCTCTCTCTCTCTCTCTCTCTCTCTCTCTCCCTCTCCCTTTTCTTTGTATGAAGAAGCCAAAGGTTAGGTCTTCCAGTCAAATCTTAGGCAGCCTCTTCTATAATCTCAGTATTCCTTATTGAAATCTATTCTGTTATCAAAGGCCACTTGTCTTCTCCAATGACACTTCTTCTTTTCCTCCAAAATATAATACAACCTTGTCCTTGACATTGAAACTTCTTTTCTTTCCTGTTTCTCTAATGTGTTCCTACCTCCACCACCATGTTGTTCTGACCAATTGTTGTTTATCTTCTATTTTCTAAACCATATCTAAACCCTTCAGCTTCTCAATTCCTCATAGTGAACTGTGAATTCAATTATCATTTCTCAGTCTACTCGCTCTCCAATAGATTATTTTAATTTTTTGTGTCAGTTCAACGTGAAATAAATAAGGACTTCCTGACTCTCATAAGAATATAGAAAATTTTCTGCACAATTCATTTTAGTTTGGGGGTATAGTTTTTGATATTACAGCCTCCCAACCAATTGGTTCAGGTACTTGCAGGTTCTAGAGATGCCTTTTTATGGTTGGAAAAAAAAAGCCAAATCCATCCGTCAGAATAAATAACTACTTCCCAATAAATAAAAATATTGTCAAGGTCTGTAAAAGAGCAAAATAAATTAGAGAAAAATTCTTAGATTCCATACCTATGACCTTCCCATGTGTAATTGCTTGGTGAAAATACAAAAGTTTAGATTTACAAAGAGATTAATAAATTTCTAATTATACATATCACCTAGAAAAGGTCTGGAAAACTATTCAAGTCTAACTCTAGATAACTTTACAATCAATTTTGATTATCAGCATTGCTAATGGATTTGGTGCAAAACTGAGATATTCAATTAAAAACATTACATTAGTAGTCAAATACCATCTTTCTGAAACCAGTGATTTAAATGATAACATGAGAATATGCAAGTTTGTGTAAGTAAATTTACAAAATACAAGTTCCCCGCTCTTAAACAACTTGAAAGACATCATTCTAAAACCTTAAGGCAGCCATTCAACAAAATATTTAATAAGGATCCCTGTAGATATTGCAGAGGAGAAGGATATTATACTAATGATGCCCCAAGGAAAAAAGACAATAACAAACATCAAAGTCTTAGTGTTTCCACTCTGAAAAAACTGCTCCTGTCTGCCCTCAAATACCCTAGTGGAAATTAAAATCACAAACAGTGGGCACCTCTCCAGCTTCCTGGTAGTATCAGAACCATTTACACTACTCTTAATGCTTCACAACTTCCCACTATGATACTTTAGAGTATACAAGCAATATCTGAGGTTGGGAAAGATAATTTACCCTATGATTTCTTCCTATTTGTGCTTAGTCCTCATGATGTCCTAAATATCTTTTCGTTATGATCCATAACCTCAGTTAATCTGCTAAAAAGAAGCCTAATTTCTAGTTGGAATGTTAATATTTCATATTCACCTGAGGAAGTAAGTAACCCATGAAGTTCTAGACCACTCCTCACTCATCTTTGCCCACTGAGAGCTCTAATCAATCAACTCAGTTTTTGTGCTCCTTTCATATCTCTCCAAGCCCCCATGGTCAAAACATGTGCACTTCCAAGCCTGATTCACTTTGAGCTGCAGGAATGATAGAAGCAGGCATATCTGAAAAGCAGAGCCCTTAAAAATACATGGAGATCCTTTTATGTTCTTCCCTAAACTGCCAAAGTATCCTTTAAAACATAAGAAAATTGCCAGGTGCAGTGATGCATTCCTTTAATCCCAGTGACTTGGGAGGCTGAGGCAGAAAGTTCAAGGTCAGTCTAGGCAATTTAGTGAGACCTTGTCTCAAAATTAAAATAAATAAATAAATAAAAAGGGGTGGCGATATGACTTAGTGATTAAGTGTCCCTGTGTTTAATCCCCAGTACCAAACATAGCCCTCAAACTTATATTTCAAATACCACTTCTGCCACACACCATTTTACTTATTAAAAAGACTAAGAGAAAAATTAACAACTGGTTTAAAATCTGTGAGCCCTATGTACAATTTTATAACTCAGACGGCTTCTGGTCCCAAATCTGATACCCTTCAAATTTCCATACTTTTCAAAGTGGTTTTGCTGTTTTTTACTTAAACTCTGCTTTTCTTGGCATGTGTCTTGACCCCAACTCCCAATATCAGTTTGCATTTACATGGGAAAATCAACAAGATTCATATGTCATAGATTTATAGGAGTTTCCACTTACATTTTTCCAGGATATTAAATGCAAATCTAAAGGTTCAGTCTTCCCTGACAATTCAGTCTTCATTCAGTATGCAAAATATCTTTGTCTTTGTTCCATGATATTTAGAAACTTTTTGTAAGATAGCAATACTTATCAAAAATTATGGCTCAGAAGTGGCAAAATATATCAGGCAGAATAGTTGATATCTGTATTCCAAAAATGTATCACTTAGCAATGATATGTTTGTAAGGACAAAAATTTATCCCCAGGATATATTCAAACCAATCTTAATGACCCCCTTCCTGAAAGCATAGTTTGGATGCTTTCCAGGCCTGATTGGCTATTGTAAATATGGATTCTTAAATTCTCTACAAGAACATCCCTTTTCTATGGCATAAATACAAATATCATATCTGAATCACTAAAATGGGGCCTACTTTCTTTTTAAATATGATTTTTAGCACACATTAATTATGTGAAATAATGGGTTTCATAGTGATAATTTCATCTATACATACAATCTACTTTGATTATATACACACTCCCTATAATTTTCCAATACTTTTCTCTGTACTTCCACAGTCCTCTTTCCCCTCCCTAGCTTTTTTATTTTTTTTTTTCCATGAATTTGTTGGCCACTTTTACTTCTTTTGAAAAGGGTCTGTGAAGCTAATTTGCCCATTAAATCAGATGAATAGCTGCTTCTACTTTTCTATCATTTTCCCCCCCACAAAATTCCATTTATGAGATAAAATATGCAATATTTGAATTTCTGAGTCTGGTTTATTTTGCTTAGCAACATTATCTCCAGTTCCATTATTTTTTTCTCTAAGTGAAAGGATTTCATTCTTCAGGGCTGAGTAAGTCTCCATTGTGTATATATATACCACATTTTCTTTGACCATTCACCATTGATGGCCATAAGGCTGATACCACAACTTCTTTATTGTGACTATTGCCACAATAAACATCAGTATGCTTGTATCTCTTCAGCAGGTTGACCTCATTTCCTTTAGGCATATACTCAGGAGTGTATAGCTAGATCATATGGTAGTCCTATCTTAGTGTTGTAAGGAACCTCCATATCTTTTCCCTAGTGGCTATACTAATTTACTTTCCAAACAACAGTGTATATGGTTCCATTTTCCCTTCATCCTCACCAATATATTTTTATTTTTTTGATGATAGCCATTCTAACTGGAGTATAGTTTTGACTTGACTTTTTGAATTTCTCTGATGGCAAACGATGTTGAGCTTTTTTGTTTGGTTTGGTTTTTTATGTACTTGTTGGCCATTTTTACTTCTTTTGAGAAGGGTCTGTGAAGCTAATTTGCCCATTCGGATGAATAGCTGCAAATATTTTCCTGCATTCTGTAGGTTGTCTCTTCACTCTATTGATTATTTTGTTTGCTGTGCCAAAAGCTTTTCAATTTGAAGAAATCCCATATGTAAATTCTTGCAATAATTGTCTGAGCTACTGAAAATGGGACTCAACTTCTTATAAGAACAATGAAATTCATAAAGATTCCCTTTCCCTTTGCTCCTATTTTAGGTTTTCCCAATTTTCTTTTGCTCTTTTCTTTATTTCTTTAGGAAAGAGAAGAGAATGTCTTTGGGATACTAGGTCAAAAACAAAATGGAAATCAGTCTTACCCTAAATTCTGTAGCTCAAAGTTTTCTTTCTTTTTTGTGAGCAGTAGAGGAAACTTAAAAATTGCAAAAATTATTCAAGCCACGTCTGGCCTTGTATTGGATCATGGCCTGAACATTGGAAGACACACAAAAATGTATAGACTCTTACCTCATCTTTCATGAAGTTGTTCTATGTCCTCATATAACTATCCACCACTGACAAAATCTTAATCCTGCCACTTTCCTCCCTCTTCCAAATGAAATAACATTTCATGACTATTATTCCCACTCAAGTTGCAGCATTCCCTCCTTGACCTTCAAATACCTACTTAAAAATCCAGGATTAACCCTCCTTGTTGAGGGGTTCAAATTTCAGCAGCATAGGAAAAATTTAAGTAATATACATCATTTTATTAATTTTCAAAAGCAATTTGAAAAATGTTATTAGCTGTTAAATTCAAAGTCAGCTTCCATGCTAAATTTGTGGCTTTTACAAAAGCCACTTAAAAGTGTTTGGCTAAAGATATAACATAGTTGACACCTGTATAAAAGCAGATACACTTTAGAGATAATATGTGTCTTCTATATGTTATGGAAAATTAGAGGATTTATGGCAGCACATTTATATTGTGAACAGCAATTATAAACAGAAAGCAGGTATATAACCTCTTAGCATCTTTGTTAAAGCCAAGGTAAATAGTTGTACTTAAGATAGAAGTTCATATTCTCCACAAAATCCCTGAAGCAAAAGGAAATACATGGGATGATAGATATATTAAACTGAAGCTTATAAAGCTGTTTCATTCTAACAATTGTCAGGTAAGAACTTTAATCTGTTTAACTTAGCCTTGATACGTTAATTGAGGAAACAAACTTTTCAGTTCAAAAGCCTTCAACATGAAAAGGCCAAGCGGAACCAATTGCATGTATTTTCTACACAAATGGACTTTTTGGAAACACTTGGAGGCTCCTGTGTCTCTCTTATACTAAAATGCAGTCTGGTCATTACAGCATTACTCCTTGTCAACACAAGTCCCCATCTGGAACAAATGGTGTTTTCTCGCTCTGTCAAAAATATAACCCTGTTAAAGCTGAATAGTTGGGGCAAGAAAAATAAACACTTCCAGCAGGAACTGAAGCTGTTGTTACTCTCATATGAACGGTCTCTTTCTAGTTTAAATACTCTTTCTACATAAAAGGGGCATTGACACTGCTAAATTTAGTTTACAAGTATACCCCGCAGGGTTGATTGAGCATCACATTTCACTGGTAAAGTCATCCACGAAATTTCACATTTCTTCTTTTATTCAAAAATTGCATTGTCCCTATCATTTCCACTCATCTTGAATGATATTACAAACTAATGAACTATTACAATTACTGTTGGAAATTTTGAATTGACACATAATATCTGTACATATTTATAACATAAAATCTGATAATTTGATACATGTATGAATGTGAATGATTATATCATGATACTTTGATATTCTCCTCAGATGCTGATCTTCAAGTTATTTTGAAATATATAAAATATTGCTATATATAGTAGTTATTTCACTGTGCTATATGTCATTAGAACTAGTTCTATTTTGATGCTACTAAAATTCAGCATCCCATGCCCTAAGGTATTATCCTTAGCCCTGATCACCTGCTAGTCTTTTTTGGTTGGCCACACAAACACTTTTTATGCAAGATAATATCTGTATGACCTAGGGGAATTCCCTATTCTGTGTGTGTATTCAGAGATTACAACTGCTCATTCATATTTACTTCTGAAATACTGTTAATTACACTCACATTTACCATCAACAAGCCAATGCTGCTTTTCCTACAGTTCTTTCCAAACCACTTCACAACCTCAAAATTGCAGACATAGCTCTTTTATGTCAGTAGGAAGTTAATCTGAATCTTATTGAGGGAGGTTTATATTCTCTTCCTTACCACTAACACTGTTGCCAAGCTTCAGGAGATCCAATACTATATTCTTGTTGCCCACCTGAAAAGATATAAAAGCTTCTCTGAATGGAAGTCACTGTACTGGAAACCTTAATTAGAGACTCTTTTCTTGAGCCCCAGAAACAGTTAATACCATGGGTAGAAGGTTCTGCCAAGATATTTGGACTAAGAATCAACACCACAAAGTGATCAGCTCCTGCCGAAGTTTTTGGAACATGAACTCACAGGATTCCCTTGTCCAGTTTCTATTCTTAGGATTTTTATTCCTTTGCTGCTTCTTCTCTATCCTCTCCAATTTCACCTGTGCTATCCATATAACTTATAACTCACCCCTCCATTGCAAATACAGCTTTCCATAATAAGTCTCATATTGTTTGGACTCTTCCTTCCCCTCTCATAAACTGTTCCTGTTTGATAATCTCTACATTCTTGCAGGAACTCCAGAATCTATGACATTCCCTTACTCCAATCAAGGCACAATCTCCCAATCTTCTTTTTGATTTTTGATTATGCATTCTTCTTCCATTGGAAACCTCTGATTTTCTTCAAATTTCTATGTTTATCTTGATATTATAGGGAATAATTTTGTTATCATTTGGAGTTCCTTTGGATTTTTACTCAAAAGTAAACTAAACTACATTTTAAAAGTAATTTCCTTCAACCTCAGCACATTTCAAGTTAAATTGATCTGTTTCTACCACATCAAATGACCCTTTCAGAAGCCTATTTGCAATTGTACTTATTTTGCCACAGATACAGACACCTACCCCATGGGAGACAAGAGTATATATTCTGTACTTTTTTTATGTAAATCTAGTAGGCTTAGATGATCCTAAATATAATATTACCTTGATTACTTCAGACTGACATTCCATAAGCAACCACTTTCCTTTTTCCAGATTAATTGGGACAACATTTTTATCAAAATGACTCCTATGAAGTCCAAGATGCAAATCCATGGGATAATTATTTCTATGAACCTAGATAGTCCCCGATGTGATATATATTATTTGTGGAAGTCATCTCTGTTGGTTTCTGCTGGATAGGTGGACTATATCCTGTTATCTAATAATCTAATTAGGCTTATCAGTTCTTTAACCAACTTACCATAATGATGCTATTACTTCTGCTTTCATTTTTCCAGGCACTGGAAAGGGAAAACTGCCAATAAAAATGTGTTACAATTACAGCTTCCCCAAAGAATCCCAGCCCTTAAGGGTGCTGTGACCTTGTTTTCCCACCAGCTTCTTAGAAGGCATGAAGGAATGTAAAAGCTACGTGTGTAAAAACAAGAGAAAGAATAAGAGAAATAACTTTAAAATATTTAGAAATGTTGAAGTGATTAAAACATGTCTCCTTACATTTTATTTAAAAATATCATTAATAAAGTTATTTCAAAAAGGAGGCAACATAGCATATATATGAAAATTACAAACTTTAATAAAATAGCAATAAATCTCAAAACTTTAAAAATGCAAATATTTTACATAAAATTAAGAACACGTTTTGTTTTTATCTTTCCTAATTTGAAATTTAACAACTTTAGATGAGTACCCTATAGTTTCTTGTATATTTAGTTTTAACACTTTATTTTCTAGTTCATTATGTCTATGGTTATATTTTTTTGTATATTTGGTTATTATGGAGGTAACTTTGATTATGTTTAGGAGACATTTATTTTAGGAATACATTTCCAATTTTATACTGAGGATTTAAAAACAAGAGATTCCTTATAAAATATTTGAATTTTGAGCCTAGTGCTTTGTGTTTAACTTTCAGTTCTTTATGAGAAGCTGCATTACTACAACCCATTAACATTCTGCCATATTTTCATAGAAAAATACATTTTTCTTCTTTTCTTTCTTTAATATTTGCCAAGTATATATTACAAAAAGAAAAAAAAAAAAAACGTGCTTCTCTGGAGAGTAACTAACCAAGGACATTACCTTCATCAACTTTATGATAAACTGCAGATTTCACATTAAGAGGCAAATCTTTCATTTCAAAACATTAACCCACATAGTATTTAATTATTGAAGCCTGTATGATTTAGAGGTCAGAAATGAATAAAGTACAAAAATAGATTTCTCTCCATTTTCCTTTGATTATGTCCGGGATTGATGTTCATTTTAGAATCTTGCCTTTTAGGACTTTGTTCTAAAAAAGTCTAAAAATTTTCAAAAACTGCTGAATACAATAGCAATTCCTGCTTACTGAAATTATCATCAATTCAATTTTTTTAGAGAAATTGAAATTCATTTGTACTTTATGTCCATTGGATATTCAAGAGGCAACTTTTATTGCTTTTCTATAATGAAGTCACTTAAACATATACTCAAAAATCTATGTAAAATTAGTATATTACCATGGTGGGGCCTGGATTTGAAAGTAGGGAGGCACACTGTATAATTGATGCTCCTAAATACTTGAGAAACTTTCCTCCTTGAATAAGACAAGAAAGATTGAGTGAAATAGAAAAATACCAGAAATGGTCAAGTAAACCCACAATCTTCATTTTTTTTATTCTTTTGGGACAGGTAAATTCTCTATTCAGTTACTAAAATAATTGTATACTCTACAGCTCCCTCCTCATTCTGCCATGCTCTAGCTGTCATGTGAAATTAGGTGATGTGAAGCCATTACTATACAAGGTTTTTCTTTTCCTCTTTTACCCATAAAAGGATGCTTGAGAGATGCCTGATTTCATTCTTTGGCCTGTTAACAATAAGGATGAGTCTGAGAGACACATTTTTGAAGAAAGTGAGGGTGTCTCCAGAGTTTTCAGTGGAGATAGAAAGTGGCACACGCTCTGTAAGCCATCAATCCCATTCATAGCTATATTCTATGGAAAATCTAGTGCATATGTGCAGAAGGAGATGTGTAAATAAGAATCATAGCATTATCATTTTTAATAGGCCCAGGCACAAAAGCAAATGTTGATCAAAACATAATGAACTAGTGTGTGTGTGTGTGTGTGTGTGTGTGTGTGTGTATGACACCTAATGAACTATAGCTACAAACAAAAGCATAGAATTAGAAAAGTATTATAACAAATAATGCATTTACTTATTTAAAAATAAAAAGCAAATCATATTTAGCAATATTTCTTAGGAATGCATTTATGAAAGCATGATAATTAAGAAAGATAGGTTGGGCACAGTGAGGCACATCTGTAAACCCAGAGGCTTAAGAGGCTGAGATAGGAAGATTGCAAGTTCAAAGCCAGACTTGGCAACTTAGTTAGACCCTGTTTCAAAATAAAAAAAAATAAATAAATAAATAAAAAGAGCTGGGAATATGCCTCAGTGGTTAAGCACTGCTGGGTTGATTCTCATGTACCAAAAAATAAACAAATGAATAAATAAATAATAATAAAGGTAAATAATATATACCATAAAATTAAAAAAAACAGGTTTTATAGGGAAGCATGAAAGTTGTGACTAGTTAAAGACACAAGCAGAGCTCTAGCTCCTGGCAATAATTTTTATCATAAATGAATTCATGTTTTAGCTACTTTGTCTGTAATTAATTGTTAAACTATACTTTTACATTTTATGTACTTTTTCACATACATGGTTTTTGGCACAATTAAGAGAAAATATAAATTGAATATGTGTTCATATTAATAAGCATAATGAAACTCAAAAACTAAGATCGACCATGATTTATATTCATAGTCACATATGAAAATATTCAAAAAGTAGGAAGACTGAACTGTCAGACCAGAGTAGAGGCTCAGTTCCCACTATAAAGCAAATTTAAAAAAAAAAAATGAAAAAATAATAAGAGCAAAGTTTAACACTACTTGAAAAAAATGTAAAAAGTAAACATTATATTTTAAAATCATATCATATCTATTCACTTTCAGATAAAGGTTTAGAAAACTGGTTCATTATGAAAACTATATAGTTAAGTTTGGCTTTGTTTGTACTTGCTGCACTGCATACAGCTTCTGTATTAGTTTGCTAATGCTGCCAGAACAAAAGAACAGAAATGAATAGCTTAAACAACAGAAATATGTAGCTTCATGGTTCTGGAGATTATTATTCCAAGATTAAGGAATAAATTGTGTTGGGTTCCTCTGAGGTTCATTAGGAAGAACCTATTCCATGCCTCTTCCTTTTTTCTGGTGGTTTGCAGGCAAAACTTGGTATTCCTTTGACTTATAAAAACAAAGCATCACCCTAATCTGTAGTTTTGTCTTCATTAGGCATTTTTTTTTTTTTTTTTTTTGGTGGTACTGGGGATTGAACTCAGGGGCACTCGACCACTGGGCCACATCCCCAGCCCTTTTTTGTAATTTTATTTAGAGACAGGGTTTCACTGAGTTGCTAAGTGCCTCGCCATTGCTGAGGCTGTCTTTGAACTCGCGATCCTCCTGCCTCAGCCTCCCAAAGTGTTAGGATTACAGGCGTGCGCCACCGCACCCGGCAGGCATTTTTCTGTAACTGCACCTATCTCAAATTTTCCCTTTTTGTAGTTTTTAATATTATTTATTTTTATTATGACACTTGTCATATTAGATTATAGCCCATCTTTTAATTTTTTTTTTAGTTGTAGATGGACACAATACCCGTATTTTGTTTATTTACTTTTATGTGATGCTGAGGATCAAACCCAGTCTGTCATACATGCTAGGCAAGTGCTCTATCACTGAGCTACAACCCCAGCCCCACATCATAGTCCATTTTAACAAGCTCATTGTATGTATCTTCATGACTTATGTGAAGACCCTGACTCCAAATCAGGTCACAATCTTTAGTGTTAGAGTTTAGCCTTTCCACCACATATGCATTTTGAGAGGACAAATATCAAAGCATAACAGCTATTTCTTTTGCTATACTTTTTATATGGCAATGCATCTTTCTCCTTTTTCTTTAGCTCCTTTGCTCCCAAAACAAATGCTTTCAATTTTAGTTGTTATTACTTGTTACTGTTCATTGAACAAACATACCTGAATCAAGTTTAGTACATGTCAAATAAAAACTCTCAGGAGTATTTTGTACTCTTCATGAAAGTTTGTTTGTTTGTTTGTTTGTTTTTTTTGTCATTTAAACTTGTCATAGACAAGTTTAAAGTTAAGAGAATTCTCAAATGTTCAAAATGTAGAGCTATGGTAGAAGAAAACATTGACTTCCACGTATAAATTTTGCACTTAATTACCTTCTAAAGCTGATTTTCCCATTCTTCACTATTTTTTTCTTACTATACTATTATCTGCTCTCTCATGATAATATATATATATATACACATATATACATATGTATATGTATTTGTACCTTAAATATATTTCTTCAACTCAAATTCTTATTGCTTACACATTGAGCTATCTATTACATATTCTTTTTGCCATTTATTTTCTTTTATATTTTTAAAAGACAGCAATCACATCTTTATTTAAATGTTAGAAAGAAAATTTCATTAGAGTAACATGTTAGTTAACAGCGTAATTGTGACTAATAGAGCTCTTTATACAATAAATTTTTATAAAAAAAGTAAGAACATTGCTCTCACTGTTTGAAGTTATTTCCATAGGATATAAAGATTTAACTCAGATACATCACTTCTTATGTATGTATAGGCATATTTACAAATATCCATGAATTGTTATCAGAAGCTTCTTGATGAACTCATTTTTACAAGTCTTTACATTCTACCAACATCATCAGGCATCCACCATTCTATACACTATTTCTCTTAAGGTTGATTTTAAAATTAAAAAAAAAAATAAATGAATTTTAATCACAATTATTTAAATTTGATGACTATGTCCACCATATCTCTCCAATAGATACTATGGTCTTTTTCCTCTCAAAGTGACTGTTTTCTATTTTTATTGGTTAGATCAAGTTATTTGCCTTTCTTGATACTTAAAATCTTTAACAGGATTAAAATTACTATCAAAGACATAAACCTTAAACTTTAATTAATTTATTACTTATATGTGAAAAATATAAATATCTTTCATACTTTAAATTCTATATCATACCCCATTTTTTCAAAATGCATTTATGCAATATTCAGAAAGATATGTTAATATTGTAATTCAGAGTCTTACTTAAATAGCTGAACTATATTGTCTCTTGTGGAAAACATCATTTATCTTTGTGGGGAAATTTATTGCCAAAAATCCATTGCAAATTGATAAAAATGAACATGAGAATACATAATATACTTTGAATTCCATAACGATAAGCTCTACATTCATATTTTTAAAACAAATTTGAGAGCTTTATTACCTGGCCAGAGACTGCAGTCCCTTGGGAGAACAGCAACTGACCAACCTGTGCTACACCTCATGAAATTTCCTGGCAGCAAGCAAGCAAGCAAATTACAGAAGCTGAAACAGCTGTTAGCAGAACTAAAGTACATTCATTTTATACATACAAATGTATATAAATTTTAAATACAATTATATTTATCATATTTCTATTTATAATAGGTATTAAAAACAAGAAAAAGTTAAAAACCCAATAATATATGAGTGAAATAAATTATCGCACACATTATTACTATAAAAAGAAAAGCAGTTGCTAAAATATGATGAACATTTTCATCAAGTGAATTGAAAATGGTTCAGTAAATATTGTCTGATAAAACAAATTACAAATCACGTATAGTGTGATTCACTTTTTTGGAAAAGTATTTTGTGTGAATGTGTTGAAAAAACTAAGCAAAATAAAACAATAAAATGGTATATAATTAGTTACCTAGGTAATAGAGATAAATGATTTTTTAAAAAGTTTTGAGCCAGATTATTATTTGAAAAGCTTAAGTTTTGCTCATAATAAAAGGTAAGAAAGATGCGAAATAATCACATAATTATTTGCTATAAATTCATTTTGATGTTTTATGTTTTAAAATAAATTTACTAAATTCCAACCCTATGAATTTCACTGATGAAATCTAAAGTTTTAAAGTAGTAAGTATATATTTAAGCTTGATCCTATACAATCACCATAAAAATTTTAATTGAATTATTCAAAATTTTAGAGACTTTATATTCAGTATATTTTAACAGAGCACATCTTCCAGTACTTATGAATATAGAAAATATTGGGAACCTATTCTTTGAAAAATACTTCATGCCCTCTAGTCAGAAAAGGAACAATTTGTCCCCTGCTATCCAAAATAATAAAACTTGCCTAAATATATCTGCTTCTGTATTTTATACAGTGAATCATATTATTTTGTACAAGTTTTATATTTTTATAATATTTTTTTTAAAATAGCCATTGGGTTAATTAAGACTGGGACAAAAGTGCTCAGTTTTAAAAAATGGGTTAATAAAATGCTATATCATTTGTGTGACAATGTGACATTTAAAACCTGACAGGATATGTTTGTTTCTTCATTTATCTTCCTAAGTAAAAATAGTGCAGTTTTCTTCAGCTCTTGCATTCTATTATTGCATGCCATTAAGACACCATGATACTCAGTATCAGTATTGCTCACTGATTAATGATAAACGTAAAGTCATTTTATTTCCTATGTAAATATGATGAAATGTTCTCTTGCCTCAATATTCCATTGTTTTCTTCATCCTTTTGAATGCTCAGCAAATATTATAGGTATTATTTTCGTTAACTGTAATTTGAATATATTCCTTAAAGTAAAAGCCACTCAAAACTAACAGTAATGCAGAAAATTTATTAATGGATCCTTTTTTGAATTAAGAAAACATTGTAAGTTGCTTTACCATATTTTCCTAAAGGATTTTTGATCATTTATTATTTTTATTAATGCATATTTTATAAAGTGAATTACAAGCTCTAAATAATTTCTAATCTCATTTAAATTGAAAACTACTATTCAAAGATACTTGTGTTAGGAAAGTAAATGAGATGGGGAGATGTTGGTCAAAAGGTATAACTTGAAGTTACATAGAAAGAATGCTCATGTCTTTAATGTACAGAAAGAATTATGGTTAGTGATATTCTATTGCACACTGAAAATTTACTGAGAGGATATATTAAGTGCTTTTACCACACAAACATGCACACATGCACACTAAAACCACAGAAGTTGATGGAGGAGTCAATAAGTTTAATTCCAATAATCATTTCACTGTATTCTGTACACCTGAATCAAAAACTGCATGTTGTGCAGATTAAGTGTGTATGTATGATAAAAATAGCTATGTTGATAGGTTAGTCATAATCTTCCTCCATCAATTATTTATCCAATGTACTATAACTATATGCTATACTTTTAATCAGAAATCATGATGTGATAGCAATGAAGACTCATCTACTGGTGATATAAATTTAATTTCATTGTACAATTCTGTTAATCCTTTTCATGTTAATTATGAATTATCACCATCAGCATAACATTATTCTTTAACTTTATCATGACATAATATCTTGTTCTGACTAGTCTCAAAATATTAACAGTAGAGGACACAAACTCTCCTCTAGCCTTTGCTAGTTACTGGCTATGTGACATTGAGCCCTGCACACTTTTTCCTGAACATGTCTCTCAAAAAATAAAAAAAATCAGAATGATAATATTATAATACCACATTGCAGTATTAGCATATTAAGTAACATGCTGAGTGCATATATAAAATTTTATATTTTATGTAAACTGAACTTAATAAAGTTTGGATGGTGTTTAACCACAAAATAGAACAGTCCATCCTTAAATTGTTTCCATATGCCATGGAGGTTTTGTTTGTTTGCTTTATTGTTTAAGTGCTGGACACCAGTAACAAAAACACAAATCAGACATGACTCCAGCTAACTTGCAAAGATAAGTTACCTGTGATAAAAGACATAATATTGATTTCTTATTTTAATGTATTGAAGGTGTTGAATTCTCACTGTATTTTGAAACAAGTCATTAAAAACATGTAAGTATATCCACAATTGAAACTTCAAACTAATATATAGATAATGTGTCAAAATGAAGTAATGGGAATAGAGCCCCCTCCTTTTCAATCCCTGCCTACTTTAAACATTTATATTGCTTAATTAGAATCTGAAATTAGAAATAAGAATCTTTATTAAAGAATTATTAAAGCAAATATTTAAGGTTAGTTGCTACAATACATTAGTTTTAAAGCCCATTTGAGCAATTAAATAGAAGTTATAGACATTATATTTTAGCATTCAAAATGAGTATACTAACTATTCATGACTTTAGGGGAATAATTTAATTTAATATGATCTGTGTATTAAATTGACTGGAAAGAATTCATATTCTCCAAAAGTGTTGATAACTAGTACCTGGATCTAATATATATTTATTTTAACAAATATTATATATTATTTAAACACATGACTATTTTGGGCTTTTTGTTGTTGTTGTTGTTTTCAGGTTGTTTTAATTTTTATTATTATTTCTTTATTGCTCTAAGGAACAATTATGATTTCCTGCCCACGGAGGTGGAAATGAGAGGTGGAAATGATGTTCCTCTCTGGTGGAATGGGATGGATGAGAAATAAAAGCTAAGAGAAATAAAATGGTGAAAAAACACAGAACACAGAAAGGAGTTTCAAAACTAGAGCAGGATGGGCAAGCTGATCAGACAAAATGGAGCCCACACTTGCTTTATTTATATCCAGAAACATCAAAGAAATGATATAGAATGTTCTCCAAAAATGGTTAAAGGTGGGCTGTTCAGCTCCTGACAGGTTACATCCATCTCTGGAGCAACTATGAGAAACCTTCCTAGAAAAGTAAAGGTAAAGGTCATATGCATTGGGCAATCTATTCCTATGGGAGAGCCAACAAAAGTTCCCAATGCCAGGCCTATCTTTCCCTGGCTACTATGCCGAGAAGATCCTCATGTACAGATGGCTTTCCTAAATGATTTTTAAAAACACTTAAAAATTCTAAGTGTCAGAGATATAATACCATTATTATAATTCTTGGATAAAATTAGCAGTTTATGTCAGTTTAAGCCTATACTATTACACATTATTATGTCATAGTGTAATTAACTTTAAAACAAGATAAAGAAGGCCCATTAACCCACTTCTTGTACATTCAATCCATGCTGTGAGGTGCTGGTTATTGAAATCAATGATTGTACACATTTATATCTCCAATGAACGTCCTTGTGTGGGACAAATGATACTCTAAATTATGGTTTGTCTAAAATGTTGTCTGAACTAGAGGGAGAAATAGATAGATAGATGTTCTCCCCTTTCAAAAATACCTCGATCTTCTCTCCTTTCAAGTGATGTTTACAGGACATACTGTTTACATTTTTTTTCTACATATAACTTTTTTTAGTGCATTCTGATGGCATCCTTTCTTGTTCTTTCACCTCTCTAAGTTAATATAATTTTCTTTCTTACATATCATGTACTGATGCTTATTACATATCATGTACTGATGCTTGTTATTTTCCCTTAAGTTATTAAATTCTGAATTTTCACTGCAATTTTACTTCTAAAATGTTGTCTTAGACCTACTGCTTTTCTATGTGGGATTCTGCTGATGTTCAATGAAGGGATATCACAGGCATTTTGTTATTGTCTCAGTAATTAAGAAAATAAGATACTAACTGGAAAATATTTAGTACTCTGTCTTTTGGTTGCTTGTCAGTGATTGTACTGTTTTATTTTGGCTGTTTTCACTTTATTTGTCTTTGTGAAAGCAATCCAAATGTTGAGGTATGTTCCTCTTATCCCTAATTTTTTCTAGCATTTTGAACATGAAGGGATGTTCTGTTTTGTCAAATGCTTTCTCTGCATCTATTGAGATGATCATATGATTTTATCTTTGAGCCTGTTCATGTACCAGGCCAACATCATCCTAAATGGAGAAAAATTGAAAGAATTCCCTCTAAAAACTGGAACAAGACAGGGATGCCCTCTTTCACCACTCCTATTTAACATAGTTCTTGAAGATCTAGTCAGAGCAATCAGACAGATGGAAGAAATTAAAGGAATATGGATAGGAAAAGAAGTACTCAAATTATCATTATTTGTAGACAACATGATTTTATGCATAGAAGATACAAAAAATTCCACCAGAAATCGTCTAGATCTAATAAATGAATTTAGCAAATAGCTGGATATAAAATCAATACCCATAAATCAAAGGCATTTCTGTACATCAGAGACAAATCCTCAGAAAGAGAAACTAGGAAATCCACCCCATTTACTATAGCCTCAAAAAAAGAAAAAATAAATAAAATATTCAGGAATAAACTTAACAAAAGAAGTGAAAGACCTCTACAAAGAAAACTAAAGAAAGAAATTTAAAAGGACCTTAGAAGATGGAAAGATCTCCCTTGTTATTGGAAGGGCAGATTTAATATTGTCAAAATGACTGTACTACTAAAACCACTATACAGATTCAATGCAATACCAATCAAAATCCCAATAGCACTCCTCATAAAAATAGAAAAAAACCAATTATGAAATTCATCTGGAAAAATAAGAGACCCAGAATAGCCAAAGTGATTCTTAGCAAGGACAGTGAAGCTGGTGGCAATATTATTCCAGACCTTATATTGTACTACAAAGCAATAGAAACAAAAACAGCATGGTATTGGCACCAAAATAGACCAGTTGACCAATGGTCCAGAATGGAAGACACAGAGATGAACCCACACACCTACAGTTATCTTATATTAGAAAAAGATGCCAAAAACGTTCACTGGAGAAAAGACAGCCTCTTCAACAAATGGTGTTGGAAAACTGGAAATCTTCATGTAATGAAATGAAGTTAAATACCTTTCTCTCACCATGAACAAAACTTAACTCAAAGTGGATCAAGGATCTAGGAATTAAACTGAAGACTTTGCACCAAATAGAAGAAAAAGTAGGCCCAAATCTCCATCATGTTGGATTAGGCCCCAACTTCCTCAATAAGACCTCTATAGTGCAAGAATTAAAACCAATAATCAATAAATGGCATGGATTCAAACTAAAAAGCTTCTTCTCAGCAAAAGAAACAATCAGTGAGGTGAATAGAGAACCTTCAGAATAGGAGCAAGTCTTTACCACGAGCACATCAGGTAGAACACTAACCTCAAGGAGTTATAAAGCTCTCAAAAGCCTTAACACCAAATAATCAATTAACCCAATCAATAAATGGGCCAAGGAACTAAACAGACACTTCTCAGAAGATGATATACAAAAAATCAATAAATATATGAAAAAATGTTCAACATCTCTAGCAATTAGAGAAATGCAAATCAAAACTACTCTAAGATTTCATCTTAACTCCAGTCAGAATGGCAACTATCAAAAAAAAAAAAAAAAAAAAAAGCAAATAATAATAAATGCTGGCGAGAATGTAGGGAAAAAGGCACACTCTTACATTGCTGGTGGAACTGTAAGTTGGTGATGTCAATCTGGAAAGCAGTATGGAGATTCCTAGGAAAATGTAGAAAGGAAACACCATTTGATCCAGCTATCCCACTCCATGGTCTAGTCCCAAAGGACTTAAAAACAGCTTACTACAGGGACACATCAATTTTTATAGCAGCACAATTCACAATATCTAGATTGTGGAACCAACCCCCATGCCCATCAGCAGATGAACAGATAGGAAAACTTTGGTATATATACACAATGGAACACTACTCAGCACTAAAAGAGAATAAAATCATGGCATTTGCAGGTAAATGGATGGAATTGGAGAAAATAATGCTAAGTGAAGTTAGCTAATCCCCAAAAACCAAAGGTCGAATGATCTTTTTGATATGGAGATACTAACTTATAAAGGCAAGGGAGTGGGGATGAGAGGAATGAAATAACTTTAAGTAGAACAAGGAGGGCAGAGGAAGGAAAGGGGGAAAATGATTGGAATAATGGTAGAATAAGTTATCTATCATTACCCTAAATACATGTATGAAGACATAATTGTTGTAAAAATTCTTTATATAAACCAGTAACTTGAAAAATTGTGCTCTTTATATGGAATATGAAATGAAATGTACTCTGCAAACATGTATAATAAATTAGAATACTAAAAAAAAAAATTTAAAAAGAAAATAATCCAAATACTTTTCATTAAAGCAAACTTAAAAAGTTTTTTTTTTTTTTTTTTTTTCTAGAGGACAAGCTGGATATTTTAAGGAAGTAAAATGTAATTCTTCTACTCAAAATACTTCATGCATACTAGATAATTATTTTAAAAATGATAGGTTTTGTCAATTTCTTTGAATTGTTTCTTTAGTCTCAATTTCATTAATTTCAGCTCTGATTTTAATTATTTCCTGTCTTCTACTGCTCTTACTGTTGATCTGTTCCTCTTTTTCTAGTGCTTTGAGGTGTGATGTTAAGTCATTTATTTCTTTTTTTTTTTTTAATGAAGGAATTCAGAGCAATGAATTTTCCTCTTACTACTGCCTTCATAGTGTCCCAGAGATTTCTATACAATGTATCTGTGTTCTCATTTACATCTAGGAATTTTTTAATCTCCTCCTTGATGTCTTCTTCAACCCCTTGTTCATTCAGTAGCATGTTGTTTAGCTTCTAGCTGTTGGAGTAGTTTTTTTTTTTATTATTTCTTATTTTATCATTGATTTCCAATTTCATCCCGTTATGGTTTGATTGAATGCAAGATAGCATTTCTATTTTAATATATTTTTTTAAAATTTTATTTTAATATATTTGCTGAGAGTTGCCTTGTGACAAAATATATGGTCAATTTTGGAGAAGGAGCCATGTGCTGCTGAGAAGAAAGTGACATTTATCAAAGAAATAGAAAAAACAGTCATGAAATTCATCTGGAAAAATAAGAGACCCAGAATAGCTAAAGCAATCCTGAGCAAGAAAAGTGAAGCAGGTAGCATCACCATACCAGACTTTAAGTTATACTATAGAGCAATAGTATCAAAAACAGCATGGTATTGGCATCAAAACAGACTTGTACACCAATGGAACAGAATTGAGGACACAGAGACTAATACATATAATTCCAGCTATCTTATATTAGACAAAGCTGCCAAAAATGTACAGTGGAGAAAGGATAGCCTCTTCAACAAATGGTGCTGGGAAAACTGGAAAGCCATATGCAACAAAACAAAATTAAACCCTGTCTCTCACCATGCACAAAATTCAATTCAAAGTGGATCAAGGACCTAGGAATTAGACCAGAGACAATACATCTAATAGAAGAAAAAGTAAGCTCCAATTTCCAACATGTTGGATTAGGTTCCAAGTTCCTTAATAAGAATTCTGTAGTGCAAGAATTAATACCAAGAATTAATGAATGGGATAGGTTTAAGCTAAAAAGCTTCTTCTCAGCAAAAGAAACAATCAGAGAGGTGAATAGAGAGCCAACTAAGTGGGAACAAATATTTAATACATGCACAACAGATAGAGCACTAATTTCTAGAATATATAAAGAACTCAAAAAACTTGACACCAAAAAAACCCAAATAACCCAATCATTAATTGGCTAAGGAATTGAGAAGACATTTCTCAGAAGAAGATACATGGTTAATCAACAAATACATGAAAAAATGCTCAACATCACTGGCAATTAAAGAAATGCAAATAAAAACTACTCTAAGATTTCATTTCACTCCAGTCAGAATGATAGCTATCCAGAACACAAACAACAATAAGTGTTGGAGAGGATGTGGGGAAAAAGGCACACTCATACATTGCTGGTGGGACTGCAAAATCGTACAACTGTTATGGAAAGCAGTATGGAGATTTCTTGGGAAAATGGGAATGGAAACACCCTATGACCCAGCCATCCCACTCATGGGTCTATTCCCACAGGACTTAAAAACAGAATATTACAGTGACAAAGCCACTTCAATGTTTATAGCAGCACAATTCACAATAGCTAGATTGTGGAACCAACCTAGAAGTCCCTCAGTTGATGAGTGGATAAATAAAATGTGGTATATATACACAATGGAATTTTACTCAGCAATAAAAGAGAATAAAATAATAGCATTCACTGGTAAATGGATGAAGTTGGAGACTATAATGCTAAGTGAAATCAGTCAATCTAAAAAATTCAAATACCGAATGTTTCCTCTGATATAAGGAGGCCGGTTCACAGTATTGTTGGGTCGGGGTACATAGGAGGATTAGAGGAACACTAGAATGGTCAAAGGAAAGGGAGGGGAAGGGAGGAAGCAAGGGGGGAAGGGGGAAAACAAAAGAAAAAGTGGTTAAATAAGATGGATATCATTATACTAAGCACATGATTGAAGACTTGAATGCTATGAATATACTTTGTATACAAACTGTTTTGTGTAAAAAGAGGCTGTATATGTATAGTATGAACTGTATTACATACTACTACTATAAATAAAAAAATTTTAAAAAGGGTAATAAATAATAACATTTTGTGAAAATACCCTTTAAAATGAAAAAAATATTTAAAAAACTGATAGATTTGGGATACAATTGTGTTTTGGACTTTTATCCTCCCACCTTTAAATATGTATTTGACTCAAGTCAAAGTATATATACTCAAATTCAATGTCTATTTGTCCATTACCATGTCTTTTAAAATGTTCATTCCTCTTTTATGATTTTCTTTCTCACACATGTTTAGTTATCAAAATTTTGTTCAGTTTCCTCACATAATTCTCATTCAAAGGAATGTAGATAGCATTGGCTTATGACCTCTAAAACATTGTAACATTTTGGCAATGAATAATGTTATTTAATTTTGCATTGTTAAGTAGGTAAAGGGTGGATTTTTTAAAATTGCAAATAACAAAACTTCTTATGAAATTTTACAATGAATAGTGTAAGGCCACAATTTTTTTTTTTTTATTTTGTTTTGTTTTTTTGGTATTGGGGATTGAACTTAGGGGCACTTGACCACTGGGCCACATCCCCAGCCCTTTTTTGTACTTTATTAGAGACAGGGTCTCACTGAGTTGCTAAGTGCCTCACCATTGCTGAGGCTGTCTTTGAACAAGTGATCCTCCTGCCTTAGCCTCCCAAGTGCTGGGATTACAGGCGTGTACCACCACATCCGGCTTTAGGCCACAATTTTTTGACACAATGGGAATTTCAAAGACAAAGGAAAGAAAATATTGAATAAAAGGAATTATTAATTATATATATAGTTTAATATCAAATAATTAAATAATTGCATGACATTTTAACTGAAAAAATGTTCTCTGATTTAAGTAAGGTGGTTTTCCTTTTCCTTTTGGATTATGCCAATATAAATATTTTCAGCACACATGAAAAAGGTTTAAAAAATAAAACTAGAATAAATCTACCAAGAAAACAAATAAAATGAAATTTGCACTTGGAAATGTAAAATAGGAAATGTTATCTAATCATAATGAAAAATATATAACTTATCTTCATTAAGAAAAATTTCTATTGCTTCATTTTACCCTGATTTTGCCTACAAATGCAAACTATGTGTGTTTGACTTCTCCTAGAAATCTTATTAGCATGTCTCATTAATATGATTTTATTTACGTCCTTGAACTGTCCAGTGACAGAAGCACTCCTGAGTTGGGAACTCCTGATGTAAAGGCATAGATGAGACTGCCTGGTTATGATGGTGACACTCTGTTCAAAGGAGGTTCCATGCTTGCCTTGGGACTGTCAGTTCTGACCCTGAGTTCAGACCCCAGCTGCCAGGGATAGGAAATTATGAGTCCAAATTGATAATTATAATTGGGCCCTTAGTCTTTGAGCTTGGTTTTGCTTGCTTTGAAGAAACTTTCTCACATAAAACCCCTTTGATATTAAAACCTATAAAATAAATGTGCTGAGCTGGCTCTGGGTCATTTATAACTCATCAGGGGATGGAGAACCACCTGGCCCCACCCAGCTTTTTCTCTGTGTGTGTGTGTCTGTCTTTTCTCCATTCGCCATTGCCCCTCACAGTTTCTGAATTAATGGCCTTGCAGGTTGTAGCAATAATTTACAATAAATAATGTAATATTTACACTTCTTTATTGTTGCAAAATATATATAGCATGAAATATACAGTATCGTACAAGGGACTGAAGTATTTACATTTTTTTTTTCAATCACTGACTCTAAAATATCTGTAGGTTGAGCAATCTCCAAATGTTAGTTCAAAGTCATTCAAAGGAAAACTTTTCTCTTTTTAACAAAGGGTTCATAATTTTAAGTAGTTTTTTTAAATATAAACTGAATTAGTTGTTTCCCCATGACTGTTCTTTGATTAAAAAAATACATGAGAACTGAATTATTAGCACCAAATTTAGAATTTGTTGTAGACAGTGCTTCATCTAACTAGGAAGAAGATCTTTGTAAAGAAAGTCCAACCAGACTATGAATCTGCTGGTCATCTGCTGATTTTTTTTTTTTTTTAATTCCTTAAGAGAAGCCCTTACACCAAATAGCTATAAAATCCTCTGAAGTTATTTCAGAGTGCCAAAACATTTTTTCTTGGATATTAGGGATTTTTTAATTTCTCATGCTAAAAATATCACATTACTTTTATAAGAAAGCAATAAGATAGATGAATGGATTCAGCTGTGTAAACCAGAAGACTCATTCCGTTTTAAAATTGCCTATACTGTCAATTTTGAAGAGTTTTATAATAAAAAGCTATTACCCTGTTATGGTTTAGATAATAGGTGTCCCTAAAAAGCTCATGTGTGAGACAATGAAAGAAAGCTTAGAAGTAAAATGATTGGGTTGTGAGAGCATTAACCCAACCAGTGAATTAATCCCCTGGTAGGGATTATCTGGGTAGTAACTGATGGCAGGTAGTGCGTAGCTGGAAGAGATGGGTCACTGGGGGCATGCTTTTTGAGATATATATTTTGTATATGGCTATTGGAGTCTCTCTCTCTCTCTCTCTCTGCTTTCCATTGATATGTCTTGATCCACTTCCCTCCATTGCACTCTTCCACCATGATGTTCAGCTTTACCTTGAGCCCCGAAAAATAGAGCTAGTTGTCTATGGACTGAGAACTCTGGAAATGTGAGTACCCAAATAAAATTTTCCTCCTCCAAAATTGTTCTTGTCAGTTCTATTAGATGACTAAAACATACCCCTAGAAATACAATATGAGTAGAACTATCAATCTTTCTTAGATATAAGTATGTATAATGTCTAACTTCTTTAAATATTTATAGATATATATATATATATATACACACATATATTTGTAGAAGTGTACATACATACATATATAAATAAATATACATATTTAACACTGGGGAATAAACCCAGGGATGCTTATCATTACATAACAAACCTTTTTTATCTTTTCTTATTTTGATACACAGTCTCACTAAGTTGCTAGGGTGACCTTGAACTCGTTATCTTTCTGCCTTAGCTTCTGAGTAGGTGGAATTAGAGCTGTGCACCACTGTACCTAGCATAAATAAATTATATTTATTATACTGTGGTGGAGGTAATTTTGTTCCAAATAATAGTTATTTAAATCCATAGGACAAGTTTAAAAAAAGATAACATTTTACTGTTAAAACTTTCTAGACTTTAGACAAAACCACAGAATATGGAAAGATGGATAGGCAGATAAATGGGTGAATAGGGACATAGAAGATAGGGAGTAAGTAAATTAATGAAATTTAAAGGTGATTTAATCATAAGTTGAAATATTATTATTCAAAGAAGAAAATAACTAGAATAATCTTTTTTGGATTTTATTTTCATACTAACATATATAGGTCCATATTTGTTATTTTTATTTGTTTTTAAATTTTAAACAAAAAATATTTGTTATTTTGAGCTATTGTAATTGTGGTGGAACACTTAGAGTAAGTCTTACTCTGTTAACAAATTTTCACATTACAAAGTATATTCACACCATTGGTGACTTCATACATGCACTTAGGGTAATGATATCCATCTCATTCTACCATCTTTGTTTTTCTTCACCTTTTTGCCCCCTCCCTCTCCCTCCCTCCACATTGGCAATTCTAGTGTTCCTCTAATCCTCCTATGCTCCCCATCCCAACCCCACTGTGAATCAGCCTCCTTATATCAGAAAAAAACATTTGGCATTTGGCTTTTTGGGATTGGCTAGCTTCACTTAGCATTATATTCTCCAACTTCATCTATTTAAATAAATAGTATATGCACTCTGAATATACTTTGTATACAACCAGAGATATGTAAAAATGTGCTCTATAAGTATAATATGAAATGTAATACATTCTGCTGTCATTTCTAACAACTTAGAATAAAAAATAAATTTGAAAAAAAATCTTATTTACAATAGAAATTTTTCACATTAAAATGTTCTATACAGTATTATAAAATATAGCCACAGTGCTATAAAACATACTTAGAATTTATTTATCTGGCAAAAATGATATTTTCCTCCTCTCTAGCCCCTGAGAACCACCATTCAATTCTCTGTTTCTATGAGTTTTAAAATTTTAGATACATGAGATACGTGGAATCAGAAATATTTATCCTTCTGTGCCTGGCTACTGTGCCTTGGCAAAATGCCCCCCAGGCTCATCCATGTAGTTACACATGGCAGAATTTCATTCTTTGATAAGGGTGAATAATATTCTATTGCATATTTATAACATATTTATACATTTTATTTATCCATTCATCTGTCAGTGGAAATATATTCTTCATTAAACCATCTATTTTAACATGATATAAAACACATGCACACAGTTTTAAAAAATTATTAAATACATCACTTCATTCTTTCTAAATACCAAACATTCTGGATAACAAAGAAAACAAACAGTATATTTGCCTCTAAAATAAATGGATGCAAATCACATTTTCATTCATTATTCAGAACAAAAGATAAATATTTAGTAATTATTTATTTATGTGTTTTATTTGTACATTGTGGTTATACATAATTGTGTATATCATTATGATATGTTCAGAAATGCATATAATATAATTTTCTTCATTTCAATCACCAGTACCATCCTCTTTGCTCACTCCTTACTTTCTGTGATAACATTCTGGTACTCTATTGGTCTTTCTTCTATTAATTGGAATTTTTAATTGTTGGGTTATAGGTATACATGAAATTGGAATTCATTGTAATCTATTCATATGTACACTAACTTAGTTTGGTCAATTATTTTCACAGTTCCTCTCTTTCCGTTTCTCCCACTCTCACCTTCAATTCCATTCCTCTACTTTGGTGATCTTCATTCTATTTTCATGAGGTCCCTGTTTAGATTTCTTATTTCTCTCTAGCTTCTGCTCATAAGAGCAAACATTTGACTCTTGACTTTCTGAGGGTGGTTTATTTCACCTACCGATACATTCTCTAATTTCATCCATTCACTAACTTGTACCATAATTTCATCAGTATTTTCATTGCTGAGTACAACTCCATTGGGTGTATATACTACTTTTTCAGTATCCATTCATCTTAGGAGGCAGGTTCTATAACTTGACTGTTGGTAATTTGTTGCTAAAGCATTGGTATGCATGTATGACAATTGTATGCTGATTTTAATTCTTTTATATTAAGTACTGGGAGAAGCTGGATCATATGGTGGTTCCATTCCTGGTTTTCAGATTAATCTCCATAATTCATTCCACAGTGATTTTACTAACTGGCAATTCAGCTAATAATGCATGAATATATCTTTTTTCCTACATCTTTGCCTGTATGTTTTTTTTTTTCTGTGTTCTTTATGATTGCCATTCAAACTGGAATGAGATGAAATTGAGATATGATTTTGATTTGCATTTCTCTTATTGCTAAAGATGCTGACCTTTGTTTTTATTATGATTAGGATTTTTATTCTTAACACCTGCAGGCTTGGTTGCTAGGTGTAGCCCCATTTGATGTAAGATATCTTAAATAATTATTCATTGGTAATTTATATATCTTCTTTTAAAAAAACATTTTTGAAGTTTGTTTTCCAGTTTATTGATAAGTACTTGCTTCGCCAAAAACTTTGTGGTAATGTTTTTTGACTTCTTTATACATTCTGCATATATTTGAGGCCCATAGGTCAATTCCCTGTTGCAAGAGTAGCTGGCAAACATTTTCTTCGTTCAGTAGGCTATCTCTTCATTATCCAACTTGGTTCCTTTTCTGTACAGAAGCTTTTTAAATTTGATGTTTTTGTTCCTATGTTTTGTCTCTGTTTATTTTTGGTTTTTTTTAATTTCTTGAGCTTTTAGACTCTTACTAAGGAAGTCGGATGCCTTTGCCAATATGTTGAGTGCTGGCCCCATGTTTTCTTCTAGCAGTTGTAATGTTTCTTGTCTAATGCCTAGGTTTTTAAATTTTCCACTTTAAGAAGTTGATTTTTTTGCAGGTGAAAAATAGGGATCTTAATTTTATTTAGCTTATTTTATTCTTCTCCGGCTCCACACATGTATAGATATACAGTTTTTCCAGCACCATTTGTTAAAGTCCATCTAAGGTATGTTTTTGGCACCTTTGTCAAGGATTAAATAACTAAATCTATACCAGTTTGTCTGTGTATATTTTTTATTCCATTGGTCTATAGGTAAATTTTGATACCAAAAAAACCTGTTGCTTTTATTATTATAGCTCTGTAGCATAATTTGAAATAATATATTGTCATGTCACTGTTATCATTTTTATTGCTGATTAGTGCTTCAGCTATTCTGGATATTTTATTTTTCTGTAAGAATTTAGTTCTATGGATAATGCTATTTGTATTCTAATGGCGATTGAATTTAATCTGTATAGCACTTTTGGTATTATGGCCTTTTTGACAACATTAATTCTGACTTTCTAAGAAAATGGAAGGTCTTCCATACTCTAAGATCTTTTTCAACTACTTTCTTCTTTGTTCTATAATTTTCACTCTGTAAGACTTTCAACTCTTCTTGGTTAGATTTATTCCCAAGTATTTTATTTTTTGAGGTTATTGTTAGTAAAATTGGTTTCCTGATTTCTTTCTCAGCAGATTCATCATTGGAAAATAGGAAAGCTATTAACTATTCTATGTTGTTCTTTATACTTTGCTAAATTTATTTATCAGCTGTGGAAGTCATCTGGTGAAGTAGGTTGGTCTTCTAAGTATAGAATCATGTCATCGGCTAACAGATAATTTGACTTCTCCCCCCACTTCCTTATTTGTATCACTTTATTTCCTTCTCTTATATAACTTGGCTAAAATTTCAAGGACTGTATTAAATAGGGAGTAGTGAGAGAGAACATTAACATTGTAATCTTGTGTCCTGAGGAAATGTTTTCAGTTTTTCTCCATTCAATATGATGCTGACCTCTCACTTGTCACATATAGTCTGTTTTGTAATGATACCATTGTTTCCCAAGACTGTGTCTTATTTCTCATTCCACAGGGTTATTAGACAAAATTTTATTTTTGAAAGAGATCATGGTATTTCCTTTAAAGCTCTGGCATCATAGCAAAAGTTTTCATCGTATGGGCCGTTAATCCATGATCATTTCAGTATCACAGTCCATCATATTTCGAAGAGAAATTTCTGTAGGTAGTATACTGGGTCTACTCTATAGTACATAGTTCAAGAATAGAAAGAAGAATGACGTGGATGAATTAGAAAATGATAAAAAGAAGTTATCAGTGAAGAAAATAAGGCATATGACAAGTCTGAAAGCAGAAAATATGAAGAGGATTAAGAGTATTACTAAGAAAAGCAGAGTTTATAAAAAGCTAAAGTGACAACAAGTCAAAAGTTGTCTGGCAAAGAATGCCATATATATATATATATATATATATATATATATATATACATATATAGATAGATAGATAGATAGATTATATAGATATAGATCACAGTAGTCTACTACACTGATGTTTTTTATGAAACCATAGAAAACAGCTAATTCATATATGATTATTTTGTGTGATCCTATTATATTGTAAAGTGTAAATTTGTATGATTTTCATCAAATTCAGGAATAATGTTTGTTTTAATTATCTTTATATACTGTGAAAACTGTGGTTCAAGGTCCAAAACTCACTGATTCATGGTTTAGGTTATTATGTTATGTCAACATTTCGTTCAATTTTAATCTTATACTCTTTAGACACAGTATAATATGGAATTCATGCAAGTCAATTTCTGCTTAGCCATTCAAGTAGATAATTAGCAGGACTTGTAATATATTATAGAACTGATATAAATCCAATAAAGTTAATGCTGTGGTTTGAAAAATATTTTTTCCTTAAAATTTTAAATTGAGTTGATACTGGACTTTTCAGTTTGGATGCATACTTTGATTTATTTTGTTCTGTAGGAGAATATTTTGTGCATAACTTCATTGATAATGTGAAGTATATCAAGAATTTGATGTTTCCTTTACCGCAGAAAGTATTATCCTGATGTCATTTTCAGTTAGATAATATACAAATTTAGTACTATGTTCTTGAACAAAAGGTTCTTTTAAATATGAAAAATAACTCTTCCATGTTTAATTATTAAAACAAGCTGACTTAGCAAGTGATAGAACATGAAAAATGCCTTCTTTTGTAAATTTTTTAAACTTTTAAATTTATTCAAATTAGTTATACATGACAGTAGAATGCATTTTGACATATTGTATAAAAATTGAGCATAACTTCACTTTCCTCTGGCTGAACATGGTGCAGTCACACCAGTAATGTAATCATACATGTATATAGGGTAAAAATTTCCATCTCATTCCACTGTTCTTCCCATCTCCACATGCCCTCCCCTGCCCTCACTCCCCTCTGCACAATCCAAAGTTCCTTCATTATTCCCTACCCATCCCATTATGGATTAGCATCTGCTTATCAGAGAAGATATTAGGCCTTTGGTTTGTTGGTATGGCCTGCTTTGATTAGCATAATATTCTCCAGCTCCATCCATTTTCCTGAAAATGCCATAATTTATTCTTTTTCAAAGCTAAGTAATATTTCATTATGTATATGTATCCCATTTTCCTTATCCATTCATCTATTGAAGGCCATCTAGTTTGGTCCCATAGTTTTCCTACTGTGAGTTGAGTTGCTATAAACATAGATCTGGCTTCTTCACTTAGTATGCTATTTTTGAGTCCTTTGTATATAAACCTAAGAGTGGGATAACTGGGTCAAGAGATATGTGTTTTTAAATATTGCAGTTCATAATACACTATTGCTAACTATAGGTATGATGTTGTGTGGGATATCTTATAGAATTTATATATCCTGAAAAAATGAAATTTTGTATGATTTGGTGTACAATTTCTGAGCACTTTCTTTTAAATACCCTAGAAAAAGAAAAACAAATCTATAATTGTCTAAGATTTCTTGCACAAAACACCTCTAATACCTCTGTCTCTTATCAACCCTGGTGACTACAAAAGCAGCATGGATAGAGGGAGGGGAAGAACAAAATATAACTTGTGACAATCTTTTGAGCAACATCCTTAGCACTAAGGGAAATTCAAACTAAAACCACATTGAGATTTCATCTCATTCCAGTTATAAAGGCAGTCATCAAGAATACAAAAACAACATGCCCTGCTGAAGATGTGGGGATAAAGGTAACTTATACATTGTTGATGGGACAGCAAATCATTACAAGCAATTTGGAAAGCAGTGTAGAAATTTCTTAAAAGACTAGTACTGTAACTACCATATGACACAGCTATCCTACCTCTTGGTATTTATTCAAAAAAACTAAAATCAGCATACTACAGTGATACATGCATACACTATTTATAGCAGCATAATTCACAATAGCCAACTCATGGATCTAGCCCAGATGCTGGTCAACAAATGGATATATACACAATGGAGTTTTAGCCAGTCATAAAGAATAAAAATATGTCATTCACTGATGAATGAATGGAACTGGAGAAGATCATGATAAGTGAAATAAGCCAGACTTAGAAAGTCAAGGGTCGAGTGTTTGCTTCCATATGCAGAAGCGAGAGTAAAGTAAGGAACATAAAGGGGAAGAATAGGTTCTCAAGAAGATATAATGGAGATCAGTGGAGTAGAGAAAGGGAATTGAGTAAGAGGGACCAGAAAAAGTAGAATTGTGGAATAAAACTGACCAAATTTTGCTATGTACATATATGAATATACCACAGTGAATTCCACCTTTATGTATATATCTATAAAGCACCAATTAAAAATAAAGTGATAAAGGGAGGGAAAATGCAAGAACTTGGATTTTATTTATTTATTGTTTTACATTCCCAATTCTTTTTAAATTTAATTTTAATTTTATTATTCTAATTTGTTATACATGTTTATGTAATATGAAATAGAACTTGGGTTTTAAATGGAGCAAATTATATCTCATGCATGTATGAATATGCCAAAATGAAGTCCACTATTATGTATAAATATAATGCACTAATGAACAAATTTGTTTTAGAATGTTTATGTCTGTTTGTTTGTTGGGTTTATCCAATGTGTTCAAAGATTCTTGCTATTGAAACCACAGTCACAAACAAAAAAGTACATGCACAAATAAAATAAAAACAAAAAATATTTCTTTTGCAATTTATGTGGATCATAATATTAAAAATAAAGTTTAGATCATATTTTTAAGAGATATAAGAGTGTTCAAGCTATAATCTAACTTTTTACTTATAAATATTGATTACTATACTTTAAAATTGAAAAATATTTCATACAACTGTAGGTTTTTAAATACTTTTTACTTTGAAATAACCCATAGTTTTGATAAATTTTAAAATGTAATGCAGGAGTTCCTGGATACTTTTCAACCTGTTTTCTCTAAAAACTAATGTAACATTTCATGGCTCATTTGTTCATCACTATTGGGATATTACTAAGTAAGCTAGAGACTATATTCAGATTTCACTAGTTTTTCCCTTAATGTTTTCATCCTTTGATGTAGCCTAGGGTACAAAATCGTGTTTAGATGCATCGGTTATTGCAGGTTAATTCTTACGCAGTTCTTTTCAAATGTTACAGTCTGAGTTAATGAACTAAAACTTATCCAAGCAAAGTTGAATTTTACATTAGTTCATGGTACCTAAGAGTTTTGGCATTTTAAACAGTATGTTTTACTCATGTATGAACATTCTGTATGGTTTTTTATGTCATGGGTAAAAACATACTTCATCTATTTTGAGATTAAAAACCTGTAGTTTTCATTTTGGTTTTTATTTCTTTAGTAGATTTATATAAGAATTAAGGTTCTTAAAGTCCAACACACCTATATTTATGTAAGGTTATTATTATTATTTTCCTTTCCCCTGGAGATTTCAGAGTTCTCTAGGAAGAAATTAATGATAAACAGTTTCACTGGTTTAGGAAAACGAAATCTTCCCTATGTCATTTTTTCCTTCCCTTCAATATTTATCTACCCCTCTTGCCTCAACTATTCTTTGCTCATATTATCATCTGTTATTTGTGGAATCTAAGTGATTAAGTCTCTGAAATAGAAGCACATTAAATAATTCCAGTTATCCTGGAATCCTTGTCTGTCACTGATCTTCATATCATCTTTACAGTAAGTCATTTGTGATCCCAGCTTCAAGTTTTACCTACATCTAAATTCATACTTCCTACATTCCCAACCTATTGCCTCATTCCTCTTTGTTTCATATCTGAATGGACTCAACAAAATTTTTCTGGTTTTCTAGTATTAAATCATAACCTAAGTTGGAAATGTAGCTCAGTGATAAAGGGCTTACCTGACATCTGTGAGGCCCTGGGTTTTATCCTGGCACCATAAAAAAAAAAAAAAAAAAAAAAAAAAAAAAAAAAAAAATTAAAGAAAGAAAAATAATCAAAATAAATCATTTAGCTCATACATTCATAATTTTCAGAGTAAAATAAGATAAAACAAAGTAAGGAGATAGTAAAAATGGGGGATGATAGTTCAGATGAGATAATCAATAAAGAGTTTCCTGATAAGACTGAATTTGATCAAAACCTGAAGGAAGAACTGAAAAGAATATGTACAGGCTCCTAAGGAAAGTTAACTTCAGTCACAGGTGTTAGCGCTCCAGAAAAGCCTCAGAGATCTTCTGTACATTTAAGGAAATCAAGAAGGCCAATGTAGCTAAAATAGGATTATCAATGAGAAGAATTTAAGTGAATGGATTTATGGAATATAAGATGGGAAGGAAACAAATCATGAAAATATTGAAGGAGGGGTCTGAGTGGAGTTTTTTAGGGGGTTGATGTTTTTATTACTTTGAGTAAGATGGAAAATAATAATAAAGACTTAGGTACAAAACAATAAAGGTCACCTAGTAACATAAAAAATGTGGATTTTATTTATACAGAAGCAGGGTATGAATGAAAGAGGGAGATGACCCAAGAGTCCACATTGAGCAATGTTTTCTTTCTCTATGTGTAATGTTTTGGGTGAGAAGAGAAAATCTGTGAGATCTCAAGAGTTATCTTACTGTTTTATAAATAAATTTTTCAAAAGAGGAAGACTAGAGATATATTGGAGAGTAATTAGCATGATATTTAGATTATGAGATTTAAAGTCATAGAGTATGAGGAGTTCCCCCTGAGAATAAAGTCCAAAGAATGATCCATTGAGGCATACACATGCACATGATGAGGGCTACGTTTGTAGTATTGGGGTACCAATGGTGAATGTTGGTAACATAGTAACTGGGCTGATGAGATTAGTTTCAATAACACCTATTGCAAATTTCAATTTTGAGCTTCTGATTGTTACTGCAACAGCAAGGAGAAACAAAGGTTTTTTTTTTTTTTTTTTTCTGAAGCACAAAGTTCAATGGACTCCTCTGAGAGTTTGCAGAAGGTCACAATGAGGTCAGTAATGAATCAGCCTTATTTGAACAGGAAAGCTTTATATTTCGCTACAATAGGAATGTCCAGACTGGCAGAGCAAGTCTCACAGCTTCCTGGGCCTCCCTACTTGGAAATTACTGCTCAGTTGTCATTGAAGTCTCTTTTTGTATTGTCCTTTTTTTTTTTTTTTTTTTTTTTTTGGTCCCAGCTGCTCCTAAAACATTCTGGTGTTTTTTCTTTCTTTTTTTTTTTTTTTTTTTTTCTCTACATTATCTTTATTATACCATATTTATTTTCATGGCCTCATCTGTCACCTCTGTGCTTGGAATATTGACCTTTTATCTTTATTTTAGATATTTCTATTAATCTTGACCTGACATTTTCATGGTGACAACCCACAAAACAGGTCAGTAAATGTTTTTAAAAATGAATGCCTTCCCGAAAATCACTAAAAACAAACAGAGGGTATAAGAGAGAAATGAACAAAACATTTGAACACATATATCATAATCAAGTGTCCAGATGGTCAATAAATATGAAAAAAATATTTAAACTTTCATTTGTCCAGAAAACTATGAATTAAAAACACATCTCAAACAACTTCTACAAATAACCAAAATCACTAAAATGAAAAAGATGACACATTCCAAATGATGGTACAGAAACAGAGCATATAATACTCTCTATATATTCATGGGAAGAGTTTGAATTGGTACTACTATGTTTGAAGATTATTTGTTAATATTTACAAACTATATTCTGCCTTCTCATTTTTTTTTCCTTTTTTTTGGTACCGGGGATTGAACTCAGGGGCACTTGACCACTGGGCCACATCCCCAGCCCTTTTAATTGTATTTTATTTAGAGACAGGGTCTCACTGAGTTGCTAAGTGCCTCGCCATTGCTGAGGCTGGCTTTGAACTCGTGATCCTCCTGCCTCAGCCTCCCAAGTGCTGGGATTACAGGTGTGTGCCACCGCACCCATCTCTGCCTTCTAATTTAGAAATTGTATTATTTGGTATAGGTATGTACAATATAAATGTGACATTTATCACAAAAAGTATTGAAATGTATATTTAAATACTTCAAGTAGCTTCATAGTAGAACCTTCTCAGATGTCCATCAAGATAAGAATGCACAATTAAATTGTTGGATAATCTCATGATGGATTGGTGCATAACAGCATAATTATATAGAACAATGTGAGTGAATACCTAAGCAAAATGTTTGGTGAAAGAAGTCAGAAGCAAAAATTATACAAAATCCATATCTAATCTTTAAATCAAGATAGTGGAGGTAATGACTGAAAAAAAAAAAAAAAGAGGAAAAAGTGGATTTTTTGGAGTGTTGATAATATTCTGTTCCTTAACAAATGTACTAACACTAGATCTTAGGCTTTCTAATAATGCTGTATTTTTTTATCGCTACATTTTGAATTAAGCTTAAAAACAAGTTTCAAGGACAGAATTGCAAAAACAACTGTGAATACAAAAGAACATCAACAAAAGAGAACTAAAAAATAGAATTGTTTGAGAAAATAAAATCTGTATAACAAATGAATTTTAAAAAAAAAAGGTTTTACCCCAAAACAGATTGGGATCATCATAACCGGGAAACTGTTCAAAACGAACAAAAGCTTTAATTTTTAAGTACTCACATAAGAAGTGGTTCAAAAGCTTCAAAAGTAAAGAAATATCAAAGCAACAAATATCTATGGACTGTCTTAAAGAAATTTATTTTTATGCTAAAAATTATAGTGAAATCTGTTTATATAGGAAGCCAATAAAAGCAATGAAGATGTCATTTCCTTTTGGCATAAGGTGCCTTTGTAGTTAGCCATAGTTCAAAATAGTGAATGTGAAATAGACATCAGCGTTATGCAGTTTCATTACAGATACAAGATCAGAAAATAAGCTTACAAAAATAAAAGTGGAAAAGGACATTTTCCCTAAAATTCTGCATATATGGAATGAAACACTGGAAATCCTCATTATCTGTGCAATGCATTGGCTTGGCCAAAGGATGGCACACATACTTTGGATAAGAGGACTATGGGTTCCTAAAAATTTGATTTCCCCCAAGGATAAGCTTTATTTTTTATTCTTCACTTTCTCCTTTCTCAGTTTTAATCAGTATTTTCAGGCTATCTACATACCTATAAACTCTCAAATGTATGTTTAATCCTGGATGTCTGCAAATTTGCATGGCCAACTAATTTTTATCATAACCACCTGGAAGTCCAGTAGGCTTTTAAAACTCATTGTACATTCTTCCTCTCCACCCTCAAACTCATCTCAGAAGCAATAACTTACATTTTCCAGGTAAAACAGCTTTTGTGGCATCATTGACACCTGTCTCATGCTACATATGCAATGTGTCAGAAGTTCTTATTGCCTTTCTCTTTAAAATACAGTGCAAATATGACTACTACCACCATAACTGCTAGCATCTAGGTTTGATCTGCCGTCATTTCTCTCCTGGATTTTCTATTTGTCTCCTGATTTCGCTATTTCTACACTATCTCGTATTTATTCTCAAAGGAGAACTGATGATAATTCTTTTAAAAATTTATACCAAGCACATATCTGCTCAAAAAATTTTGCTGACTTCCCTTTTCATTAATAATATAACCCAAATCTTTATTTATATTAGCCCACAAAGGTTTTTGTGATTTGGTACTTATTAATTCTCTGACTTCATTCATTACTACTCTTCCTCACATTTAATCCAGTTTGACTGTATGGCCTTTTTTACAATTTCTTGACCATAGAGACCTACTGCAGTCTTTGTTCATCCAATTCTGCCTATAATGCTATTTTGCTAGCTATATGCCTATGTATGTCAGGGGCTTAAGGGGAAACGAATGGTGCATTTAAATAAAGATAAATTGAGGAATATTTATGTGGAAAAAATAATTACTAAGACTTAAGCAAGGTTCAGGGGAGCACTCCAGCACTTATTCTTAAGACCAGTAAGCATAATGGGAAGAGGAAAAATTAGTATACAACAGGTCACCTTGAGGAGAGGGTGAGGTTTTCTTGATGGACATGGGCAGCAAGAGTCAAACTTATGTGGAAGGAGACTAGAGTATAAACCAACTTTACACTCCTTCTTTTTTTGTGACATTAAATCTAGGTTCTCCCCTGCCTGAATCAAATATAAAATTAGAGTGAATGAGGAGCCTGATGCTTTAATCACATAGAAAAGCCTCTTGGAGTACAGAGTTAAATGGAAAGAGTAGGAAGCTGAGGAGCAAAGGCAGAGAGAAACTGCATAATGAGACTGTTTTACCCACTTCCAGCTGGTATTTACTCAAATGCCACCTTTTCAATGAAGCCTATCCAAGCCACTTCTTGTAAAATTGTAACTTTGAAATACTTCATATTTTCTGACCCTTGTAAAAGATTGAATTATTTATTGTATATATCACACACACACACACACACACACACACACAGAGAGAGAGAGAGAAAGAGACAGAGAGAGACAGAGAGAAACCAATAAATAAAATAAGACCAAAAAATGCAGAAATTGTCTCATTTTTATTTACTTTTCTATGCCAGGATTTACTATAACATATATATATATATATATATATATATATATATATATATATATATATCACACAACAGCAGTGGCTTTAGTAGTAATAGTAGTTATAAAAAAATGATGCTCATTAACCTTTAAAATATACCAGGCATTATTATATCAAGTGCTGTGGTTGAATTATTTTACTTAACTTTCAATGAAATACGAAATAGAACTGTTTATTTTATTCACTTCAGAGATTAGAAAACTAATATTCAGATAAATAAAGAAATTAGCCCAAGGTCATATAGCAAATGAATATTAAGTCCAGGATGACAATGAAGAAAATCTCACTATAAGGCATATATTTCTTCTTAAACATTTCACTTTTTCCTTAGTTGACACTGCTTACCTTTTCTCTTTCTCCCTTGTCTTCCTCGATAGGGAAAGAGTCTTGCTGTTATATCTAGGATATCAGGGAGTGGTGTCGCTAATATACTTGGCCCCTGCAGATCTTCCATATTAGTTTCCAAGGGATGCCAAAATAAATTACAACACACAGTACATGAAAGCAACACAAACATATTACCTCACAGTTCTGGAGGCTGAAAGACCAAATTCTAGGCATCTGCTGAGCAGTGATTCCTCCCTGCCTCTTCCAGGTCTGGTAGCTTCACCGTTCTTTCTCTTGTAACAAAATAATTTTAATGTTTGCCTCCATCTTTGGAAGATATTCTCCTCGGTGTCTCTGAGTGGCACTTTTCCTGTCTTAAAAATATATTCACGTTGGATTTAGAGCCCACTCTTGTATAAACTCATCTTTATCCTTATATTAATTACATCTGCAAAGATACAATTTCCAAATAAGGTCACATTCTGAGGTTTCAGTCAGACATGAATTTTGGGATAGTGTGATTCTATTCACCAGACTCTCCTTTCTAGGGACTGTCCCTTTGATGATTTACAGGCCATTTGACTATCAATAAGGGCTGAACTTTTTGTGAATTTTGGCTCTGAATCATTACACTATCTCCTAAATTCCTGTGCTATCATGTACAAAGTATATTTCCTTACATTGACACTGCAATTAAAATTGATTATTATTCCCCTTCTAAGAAGCAAGGTACAAAATGAGAATGTATGAATAAAATCCAGTACAAAAAACTTGGAGCCAAGCACAGTGGCACACGCCTGTAATCCCAGCACTTAGGAGGCTGAAGCAGGACTATCACAAGTTCAAAGCCAGCCTCAGCAATGGTGAGGCACTTAGCAAGTCAGTGAGATGCTGTCTCTAATAAAATACAAAAAAGGGCTGGGAATGCAGTCCAGTAAGGGCTGGGAATGCATTCCAGTGGTCAAGTGCCCCTGAGTTCAATCTCTAGTACAAAAAAAAAAAAAAAAAAAAAAAAAAAACTTGGAATGGAAACACAATATGACCCAGTTTGCCAATTTCTTAGTATACACCCAAAGGATTTAAAATCAGGAGAGCATATTGATGCTGCCACATCAATGTTCATAGCAGCTCAATTCACAATAGCTAAGCTATGGAGCTAAACTAGGTACCCTTCAACAGATGAATGGATAGAGAAAGTGTGCTATATATACACAATGGAGTATTGCTCAGCCTCAAAGAAGAATGAAATTATGGCATTTGCTGATAAATGGATGCAACTGGAGAATATTATGATAAGTGAAATCAGCCAATCTCAAAAAACCAAAGCCAAATGTTCTCTCTGATATATGAATGCTGACTCACAATAGGCGTGGGGGGGTGGATTGGAGGCTCACCAGATTGGACAGAGGGGGTGGGGGAAGGGACGGGAAATGGGAATGGGAAAGATGGTAAGATGACTTTCCTATATTTATATATGTATACACAACCTGTGTAATTCAACATGTACAACCACAAAAATAGGAAGTTATACTCCATATGTATATGTCAAAATACATTCTTCTGTCATGAATAACTAAACAAAAACCAATAAATTTTTTAAAAGAATAAATAAAATCCAATTTCATTTTTTAGCAACAAGGGGATAATGATATCTTAAAAACCGTTGAGCAATAAAGCCAATAAAATATTAGATGATTTTAAAAAATCTATGTCATAGCTGGCAAGAAAAAATAAAATCCTCAAAGACCAAAAAATAACAAAATCAGAAATAAAAATAGACAAGCAAAAACCCTACAAATCGTGAAAGATAAACTGGGTTGTGCCCAATGAGCATGTTGATACTAAATAAAACAGATTTTTTCCCTAGAGATTTAATTATTTTAAAACAGGTTTAGGCTTACTGCAAACTTGACAGAATAATGCAGAGCTTTCCCCACGTATGCCCTTTCCCACACATGCACAGCCTCCACAATTATCAAGATCTTCTACTATAGTAATTAATTTGTTATTATTGATTAAAGTACATTGGCATATCATCATTTCCCAAAGACTATAATTTATATTAGCTTTTACTCTTGGTGCTACATATTCTACGTGTTTGAGTAAGTATATAAAATTTAGCAACCACCAGTATAATACAATACAGAATAATTTTACAGCCCTAAAATTTTTCTGTGCTTTGTCTATTCACCCTTCTTTTCAACCTCTGTCAACCAATGATATTTTTACTGAGCACAGAGTTTTATTCTTTCAAGAATAACATAGTGTGTGAACCTTTCAGATTGGCTTCCTTCACTTTTTCATTCACCCACACCTTTTCATAGCTTGATAGCTCATTTCTTTTTTTTAAATTTTTTTATTATTTATTTACTTATTCATCATGCACAAGTATAGTATCTTTTTACATACAACTGCTTGTATACAAAGATAGCTCATTTCTTTTAATGCTGAATAATATATCATTGTCTGGATTTACTAAAATTGACTATGCATTGATCTGTTGATGGCATTCTAAGTTTTGGTGATTATGAGAGTAAAGCTATTCTAAGGAAATGTGTGAAATTGTGTTTTAATGATAATATAAGAAATAAAGACAAGTTCCTTGAAGGATAGATCATTTGGCAACTTTTTGGAAAATGTAATTCCCCATATTATCTACCCCTCAATGAAATAATGAAGTAACAGTCTATGTAATACAGGATGATGGAGAGGAGAAATATTCCTTGAAAATACATAATGATAATCTAGCTCTCATATATAAGTCGGTTTTTCAACTTAGGAAGCAACCAATATCAATATATTTAATTAACATTTAATTTACAAATAGTTACCAAAATATATAAGAGCAGTGAAAGAAAGCATCAATTAACATTGGTGTATATACAGCAAAATGAACATTTAAAATAAAATAAGGAATTAACTTACATCTTCCTCAGTTTATTTGTAGACTTTAAGAATAAATTATAATGCAAAATGAAATAATAAGAGGGCATGAGAAAGTTTTGTTGAAAAAAGTAAAAGTTTTTTAAAAAAATTTAAGTGTCCTCTTTTCCAGACAAAACAAGTAGCTTAGAAAGATTTTAAAAAAGAGAATCTCCAGGGTTCCAAAGTTTATGGAATCAGTAATTTTTCTGACATTTTCATTAGAGAGTAGCACAATTTGCAGAAATAAAAATAACTAGTGAAAAATAATGGGTTTGAAGATGTTTTCAGCATGGAAATTTAGGTGGAAGGATGCATTTGACTTTTTTCCTTTCAGTTGGAGAAGAGGTGGAATTGGTTAGTAACTTCATTCTTTGTATCTTTGTATTGTGTGACTTGACAAAAACTTAGTCATATAGGAATCCACATTAGGAGAATGCTTTTTACTACTTAATAGTTCACTCAGTAAACTATGAATTAAATAGATACACTAGTTTAGTTTAATTTTCTGGATTTTATTGAATTATTTAAGGCAACTTTATTCCATGGGGGGTAAAAAAGCTTTAATAAGAAAATTCATGAGACTTTCTTTGGAGGAAGATTCTATTAGGGAAAGTTGATGAATAAATAAAGTTTTATTTTTAGTTTTAAAATATTTTCTATTTACTTAATCTTTATTATGTTTAATTTAAACAAAAATATTACTTGAGGTGCTAATTTTTGTAAAGAAGAAAGAAGGAAAGCAATAAAGAAAGTGAGAAGGAAGGAAGGAAGGAAAGGAGGGAGGGAGGGAGGAAGGCAAAGCAGTCCAAAAGATGGGTGATTAGAGTCTCTCTTCATTCAAAACATGAATTTCCGCTTTTCCAAGCCCAACACTTTGTATATGAAAGATATTCTACAAAAAGTGTTAAATAAATGGTTTCTTAGTTGAATAATATTTGGTTACAAACTGAATTAAAAAAAATGAATGTTTCAATCTGCTAGTCAAGCAATTTTCCAGATTTCAAAATCTGGTAATAATTGTATTTTATGATAAACATTTAAATATATAGCCACTACATTTAAAGAATATCTATATTATTAGGACAGAATAAATGTGTTTAACTTCCAAAATCTCCATGGCCAAAGACAAACTTCTCTTTTTGTTTATATCACAGGTCAATTAAGGCCAGTCATACACATCTCATTAGTCAAGACCTATCTATGTAGTCACAAATCCAAGTGTAGATGAGACTGAGAATTATAACCACAGCAAGAGAAATCACAATTGATAAACTTGATGAACGTCTGACTTGTCTTCATCCTAGCTGCTGCAGTTTCCCTAACACCATCTCAACACCAAAAAGAGGAAGTGATTTAATGTAGATAGAATTATATCTATATGTGATTTAAATGAGTCAGAACATAATAGCATTGTTCTTCATTAAGCACAGGATTAATTTAGTTGAGGTTTATGTAAAGGTCTTAATATGCTCACAAAGGTGTGTGTAGTGATTTAGAGTAGGTAAAAGCCAGACATTTCACACAGAGGAGGAACCTACATATATATTTATAGTGAGGTCATAGAACCACAAGCTGTTTTTAGAAGTAAGAGCCATCAGGGAAGATTTAGGTTTAAGTTTTGCTAAAGGAAGGAGAATATGGGCTAGATGACCTTTAGTAATCTCCAGCAGCTATATAAGTCTGTGACATTTCCTTTAGCTCTCTAAATTACACCCTATTAGGATGATATTATATACATTTTCTAATGTATGTGGAAAAAAATCTAGAGTCTTTATTAAATTCCTGAGAATTTTTTGTATTCAAATAATATTATAATATTAATTTTAGCCATTTTACATTACTTTTCCAATTGATCAAATTGCATAATAATAATAATAATATGCTATTGAGGATTGCCCTTTCTTTGACCTCGTTAGGTAAAATTCCAAATTGCCCAAAAATAAATATTAAAAGTCTATAACACATAAAGTAAATGCCCTGAACTCTAAGGTAATGACTATTCCAATGGGTGGGATGTATTTTGTGGCTGGGAAGCGAGTCTTCACACCACCTTCATGTACTAAATGAAGACAAAATTTCAGTGTGGTGATTTTACCCCAAAGTTTCAGAATTTAGATATATCACAGTGATTGAGGTGTAAGTATATATACATTTAAACCATTTTTGTTTTTGTCTATGAATGTCTGCCATACTTGTTACCATTTTCCACATAAGACCAACATGCACACAAAACAAAACAAAACAAAACTTACAAATAAGTTGAAAATAATATCCGCTTACTTGATAACAGGTTGTGTTCAGAGTTGCCTGCTCTATTAAGATTAATGATTTTGTTTGTGTGTTTATTACATCAAAATCTTATAGTCTGTTTCTCCATTCCATGAAAAAATTCTTCCAAGCATGTCCCAAGGGTTGTACATTTACCATAGCCTAACATCCCCTGACAAGTCTGAAGATATTTACATTTGGCTGGCAACCCATTCTACATAAGGATTACCTCACTTTCTTGCTTTTCTATCATTGCATATCTAATAGTACACATTTCTTTTTTTTTTTTTTTTTTTTTTTTTGGTTTGAAACAACATATATTATCTCACAGTTCTCATGCATTAGGAGGCAGGCATGGGTCAGCCAAGTCCTCCTCCTAGCTGTCACAAGGCTGAAATTGTGGTAATATTCCATGCTGCCATGCATTTGAAATTTATGTTCTTTCTCTTTCACCTTCACTTGTTGGCAGAGTTTAGTTCCTTATCACTGTATGACAAAAGTTTTGTTTTTTTTGTTCTGTTTTTATACCTGTTGGCCAGCAAAACCTGAGCTGTTAAATCCTTACCATGTAGAATCATTGATTGACAGAGCTGCTTACTTCTTTAAGACTGGCAGAGAGAATCTCACCAACCTGCTAGTCTGCTGTAACATGATTATAGGAGTAACTATCCTAATATCTTTGTCATGTAACTTGAACTCATTAAAGAAGTGACTTTCCCATTGGATTTATAGGTTTGGCCTACACTCAGATGAAGGGATTATATATGATATGTTCTTGATCAGGGGCACAAATTTTATGTACCATCTTAGAATTTTGCCTACTACCTAATTCCTTAAAATATTAGAAATAATTTCTCACAGTGATTTTAAAACTAATGCATAATTGGAATTTATTATCTTGTTTGAAATTACTACTTATAAAATTTCAGCAAAAGATTTAAATTATTTTTAAATGGCACATAAAATACAGAAAAAATAACATATATTTAAATAAGCAAGAAAATCAAAGCAGGAAAAATCTTGACACATAAAATACACATTTGGAGACTCTTATTTGAATGATTTATGTAAATCTATAAGGGAAAACCCTTACCCCCAGTATAAATTCCAATAAGTTTTTGTATAAACATTAAACAAGCTTTTGAGAAAAATTAGTCAAATGATTCCAAAGTTTTGTAAAACAGTATGAGCTGTTGATTGGAATTATTGAGTTGATAGGAGGGAAAATCATGGCTATCTCTCTCAAGATCCAAAAAATGAAATCATTTTCATTTAATAGATGGGATTTAAGAGTCATCATTCATCTTATCTACCATTCATTGAGCTTCTACTACTTGGTCTTCTACTACTAGCATTTTGTGTTATATGTATAAAATATGTAATATATATATATTATATATAAAATACAATATTTATATAATATAATATATAATATACATAATATAAATATAATAATAATATAATGTATATAGATATATAATGAAACTGAAAATCAAGAATACATTCCTTTGTATGGGGAAACACATTCACTATTTTATTATTTTGCCAAAATTCACACAGTTAGCAAATTGTTAACCCAGGATTTTATGCCTACATTTCTTTAGGCTTGAAGCTTACTTCTTATAGCTATCATTCAGTTACTTTAGCTTCTGCAGATTCAGACACTATTATTTCTGATTGACAAGCAAATGTGGGATTTTGAAATATGTAATGTTGATTATTTTTAAGAAGATTTTGTAATTAACATAAAATGCTTTGTAATTCGCTAAGGAAAAAAAGATAAAAGTTTACAATTCTAATGGGCATGGTTTAGTCTATTACATGCAATATACAGATAAGCCTTCATTGTCTTTATTATTATATTAAAAATATGTCTCTGTAATTTAAACCAATAGTAAGTTGTAAGAAAAAAGTTGTTCTGGAAATACAAAGAAATTCTGGACATGTTATTAAATAATGGGGCTTTGACTCTTGGTATTAAAATTCTACAATCCAACCCAACTGGAATAACAATGACAAACCCACTTTCAGCAAGTGCTCTGGTCTTCACAAGTGTATTTTTAAGTAGTGGATGACACTCCATTGTAATGGAGATTAGATCATCCTATAAACTTTAGCAGGAGAACCACACACTATAGGAAAAATTGCTTTGGGAATCTTTCATATACTTTTGGAACTTTGGATTTTGTGGAGGGGGATGTGTAATCTCTAAAGTCTTAGGAGAATGGCTGTCAATGTTAGGGTATCATTCTACTTGAAAAGAGTGGTCTCAGAACCTTAAGGCTGATAAAATTAAGAGATTCACTACATTTTTTTTTCTTCTTCACTTAACTTTTAATTCAAAGTGTTGAACAAAGGAAACACATATTAAAGTTGAAAAATCCTATTTCCAGGTTGTGTCCTCAGATCAGCACATTATTTGACTTTCCTTTCTATTGCTTTCATTTGTGTTTTTAGGATGCTTAGGTAAAGTGTTTCTGTGTGGAATGAAGTGTTTAACAAACAAGAGCAGATTATGGAAAATTTATTTAATTTTTTTATATAATAGGGAAGTATATTGAAAACAAACAATCAATAATAATAAGAGCACTTGATTCACACTTAAAAAGTCCAGTCTCAGGGCTGGGGTTGTGGCTCAGCAGTAGAGGGCTCGCCTAGCATGTGCACAGCCCAGGTTTGATCCTCAGCACCACATAAGAATAAAGGCATTGTATACAACTAAAACAAATAAATAAATATTTTTTAAAAAAGTCCAGTCTCAGGTCAGAAACACATTAGCCATATTACTCTTTAATTTTATATTATTCAACCCTAAGACTTTTTCCTCATTTATAGAATAAGAATGGTGCCAGCTACACCACCCACATTAGCTTTCTAAAATATGACAATAAAAATGTAAAACTTTTTAGGAATTGTTAAAATGCCTTTAAACATTATTTTTTTCTAAATATTACACTCTATAGACCCAAGAATATTATGTTAATCATATAACTACATCCATGCACATACATACATTTTTATGTTTACATAGCATGTGTAATTATTAAAGTTAAACATTTTAATTATATAAAGCACTGAGATAAAATTATATTGTTTCATTTTAACAGTTTATCAAGAAGCTTATAAGAAAATATTTATCATCATACCTTGATTATACCAAATTAACCTAGTTGTTTAAAGAGTAACATATACATTGAGAAGAATATACAAAATATTGTTTAGTGAGTTTTCATAATGCTATTTCCATTTGGATTTTCCTTTGTATTGTTGGATTTAATCAATAAGTCTGAGATTCAGAAAATTTTAGTTGTAACATAAAAGTACAGAAATTAATATGGAAAGTCCTATATTACTGCCTATCCACACACATGTACAAATTTCCTACAACACAGTAGTATAATTGTTACAACTGATAAACTTACCATGATATATCATAACCCAATGTTCATATTTTATATTTGGTTTTAGTGTTAACATTGTACATTATATGGATTTTGACAATGTGTAACAGTATGTGTCTAATTGTAGCATACAGAATAGATCCACCTCCCTAAAAACTCTGTGTTCTTGTATATTCATCATTACTAATCCCTAATCCCTGTAACAAAAGATGTTTTACTCTCTTAATAGTTCACCTTTGCCAAAATGGCATATCATCATTTTCTTAAAAACTATACCCTTTTTAGATTGTCTTCCTTCATTTAGTAATATGCATTAAAATTTTCTCCATGAATTTTTCATAGCATGATAGGTCATTTCTTTTTAGCATGAGGGAGTTTTACATTTACTGGGTGTCCAAGATTTATTCATTTTTTATTTATTTTTTATTCAAAGTTGTTATATATGACAGTAGAATGCATCACAATTCATAATATACATATAGAGCACATTTTTACATATCTCTGGTTGTATACAAAGTATATTCATAGCATTCATGTCTTCATACATGCACTTAGGGTAATGATATCCATCTCATTCTACCATCTTTTTTTTTTCTCTTTACCCCCTTACCCCCTTTCTTCCTCTCCCTCCCCATTGACCTTTCTAGTGTTTCTCTAATCCTCCTATGCTCCCTGTTGCAACCCACTGTGAATCAGCTTCCTTATATCAGAGAAAACATTCGGCATTTGGATTTTTGAGATTGGCTAACTTCACTTAGTATTATATTCTCAAATTTCATCCATTTACCCATGAATGCCATGATTTTATTCTCTTTTATTGCTGAGTAATATTCCATTGTGTATATATACCACATTTTCTTCCTCTATTCATCTACTGAGGAGCATCTAGGTTGGTTCCACAACCTAGCTATTGTGAATTGTGCTGCTATAAACATTGATGTGGCTGTGTCCCTGAAGTACGCTGATTTTTTAAGTCCTTTGGGAATAGACCCAGGAGTGGGAGGGCTGGGTCATAAGGTGGTTTCATTCCAAGTTTTCCAAGGAATCTCCATACTGCTTTCCATATTAACTGCACCATTTTGCAGTCCCACCAGCAATGTATGAGTATGCTTTTTTCCCCACATCCTCTCCAACATTTTTTGTTGTTTGTGTTTTTAATAGCTGCCATTCTGACTGGAGTGAAATGAAATCTTAGAGCAGTTTTGATTTTCATTTCTCTAATTGCCAGAGATGTTGAACATTTTTCATGTATTTGTTGATTGATTGTATATCTTCTTCTGAGAAGTGTCTGTTCAGTTCCTTGGCCCATTTTTTAATTGGGTTATTTGTTTGTTTGGTGTTAAGATTTTTAAGTTTTTTATATGGTCTAGAGATATGTGCTCTATCTGATGTGCATGTAGTAAAGATTTGTTCCCAATTAGTAGGCTGTCTATTCTCCTCACTAATTGTTTCTTTTGCTGAGAAGAAAATTTTTAGTTTGACTCCATCCCATTCATTAATTCTAGATTTTAATTCTTGTGCAACAGGAGTCTTTTTAAGGAAAGAGGAGCCTAATCCGATATGATGGAGGTTTGGACCTATTTTTTCTTCTAAGAGACCATCTGGTTTAATTTCTAGGTCCTTGATCCACTTTGAGTTGAGTTTTGTGCATGGTGAGAGATAGAGGTTTAATTTCATTTTGTTGCCTGTGGATTTCCAGTTATTCCAGTACCATTTGTTGAAGGGCTATCCTTTCTCCAGTGTATGTTTTTGGCACCTTTGTCTAACATAAGATAGCTGTAGTTGTGGGAGTTATTCTCTGTGTCCTCTATTCTATACCATTGTTCTCCATGTCTATTTTGGTGCCCGTACCATGCTATTTTTGTTACTATTGTTCTGTAGTATAGTTTAAGGTCTGGTATTGTGATGCCATCTGCTTCACTCACTCTTCTTGCTAAGTATTGCTTTAGCTATTCTGGGTCTCTTATTTTTCCAGATGAATTTCATGACTGCCTTTTCTATTTCTATAAGTAATGTCATTGGGATTTTGATTGGTGCTGTTCCCTGCCAGCACCGCTGGTGATATTTTTGTTCGCTGTTTCGTTCAAGATTTATTTATCTATCCATCTAGTTCAGGATTTCTTCATTGCTCCCAAATTTTTGTAATTAAGAGTAAAGTTGTTATATACATTTATATACAGGTTTTTGTTCAATCATAAATTTCCAAATCATCTAGGTAAATACACTGGAATGGAATTGCTAATCATACATATGCATAATTTTGTAAGAAATTGCCAAATCTTCTTCCAAAATAGCTGCAAAATTTGGAATTCCAGTCAGGGTAATGAAAGAGTTTTTGTCAGCCATATTCTTGCTAGCATTTGGTGGTATTAGTGTTTTGTATTCTGGTATTGCCAATAGGTGTGTATTGGCATCTAATTGTAATTTTTATTTGCAATTATTTAATGACATATGATTTTGATTAACAAGATAAATTCATGGAAAAATGATTGATTCTCATATATAAACCTTTTGTCCAGCTAGCTGGCAAACTAGCTCTAATATCTTATTAGTTCCCAGGGTTGGTTGGCTTGTTTGTTTTGTTTGCATTGTATTGATTTGTTTCTGGTTGATTCTCTTAATTTTTCCATAGACAAACATATCTATTAAAAAAAAAAAAAAGCAGGTGTTTATTTTTTTCAGATTTGCATGTCTTTATTTTCTTTTCTTGTCTTATAGCATTAACCAAGACTTCTAATATGACAGTAATAGTTAAGAAGAGACATTCTTGCCATCTCCTGATCTTAGTAAGGCAGTTTTGATGGTGTATGATGGTGTTTGTACATATTTTGTTAATGTTCTTTATCAAGTTTAAGAAGTCATTATTTATTCCCTAACTGCTAAGCATTTTTAAAGTGACTGAGTGTTGTATTTTTGTCATGTACTTCTTTTACCTCTATTGATATAATCATGAAAGTTTTCTTTTTTAGCTTAGTGATGTAATAGATTTCATAAACAGATTTTCTTGATTATTGCCATTCTGACTATAATGAGATATAAGGAAAAATGTTTAATATCTCTGGCAATTAGAGAGATGCAAATTAAAACTTCTCTGATTTTATTACTTCTTTCCCCATATTATTTTTCATTTTAGTTTGTTCTTGTTTGTCTAGTTACTTGAAATGCAGCAATAATATTTTTGATAATTTCTTTATTTTACAATGCTAAATATAAGTTTATTAATATAAACTTCGCCATATGTACTGCGTTTGCTGTATGTTAGATTTCAGTCAGGGAAGGCACACCTCCCATGTAGGTCAATTAGCCACACATCCCCAGGCACCTTAAGACTCCCAAGCACCTCAGGTCAGCCACGCTGTTGGCCATGCCTCAGGCCAGCCATGCTGCTGACCACACCCCAGATGCCTTACTGAGCCAATTACAATATACAGGTTTTCCTTCTGGCCCCGGCAGCCTATGGAACTGGGGTTCCCTCTGGGGGTTCCCTCAGTCCACCAGTTCACTACTTAAGCGCTTTCCAAACTGAAACACAGTCCTTCTTTTTCTTCTCCTCCTGCCACACATCTCCTCGTGCCGACTCTCCCTTCCCCCATGTGTGCCTTCTGCTGATTAATAACCCTGCCCTTTTCTACATGGTGGTTCCAGCATGTGTTCATCTACCATTCATTCTGGTGCCGTGACTCAGATGGGGAAAACATGTCTATTCTGAGGACATAAACCTTCTGGAAATTGCCTTCATTCATCTGTTCATCTTTTCCACTACAGCATCGCTGGATTTGGAAAGCCACCCCATCTCCGCCCCGAGTTCCTAAACCTGTCTGGTCACTACGTGGTGAAAATTGATTGTTGATTTTCCGGCAATCTCGCCTGTGACCTGTGCAGGGGGTAAAGCACCCCGCCCAAGTCTTTAAAGGTGACGGTGGACCCCAGGAACTCTCCCCACCTCCACTTCCATCTGCCCGCTCTAAAGTTTTCAGCTGGGAGTGATTAGAAAAGTCTCTCTCTCCATAATCTGGACTCGAGTCTTTCTTTCCCATCCAGGACGGGACACAAAAGTTTCCTGCGCAGGGCGCTCATAGTCCTCTGGTATCTTGAGAAAGACGTTTCTCATGATAACCCATGTTTGCCTGACCCAGTAGCGACTGGGCCAGCGGACTTGGATCTCACTCTAATACATATTTCGAAAGGGACACTTTTTGAAATATCGTATTAGCCTGTCCTCATTAACAGGGAAATATGGGAACTTCCCTATCAATTCCAGCTGATTCTCCCCTTAACTGCCTCTTAAAAAATCAGGCAAACCTAGGCTTAAAGCCACATATAAAGAAAAATAAATTAATATAATTATGTACAAAAACTTGGCCTTCCTACTTATTATCCAACTGGTGGCCAGAGTCAGGGTCCCTGGACACTCAGGTTTTGCAGGAACTTTCCAGCTTTTGCCAATGGTTGAATAGATGGACAGATTTGCCCTGTATAGATGCCTTTTCCCTTCTGCGTTCAAATCCTTCCCTGTGCACTCGGTGTAGTCCCGAAACTGTTTTGCTTGCATGCAGACCTAGTGACCTGCCTCTATCCTTGATTGATCTTGACTTTGACCCAGGGTTAGAGGATCCGCCCCGTCCCTAATCGATAGTTTGGACCTTCCGCCCCTCCCCCTCTCTTGGATCAAGCACTGAATTCCGAAATTGCCTCATCTTCGTGCTTAGACCCTCCTTTTCCTTCTATGTCACCTTCCTCCCCTCCCCTTCTCTCCTTTCTAGCTCTGACTTCCGCAATCGCCGCACCTTCCTTCGTAGACCCTCCTCTTTCTTCCATGTCATTTCCTGTGCCTCCACTGCCACCTTCCCCACCCATTCAACTTCCTTTGCTTGGTTCTGCATGTCCCCCACTGTTTTCCACCTCCCACTCAGCCTCCTACACCGTTTTCCTCACCCACTCAGCTTCCGTTGCTTAGTCGTGCGTCATCTTCTGCGACGGATTCTTCACCAGCCACAGCGCTTAAGACTTTAGCTGCACCCCCATGAATTCCACGATGCGTTCTTCACCAGCCGCACCACTTCAGACTTTAGCCCCCTCCCCAGTGGTTTCTTCCCCAATGGCTCCAGTGGCACAGGGAGAGAGCTGCGCAGTGTGTGCTTCTTTCCCAGCAGCTCCTACAGAATTTCTCCCAGACTCTTTGGCTTCTTCCCCAGCAGCTCTCATGGAGTCTCTCCCAGACTTGCGGGATATTCTGCTGCCTTCCACATTCAGTCCACCCATAACCCGTTCGAGGAAGCAGGCGAGACAGTGCGCCCAGATCATCGCCTTGCTGAGGGAGGTTGCCAGGGTGGAGGGAGTCGTAAGAGTTCACGTTCCATTTTTCGTGTCAGATCTGTCCCAATTGAGAAGCGATTGGGTTCATTTACTACAGACCCCAGAACTTATTTAAAAGAATTTCAATGGGTCACCCAAGCATACAGTCTCACGTTTCATGATGCGTACTTCATTTTGTCAAATACTCTACTTCCTGAAGAGTGTAGACGAGTCAGGGAGCAGGCAAGAACATATGCAGAGGAAACCCACAGAGTCAATCCAAACGTCCCCTTTGGTCCTGAGGCCATTCCAGATAGAGACCTGAACTGAGATTACAATGCCCCAGGGGACATGGTCTTGAGAGATCAGTTTTTAGTTTGCATAGTAGGGGGTCTTAAACACACAGCTCAGAAACCCGTTAATTTTGATAAGCTGCAGGAAATTATTCAAAAAAGAGAAGAGTCTCCCTCCAAGTTTCTTGATCAGCTGATGAAAGCATTTCAGCGATACATGAATTTAGATCCCGAGTCTCAGGGGTGCTGTCAAGTCCTTATGACTTATTTTCCGTCCCAGAGTTACCCCAACATATGGGCAAAATAAGGAATTGGAGCAGGGGCCTGCCACACCTCATACCAAAATTTTGGCCATGGTGTTTAAGGTCTATCATAACCGTGAGAAAGACGCCGAATGTCGCAGTTTCCAGAAATATGAAAAGGCCGAGCAATCAAAGTTCCAAATGTAAGCCCAGGCCCTTCGGGACCCTGACGCTCAAGCCTTAAAAAAACACGGGTACGTAAGTCCATACAGAAGGAAACCCAAGGACCTTGCTATAGGTGCGGGAAGGATGGACACTGGGCTAGAGCCTGCCCTGACCCCAGGCCCCCTAAGCGCCTGTGCCCTAAATGTTCCAAGGTAGGCCATTGGGGCATTGACTTCCCCAGTCCCCGTAGGGTGGCTGGACCAGAAACAAACCCCAGTCTGCTGGCACTGGCCACAGAAGATTGATGGGGCCCAGAGGCTCCTTTCCTGACTGTTGTCAAAGCATTAAAGGAGCCTAGGGTTACCCTCCTTGTTGATGGCTGCCCCGTAAATTTTCTGCTAGATACAGAAGCCAACCTCCTTGGTCTTTTGGGGGCCCCACCACCATAGCATCACCCCCTACTGTTGGGGTAGAGGGGAATGCTATTAGTCCCCACAAGACTCCTATCCTGTCTTGCTATCTACACCACCATCCTTTCACCCACCAGTCCCTAGTAATGCCTCAATGTCTCATGCCTTTACTGGGCTGAGATATATTGGCCAAATTTCAGGCCTCAATTGTGTTCTCTTATCCGCCTAGCTCAGTTGTGCTCCCTGGCTGGTTTGGCTCTGTCTCCTCCCCCATATTTCTTCTTACTGTTTCAAAGGCCACTGATGACCATGAGGAGACCCCTCAACACCCCACTGATGCAGAAGCCCCTCAACCCCCTACTGAGGCAGGAACCCCTCAACCTTCCACTAGTGCAGAAACTCTTCAACCCTCTACCGATGCAGAAACCTCCCATTACCCTGTCCCTACCGATCTAGTAGACCCCAATGTTTGGGATACTCAGACTCCCTCCCTTGCTCATTGTAACCCTGTATGAATACACCTTAATGATCCTCAGCATTCCCCAACAGAGCCCAGTATCCACTTCCAGCCACTAGCCTCAGGTGTCTCCAACCCATTATCTCAAATCTTTTGCAGAAATGTTTTCTCAGACCTACCCATTCCCCTTAAAATACTCCTATATTGGCGGTTCAGAAGTCCATCAGCTCATATTGGCTAGTCCAAGATCTTCATCTCATCAATGAGGCTGTTAAGCCCGTACACCCCATGGTCCCAAATCCTTATACTATTCTCTCCTTAAGTCCTTCCTTATCCACCTATTTCTTGGTTATTGACCTCAAATATGCCTTTTTCACTGTTCCTTTAGCTCTGGAATCAAAAGACCTCTTTTCCTTTACTTGGACAGACCCAGATACTCAGTGGTCCCAACAGTTGATCTGGACACTCCACCCTCAGGTTTTTCGAGACAGCCCTCATATCTTTGGACAGACATTATCTGCAGACCTCAAAGACCTTGAATTCTCTGACTCCACTCTCCTGCAATATGTGATGACCTTCTCCTCTGCAGCCTTTCCTTTTTCACAGCTCATGAAGACTCTTACACCCTTTTAAATTTTCTTGCCTCTCACGGGTATCGTGTTTCCCCATCTAATGTGCAGCTTGCCCAGACCCAGGTAGTGTATTTAGGAGTTCAGATCTCCCATCAATTGAAGGCCATTACTGTAGACAGAAAGGCCCTCATCGAGGAGCTCCCATGTCCCAAGACAAAGGAAGAGATTCTCTCCTTCCTAGGGCTAGTGGGATATTTCCATGCCTGGATTCCCAATTTTTCTCTTTATGCAAAGCCCCTATATGAGGCAGCTAAGGGGATTGAGAAAAAGTTCCTCCCCAAAGGCATTCAGGCTGAGTTTAAGCATCTGTAGCAGGCACTGTCACAGGCCCCAACTCATCATCTCCCAGACCTTCTTCAGCCATTCACCTTAATGTCCATGAAATGAAGGGTTTGGCTCTCGGTGTTCTAGGCCAATACAAGGGCCCCACCTTTGCTATGGTTGCCTATCTCTCTAAACAACTTGACTCCACTGTTCTCAAATGGGCCCCTTGTCTTAGGGCTCTGACTGCTGCTTACCTGCTTCTACAGGAATCAAAGAAGTTTACCTTTGGTGCCCACGTCACTGTTGCCTCTCCTCACCATTTAAAAGAACTACTAACCTATAAGAGTCTTCAAACTCTCCTGCCCTGTCGTGTTTTCTCTCTCTTTGTTTCTTTTATGCATGACTCCTCAGTCTCTTTCCAACCCTGCTTCTCATTACACCCAGCTTTCCTCCTCCCAGTCTCCTCATAGCCCCCAGAACATGATTGTATAGAGATGCTAATGTACAGAGAGGACTAATAGAACTCTTAAGGATATTCTGACTACACTCTCCCTAGAACTTCTCTTGGATTGGGTCAAGCTACTCCCTCTTGCCCTCTTTAGGCTCTGGGTCCTCCCTAAGAAATCTTCCTTACTATCCCCTTTTGAGGTTATGTTTGGGTGACCAGCTCTTCCACCTGGAGTTTCCCCAACTCAAGGACCCCTACCCAAAGATATTTCTCTTCCCATCTTGTCCTTCATCAGACATCAGCTATGGAAGTGCCAAGATTTCATTCTGACTGACCCAGGTAGACTAACTGCTTCATTCCCATTAACACCCGGTTCTTGGGTATATTTCTCCCTTCCCCAGGACACAGGGACAGTCTCCCTTGCCCCGAAGTGGACAGGCCCTTTCCAGGTTGTGCTGTGCACACACACGGCTGCTAAGCTTCGTGAAACTTCAGGAAATTTGACATCTTGGATTCATATCTCCAGACTGAAACCAGCTGCTCAAACAGCTGAGGATCCACAAAAGGACAACAAACAACTACCTCAGTATACTTGCTCTCCCTTTCCCACTGATCCCCTAAAAGTCCACTTCTCTCGTGTCTCTAACACTGACCTAAAATGACCTTTTCTGTCCTTTTCATTCTATCTCTGGCTCTCTTTCCACTTGCCCCTGCTGGTTCTGTGTCCTCTTGCTCTACTCCTTCATGCCATTACTTTTTTGAGGTTTGGCACCTAGATAAACATGGGCAAAAGCCATGCCTCCTTAATCAATCTTCCTGCCCTTTTGATAATTGCCCCTCCATCCTGCTCACCTTTGATGCAGTCTCTACATGTGCTCATCAATGTTTTTCTAAAATCTCACTATCACCAAAGTACCTTTGTTTTAAGGAGGACTAGACAGAGGATTGGTGCAATGACCCTAATGGATGGGTCGGATGTTCATCCTGGAGCTATAATTATCACTGGTCCCATCCTGTTATGGGAGTAACAAATTCCTGGGGAATCACACCAAGCCAACTCCAATCCTGGAGGTACAGTAACAACGTGACTTTCAAGATTACTAACACTTCTTCCTGGCATGGTCATGTTGCTGCAGTAAGTAGGGTTTGCTAATCATGACTGGGCCCATGGTCGAGGTAAAATTGTTATAGAGAAGACTATAAAGGACTATTCTGCTGCCAGGGCTCTTGAGATACTTAATGCCACCAGGCAATACACTGAACCCATCTTCGACATTTGAACGAGTCTCTCTTTTTCTCCTGGAACTCCATCCTCTCTTTATCTCTCTCCTTATTAGCAAACTATTCCTCCTTTAATGCCTCATCCTATTTCCTCTGCATGCTGCTTCACAAGTCTCTATTGGTCCCAATCCCAGTTCAAGCTAACACTATCCTGACCTCCTTATGTCAGGATCAACCATCTCTCTCTCTCCTTCTTCTGACTATTCCCCCTTTCTTTAATGTTACTTCTTATTGGGACGCCACCAATGACTCTTGCCTAGAACACACCTGGCATCCCATAATGGATAATTTGACTCTACCTTCCCCTCTCCTATTTTGGTGTTCCACCTATATGTTCCAATGCATTGACACTAAGACCCCAGGTCCCTGCTATCCTTTTGTTTTAATTCCAAGCTTGACTTTATATACGGAGGCTGAGGTTGAGGACCTTCTTACCTCCCTACAGTCTCAAGGGGGGTGCTCTAAATGAGCAGCCACTCTGACAGTCTTAGTGGGTGTTAGCTTAGTCACCACAATTGCCTCTGAAGGCCTCGCAATTGGAGGATTGGCTCATTCACTTGTAGTGGCCCAATCCTTTGAACAGGAGCTCTCTGATCTCAGAGATAAGCGTACCACCATGGCTGAAGCCTCTGCCTACTCCATCCAGGCACTTTAGCAACAACTCTCATCATCAGCGGAGGTTGTACTCCAGAACAGATGAGCTTTAGACCTCATTACAGCAGAAAAAGGGGTTACCTGCATTTTCTTGGGTGAAGAATGCTGCTATTATGTCAACCAGTCAGGCAAGTTTGACCACAATGTACATCGCTTGAAGAAGGTCATACAAGATCTAGGAGACCAGAAGATTCAGTGGCAGCAGAGGTCCTCATGGGAATTATGGGAAGGGATGGCCCCATGGATGCCCCCTCTCCTAGGCCCACTTATAACTATATGTCTCGTCCTGATGTTAGCCCCTTGTCTCATAAGATGCCTTCAAAATCAGATTTCTCAGATTTCTAACCAAGCCTTTAACCAGCTTATCCTCAGGGATTATCAACTGCTAAAAAACACAGATGACTTTCCAACCGAGACAACTTCTCTCCACCTTGGGACAGATTTACCAATCTCTAGAGGGATCAACTACACCCTGAACGACTCCTGATGGATACCTCTGAAGGGCGCTTACTCTCTATTGGCCTCTTCGCTGTAAGTCCCACCCGGTGAAATATAGGCAGTCAGACAATAATCCCTCTCACCTTCTTTCTCTTTGTTGTTTTCATAATAGTGTTAAGTTGCTACCTGTAAACTCAAGAGGCCTACAATTCCTGCATGCTCTTTGAGAGGTTAGCTGGTTGATTCCCCCGGTGACCTCTGCAGAAGCTTGGTTTGACACCCTCACTGATTTATGGCTTCAAGGAACATTCATCCAATTCACTCCTGCAGAGATTCATCTTTTTGGTGACTGCCTCCTGGGAATTTTTTCACCCTCAAGCCTGACCTACCTGCCCCCATCTTCCCCCTCTTAACACTCCACATCACCCCATTTCAGCTCGAAGCAGCTAGATCTAAACACAATGCTGCTTCCTAAGAAAACAAAAAGGAGGGAATGTTAGATTCCAGGCAGGGAAGGCACACCTCCCAGGTAGCTCAACTAGCCACACCCCACCAGGCACCTTAAGACTCCCAAGCACCTCAGGTTGGCCACACTGTGGCCACACCTCAGGCTGGCCATGCTGATGACCACACCCCAGTGCCTTACTGAGCCAATTACAACATACGAGTTTGCCTTCTGACCCCTGGCAGCCTATGGAACTGGGGTTCCCTCTGGGGCTCCCTCAGCCCACCAGTTCACTACTTAAGCACTCTCCAGACTGAAACGGGGCCCTTCTTTTTCCTTTTTCTTCTCCTGCCACACGTCTCCTCATGCCGATTCTCTCTCCCCCCCACGTGTCCCTTTGGCTGATTAATAACCCCCCCGCTTTTTCTACATGGTGGTTCCAGAGTGTATTCATCTACCCTTCATTGTATGCTATGAATTTGATATATTTGTGTCTCCATTTTCACTTCAAAAATTTTTAATTTCCTTTTTCACTGATTTTCTATGATCCATTGATTGTTCAAGTTGTTTCAAATACTGCTTCTATTCCTTTGTTTCTTCTCCTCTTGACAATCTCATTATGCATAAACTTGCAAATGTATGTAATTGTTTTTGAAATATTCCCTCTGTGTGTGTGTATTTGTGTGTGTGTGTGTGTGTGTGTGTGTGTGTGTTTTGTTTGCAGACTGTTTTTCATTTTTTTCTGTTCTTCAGTTTTGGAAATTTCTCTTGTGATAACTACTTGGTCAAAGTTTTCTTTTGTTTGTTTGTTTTCCTCAGTCATATCCAGTCTACTAATAAGTGAAACAAACACATTCTCTATTTTGAAATGTTTTTGATCTCTAGCACTTCTTCTTTAATCTTTCTTAGGATTTTAAATCTCTGAGTATGTCAGACATTAGTTCTATTTATGCACATAGTTTGACCAACATCATTTTTTACAACAGATTTTCAACACTTACCCTTTTCTTTAAAACTTTTAGTATAATAATCATGTTACCTTTAAATTCCTATATTATCATTCTAGCTTCCTACCATATCTGACATTTGTTCTGATAATTGGTCAGTATTTTAAAACTGATTTTTTTTTTCCACTCTGCATGACTTGAAAATTTCAGTTGAAATCTGGTGAACTAGGTGAAAGGAACTCTATTTTATAGGTCTTTAGTGGTGTGATGGTACAGTGTGGGAGTCTGTAAACATGTATAGCCCTAAGACAAGGTTTCAGTCTTTTTGTGTCCTGTGTCCCTGATCTTTGAACTTCTCAGGATTTTTTTACCCTTAGGTCAAAACAGATGAATAAACAGAACAAAAGTTGGGTATTGTCCATCCTTCAGGGAAATTAGGTTAATAAAACTCAAGTGGGTTAGGCTCTAGTATGACAATATCTCCTGTGGGCTGGCTTTGCTAAGAATGGGATGTTCTAGGTCATTTTAAAATGCTGCTTTCCCCTTCTGCCAGAAACATAAAAGATATTTCTCTGATAGTATCTATGAGGAGCAAGGTGTTTCTGGAGGTAAAAATTACTAACATAGAAGAAAGCATTCTGAAATATTCTGCCTTCAGTTTTTAGCTTTCAGGTTCATCCTTACTGGTCCTCTAGCAATTCATTAGTTACTGTTTTGCTTTTCCTACCCTGGCACTTCTTCTGGATGTTTTTCCCCAAGGGTTTCTGCTATGGTAAGCTATGGTTTTCTGTAATTGCTTATCTTTTCTCCCACTTTTGTGACAGCAGTTAGCCCCTTGATCTGTTTCTCTGACAGACCTAAGAAGACTTCATTTTTTTTTTTTTTTTTTTTTGTTAAATCAGCATCTTAGGAGGGCAAATGCAAAGACCCTTACATGCTTGTTTGGAAACCAGAAGTTAATTAAGTTTAATTCTGAAAAAGAAAAAGAAAATCCTGTTTTGTGCTTAGAATTCATGTGCAAAACACATAAAAAACTTTAATTTTTTAAAATTTTTTATTATAATTATATCCAACTTCTCAAAGTTTGGAATTAAAAGTTTTTTCCCAAAGGAAACAAACAATATTCATTTTGAGGTATATAGAATAAAACTATATTTTCAATTGCATTTCCTGAAAATGTTTAGAGTCATTCTTGAGGGGAAATTCTAGTTACTATATTTATAGTTTTGATAGTTAAATTATATCATAAACCAACATTCATCTTCATATTTCAGTGGAAGATATGACTATTTATGTACATAGAGTTAAACTAAACATTATTTTTGATAACACATTTGCAAAAATCAGCCTAAACTATTTATCCTGAGAAGCAAACTGAAAATAGTAAATATACTTAAATCATAAGAGCTGGAAAAGATATATATTTGTGATGCTTTTTTTTTTTTTTTCTTTTCTTTTTGCAACCAGAGCAAAAGTACCAAGAATTTAAAGGACAAAGGAGAAAGTGAAAATTACCACTCACTGTTGGAATAAATTTTGAAGGATAGTTTTTACTTTTTACGTACTTCATGTCTTTTACACAATAAACTTCTATCAAATTCCAACAATTTTAGTGATAATTATCCACAACTTTTAATTTTTAATTTAGAAAAACCTAAAACAAAATAAAAAAAAAAAAATGACTACAGCTATTTCTCCCCTTCTACATGTAAGCATGAATTAAAAAAATAATTTTAAATTAGGAATGTTACTCTGTATTAATCTCCTTCCAAATTAAAACATACAAATAAGAGTAGAGACCTCTTTCAACAATGAAGAAAATAATTTAGAAATATAATTAAGCCTTTGATCTATCCTAAATTTTATTCTAGAACATTTTTTTTCTCTATCCTACTTCAAAATCCGTACTAAAATATCTTTGGCACCAATTTTTTTCCTTTCTTTTTTTTATTTATAATAGTAGTATGTATTACAATTCATAATGCACATATATAGCATCTTTTTACATACAACAGTTTGTATACAAAGTATGTAAGTACCATTCAGATCTTCAATAATGCATTTAGGATAATGATATCCATCTCATTCAACTACCAATATTTTTTTCCTATTTCCCCCTCCCTTTCCCCCTTGCTCCCTCCCTTACCCTCCCTTTCCTTTCACCATTCTAATGTTCCTCTAATCCTCCTATGTACCTCCATCCAACAACACTGTGAACTAGCCTCCTTATATCAGAGAAAACATTCAGTATTTGGATTTTTGAGATTGACTAATTTCACTTAGCATTATATTCTCCAACTTCATCCATTTACCTGCAAATGCCATTATTTTATTCTATTTTATTGCTGAGTAAAATTCCATTTTTTATATATACTACATTTTCTTTATCCACTCATCTACTGAGGGACATCTAGGTTGGTTCCAAAATCTAGCTATTGTGAATTGTGCTGCTATAAACATTGAAGTGGCTGTGTCACTGTAATATGCTGTTTTAAAGTCCTTTGGGAATAGATCCAGGAGTGGGATAGCTGGGTCATAGGGTGGTTCCATTCCCAGTTTTCCAAGAAATCTCCATACTGCTTTCCATAGCGGTTGCACCATTTTGCAGTCCCACCAGCAATGTATGAGTGTGCCTTTTTCCCCATATCCTCTCCAAAATTTATTGTTGTTTGTGTTCTTGATAGCTGCCATTCTGACTGGAGTGAAATGAAATCTTAGAGTAGTTTTTATTTGCATTTCTCTAATTGCCAGCGATGTTGAGCATTTTTTCATGTATTTGTTGATTAACCATGTATCTTCTTCTGAGAAGTGTCTTTTCAATTCCTTAGCCCATTTATTGATTGGGTTATTTGTTTTTTTGGTGTTAAATTTTGAGTTCTTTATATATTCTAGAAATTAGTGCTCTATCTGATGTGCACGTATTAAATATTTGTTTCCAATTAGTTGGCTCTCTATTCACCTCACTGATTGTTTCTTTTGCTGAGAAGAAGCTTTTTATTTTAAATCTATCCCATTCATTAATTCTTGGTAATAATTCTTGTGCTACAGGATTCTTATTAAGGAACTTGGAGCCTAATCTGACATGTTGGAAATTGGACCTTACATTTTCTTCTATTAGGTGTATTGTCTCTGGTCTAATTCCTAGGTCCTAGATCTACTTTGAATTGAGTTTAGTGCATGGTGAGAGATAAAGGTTTAATTTCATTTTGTTGCATATGGATTTCCAGTTTTCCTAGCACCATTTGTTGAAGAGGCTATCCTTTGTCCACTGTACATTTTTGGCACCTTTGTCTAATATAAGATAGCTAAAATTATATGTATTAGTCTCTGTGTCCTCAATTCTGTACCATTGGTCTACCAGTCTGTTTGGTGCCAATACCATGCTGTTTTTGTTACTATTGCTCTATAGTATAATTTAAAGTCCGGTATGGTGATGCCCCCTGCTTCACTTTTCTTACTTAGGATTGCTTTAGGTATTCGGTGTCTCTTATTTTTCCAGATGAATTTCATGACTACTTTTTCTATTTCTTTGAAAAATGACCTTGGGATTTTGATTGGAATTGCATTAAATCTCTATAATGCTTTTGGTAGTATGGACATTTTGACAATATTGATTCTACCTATCCAAGAGCAAGGTAGGTCTTTCCATCTTCTATGATTTCTTTCTTTAGTATTCTATAATTTTACTTATAGAAGTCTTTCAGTTCTTTTGTTAAGTTGATTCCCAGGTATTTTTTTTCTGCTATTGTAAATGGGGTAGTTTTCATCATTTCCCTTTCAGAGGCTTTGTCACTGATGTACAAAAATGCCTTTGACTTATGGGTATTGATTTTGTATCCTGCTACCTTGCCGAATTCATTTACTAGTTGTAAAAGTTTTCTGGTAGTTTTTGGGTCTTCTAGGTATATTATCATGTCATCAGCAAATAGTGCTAATTTAAGCTCTTCTTTTCCTATCTGGATCCCTTAAATTTCTTTTGTCTGTCTAATTGCTCTGGCCAGAGTTTCCAGTACTATGTTAAATAGCAGTGGTGAAAGGGGGCATCCCTGTCTTTTTTTAGTTTTTAGAGGGAATGCTTTCAATTTTTATCCATTTAAGATTATGTTAGCTCTGGGCCTTGCATAAATAGCTTTTATAATGTTGAGATATGTTCCTGATATTCCTAGTTTTTCCAGTGTTTTGAACATAAAGGGGTTCTGTATTTTGTCAAATGCTTTTTCTGCATCTATTGAGATAATCATATGATTTTTATCTTTAAGTCTATTGATGTGATGTGTTATGTTTATTGATTTTTAATATTGAAACAGCCTTGCATCCCTGGGATAAACCCCACTTGATCGTGGTGCACTATCATTTTATATGTTTTTGTGTCTGATTTGCCAGAATTTTGTTGAGGATTTATGCATCTATGTTTATTAAGGTATTGGCCTGAAGTTTTCTTTTTTGGATGCATCTTTGCCTGGCTTTGGAATGAATGTAATATTGGCCTCATAGAAAGAGTCTGGAAGAGCTCCCTCTTTTTCTATTTCTTGAAATAGTTTGAAGAGCATTGGTATTAGTTCTTCTTTGAAGGTCTTGTAGAACTCAGCTGTAAACCCATCAGGTGTTGGACTGAAGGAGCCCGAATCAAGAAGAAAGCTAAAGATTGCGGTTAGCTGAGAGCCATAAAAGATGTTCAAGTTTCCACCTGATATTAATACATTATTCAAAGAATCTTTGTATGCCTGTGAATACTGTGTGACGCACCTGTAAGCTCGAGCTATAAGCACTTGTCCTTGTTAAAGCAAAATGTATATAACCGGGTGAGGTTGGTTAGAGGTTGTTGGAAGAAGAAGGTGGATGGTTGGAAGTAGTTGGAGCTGGTTGGAGTGTGGAAGGAGTTTGTTGGAGTTTAAGGCTAGAGTAGGAGAGGTTTCTGAAGCTGGAGAAAGAAGAAGAATAAAAGACCTTTTTTCATTTTCATCCTGCCTCCGAATTTTCTCCCGCGGCTTCCTTGCTCCAAGTGGCAATCGCTTCAGGCAGCAACATTGGACTTTTCCTTGTTGGTAGCTTTTTGATGACATCTTGTATTTCTTCACTTGTAATCAATCTGATTAAATTATGTATAGTCTCCAGATCCAGTTCAGGCAAATCATACGACTCTAGATATCTGTCAATGCATTCAGTATTTTCTATTTTATTAGAGTACAAGTTTTCAAAGTAATTTCTAATTATATTCTGTATATCTGAGGTATTTGTTGTAATATTCCCTTTTCCATCACGAATGTCAGTAATTTGAGTTTTTTCTCTTCTTCTTTTCATTAGCGTCGCTAAGGGTCTGTCAATTTTGTTTATTTTTTCAAAGAAACAACTTTTAGTTTTCTCAATTCTTTGAATTGTTTCCTTAGTCTCAATTTCATTAATTTCTGCTCTGATTTTAATTATTTCCTGTATTCTACTGCTCTTGGTGTTGATCTGTTCTTTTTCTTGTGCTTTGAGGTGTGATGTTAAGTCATTTATTTGTTTTTTTTTTTTTGTTTTGTTTTGTTTTGTATTGTTTTGTTTTCCTTTTAAGGAATGAACTCAGTGCAATGAATTTTCCTCTTACTACTGCCTTCATAGTGTCCCAGAGATTTCTATACAATGTATCTGTGTTCTCATTTACCTCTAAGATTTTTTAATCTCCTCATTGATGTCTTCTTCAACCCCTTGTTCATTCGGTAGCATGTTGTTTAGCTTCCAGTTGTTGGAGTAGTTTTTCTTATTCCTTGTTTTGTTGTTGATTTCCAATTTCATCCCTTTATGGTCTGATAGAATGCAGGTTAGTATCTCTATTTTTTTTATATTTGCTGAGAGTTGCCTTGTGACATAATATATGGTCTATTTTGGAGAAGGAGCCATGTGCTACTGAGAAAAAAATGTGTATTCTTTTTCTGAGGAATGAAATATTCTATATATGTCCATTAGGTCTAAGTTGTTAATTGTTTTAAGAAGGCTTAAAGTTTCTTTGTTTAGCTTTTGTTTGGATGATCTATCCATTGGTGAGAGAGGTGTGTTGAAGTCCCCTAGAATAACTGTGTTGTGGTCTATTTTACTCTTGAGCTTGAGAAGAGTTTGTTTGATGAATATAGGTGCTCCATTATTTGGGGCATATAGATTTATAATTGTTATATCCTGTTGATGAATGGTTCCCTTAAGTAGTAAGAAATATCCATCTTCGTCCCTTTTGATTAGCTTTGGCTTGAAGTCTACCTTATTTGAAACAAGAATGGAAACCCCTGCTTGCTTCCGCAGGCCATGTGAGTGATAAGACTTTTCCCAGCCTTTCACCTTCAGTCTATTGATGTCTTTTTCTACAAGGTGTGTTTCTTGGAGACAGCAAATTGTTGGGTCATTTCTTTTAATCCATTCAGATAATCTATGTCTTTTGAATGGCGAGTTTAGGCCATTAATAGTCAGGGTTATTATTGAGATGTGATTTTTATTCCCATCCATTTTTATTTATATTATGGTCTTTAGCTTGATATGATTTTTCATCTGGTTGGTATTTCCCTTAGTTTAATATCTCCCTTTGTTGATTTTTGTTATTTTTTTCTCTTCTTCTTCATGAAAAATTTTGCCCAGGATGTTCAGAAGTGCTGGCTTTCGAGTTGCAAAATCTTTTATCTTTTGCTTGTCATGGAAGGTTTTTATTTCATCTTCGAATCTAAAGCTCAATGTTGCTGGATATAAGATTCTTGGTTGACATTCCTTTTCTTTCAGAGCTTGAAATATGCTATTCCAGGATCTTCTTGCTTTTAAGGTCTGGGTTGAAAAGTCTGAACATAGTATGATTGGTTTCCCCCTATATGTAATCTGCTTCCTTTCTCTTGTGGCTTTTAGTATTCTCTCCTTGCTCAGTATATTAGGCATTTTCATTATAATGTATCTTGGTGTAGTTCTGTTGTGATTTTGTATGTTTGGTGTTCGGTAAGCCTCTTGAACTTGGTTTTCCCATTCATTCCTCAAGTTTGGAATATTTTCTGTAATTATTTCATTAAATAAATTACTCATTCCTTTGGCTTGAAACTCCGCCCCCTCCTCTACCCCAATCACTCTTAAGTTTGGTCTTTTTATGTTGTCCCATAATTCTTGAATGTTCTGTTTTTGTTTTCTTATGATTTTTGCTGTATAATCTAGATTTTTCTCTAGGATATATATTTTGTCTTCATTGTCTGAGGTTCTTTCTTCTTAGTGATCTACTCTATTGTTGATTGAGCTTTTATTTTGGTTTATTGCTTCTTTCATTTCCATAATTTCTGTTTGATTTCTCTTTAGAGCCTCTATCTCCCTATTGAAGTAATCTTTTACTTCCTGTGTTTGTTTATGGAGTTCTTTATCAAAATGATCTTTCACCTCCTGTATTTGCTCCCTCATCTCCTTTTTGAGTTCATTCTTAAGTTCCACAAACACTTGGAATATGTAATTTCTAAATTCCATCTCTGGCATTTCACCAAGTGTGCTTGCCATGGAATCTACTGAGGAGGTATATTGATTTGTTTGTGTCACTTTCTTCCCTTGTTTCTTCATATTGCTTGTGTGTTTTATCTTCCTGTACTGTGTTAGTTTGACTATTTTGATTTTACCTTAAAGCCTTATGTTGCTTCTGTAGTACAATGCTATCAGATCCCCTTATATTTACTTTACACTTTAAAATCAAACACTTTCTATTCAGAAAATCCCAGTTTGATCAAAATGTACAGATTTAGTTAATCCAGATATTGGTTCAAATTTACTCTGTACACTTCTGATGGGGTTTTATAGTTTCAAGTATTGGACACAGAGGTGATATGTTTAGGAAGAAGGAAGTGAGTATATTGAATTGTTCTTTCTTAGAAAGTATGAGAAGAGAGTTTTATGGAAGTGGTTTAATATCAGCAGACAAGAGAGAAAAGAGAATGGAGTGAATGATTCGGTGGAAAGACCAATTTATATATAAACCTAACTCATGCAGCGGTTGAGAGAAGAAATAAAGAAAGATGGAAAAGAGAAAAAAAATGACAAAGGAGTAGAAATTAGTGTAAGAGAGAGGAGAAAGAGAATGAGTCAAGAAAATAGAGAATAAACTATATATAACACCACTTTCCTATATATTTAAATTGTACCCATTCTAGCAATCCCAATTTCTGCGTATAACTTGTTTTTGCCTCTGTTGAATACGCAATGGCAGGGTGTTAATAGGGAAGATGAAGGAATAAGAAAAAATACAAAAGTGAGAAGTAGAAAAGAAAGAAAAGAGGAACAGAAGCAAACAAACACACTGTCAATCAAAACAAAAACAAAGAAAAAACAAACAAACAAAAAAACCCCACAAAAAACAACAAAACAAAACAAAACAAAAGTTGAACCCAGGAACAAGTCTCAAACAAAATGGACCCTGGGAAGTCCTTTTTTTTTTTCCCTTCCAGTTTAAGCCAATTGACCTGGTTCACGTCCAGTCAGTGATCCTGTTAGTGGCATCAAGGCTGCACCTTTGGCCAGTTGCAGAATGGCACAGTGGAAGAGTGGCTCAGCAGGTGCCTGCCTCTTGTTCTAGTCACAGCTGGGCAGGTTGCACTTCCCCTGGGAGTGGAGGGGGCTTTTCCTCAGGTTGGGTCCTGTGTGCAGCAGCAGGGAGCTGCTACTCTGGGTCCTGGAGGCCAGGCAAACTGGCGGCTGGGTCGCTCCTTCTGTGGCACCATTTTGAGCATTTTGAGTTGGGAGTTTTATCCATGCTTGAAACTAAGATCCTGAAAAATGAGATAATATATGCCAGCATGATTCACTGTTATGACTGAGATAGAAGACCATCTATGTCAACAATATTTAATTATTCTATGAAACTTTTGCCAGGCAAATATGATTATTAAACAAAAAAACAGGAAGCTTGTGTCTATAAATTCTGCTGTACCAATTAAACTGGGCAAATAACTTGGCTTATCTTTGCAAACAGTCCTCCTATTGGAACAACAGCTGCTCAACTGAACAAACCATTAGCTCACCGTTTAGCTTCCTTTAGTGTAATCACTAATACATAGTTATCACATCAGAATTTTTCCCAGTTTCATCTGATTTCTAGCCTGAAAATTTCATCTTCAGCCTATTTGACCCAGAGCCCAACCTCCCAAATTCTCCTTCTGCCATTCAGGCATTACAGATATTGGGCTGAGGTCTTGGTCTCCCCTGTTGCAATAGTTTAATAAATTCAGATTTAGGTTTTTCAGGTCATTTTTGTAGGCAAATCAACAGTTGATTATGTTTTTCCCAGAGAAGTCATTTATTTTTCTTTTTGATGGGCTACTTCCCAAAATATTCTATCATAAGCTGGCTTACTGTATTTTTTCAAATCAGTTCTACTGTTAGTAAAATGAAACCTCATTTTGCTAACCTAAGCAGTTTGTCAACTTTATACATTTTACTTTAGAAGTCATCTTTCTGAGTAGGATTTATTATGCTGGATGTGGCCTTTACAGATAATGACAAAAAAAGAACAAATTTTTCATTAAGCAAAATATTGTTTTTATATATAAGGAAATTGAATAACAAAGACTAATTAGCTTACATAAGTCACTCAGAATCTCAATGTTTTCTAATTTTAATCCAATATTTTTCAATAAACTTAAGGGAATTTTTTTTCAATTTCTGTATATATGTAAGCCCCCTAAAACAGTGTGATGTACTACACATACATAAATCTTTTTGGCCTATTTCCCTATTTGCTTAAGTTCTTTAAAGAATGAGATAATTGACTGGTATCAGTACTTGTATATAAGAGGATGGAATTAATGAAAAAAATGCAAAGAAATACTGCATAGTATCATCCTTGGTCCCAGAATTTCATCCTCTTTGTATTACCTGTTACTCCACTTCAAATTACTAAACCAATTTGAGAATAATTACTAATAAATGAATTAGAATAATTAATAATAAAATTTTGTTAATCCCTGATTAGGCAAAAAGAATTTTCAAGAAAAATGCCTTAACAGTAATCAGTTAAAGAAGATTGTATGATAAAGTATTTAATTAAGCATAACATATATTATTTATATTACTAAGGTAATTATAGATATCGTTTAATTAAAGTATATGTATTTAGTGTGATGGTATTTGAAATAATCCAATTAATTTGCTTTTCTTTTTAAAATGTGACATATATTAATAATGTACAAAATGCATGGTTAAATGTTCAGACACCCAGAGTGGATACCACAATTTTTCTGGCAGATTTTAAAGTGGCTTTGAAAACCAGTTTAATCAATGCTTGCATATTTTTTTCTCCAAATCAACACACTGTCACATTTCCCTTGATACTCAGTAAAAGAAAAGGGAAAATAATACATTGTGTGTATCCAAAGAAATTTTTGAAGTTTGGAAGATTTGCTATTCAAAATGAATCATGAAGATAAAAAGAGTAAGTAATCTGACAATGACTTGTCTCTTAATTTCAGTTATCTTCTGGAATATTTAATCTCTGTTGTTAATTTTATATTTTCTGCCTTTTTTACATGTAGAGTTTACTAAATATTTCTCTTTTAAATATAATAAAAATAAGCTCAGTATATTTTTTAGTAAAGATAAAATTAATATAGAATTTCTTAATATTTATTTTACTTTCAAATGTACCAGATAAGTAGTAATGTTAGAAAATATGACAACTACACAAAGACTATCAATTATATTCCTCTCTCACAGTTGGCAATAGCATTCATGTTTTTATTTAGCAGTAAATTCTGTTCAATAAAATGTTGATGCTGAGATAGAAATAGAATTTTGTAGTTGTAAATTCTGGTGGTCTTTATATCTCTAAATAGCAATGTTTTTACATATTTTTATAAGTGGCATTACTTACACAATCTTAATCTGATTATTTTTTAATATGATTATGCTTTGATAATACCTACTAATTATGTCTTAAATTAGATGTAAAATATACAAATTGGGCTTTACTTTGACTTATTGCATGTACTATAAGAATTACTGAATCAAAATCTTTGTTCCTATATTAGATCTTTTTTATAGATTAAATTACTAGAAAAGAATTTCTCAAAGAGCAAGCAAGCATAGATATATGGCTTTTTATCAACAAATAGTTTTTAAATGGTTGTAACATTTCAAATTTATAAAATAATACTATGACATGAGTGATAATTACGATGAAAAAAATTTTAAAATCCAGTGCAGTGCATTGATAAATATTTGAATTTATATTGTAATTTATAGTTTTTTTTTTAATTTTTTTGCAGTGCTAGAAGTTGAATCCAAGGTCTTGTGCATGCTATTCAATTACAGTTTATTTTTATTAATGATGTTATACATCTTTGTATATTTATTTTTCTATTGTGTTTTATATCTGAAAATTTCTGTTTTTGCTATTTTTTTTCCTAAGGAATATTTACTGCTTCATCCTCCTCTTATTTACTATGAATTAAAGTGATATATTCTTATTCTTTTTTAATACTATATGATATTATATGATATTCTGAGTATTTCTATGTCATGGATAATTTTAGCTTATGCTTGTATTTTACTTTTCAAAAAAATTAGGACAGTGTTTACAATTGTACGCTAAAATCAAAATTCATACAAATGTTTTGGTTGAGCATCCTATTACATAAACAATGAATTGAAGACATTGTGTGCATGAATGAATAATGTGAACCTGCATCAATCTAGAAAATAAAATGGTAAGTGTGATGATTTAAAAAAATACCTAAAGGGGATGGGGTTGTGGCTCAATGGCAGAGCGCTCGCCTCGAACGTGCGCGGCCGGGGTTCGATCCTCAGCACCACGTAAAAAAACATAAATGCATTGCATTGTGTACAACTAAAAGTAAATAAATAAATATTTTTAAAAAATATCTAAAATAGGAAAATGCATACAAAATTAGGCATATCTAGAAACTATATTTGGAATAGTTTTTCTAGGCTTTCAGTACTTCTAGCAAACATAGGCTTAAGAAAATGTATTATAAGGAATTAATCAAACCACTTGAAACTTCAGGGAATATTGTGTATAGAGAAAAATCAGGTGAGATATAAGAAACAGAAAAATCCCTTAATCCAGTGGTAATATCAGTGCAAGTAACATCACTGGAAATGCTTATTTTAAAAGTATGAAAGACATAACAGAATAATATTTCAAATATATTAGACTAAGGTCCTGCTGCTTTTTTAGCACATGTGTTTATTTAGCACAGAAAATTTACACTTAAGCACTTAAGCTATTTTAGATTAAAATAGATTTCTTAGAATAGATTGAAAACATGCACTGAGAAGTACTGAGGGTGCACTGATTATATATATTACTGTTACTAAATGAATAAAATATGTGTTTTCCTATGTCAGATCACATAGCACCACTTAATAAGAATGAATAAAAAGTGGGAACAATATTCACTCCTAATGTTGATTAGGTGTCATAGAAGGTGGTGAGAAGAAGGTTACCCAATCACTGCAACTCAGTTTAAATCGTCTTCATAAACTTTGAGTCTTCTCTGGTAAAGAGAAGCCTATTGTCTCAATGATGAGTGCTGTTATGAAGGAGTAAAAGGGATCACACCAGTTTCTAAAATTATATATATATATTTTTTCTAAAATTATATACATATATAATTTTAGACAATAGATTTGATTGGAATAGTTTGTCTATGCTGCTAGAACTGCTAGCAAACATAAGCTTTATAAAAATATATAGCATTATTATAATGTGACACATATATAGGCTATATATATATATAATTTTTATAAAGTGACAAAGTCAATACAAATTATTTCTATGATTTGAAATAATCTTGTTAATGTACCATTGTTAATGGTCTTGTTAATGTACCATTGTTCTTCAATAGCCAGAAACAGAGCATTACATTCTTGACTTAGCATTTAAGATGATATATTTATTCCTTAAAATAATCTAATTGATAAGAGATAATTTTTAAACATTTGATCTTTTAAAATTTTTTACTAAATAAGATTTACATTATTATGCATATTTAAAAACTTATCCAAGTCCTCTCTCAGCACAGAAAGGACCACTTTGTGGAGCCTAAATGTAATTTTAGAATAGATGCAGAATACTGGCTGGAGTGCAGTAAATGACTATTGGCTTAGTGCAGTAAATGACCTTTAGTGACAAATAGTTCTTTTAACTTTTATTGGGAATTCACTCCAAATATCCACTTAACTATAAAAGTTCTAATAAGTTCATTTGGCACCATTAGGTAGCAGCATCCACTTTTGTTTCCTTACATTTGTATTCAAATAGACCATTATAAAAATAATGTGTCCTTGTGTGGAATGAAGGCTATTTGATCAATATAACATGTATTTTGGGTTCAGAATTTGCTTATCTTCTGCTTTTAAATCATTGTGTTTTTAAACATAAATTCAAGATTAACATTTTAAAAGCTTGAAGTAATTATCATCATGGCCATAACTGTTATTATTGCCATGCCCACAGTTTTGGACCATTTGAGTATCTCCATCCTGAGTTTTAACCGAGATTACATCATTTACTAGAACAAACCAAAGAAATAGCTACTATTCCTATGTCTGTTTTAAAAAGGAGAATTTTGAATTTTCAAGTTAATGAAGCCTAAGAGCAAACAAGATAATTAGGTCAGATAACACAACTTTAGGGGAATCTGCTTTAATAATGTATGACTTTGCAACACAGCTTCATTAATTGTCATATTCAGAAAGCAGATATTTTCTTATATTGACTTGTTTTAACTTGCCATTTCTCCCTAACTTTAAATTAATCATATTAAATGTTAAGAATTAATATGCATTTATCTTAGATTTCTGAACAAATCTCTTATTTTTTCTCTAACTGAACCTTTTTATTTTTATGCCAAGTGTATTTATAGAAGATTCATGTTTCCTTTGAAAATTTATAAGATATGACTCATAAATGTTTCTTTCAGATAGATCAATAACATTTTGCAAAAGCTAGAATCCATGTATATTTTATTTTTAAAACTTATTCTCATATCTTAAAAAAGGATTTCCAAATTGATCTAGAAATCTCCTTTCACACCAAACCTCCTGATAGAAACACTAATTTAATCATTTCAGTGGAACATAGTGGGAGTGTTTAGAGGTCACTTGAAAATAACCTATTTTCTTTATCACCTCTCATCTTGCCTGTACAAATTATTGCTCTTTGCAACTCCATAAAATATCAGACTAGTCTCCAGACTCCACTAATGCCTTTGGTTTGCTCATCCCAAATAAAAATAAAAGAAAGCAAAAACAGCAGTTAAAGCTTAACCATTCACAAAGACATGCTCATGTTCTAACTTCTATACTCAAATGCTTCCTACCCAGACTAATTTGGGGAGGGGGGAGAAACAGGTACAAGAAACTATATTATAAAAAATAATAGTCACTGTATCTCTAGTGCTTGTTTGGCCCTATGACAGATGGTGAAAGCAAAAACCTGAAAAGATATCATCCTTCACGATGAGAATTTTAAAGATGGATGATTTTCATATTAATGTGTATTTTGCTATTTTGAGTAAGTAACTTTGAAATTGTATCCTATATAATATTCTAAAAGTATCTTCTTAAGAACACATGCAACAGCTAGTTTACATGAATATTGTTTTGTCTGAATATTGTCTGAGGCCCTATGCTGGTTTAACACAGTGCTCTGTAAATACTTAAGCACACAGTCCACAACATGTAATGCTCAGTATGGGATGGGGGAAGAGTTTTGAAGCTTACCGTGAATATCTAGGATCTGTGAGAAAAGACTTGCCAAGAACTATGGAGGGAACCCCTTGGAGAATGCAGGCTCCACACAAGAGAGGCAAAGAATCTTCCTCTCCTTGTAGTGAGTGAGGGTGCTCCATTGGACCACTTGCAAGTTTTTTCCTTCAAATGTGGATGAAATGAAGTATCCAACTGAAATATCTAGCAGTGAGACTAGTTGTGAGACAGACATAGCCACATTTTGGAAGCAAAGGTGTCTCTATTGATGATGAAGAAAAGCCTGTGATTCTGGAAATAGGATATCAACCCAAAATGTCATCTCGAAAGAGATAAAATCCCCAAATAATAGAATACCACTGTTACCACTGGCTGAGGACACCCCAAAAAGACAGATGTCAGAAATGCATTTGTCACTTCAAGGGAAATCTTAACAGATACACCAACAGACCTTGGCAAATGAAGCTGTGAAGAGGCTCTGCCGCTGTGCATGGAAGGGAAGACTGCACCATGTAACAGTAGCTCAGGTGGGTTGCATGCACCTCAATGGTACTTTCAAGGGCTTGGTGTTTATATAATTTTAGGAACCACCTTTAAAGAATAAGTTACAGAATCCTCAATGAAATTTAAGGATTAGATGAATATCTGTTTATCATGTGTTTTAAAATATTTTATAAATTAGAATTTTACAAATTCACATTTTTCTCATTCTGTAAAAGGTAATTTTAAAACTATTACCAGGCAATCTTTATATGAACCAGTGTTTTCAAATTCATGGCCCAGCATGGTAGCCCATGCCATTAATCCCAGTGGCTCCTGAGGCTAAGGAGGATCAAATCTTCAAAGCCAGCCTCAGCAATTTAGTGAGTTCCTAAAAAACTTAGCGAGACCCTATCTCAAAATAAATCATAAAATAAATAAATAAATAAAAAGGCTGGGCATGTGGCTCAGTGGTTAAGCACCCCTGAGTTCAATTCCTAGTACAACAACAACAAAAAATTATATGCCTCTGAATAATAAAATACAATTTAGGCTAAACAAAATTGCTATATTCTAAACTACTTTAAAAAAAATCTCCATATTTCTTTCTAGAGTGATTATGCCAGGAAACTTTTGGAGCTTATAAATGAGTTCAGCAAAGTAGCAGGATACAAAATCAACACCCACAAATCAGTAGCTTTTCTGTATGCCAACAGTGAGCCGTCCAAAGACAAAATGAGGAAAACCATCCCATTCACAATAATCTCAAAACCAAAACAAACAACAACAAAAGAACAAACACAAACACAAAAACCTTGAGAATTAATCCAATCAAAAAGGAAACATAGGAACTCTACAATGGAAATTATAGACCACTGAAGAATGAAATTGAAAAACACCTTAGAAGGTGGAAAAACATTCCATGTTCTTGAATAAGCATAATTAATATTGTAAAGTGGTCACACTAGCAAAAACAATGTATGGATTTAATGCAATCCCTATCAAAATACCAATGGTATTCTTCACAGTATTAGAACAAAATGGTTCTTAAATTCATTTTGAAGAATAAAGGACTCTAAAATGTAAATAAACAGACAAACAAAATGAAGTCTAGTACAGTAGAGAAAGAAATAGAGAGGTGATAGAAGATGGAAAAGAAAAAAGAGGAAGGACAAGGGGGTGATCATGAATTGAAATTGAATCACAGTACCTGATTTGAAGTTGTACTACAGAGCTCTAGTAACAAAACAGCATAGTATCTGCATCAAAATGGACATGAAGGCCAAAGGAACAGAATAAAAGACAGAAAGACAAATCCAAATGCCTATAGTCATCTGATATTTGACAAAAGTGTTTAAAATATATTTTGAAGAAAAGACAGCCTTTTGAACAAATGGTGCTGGGAAGACTGGATAGGTACATGTAGAAAAATGAAACTAGACCAGTCTCCCTCACCCTGCACAAAGATAAAATCAAAATAGATCAAAGACCTAGGAATTAGACCAGAAACTTTACAACTGCTAGAAGAAAACACAGGGTCAACACTCCATCATGTAGGTGCTGGCATTGACCTCCTTAACAATTCCAAAGCACTAGAAATAAAACCAAGAATCCATAAGTGGGATACCATTGAACTAATAAGCTTCTTCATAGCAAAGGAAATGATTAAGAGTGTGAACAGAGCTTACAAATGGGAGAAAAATCTTGGCCAGTTACTTATCCAATAGGGGATTAATATTTAGAATATTCAAAGAACTCCAAAAACTTAATACCAAAACTGACAAAAACAAATAACCCAATCAATAAACAGGCAAAAGAACTAAACAAAACTTCACAAAAGAAGAAATACAAATGGCCAAGAAATATATGAAAAAATGTGGAAATGAGTAAAACCGTCCCATCCCAAATATGTAAAAAAACTAACAATCATGGAAATCCAAATAAAACTACACTAGGATCCCACCTTATTCCAGTCACAATGGCAATGATTAATAATACAAATAATAATAAATGATGGCAAGGTTGTGGGAAAAAAATATACGCATATACATTGTTGATGGGACTGCAGACTAGAACAACCACTGTGAATATAATTTTCAATAGATTGTTATTTAAAGAAATTTTACCCATTTATTACAGATAGAGAAAAACACCATAAATGTTTAATAAAATGTTCTCTACTATTAATCTCTGCTCTTAGTAGGTAGGTTTTAAGACAGTGTGTCAAATTTTTATAAAACAGCTATTGTCTGACTTTAAATTAAAAACAATTTTCAGAATATATCTTGTTTTATTTTTTCATATTGAATTTATTTTTATTTTTGTTTATATATAATTATTGTACAATATATTGTGAATCATTGTAGAATGTCCATAGATACGCATGACATAATTTGGTTAAATTCATTCTCAGTGCCCGTGCTCCTCATTCCTTTCTCCTTCCACCTTATTCTCCTCCCAAAACCATTCTATTAGCATGAAACTCCATTTTATGTTTCCTTTTATGGTCTAGCGTCCACATATGAGAGAAAACACACAGCTCTTGACTCTCTGACTTTGACTTATTTCACTGAGCATAATGTTCTTTTCCCACTTCATCCAGTTTTCTCTAAATGATATATTTTTGTTCTTCATTGTTCCTTGAAACTCCATTGTGTGTGTGTGTGTGTGTGTGCGTGTGTGTGTGTGTGTGTGTGTGTGTGTGTACCATGATGCTTTGCTGAATTTTTTAATCTATTCTAGAAGTCTTCTCTTGGAATTTTTTTGACCCTTTAAATATAGAATCATATAATCTGTAAACAGTAATGATTTGACTTTTTCCCTTCCTCTTGGTATCCCATTTATTTCCTTTTCATGCCTAATTGTGCTGGTTGAATTTTAAAGTATCATATTGAATGGAAGTGGTGAGAGTGATACCCTTGTGTTCTTTCTGTTTTTAGAAGAAATGCTTTTGGAGTGCTCCCATTAATTATGATTTGGAGTTTAGGTTTGTTTTACATACCCTTTATGATATTAAGTTTCTCCTGTTCCTGATTTCTTCATTATTTTTATCATAAATGCCTGGTAAATTTTTAATGTCTTTCTGTACCTACTGAGATGATCATTTTGTTTTCTTCCTTAAGTTTATTTATGTAATGAATTACGTTTATTGATTTGAGTTTGTTGAACTATACTTGAAATCCTGGAATGAAATCAATGTGATCATGATGTATAATTTTCTTAATGTATGATTCAATAAAATTTGCTCATATTTTACTATGAATCATTAAATCAATATTTATAAGGGGTAGGTTATTTTTCTTTCTCTTTCTTTTTCTTTAATTGGTTTTGGTGTAAGGATGGTAATAGCTTCATAGAATGAGTTCAGAAGTTTTTCACATTTTCTGATTCATAGAATAATGTGGTAAATATTGGCATTACTTCTTTTATAAAGGTCTGGTATAAGTGGGATGAGAATCCATCTGTGCTGGGTTTGTTTTGTTGGAAGTTTTATAAATTATTGATCCCATATCATTAGAGATAGAGATTCTGAAAAAGCACCAAAAAGAGATCCTTGAAATAAAAGAGCCAATGAATCAAATAAAATAGACTATATATATATATAGGGCATAGAATTTCAGGTTTTGGAAGACAAAGTAAGATATACAACTTTGAAATATCATCACCAATTAAAAAAATAAACAACTATGATCTGAATATACAAATACTGTGGAACAACATTAAGTGACCACATTTAAAAATCATTAAAATCAGAATGTTCTGAAATATAGGCATTGATAAACTTTTCAGGGAAATGATAACAGAATATTTTCCAAACTTTGAGAATAGAATAGATATACAGACATGAAGACATTCAGAGCCCCAAGTAGACAAGACCATATAAGACTTTCTCCATGACACATTATAAATAATATGCCTAACATGCAAATCAAAGATATAATTTTTAAAGTCTCAAGAGAAAATTATCAGGCTACGTTTAGAGAGAAGCCAGCCAGAATTTCTTTTCTCAAAAGTACTTCTAAAATCCAGAAGGACATAATAAGAAAATGTCTGTCAACCAAGCTTGTTATGTTCATCAAACCTCATCAGAATCTAAAGAGAAATGATATCCTTCCAAAATAAGCATAAACTAGTAGTTGATAATACTAAGTCAATTAGTAGTTGATAATAAACTAGTAGTTGATAATACTAATTTTAGAGATAATAAGTAAAGAAATCTTTTTTTTTTTCAAATTTATTTTTTATTCTAAGTTGTTAGAAATGACAGAAGAATATGTTAAATTTCATATTATACTTGTAGAGCACATTTTTACATATCTCTGGTTGTATACGAAAGTATATTCACACCATTTGTGACTTCATACACGCACTTAGGGTAATGATATCCATCTCATTCTACCATCTTTTTTTTTTTTTTCCTTGACCCTTTTAGCCCCTCCATTTCCCTACCTCCCCATTGGCCATTCTAGTGTTCCTCTAATCCTCCTATGCTCCCCATCCCAACCTGACTGTGAATCAGCCTCCTTATATCAGAGAAAACATTTGGTATTTCACTTTTTGGAACTGGCTAACTTCATTTAGCATTATATTCTCTAACTTCATCCATTTACTTGCGAATGCCATGATTTTATTAATAGAGAGCCTACTAATTGGGAACAATTTTTTACCACATGCACGTCAGATAGAGCACTAATCTCTAAAATATATAAAGAACTCAAAAATCTTAACACCAAAAAAACAAATAACCCAATCAATAAATGGGCCAAGAACTGAACAGAGACTTCTCAGAAGAAGTATACAATCAATCAACAAATAATTGAAAAAGTGTTCAACATCTCTGGCAATTAGAGAAATGCAAATCATAACCACTCTGAGATTTCATCTCACACCAGTCAGAATGGCAGCTATTAAGAACACAAACAACAATAAATGTTGGCTAGGATGTGGAGAAAAAGGCACATTCATACATTGTTGGTGGGACTGCAAAATGGTGCAGTCAATATGGAAAGCAGTATGGAGATACCTTGGAAAACTTGGATTGGATCCACCTTATGACCCAGCTATCCCACTCCTTGGTCTTTACCCAAAGGTCTTAAAAACAGCGTACTACAGGGACACAGCCACATCAATGTTTACAGCAGCACAATTCACAATAGCTAAACTGTGGAACCAACCCAGATGCCCTTCACTAGATGAATGGATTATAAAAATGTGGTATATACACACAATGGAGTAAAGAAATCTTATGTACAGAAGAAGCTAAAAACAAACACTGCAGTTCAGGAAATGATGAAACTTATCAGAAGAATAGATAAGTATATGAGAACAAGGAATGAATTAAACATTAGGAATAAATCAACATGGCAGAAAGTAATTAACATTTCTGTATAATTACACCTAATATAAACAGTTCCCACTCTTCAATTAAAATAACAGGCTGGCAGATTAGATTAAAATACAAGCCAACCAGGCCCATGTGTCTTCTGCAAGATACTGAACTCACAGGCAAAGATATCCAGACTGAAGTGAAACAATAAAAAATAAAATTCTATCTAAATGGAACCCAAAGCAAGGAAGATTAGATACTCTCATATCCAACAATGCAGATTACAAAGCAAAATGATACACAGGGGACAAAGAACATCACTTCATACAATTAAAGGGAGCCATGTAACTTTTACATTTTAAATCAAATTTATTATTTTGACATAATTGAGGTTTCACATGCCATTGAAATACATAATGAGATTTCAAGTCTACTTTAACTGATTTTTTCTGATGATAATGTTTAAACAAATCTGCAACCAGGATATTGATATTAAAGTATCAGAAGCTCAAAAATTTACATCACAAAAATCCCTAATGTCATTCAATACCCCCTTCATTTAACTATTGCCAAATCTTCTCCTTTTCCTCTGTGAATGCTAAATAAATCTTCATCATTATTTCGTTTTTTTCTGAAATGGCATATTAATGTGATCATACAATAAGTAGACTTTAGTAATTTCTTTTTAATGTTCAATACAAGTATGTGGCAATTAATCTTATCTATAACAATAGTATATTCCTTTTTATTAATGAGTAATATTATTTGAAATAGCAATGCCACAAGTTTTTAAACCACTCACTAACTGAAGTACTTCTAGATTTTGTGCAAATTTTGGTTATCATAAATAATATTTACTTGACAGGTTTGTGCATGTGTCTGTATAAGCATGTGTCACGTTGTCTTCTTCTTCTTTTTTTTTTTTTTTTTATCTCAGATACTTTCACAGAGTACAATGGCTTGATTGCATGTTTAGAGGTTTAAGACATTGCTAACCTATTTTCCTCATTTGCTGTACCATTCTATTTTCAATAGCAAAGCATGAGTAATCCAGATTTTCCACATATGCTCCAATGCTTTTCTCTTTCATTGTTTATGTTAATCATTTTATTTCTTTACTTATATTTATAAATGATATTTTTTTCTCATTTTAATTTTAATTTTTATGCCAGCTCATGATTTTGAGGATCTTCTTATGCTGTATTTGTAATCCTTCTTTTATTGAGATATATCTTTCATGCTTTTGCTATTTTCTAATTGCATTCATTGATTGTTTACTATATATATATATATATATATATATATATACTTTAATGTGATCTTTTTCTAATATGTGATTTGAAAATATTATCTTACTGCCTATGACATCTCTTCATGCTCTAAATTGGAAATTTCTTTTTTTAACCATTTTTTTATTCTAATTTGTTATACATGTTTGCAGAGAACATTTTATTTTATATTACATATAAAGAGCACACTTTTTCAATTTGCTGGTTTTATATAAAGAATTTTTACAATAATTGTGTCTTCATACATGTATTTAGGGTAATCATGGATAACTCAGTCTGCTATTATTCCTATCCCCTTGCCTCCTCCCCCTCCCCCCTCTTTGTTCTATTTAAAGTTCTTTCATTCCTCTCATCCCCACTCCCTTACCTTTATAAGTTAGTATCTTCATATCAAAGAGATCATTCGACCTTTGGTTTTTTGGGATTGGCTAAGTTCACTTAGCATTATTTTCTACAACTCCATCCATTTACCTACAAATGCCATGATTTTATTCTCTTTTAGAGCTGAGTAGTGTTGCACTGTGTATATATACCAAAGTTTCCCTATCTATTCATTTGCTGATGGGCATGGTAATTGGTTCCACAATCTAGCTATTGTGAATTGTGCTGCTATAAACATTGATGTGGCTGTGTCCCTGTAGTAACCTGTTTTTAAGTCCTTTGGGACTAGACCATGGAGTGGGATAGCTGGGTCAAACGGTGGTTCCATTCCAAGTTTTCCTAGGAATTTCCATACTGCTTTCCAGATTGGCTTCACCAATTTGCAGTTCCACCAGCAATGTAAGAGTGTGCCTTTTCCCCCACACCCTCACCAGCATTTATTTTTTTTTTTTTTATTTTTATTTTTTTTTGATAGCTGCCATTCTTACTGGAGTAAGATGAAATTTTAGAGTAATTTCGATTTTCATTTCTCTAATTGCTAGAGATGTTGAACATTTTCTCATATATTTGTTGATTGTTTGCATAGCATCTTCTGAGAAGTATCTGTTTAGTACCTTGACCCATTTATTGATTGGGTTATTTGTTTTTTTGGTATTAAAGCTTTTGAGAGCTTTATAAATCCTTGAGGTTAGTGTTCTATCTGATGTGCTTGTAGTAAAGATTTGCTCCCATTCTGTAGGTTCTCTATTCACCTCACTGATTGTTTCTTTTGCTGAGAAGAATCTTTTTAGTTTGAATCCATCCCATTTATTGATTCTTGGTTTTAGTTCTTGCGCTATAGGGGTCTTACTGAGGAAGTTGGGGCCTAAACCAATATGATGGGGATTTGGGCTTACTTTTGCTTCTACTAGGTGCAAGGTCTCTGGTTTAATTCCTAGGTCCTTGATCCACCTTGAGTTAAGTTTTGTGCATGATGAGAGAAAGATATTAAATTTCATTTCATTACATGAAGATTCCCAGTTTTCCAACACCATTTGTTGAAGAGGCTGTCTTTTCTCTAGTGAACGTTTTTGGCATCTTTGTCTAATATAACTGTAAGTGTGTGGGTTCATCTCTGTGTCTTCTATTCTGGACCATTGATCAACTGGTCTATTTTGGTGCCAATACCATGCTGTTTTTGTTACTATTGCTTTGTAGTACAATTTAAGGTCCGGAATAGTAATGCTACCAGCTTCATTCTTCTTGCTAAGAATCACTTTGGCTATTCTGGGTCTCTTATTTTTCCAGATGAGTTTTTTTATTGCTTTTTTTTATTTCTATGAGGAATGATATTGGGATTTTGATTGGTATGGCATTGAATCCTTACAGTGCTTTTGGGAGAATGGTCATTTTGTCAACATTAGTTCTACCTACCCATGAACAAGGTAGGTCTTTCCATCTTCTAAGATCTTCATTAATTTCTTTCTTTAGCATGCTGTAGTTTTTATGGTAGAGGTCTTTCACTTCTTTTGTTGATTCCCAATTTTTTTTGAGACTATAGTAAATGGGGTGGATTTCCTAGTTTCTCTTTCTGAGGATTTGTTGCTGATGTACAGAAATGCCTTTGATTTATGGGTATTGATTTTATATGCAGCTACTTTGCTGAATTCATTTATTAGATCTAGATAATTGGAAATTTCACAGATCAGAATTTAGATTTGTTCATTTGTTATAAATTTTGATAAGGTCCAATTTGTTAATTTTTCCTTTTATGGTTACTGTTTTAAAGTGGCCAGGTAAAGAACTAGTTCCTTAAATTCAGAAACTAAAGATTTGCCCTAAATTTTTCTGCAATTTTTCCAATTGTATATTTAGCATTGAAGTCAGGATTCATTTTGAGTTAATTCTTGCTTCAGTGTTGTATTTTTCAAATTTCTTTCCATATCAGTTAATATGACTATGTGACTTTCCTTCTTGAGTATGTTAATATTATGTTCTTTGCATTTATCAACTGCAAATATCAAATCTTCCTGCTTCCCTGGCACTAGTGTTGGTTATGATATGTAATAATTTGGATTTATATATATTGCTAAAGTGCATTTGCAAATGCTACATCTGTGATATTTGCACGTTTATTAATGAGGGATATTGGTCTACAATATTCTTTGTACTTTGGTATTAGTATCAGGTAATATTTCCATAAAATAAGTTTTAGTGTTATCTTGCATATTCTGGAGGAGATTACATAAAACTCTTCATTAATAAATTGGTAGAATTCACCAATTCAAACTTTCTGGCTATGGAATTTCTTTTGGGGTAAAATTTTCAATTACAATTTACATTGTGCATCATGAAACATAAGTGAGGCTCAGTGTATGAGAATGTCTATATCAGTACATCCTGAGCATGTTTATTATGGTATTTTTATCATTTTTTTTCAATAGTTTAATGAATTCATAGTGAGAAAATTAAATACCTCCACCATTTTAACAGCCTAACATAGATTCTGAGAGAATGTTTCATTGTTTTTACTATTCTGTGCTATATGTCAACCTTCTATTATGGCTACAGAGGTATTTAGGGAAAAATGTTATGAACAGTTTTAAGCTCTCCCATTTCAGAATTTCTTGTGTAAATTTCTTGAAATTACCAAATGGACAAAATAAATTATATAGAATCTATGATTGATTTTTATAGACAGAAAGATGTATTTTTCTTCAAGTTGAAAGCATTACACAAAAGAACTTCTTATAGTCATCTGGCATAAAGTTTTCTATGTATGTTCATTTAAGGAAGACAATAGTTATAGTGAATGTGTATAGTGCTTGAAGGTAGAGGTCCATGACTTTAATTTGTCTTCTGAAATTAACCTCTGTGTACTTGGTGGAAATATGTGTTAAAGTCTCAATATTAGCAACTATGGAAAAGACATGAGGTAATATGGAATTAAAACTACATTTGCTTAAAAATCAAAACCATGATTTTCGATTGAGGTACAGAACTAGATTATAATTGGTTAAATTCTTAATGTTGGTGTCCTCTAAAAATTTATGTTTGAGGACCTAGTGCCCCATGTGATAGTATTAAGAAGTACAGATTTGAGGGTATTGATTAAACAATAAGAACTCTGCAAATAGGTCAAAGTAAGCCATCTTGCTTCCTTTCTCCAAGTGAGGATGCAGCAATAAATTATCATCTTTTTTTTTTTTTTTTTTTGTACCAGGGATTGAACTCAAGAGAATTCAACCACTGAGCCATATCCCTATCCCTAATTTGTATTTTATTTAGATACAGGGTCTCATTTAGTTTCTCAGTGCCTTGCCATTGCTGAGGCTGGCTTTGAACTTGAGATCCTCCTGCCTCAGCTTCCCAAGCCCCTGGGATTATAGGCATGTGCCCCCATGCCCAGTAGAAATTATCTCCTTTATAGTAGAGAATGATGCCTCTCCAGACACTGAATCTGTATTTTGATCTCTAGTCTATAGAAATACAGCCAGTGAGTCTATTACTGATACATTATTAAGTTTATAGTATTTTATTCTAGCCATTGAAACCAACTAAGCAGAAATTACTACTGAAAAAATGAGGTGATGCTACAGAATAATGCCTAAAATTTTGATAGTAGCTTTGCAACCATGTAATAGATTAAAATTCTGAGAGTTTGGAAGTGAATGCCAAGAATGAAGCACAAAGATGGATTCTAGTGAGATTTCACAAAAAGAAATGAACTGTGGAGAAAGCTTTAATCGTATTACCTAAGTGATTGTGATCAAAATGTTGGAAGAATTAGGAATTGTAAAGGCCGTTTTGATGTGATCTCAAATAGACGTAAAAACATGCTATTGGAAACTGTAAGAAAGACACTGATGAATTATGTTTGTCTCCTAGTGGTTTGTGAAATTTACAACTTGGAAATAACGAAATGGGACAATTAATAGAAGGAATCTCTAAGCAAAGTGTTGAGTATGTGTCATGGTTTCTCTTGACTGCTAATAGTCAAATACAAGAAAAATAATGAATCAAGGATGGAATTTATAATCAATAGGGGAACAAAGATTTGTAAAATTGTCACCCTAGCTGTTTTGTAAAGAGCATGTTCAGGAGCAAACACCAAGAATGAGGCATTCCCAGATGATATCTTGCAATCATTGGAAGAGGTTAGAGTGCATGGGTCAAGACCAGATGATATTCATCAGTACAATGAAAGGATGGAATGAATGACATTTTGAAGATCTTCAAGACTGCCTTGGGTAGCTTCTTCAGAGGCACAACCAGGAAACTTCAGTTATATTCATGTTAAGCAGACTGTTCAATCTTTTCAAGTATGACTATCTCCACTTAGATATCAAAGGGTGTCTAATGCAGGGGCAGGGCCAGTGCAGAAAGCCCCCCACTAGTACAATGGCCAGAGGATCTGTGGGGTTAGGGGAACCACAGAAAATATTCATTAGGGTAATGCCTACTGGAGCTGTGAGGTTGGCAACACCTTTGAGAACCCGGACTGGTAGAGCCACTGATAGGCACTCCAGTCTGGCATAAGCCTCCAAAGAATGAGAACTTATTTGGTGATAATCTTGTCCACACACTTTCATACTGACCTGAATAAAATAGTCATATGTATTTGAATAAAATGATATATATTTTATGGAAGTTTAATAATAAGCATTGGTTTAATAGGCTTATTGTAAGATAGCAAATCTAATAAGTATCTAAATAAACTGTGATTATATATAACAATCTAGGATTTACAATACCTTCTGCATTCAGTGGCATTTGGAAAATTCGCTAAGGCCTAAATAAAGTTTCTAAAAGTAAAACACTACATATTTTATATCTTATAAGATAGCAGTTACAAATATTTGTGAAATGTCTTATTATATTTAAAAGTATTTAATAAAACACTATTTTGATTCTAAGTGAATTTGTTTTTATATAACCTGTGCTCTATAAGATATTTACTAGCCTAGATTTGAAGTCAGTAAAACATGTAGAAAGCACTGTCAGTTTAACAGACTATACATGCATGGACTTTATCACAAATAATCAGCATATTTTGAATTTTATCTTTTATGTTTTGATTGTCAACATTCTAAATACTTTATTTTGATAGATAACATCTTCTTTCACACTTAGAACAACATCAAATAGCACACAGTATTTGAAATAATACAAGTTCTCGATAAATACTTACTGAAAGATTAAATGAGCAAATGATAAAATTATTTAAAGGATTTTGACAACTGTCTTTTAGAATTAACAAAAAAAAAAAAAAAAAAAAAAAAAAAAGAACAGTTCTATTTTCTGTCAACACAACATTAAGCCACTGAATAAAATCGATACTTTTTTTCTTGTGCTTCACCACAGTGAAATATCTGCATGTTCAGAATCTCTCTTTCTCTCTCTCTGTCCTGTCCATACTACTAAGAAAGATAAATTGAAGCAGTATTTTCTTTTTTTGCCTCTGTCCTATTTCTGACCACAAAAACTGTCACAGTGATCTATTAACATTGTGGATTTTTTTCTTCAGTCCAAGTGACAAGGCTGCTATTTTTGAAATAAGTTCTATCTTTTTGTTACAGGCACAATGAATGATTAAAGGTTTCAGCACTGGAAATTACTAAACCTTTGTCTAAGAATATAGGTGATCTTAAAGTTGACTTATTGTGATAAGAAGAAAAAGTAGAAATTTCACTTCATCTGTCTACTCTAAATGTACAAGATATGATATGATGGGTCATAATGAAAGGCAGGGGTTATTCTTTTTCTACTTTCAGTGGAATTTCTTTTATGGAACAGAGAAGTACATTATCCCAAGTTCAACTCTTAAAAAAGAAGAGGATAAATCTAGTGAAGGAGTAAAATCACTTCAGTCTTGTCTTACATAAAACTTCTAAATGTGTCTATTTTTCCTTTACTTTTTTTATGTTAACAGCTGAGGTTAAAATAAAAATTAGTACCTTACTTACACATATTAATTATTCTTTCAATAAAACAGTCTCAGCTTTGTTTTGACATTCCTGGGAAAAACATGACACAACCGAATTTCTTAAATCATATGGTCTTATCACATCACATGATGATTTAAATAATATTAGACTTAGCATATAGGCATGAAAACTTTCATTATTTTAAAGCAGAAAATAAATTTAAATCTTTCCTACTCTATTATAAGTTTTATTACAAAGTCAAAATCAAGAGCAATATCCAATAGTGATGCTGGCAGTAGTTATCCTGGTTACAATATAAGAAACTTCTTAACCATAAATTTTTCTATGTAGTTCTATAAAGATTCATACTTTGTCCAACATGACATCCTGAAAACATGAAATATGGATACATAAAACAGATTTAAATAACAGGTTGGATTTTCTATTTAAGGGTCCTAATTCCAAATAATTAAAATATTATAAACTATATAAAATACTATAAGGATATACAAATTTAAATATTGATCATTACTTCATATGCTTCTAGGGTCAAAGTAAGAATTATAAGGAAACTGTGAACTGAGGGTTATATTCTTCTGCTTGAAATCAATCTCCTCCTTCCATATTTAAAACAAGAGACTTCTCAAAAACAACCTAAAATTTATTGGAATAACTTATTCAATGCACTATATAAAAATTCTGTCTCCAAAATAGCAACTGATAACACTTGTCTACTGAACATGTGATATCTTTATGAAATAATTCACATGAACAATCATTTTTATTTAAGAATTCATGGTCAAAGATCCTACTATATAAGTTGTAGTTTTATTTTCATAGAAAAGAATCAAGTCCAGATTTATTTCCATTCCCTTAGAATTTGGATGGGACTCTGCCTTGCTTGAACATAGATAAAATACAGGAGAAATTAGATTATGAGATTTGATTTTTTCTTTTATTTTTGGTATTGGGGATTGAACCCAGGGGCTCTTTAACACTAAGTTACATTCCAGTCATTTTTATTTTTGTGTTTTGAGAAGGGGTGCTGCTAAGTTGCTGAGGTTAAACTTGAACTTGAGAAATACATGTCTCAGCTTCTTGCGTTGGTGGGATTGGAGGTGTGAGCCACCATGCCCGACTATATTATGAGAATTAGAATACCAGTTCTTCAGAGATCTTATAGTTTCTACAATTTCTCATTTAAAATATTTCTCTGTGTCATAATGACATGAAAAAACACTTGAATTTCCACTTACAGAGTGATCCCCAGCTCATCCACCAGCTAAACACAACTGCCTGAGAAAACATAGGTAAAGTGACTAAGCCACCACCTTGAACATGCTGATTGGGCTGATGCACAAGAAACTCTTGATTACTGAACCTGTGTGTCTACCAGACATAAACAATGTGACAAAAATAAAAAGAGTATCTGAATTTGTGAATCTAGATAAAGTAGTCAGTGAATCCAGAGTATTATGACTCTGAAATAGGCAAGGTCTCAAATGGTTTATAAAATAAAACTGGCAATCAGGACTGATCACATCCACATATATGAATTGCTCAGTTTAACAAGATTGTAAGCATGTCAGTTGAAGATACTTACTTACAATTGAGAGAAAATTTGACTTGAACTGGCTTAAGTAATAAGAAAAATAATTAATTCCTGCAAGCATGCATTCAAAGGACAGATATTAAGACAGGCAAATTCAGATGTGAATAATATTCTAAGTTTCTGTTCTGCTTTTCTCCAAATATCATACAAATGTTACTTTCTTCTTAAGACTGCCTCATTGTCATAATATGCTGAGAAACAGGATAAGACTTCATCATTTACAGAAACTGGGAAGGAGTTACTCTTAGATAAAATAATTACAAACTTTTTTAGAAAATATTTTGTCTCATTGAATCACCTGTACTAAGTCCCCTCTTAACACTGTCACTGGCAAGTAGGTGGAACTGCTCTGATTAGAGTTCTTAATCAGCTGGAATTTAGATGGGTGCAGCTACCACTCAACCACATAGGTTGCCTAAACAAAAAAAAATGAAGGCCCACAGAGAGCAAGGACAATGAATGTGAGATAATAAAATGTTCATTTGTTTAGGCTCTCAAACTCTGCAGCAATCAGTATTTTAAGCATGTTCATTTGCGTAGATGACCAATTTGTGCAGTCATTAAGTTCAGATAGGTTAGTCTTTCCAAGCATTTTTCTCCTACATTCTTGTGTATAGATGAAGTCTTATGAAGGATTCTGAGTGAGGCTTACACATGTGAGAGAAACCTTAGGATCATTTTGTAATACAGGCCATATAACCTAATTTTGTCTTTACATCCAAAGAACTCAGTCCTTTTATTGGTCAACTTTCCCAACCCTTCTCCATCAAGTTCTGCACTCAGGTTTTGAGATGAATGACTTATTCAAGTCACAGGGATGAGTTAGACCTGTTCATCTTCTTCCAGAACCAGCAATTCCCATCATTGTCTCAGGCAATATGGTGTCAGGTTTTCAAGCTCCACAGAAAGATCCAAAATGATCCAAATTCATAGTATGTATTACCATTTTGTTCAATCACTTCAGGTCCAGGTTGTGAGGAATTATGTTAGGTCCTAGAACCATATTGACTTGAAGTGAGTCTCTGTGACCCCAAGTATAATCTATGTCTCCCTGGAAAAATAATTTAATCTCTCTAAACATCACTTTTCTCATCTGTAAAAATAGAGATATTATAGCACCTATTCATTATGTTTGCTTGAAGTTTGAGTGAGTTTAATGAGGAGATGCATGTAAAACCATAGAAAGATGCTGCTTCGGACAGAAAAGTCAGATACAGGCTGTTACTGTGTCCTACCCTACCTACACACCATAGTTGCACATATGTAGAAAGGTACATAGTTTATTTTTTTCTGTGTCATCACTGGTTGCTGTATGTTTATTGACTGGATTGATTGAGTGAAACCTCACTCAGCTGAATCTGGGGAAACATAATAAAAACCATGACCAGCTGAGTCTCACAGAAACATGGATAAGCACTGTATATAGAGAGATAACACCACAATTTGCTCAGTCAACTAGATTTGAAACCTCAGAGTAATTGTTTACCACTCCCTCTTCTCCACAACCAATTAATTCCTAAATCCCACAGATTTTCGTTCTGTAAACTCTTTCCCATCTGTCTCTGCTCTTTGATTTCCAATTCCATCCTCCTAATGCAGATCTGCATTAACTCTTTCTCAGCCTAGATTATAGCTTCTGCCCCAGGAAGTTTTTATTCCAACTTATTCTATAGATTATCATTAATGCCACTGCTTCTTTTTATTTGGCAAAGACCTTAGATAGATGGGATAACATATACATTTAGACAATAAGGAATATTTTGGTTTGCTGAATCTTAGAGGCTATTCTTGATATTTCTATTTTGGGAAACTAAGTATGTATATCTCTGCTTAGCTTCCACATAGATTTTATGAAAAAAATATTATTAATAAAGAAGAAACCAGCTGCCATTGTACTTAGCTACAAATTTTGATGCCCACATTTCAGTCCTTCTGCATAGAATGAAAGCTCATATGTTAAGGCAGAGTATGGGTAGGGATAATCTTCATAACCTAACACTGGGGAATGCACACTGACTGAAGTTTTTTGCTTTTTTTTTTAAACTTCAATTTGAATTCACATCTTTGAACATGAATCATTCTCATTTGTAGCAGAAAGATATCAGATAAACACAAAGATGTGTGAAGAACTGCGTGAAAACCAGGAGAAAGCTAAAACAATCAAAGAGAAAAAAAGTGCCAGTAATGACCAACGAACTCTCATTTGAGAACACAAGGACATTCAAATTAATGGGGTCTATCATCATTTACTTTTAAACAGTTTTGGCCCAACAACTTTGAATTTATATGATGGACTCAGAGTTGCTGCCCTGATAAAGAGGAAAACTTTTCCAGTTCATGTAGGTTTAGTTATGCCATTTTCTTCCTGATAATTTCAATAACTCTCCATTAATGATAACACTGCTTATAAACAATGACTACTCCCACTTACAGAATTTAACACCATGGCAGAACTTACTTTCATGATCCAAAGCCAACTACAAATCTTACTTCTTCCTACTGACTTCAACTTCATGCCTCCAGGCTCTGTTCTTTTTACATGTAACACAACTTTTGGGATACATTTTCTACCTATCTATAAAAAAAGTATACCTTAATGTAAGAGCCCTAATTGAGAATAGTTAAGATGGGGGTTAGCTGAGAGCCATAAAAGTGTTCAATTATTTTCACCTGATATTCATGCATTTATCTAAGAATCTTTTTATGCCCGTGAACACTGTGTGACACACCTGTAAGCTCGAGCTGTAAGCACTTGTCCTTGTTAAGGCAAAATGTATTTAACCGGGTGAGATTAGTTAGATGGTTGGTTGGAGTTGGAGTGGTTGGAGTTGGAGAGGTTGTTGGAGCCAGAGAGAGAAGTTAGAAGAAAAAAGAATAAAAGAACGTCTTCATTTCCAGTCTGCCTCCGAGTTTTCTCCCGTGGTATCATTGCTGCAAGCGGCAATTGCTGTAGGCAGTGACACCTTAATTTTAATACACACAACAATAAAAAAATTTAAAAATAATAACCCATTGATTAAAAATTAATATCTATAGTTTTCTTTCTTATTAATTTACCATGAAAAACATTCTGTGAATAGACATATATACACATTATTTTTTCTAGAGACAAGTTTAAAAGCATAAATCTGAGGAACCTAACTTCTGAACAAAAACCTATGTGATTTTTCAGGCTTAATAAAAGGTAAGCAAATGATTTACCTGGTGTACCTCAGAGCAGAATGCTCCTCCCAATACAATAATTGGCGTAGAGCTAACACATTGTAGGATCTGAAGGGAATTCAGGCCCCCAAAACTGAGTGTAGCTAAGTGGTTCTTATGCAAACCCTTGTTCCTAATTCAGGGTTACTATTCAGAGGTCATTTATGGAGAGCCTTAGACTGTGTCTTTCTCCAGGTGCCTCTGTCTAAACTTATTACTCAGAAATTGGGGAACACAGAAGATAATTTTCTCCACTCTCATTTAGTTTTCAGTTTTTTTTTTTCTTATCCAAGTCCTTCCCCATCACCCTCTATTTGACCCTTACCTCTATAAAAACTAGGAGCCATCTGTGTGGGCTCCCTCAGTGGTGAGCTGACCCTCCCATTCTTTGCTGATGCCTCCACTGTGTGCTATTCCACTGGAGAAAATGAAAATGCTGGTAAGAATGGCATTTCTTGTGGTTCAGCCTCTTATTTTTACCATCACAGTGATACAAAGTGTGATTGCTACTTTCATTTTGGCTTGATGTCTTCAGGCTGCTCTGCAGTTAAGCTGTCTCTAGGAAAAATCAAATCTTCCCTCTGCCATTGTCTTTGTCTCCAACACACGTTTTTAGAAAAAGTCAATGAATCAATTCAAAATAACTTGCCTTGGTCTACATGACCTGATGAAGTGGGTCTTATTTTACTCTCTTAGTTTGTTGTACATTATCTACCCCCTTTGTAATCAATCTCTACCAAACAGGCCTTATTTCTCTATGTGAAACTGACCGATTTTTTTTAAATCATCACTGCACTGGTTCTCCTTTCCCAGCTATTGCCTGTGGTCACATATGCTAGGATCTTTTCATATCTATAACCTGAAGACATGAGAAGAAATATGTATAGGAGGAAGAGATTATTTGGAACTCATTCATGTTTCAGAGTTCTCAGTCCACAAATGACTGACTCCATTATTCTGGGCCTGAGGTCAGGCAGACCATCATGGCAGAAAGGCATGGCAGAGGAAAGCAACTTAGGACATTGCACCAAGGAAGCAGAGAGAGCGCCATTCTCCAGACAAAATATATACCCCCAAAGGCACACCTCCTGTGACTTACCTGCCTATACTTACCACCCAGTTAATCCACATTAATGGAATAAGCTGTTTATTAAGTTACATCTTTCAAAACTTAATCATTTTGCTTCTGAACATTGTGTGCATAGTCTCACATAAGATTCTGGGGGACACTACATATCCATACAATAACATTTGGCCCCTTACTCCCAAAAGCTCATGCTCATTTTTTCATAATGCAAAATACATTTATTTCATTCCCAAGAATTCATAGTCTTAACATTTTTTACATTGTCCAATATTTCAAGCCCAAGTTTCCTGTAAGACTCAAGGCAAACTCAGTGTAAGCCCTACAAAAATCAAAAGCTGTTCATATGTATTCAATATACAAAGGCACAAAGTAAGCATTTCCATTCCAAAAGAAGAAATAAGGGCATAGAAAGAAGGGATAAAACCAAAGAAAGACTGGCCAGCCGATCAAACAAGTTCTTCACTTTCAAGTTCAGCATCTAGGACACATGGCATTGTAATGTTCTCTCCAAAGAGCTTGGGTATCTCTGTTCCTATTGTGTTGCTGGTTGTAGACCACATGACCTTTATCTTGTTTTTCTTTCCTTGATTCCTATATCTTTCCTTAACATATGTTCCATATCCAGCTTTGGCTTCCTTTTTATTTCACTGAATTTTTTTCTCAGGGGCAGCCCACTTCTACACTTTGCCTGGCCTCCTAGGCCTTCACTGAAATCTCAGTGGAAGCATCCATGATCCTCTAACTCCAGCATCCTGCATTTCTGCAGAACCAGCACCACATGGATGCTGACAAAGGTCTGCCACCACCCTGAACAGTTGCCATAATTAGCATTATGGCTGCAGCAACCTCTGTGTGCCTGGGTGGCTTAGCATAGAGAAATAACTTCCTAGGACCACTTGCACAATCATAATGCCCCACTAGTCTCTGATCAGGGGGATTTTTACTCTTATCCCCTTAAGCCTGAGATGGATGTGGTCTTATCAATTCCTAAGATGCCCTCAAGCCATCTTTTCCCATTGTTTCTGGATGAAGAACTTTGCATTTCTCTAGTGGCTGTAATGTTTTTAACAATCATGCCTTCCTTAGCCTTAGATTTATTTTCACTTTACTGGCCAACCTGCAATTAAAAAAAAATCTTTCTGCTTTTCTTTCTGCTCCTGATCATCACAATAAACATGGCTAAAAGCTGCTAGCAAACTCCATGCCACTGTCTGAATGCTGTGCTGCCTTGAAATTTTCTTCATCAGATTAATAAGCCCATCACCTTTAAATTCAGCCTCACTAATATTCTTAGGACATGGGCAAAATATAGACAACTTCTCTGCAAGAACATAACATGGATAGTCTCTATTATAATTTACAACAGCCTCCTTCTCCTCTGAAACCTCATAAGCCCTATCTTTACTGTCCACACATCTACAGGCATTCTGGTCTTCTTGGGTCCCACTAGAATTGTTCATTAAATACTGCTTCCAGCATTTAAATTTAAAAATTTTTAATCTTTTTTTAAAATATTTATTTATTTGCTTTTAGTTGTACACAATGCAATGCATTTATGTTTACGTGGTGCTGGGGATCGAACCGGGCCACACACGTGCTAGGCGAACGCTCTACCCTGAGTCACAACCCCAGCCCTAAATTTAAATTTTTTTCAGCTTTCATCTCTAAAATTTTTAAAATTCCTCCCACAATCTCCAAGAAATCTCCAAAAGCTTCTGAACCAAGTGATAAGATTAGTCACAGTGACAACCCTACTTCTCAGTACCAATTGCTCCTTTAGTTAGCTTTTTGTCACTGTGACCAAAATACCTGATGGGGGGAAAAGTAAAGGAGAAAAACTTTATTTTCAGCTTACAGTTTCAGAGGTCTCAGTCTACAGATGGCTGACTCCATTGCTGTGGGCATGAGGTTAGGCAGAACATCAAGATGAATGGGCATGGCACAGGAAAGCAACTCAAGGCATAAAAACAAGAAAGAAGAAAGAGTTTTCCTTACCAGTGACAAAATATATACCACAAAGGCACATCCCCAGTGACCAACTCTTCCAGGCAGATCATACCTGCTTATGCTTGCTACCCAGTTTATCCATACCAATAGATAAAGCCACTGATTATTTTATAACTTTCACAACCTAATCATTTTGCCTCTGATCATTCTTGCACTGTTTCCAATGAGCTTTTGGGGGACACCACATATCCAAACCATAATAGTGATTTAGGTGCCAAAATTATTGATTTTTCAGAGTGTTTTTCATTATCATAAGAAAAACAGCTGCTACCCATTTCTTCTCCTTATATTTCTACTCTTTCTCTTCACTGCTATGTACTAAATAGGAGAAGAAAATGCCTGCAAAATAATATGTGCACAATTAATATTTGTTTTGAATGAATTTTTGAGTAAATAGATAACTGAAATGAGAAACAATATCGGTTTTGAATATTTTGATTTTATTTGTTAAATTGCTTTAAAACTATTTTCCAAATCACTAAATGTGTTTTAAATATATTTTGTTTTTATTTATCACTTTTTGTTATATCATATACATCCCAATTTAGTTATCATTGTCTTTTGAGTGATTGTTTCATTCCTCCAAATATATGTTAGCAGTAACAAAAATGTTTTTGTAAATATTCCTGAGCATAATTTTGGCATCATGAGCAACACATGGGGATTAAGGCCATCAAGTTTAGGTTAATAATTTTTAATGAAAGTTGTAGTTCTGAAATTTATCTAATCTAATAACTATGGAAAAATTATAAAATTGTTTATGTCTCCTTTATTATCAATTATACTGAAAGTGATAGGTTCATAGATTAATAAAAATTACATATAAAAATTAAATATCAGAATACCTAGCATATAACAAATACTAAAATATTTTATTTCTTATTTTATACAATTGAGTTACATAAATTAAAAGAAGAAAACTTACTGGCTCAAAGGGAACAAACATTTAAGGTTATTAATGTGTTAATAAAATATGCCACACAATGCTTTACACTTTTTCTTGTGTTAGTGGTGCTTGCAGTAGAGGTTTTTGATGGTTAGTTCTAGTCTATTTTAGCATCTGGTACTGTCTTGACCTTTTGGCTGTTGAGCAGGGCCATGCGATTAGTTCCAGCTAGTTTGTTCTGGTACAGGGGACTTGTATTATTTCCAGGCCATAGCATTTAATTGCCTGTGATTGTCTGTGATTGTCTCTTCATCTCTCTTCTCGTTTTCTAACAAGATAAACTGTGAAATATTGTATTGAGGTGTCAAAGATTGTGTAGCACAACTGAGAGAAAATAGGTCCCTTCCTTTCCTGGATTGGACATGGTCAGAAAGTAAACTGAAATCATGATTCTGTTGCTGCTTGTTAATTCAGCATAACTTGGTCTCCCATTGTTTCTACAGATATTTTGTTGTACCACTGTAATTTCTAAGTACTGCAGAAATATAGAGAAGAGAAACAGATGACCAATAGGCTCTAATCCTATCCAATTTATACTAAAATATTTTGTGAATTGATATTTGCAGATAAATTTGGATATTTTCAGAGAGATTGAATAAATGAAAGATTTTAATATTTTCTGTTTATATATATTGCAATAAAAGCACAGAAATAAAAATATATAATACAAGCATATACAATAATATATACTTAAAAAATTCCATTTTTGGTTTTCTTTTTAAATTACATCCATATTCCACATTGATTTTAAGAATTTAATTGCATACAAGTTAGTTGTGTCCCACTTAAATTGAAACTTCTTTAAAATTTATCATATGTTTTTTAATTGTATGGCAGTCAATTAACATAAAAATTCTTTAATATTTAAATCAAAAGATTTTTGGTTTTGTTTTATTTTTCATTAGTTATTATTTCACATAAAATACCACAAACTGTACAAAATTGTATGGTTTTAAAGGTCCTTACTGACTTGAAAATCAGAAGCATATTTTTCATATTTTAGAGTGAAAGACCCAGCCAGAACAACTGTAAAGGAGCAAAGCTTCATTTGAGGACTCATGGTTTCAGAGTTCTTAGTCCATCGAAGGTCGGCTCCATTCCTCAGGTTTTGAGGTGAGACAAAACGTCATGGCAGAAGGGTGTGGGAAATGGAAGTAGCTTACATGGTATTCAGAAATCAGAGAGAGAGAGACTCAACTTGCCAGATACAAATATATACCTAAAGCCAGACCCCAATTCTCACCTCCTCCAGCCACATCTTACCACTTCAGTTACAACTCAGTTAATCCCAATCAGGGGATTAAGTCACCGATTGGGTGAAGATTCTTACAACCCAACCATTTCTCCTGTATACCTTCTTTCATTGTCTCACACATGAGTTTTTGAGGGACACCTCACAGTCATACCATAACAATTCATAATTTCTAAAATAATTCCCATGATTTTAATTACAAGCTATTTTTGTATCCATTTGGATGAAGCTATTCTGTGGCAATGAAAATTCTTGAAATATCAATGCCTTTGTAAATAAAATTTTTACTTTACTGAAGTATCTACTAGCACATAAATGAATAAAGGCAATGTGGTAGATGTACACAAAGAAATACTATTCAGCCATAAGAAAGTGAAATTCTGCCATTTGTAAAAACAAAAAGAAGCCTGGAGGGCATTATGTTAAGTGAAAAAAAGATGAACAGAAAAAAAAAATATCTACATGTTTTTACTTATACTTGCAATCTATAAAGGCTGATTCTGCAGATGTAGAGTAAACTGTGGCTCCAGATCCTGGAGAGGTGTCAGAGAGGGAGTTAGGGAGATGTTAGACAAATGTTAAAATTTTTCAGTTAGATATGATATTATAAGTTTAAGATATCACTTGCACAAGACGATGACTGTAGTAAATAATAGCATATTTTATTTTACAAAAATGCTAAATAAGACTGCAGGGGTTGGGATTGTGGCTCATCTGTAGAGCGCTCACCTAGCCCATGCAAGGCCCGGGTTCGATCCTCAGCACCACATAAGAATAAAGGCATTGTGTACAACTAAAATAAATAAATATTTTTAAAAATGCTAAGACTGTAGAATTTGTGTTTTCATCACAAAATAATAAATAATTGAGTTGAGAAAAGTTAACTAGCTGAATCTAGCCATTCCAGGATGTATCGATATTTTAAAACATTATGTACATGATAAAAATATCAATTTTGACTGGGTGAAGTGTCACACTCCTGTAATACCAGCAGCTTGGAAGGTTGAGGCAGGAGGGTTGCAAGTTCAAAAGCCTCAGCAAATTGGCAAGACCCTTTCTCAAAATAAAAGGTTAAAGAAAGGATGGGGATGTGGTTCAGTGTTTAAGCAGCCCTGGGATCAATCCCTGATATCAAAATGAGCAAACAAACAAACAAAAAAACAAAGTTAACTTTATCTTCTCATCTGAAAATTAGAAATAAAGACTAAAATGTCATACTTTTCATTTTTTATCAGTTTTACTTTGGTTTCCAAAGTGTTATGATTTAGATATGAGGTGTTTTCTAAGAACTCATGCATAAGATAGTGCAGTAAATTTTAGAGGTGAATGAATGAGTTATAAGAGTCTTAACCTAAGCAGTGCATTAATCGCTTAAAAAAGGATAACTGTAGGCAGGTAGGGTATGGCTGGAGGAGCTAGGTTACTGGAGGTGTGCCTTTGGGGTTTATATTTTGTCCTGGTGAGAGGTGACTCTCTGCTTCCTGGTGTGATGTCCTAGTCACTTTCCACTGCCATGCCCTATCACCATAATATTCTGCCCCACTTTCAGCCAGGGATAATGGGGTCAGCTCTCTATGTACTGAGTCCTCTGAAATCATAAGCCCCAGAATAAATGTTTTCGCCATCTTCTAATTCTTCTTGTTAGGTCTTTTGGTCACAGCAGCAAAAAAGCTGACAAGCTGACTAAAACACAAAGTTTAGCCAGGTCTTTCACATCTGTGCACAGAAGACAAGAGGGGTGGAGGTTTGTACATCAGCTCTGAAATGCTTCAGCCTTTAAGAGACATAATATGTCTTGTAAAAGAGGCTAAGAACACAGGTACAGAGTGGTAAGTGAATATGTTACTATTTTTTGATAACAAAATATGCATGTTACCTTATAAATACCAGAAAAAATAAGTAAAACTTAAAAATTAAACTTTAGTACCAATGTTTTTACAGTTAATAAAGTTTAAATCAATTTTACCCAAATATTCTTCATTATAAGTAATAGAAACTATTTGGTTAAACCTATAATATATACATATTTATAATACAATCTATGAGTCATATAATATTAGAACTTAGATATTAAGTTAATTGTAAAACATAGACAATCATAGAAATATGGAACGATTAATTTATAATTGAAAGAAGTTTTAATATGTCTTTCTTCATTACCATTAAAGCACAGAGAGATATTCTAAGGGCTGTTCTTTTTATGAATATCAAATGTGAAAAGGCAGAAGGTTGGGGACAGTTCTATTCACATGGAAAGAATTCATACTGATCAAGAAAAGGCAATGTTGCTTGCTGTCTCACATGCCCGGTTAAGAAAGGTACTAAACTAATTTCTAATATTTCAATCTATGCCTAGAGGTAGAAGTAATTTGTAAGGATGAGTCAAGAAGTCACTAAATCTTGGTTCCATAAGTATAATTCAGAAACCTGCATACAAACCAAGATTGTCATGGAATATCTATTGTGGTGCTAGAGATTCAAATCAGGGTCATCTTGTTTCTGGAATGAAAACAATGAACATCATTTCTACTTTTCTCTTCCCTATTATTTCAATTGTTAGGTAGGGCTCTCAGTGTATAAAAATGAAGGCTGTAATGCCAAAAGACCCACCTTGAAGCTTCAAGAAACATCACATCCATTCATTTCTACATTCAGTTGCTTCCAGAAAATAGCAATACATGTTTATTTTTCATTTTCCAGTGTCTCCAAAGCATTCACAACTTGAGATTCTAACCCAGAACCATACATATATCACTCAGCTTTTTTACTGTTAAGAAATACCTGAGATAAATAAACTGAAAAAGAGAAAAAGTTTCTTTTGGCTCCCAGTTTTGAAGGTTTCAGTACAAGACTAATTGGTTTTGTTGCTTTGGGTCTGTGGAGAGTCAGCTCATTGTTGGAGGAAGCATGTACTGAAGCAAACTATTCAGCTCCTATGCAGGATGTGAAAGAGAGAGGTGGGAAGACTGAATTCCCACTCTCCCCTTCAAGGCCATGCCTCCAATGATCTAAGACCTTCTTCTAGGCCCCCCTTCTTAAAAGTTCACCACCTTCTGATAGCACCAACCTGACAACTAAACCCTGAACATACACAATACTTTGGGAAGAGTTAAAATACAAACTACAGCAGCAATGACCATTCTGTAAAAAAAGTATAAAATTGCTTATAACAACCTCAAGCTTTGCTGAGTTAAGACAGTGTGAAAGAAACACCAATCAGGGCCAGTGGAAAACCATATTAAACAATAATATGTTTACAAAGGCTGTTTATCAGATATTTTTTTTCTGATTCCCTTTGCATAGTTGCTTCTGTGATTTTTTTTTTTTTTTTCCAGAAGAATATGGAGGGCCCAAGAAGTCTGTCAAGCAAAACTGCCCTATTTGCTCAGGTTTGCAAAATTTTTTTCTTTTGTAGGTCTAAATTTTTTATTCCACTTAGCCTAATTGCTTCCCTCTCTTTTGATTCATAAAAATTACAGAGTCAACAATTAACAGATTTTTTTAAACTTATGCATTTATTCTTCTAAAAATAAATTTTGAAAATAGATACCTTATTCTAAATAAGGATAAACAAGTAAATAGTTTATGTCTCTCTACATAAAATTTTATGATTCCATTATATAGAAAAGAATAAATTTAGGGTAGATTGCATGATTACATTTTGAAATACAAAAATTAACTTTAATACTCATCTCAATAGGAGGGCTACTAACTTTCTCAGTCCTAATTCATGGTTGCTTATAATTTCACTTGACTTTCCATTATCAAAAAAAAAAAAAAAAAATGCTGCTGTGAATCCTTATTACCCCAAAGAAACCGAACACCACAAAATGGAAAATATGTAAATAGGTAACATTAAAGAAGCCAAACAAAGTACTCAAAGATTTCAGTGCACATACACACTCGAAGAAAAATATTCAAATTAATTTTCTCCCCAGGAACCTAATAAAATATACTATTTAAAACATAAAATGATAGTGAAAAGAATGCATTCCCTGTTTATGGTCAAAACTGTCATTATGCAAAATGTAATGAGCCTTCAAGAATATATTAAGGGGAATGTACATGCATCACTGTTTACAGAGTGACGTAATTAACCTGTGCAACAAGTAGATCACATATAAATTTTATGGCTTCCTTTTTATAAGAATCCATTTGTATGCACTCCCTATTAAGTTTGTCAGAGAAAAAAATTCCATCATAAAACATTCTTAAATTATCTATGAAGTTTATATAGATATTTTGAAAACCATTGTTTATAAACCAACCATAGTGTATAAATGAGTTATACTGCTTGATTTTTATTTATTTTTTTGTATTGGCTCCATGTAGACCATAAAATTCCAAGGAGATCTTATTCCTCTTAATAAATTATCTGAATTCCACATCAGTGACTTAGAATTCAATTCAGACATTTACTTTCTTTAAAGTCAAACACAGAACATTATTGAAAACATCTTAAAATACCCCATTAAAAAACTATGCTTTTATATCCTTTGCCACTATATCAGGTGAGCTGTTACTTGCTTGTAGGTAAATTAAAAAAAAATCAGAGAATATATACCCCTATGAATATCATAAAAACCTTTTTAAAGGTCATATAAAGTAGTTAAATTAAGTGGTGACCACAAAAGTTAATTCTGCCTGCCAATCATACTGTGTTTTTCCAGTCCATTATTTTCTAACTCTTCTTAAACATGACTTCATGTATTTTTGCCTCTCTGATCAAATACCTAATAATTCCACTCTAGCATTCACTTCCAGTGCATTCTTACTACTCTCTAAGGACCCGAAGCAATAAGAACAGAATTTACATGAATTACTACCACCATATTCAAAACATACCCGACTATTTAACCACATCTTCTGTCTGCTGTTCTGTGAAACCACACTCAATCTCATCCTGTTAACAATTTGAAAAGTCATCACCCCAGCAATGTTTTAACTCCTAGGAACATCATCAGCTTTTTTTATTCTTTTTTCTTATCTAGATAATTTGTATGAGCATATAAATATTGTGCATTGTTGCACACACTGACCTCACTTGTTCCTTTTGATACTGGACAATTTCTCTCCTCCACTGTTTCTAGCAACACTTCGCACATGAGGATGGAGGGAATATAATTTGTCTCCAATTAATGAGGGCCATTATTTTTGAACACCCAATCAGACTTGTGCTCCTTCTATGCTGTAAAGGGTTCAAAAAATATGATCTCCATAATCGAATGGTCAAATCTGAAATATTTATGGTGCTTTATGTTTCTTTACTGATTAAAAGAAAAAGTTTTCACTGCTGCTGACAATGTTTTATTCCTTAGAGTTCCAGAGTAGCATATCCTCCTAAATTTCCTCTTGCTTTTCTGGTTTTGAATCAATCAACAATTAATCAATTTCCTCTTTTTTATCATATCTCATGATAATATAATTCAATTATTTTCTTTATAAAATGTTGCTGATGCTGATTATTAAGTAAAAGTTGAATAAATTGTGATCACCTCACACTTTAATATACAAATTTATAAAGAAAAAGATGGTAAACATTGTTATTATATTGGATTCTAAAACAACAGGTATTCATGCTCAGCCATTTAGATCAAATAAAATAGATCAAACTTTTCTCCCATACCATAAAATATTCTTTAATAAGATCTTCTGCTATCATTCAGTGTTACGCACTCAGTACAATGTACAAGCTGTAATGTAACAGTGAAGAATGTCAACATTTGTTTCATTCTGAGTGATTTCATCTTAGTCACCTTCCAAACTCCTTCTATTTCTAAAAAATGTGTTCAACATATCCTTCCCAAACTCTGTTATTAACATCTTGGTCATAAATGTACTTCTTTGAGGTGGAAAATACTTAAGTGTTACAAATTGGCATGGTGCAAGATGGTTTATGTGTATTTCCTTACATAAGCATTACAATTCAATTACATAATTATCCTTAAGAAGAAGATGCATTCTCCTTTCCCTAGCAGAATGTGTAGTCTGACTTTTTTCTTTATTGCTATTAGCATGGTGTATCGTTTTACATTTCTTTACCTTTTGAACTTATAAAAATACAGTTTTATTACAAAAGTTGGTTTCTTGAAGAAAACATAAGGTGGAGTCTATTTTTAAAATTTACTCTGAAAAGTATATTTTATGGTTATATAATATGTAATTATATATATATGTTATAATGCATATAATAATATATTATTTATATGTAATATTTATATATTATATATGATACTATATTATGTGTTTATTACATACAATATATGATATATATTTTTAAGATATATATATACCATTCACAGAAAATGTGATTACTGATAGCTAGATTAATAACTTCCATATTATTAAAGATGTTTATTTTTCTGTTGTTCTCTATCTATCGCTTCATATTCTGTCGTTTTTGCTTTCAATTATTTTATGATCCCTTTTTATATCACCTTTAAGAATATGCATTTTATATCTACATACATTTTAAACTTTTAGTTTTTGTCCCCATTTCCAATATGCATTTACATTTAATCTAAATTGATGTTCATCTTAAAATAACAAGAAGTCTTTTCACATGCACTACCATTGTCTTGTACAGGTGCGTTTCAGTTCATCCTTCCATTTACTGAGGAAAACTGCTGTCAGCAATCTTACTTATATCATGTAATATAATCACCCAATACATTTGTTATTAATACTAATTTAAAATTTTATATTAGATTTAATATGAATAAGAATTTAAATATTATTTTACTTGCACTTATTCTTTCTCCATTGTTTTTCCTTTTTATTGTAGATCTAAATGTCTTCTCTGTATCATTTTTTTTCTCCTTGAAAAACTTATTTCTACTCTTCTTTTAGGCCTAACGAAGTTTTGCTTGTTGCTGTCATTGTTGTTAAAGTCAAATTGTTCATTTTATGGCTTTAGTGAAATCTCTTCTAGGTAAGTAGATGTTGCATTGGAATCTAGATTTGTTTGTCTTTCACATTTTATTGAGATATTCTTTTTTCTGTAATTTAAGTTTCCTGAGCCCACCTAGGGCAATTAATTTTAGTTTGTTCAGGTTTTACTGATCATTATGATGGAAGTGAGTACTTTTAAATTATTTTCATATTGTATCTAAAAGCAGAAGTCACAATAGTACTTTTAAATATTTCTCCAACAATCTATTACTTTTTAAGAGTAGATTTTGTTTATAAGAAGTATATTTCCCATTGAAATCAATTATAATGTTCAGATAACTATATTCTGACATTATTTATTTTATTGAAAAATGAAAAACTTAACTGTTGGTAGCTTCCCATATTACTAAGGCTTTATTGTGTGTTTTCTTACTTGCTTGTGGAGAATCTCCTATATTTATATTTATTCATGCTCTGATGAGCCTTAGCACATTTCTAGTTTATTCAAATTGTAGGTTAGTGAAATAATGAATTTTAAAGTGCTTGCATTCTGAAAAAAATCTATGTGGCAATAGATTAGAAGCATAAAATAGAGTGAGGAGAATTGTGTCATGTTCCATTGGGAGATATATCTTTCCCTTCAGCAGCACATTAGAAATGCATGTTTTAGAAATGGAGGCAAACTACACTGTACTTTCCTCCCACAAGACACATTTCTCAGCCTTGAGCAGAATTTCTTCTGGGTAGATTTTTGTGTGTGTGTTGGAAAAGCTCAAGAGTTTAATCTATTTAGTATTATTCTTTGTACTAGGAGAAACTAGCATGTTGAATTTAAATGACATTGAAAAAAATAAACCACTTACTTTCCAAAAATGTTTTATTTGGTTAAGAGATGTGATATTTCTCCATGTACTGGCCAGGTTTTTTAAATTAAAATTTAAAAATAAGTTCAATGCATAGCTGGTTTATCTACAAAATCTGAAGGTTAATTACTAAATATGAAGTATATTGACAGGTTGAAAATTTCAAAATAAATAAGTGCATTTTTTAAATTTTCAATTATAAAATGTATGCATTATATCTTATTTTTACTATTTAAATATAAAGTGATCTTTTTGTTAACAATATTAATGCACACTTTCTTTTCTGAATCAGGCAAGACAATATATGTGAAGAACTATCTGAAAAATTTCTCATTGATGAATCATATGAATTTGTATGAAAAATGTTTTACCATGTTTTTTGCTCACATTAGACCCCTAGCAAGAAGAAAAATAGATAAACATTAAATTATATTAACTAATTTATTTATAATTTAATGCATTTAAGATGTTATATTTATTTGGATGAACTCCATTCTCCATTTATTTTCTATGTATTGAAATTTGCTTAAAGTGCTAAAAAAATGTTCAGAAAGTTGCAATACTTCTTGCATGTGCTATTCTATAGCAATTGCTGCAATTAATTTAGACAGGAATAATGACCTTGAATTATCAATACTAAACACTAGTCTTAAGCTTTTCCTTAATATTATGAAGAAATCTCAAATACAGAGCTACCATGAAACTACCTTAACTCTCCAGAGCCCAAGAAGAGAGAAACTATACATCAGGAGAGAACTGCCAACCACTAGCTCCCATTGAAGGCATTACAACACCCCAAACTGGTGTGCACATTTATCTCCAATGAAATCAATCAGAAAATGCATAATTAACTCAAATGAACTTCCTCAACATACCATTAATACTTGTGTCCCTGAAACTGAACCATTACATGAAGGTGGAAGAGTTTAAATAATTTAGTGTTGAAATAAGAGTACCTTGAGGTGTACTATTCCCTGAAATAATAAGAATGCTTTGGTATTATGGACTCCCAAATACTAAGATATAAATAAAAGTGATTCTTAAAATGATGAAACTAGAAATTATTTTAAATAATTACTTCAGAAATACAGGACAATTTATTTTCCTCCTTAAAATTTACCTCTGCAGGAAAACTATTGTTTTAAATGACATTTGATTATTTATTTATTTATTTATTTTTATTTTGTGGTGCTGAGGATTGAACCTAGGGCCTTGTGCATGATGCAAGGCAAGTACTCTACCAACTGAACTAAATTCCTGAACCTTTATTATTGTTTTTATTTAGTTAATTTGATGCGTATATTCCCGTTCTTACACAGTGCAAATATAAACTACTAAATTTCAGTAAATTTCTGGGAAAAAATACTCAAAAGTGAAGCTACTGTTTTATCTATTAGAAAAGATAGTATCAGATCTATAGTGGAATTAATTTTTTGAGAGGATTGCAATGGGAACATTTACTGATGCAATAACTTGAATTCATACATTATAATGATAATTTTCCTTTTATGAAATTAGGTTGTCAAATGAGAAATAAGCTTGAAACCAGACTTTTTAAAATTTGGGGGGCAAATTTTATCACGGGGTATAATGGAATAATTATAACTATAATTCAGATTGCTTCTAATCAGAATAAAAATCTATTTTTAAATACAAGGGCCTACAAGAAGGATTCTTTCATTGAGAATTATTGAATCCACATATTCTACCTTTATGAGCATAAAGCATATCACTTTTTTTTTCTAGTATAGTTTCTTATAAATAATACCTATTAGATTAAAAGCTAAATGAGTAACTTTAAACTGGGTATATATAATCACCACTCAATTTTTTTTTTTCTTAGAGACAAGAATGCTCATTATGAAGGTGGAAAAAATTGTGAATTATAAACCCAACAGATAATGTGCAAGATGATATTAGAGATGGAGGTTTGTTAGACTAGTGTTTTTTTAATGGTGAAAACATTTTGGGAAGTAGTCAAACTCTATTGAATGTTTGGCTGATAATTGCAGAAGTCTTGTATGAGAAATTTGGGATGTGAAACAAAACAGGGAAAAATAAATTTTTTAAAGAAAATTGGTCTTTTTAAATGACCTAAGTGCTGATATTTATTAATGAGATGGAGAACAACAGCAAAAGACATATTTTGGGAGTGAAAACCCAGAGTAAAATTTGGGCCATGCTACTTTGAATCCTTCTGTATGACAGAGGGGGAAAAAACAAAAAACAAAACAAAACTTCTTTGGAAGACAGGGACAGAGTTCAACAGTTGGGCAGTGAGTAGGACCATAGGTCCCACAATGCCAGTGGGGAGCAGGATGAGAAAGCTGTGTCTCAATACATCTAAGTAGGTGAGATAAAAAGCAACTTTAAAAGTGTCATGAAATCCCAGATAACTCAGCAAGCTATGCAAACATCCTATTTTAAAACTTTTTATTAGATATGTGTAGTAGAACACAGAAGTCTGGAGATGAAGAGTACAGCTTATAAAATCATTTGTGAAAGCCAGGGAAAAAAGAAACCAAGTGATAGTTTAGGAAGTGAAGGGAGGTTTTAGAGTGAAAGAATAAACCTACGTTAACAAAGAGTTATTCCAAAAAGAAGTGGGAGCTAACAACTGTGTAAGCATCAAGCAAGCTTCCCGAACTTTCATAAGTTACAGAATTGTAGGCTAAAAGTTATTTGTGCACATTTTCAACTTCATTAAAATTTAAATTCTTTGATGGCAAGGACAGTCTTTTTTTTTTTTTTTTTTTTTAGTTGTAGTTGGACATAATACCTTTATGGAACCCAGTGCCTCACACAAGCTAGGTGAGCACTCTATCACTGAGCTACAACCCCAGCCCAAGGACAGTATTTTTATGATAGTGTTATTAAAGGCAAATTGTATAGTGTTTTCTAAATGAACAATTAACATATAATTTGGAAAAAAGAGAAGCTCTGCATTTTCAAACTGCTTGATTTACCAACTTAATCATTTTAATTGACTTAAAATTTGAAGATGCCAAAATCAATTACTTGATTCAGTTTTCTTTATTTTAAATATTGTTACTTAATGATTATGCTCTTTAATAAGGACGAATATGCAAACATATTTAATAAAATGGACAGAACCATGGTAGCATTTAGAGCTACTTGCAAATTTATATTCTCCTAGGTACTGTCTTGGATTTGAGTCAAGCAATGTGACTTCTACTGCCAAAGAATTTTAAGAGGTGTTTTATATCTAGGACAGTATATTAGATTGATAATTCAAAATCTTTTCTTTTCCCTCTACTACATTAGCAAGCACATTCCATACAGCAACTTCTAAAATAGCCCAGGTCCTAGAGCAAGTTCAGCAGAGATATTGAAGTCTCCCTCAAACTTGCAGCAAAAAATGAAAAAGAACAAAACAATACAGAATAAATGCACTAATGATTTGAAGCTACAGAGTTTTTGGTCAAATATCCCAAATATGTACCACATACACAGAAAGTATGTGGTAAGGAAGAAATGAAAAATAAGATCAGACTGTTCTACTTTCTTCAGTATACATCTCCAGAAAGGACAAAGAATTTAGGAGAAAGGCAAAACTGGTGAAAGTTTTTTTGCGGTCATTTAAATGCTACTTTGAAAAAGCCACAGCTACAACTCTAAGAGAAAATTTCACCCGCCTCTGGAAAACTGGAACAGTGTTCATTCACCATGTGGGTGTCGAATGGAGGCACACTTTTGGCAGTGTGAGGGGGGAACAGCAAGATGAAAGGACTACATTGCATAAGATGCATAGGTAGGTGAGATGAAAAGCAATTTAAAATGTTGCAGTATCCTAAATAACTCAGCAAGCTTTGCTAACACACTGAAACTGATGGGTACTTTCGAGACAATGATGAGAGGTGGCTTTGCAGCAACCTACATGGGGCCTGGATTCAACCTCACACCCTTCAATCCTTCAGCATTCTGTAACAAACACAAGGGTTGCACAATCTGCCTCTGTAGGCAATATGTGTGAGGGAGGATTATCTGCCAACTCCATGTAAAGAGCATAAGAGTATGAGCAATTCAAAATAATGTTCTTGGGTTCCTGAATCTGACTATAGTAACTTGAGATTCTTAACTGCACTGTTTATTTATGAAGCAACTAAATAAAATAGTTGATTCCTATTTGCAGTTGTCCAAAACAAATTGAAACATTTAATCACAATGTCAAGGATAGTAATCCCAGTTAAATTTTTTATGCATTTTAAAGTTTATAAAACCTTGTTATAAATATTATCTAATTTTCACAATATCATTCTAAGATGATAGTATTGCTATGTTTAACTTAATAGGTAATAGACTAAATGTACATGTGTTTGCATTTAAAGAAGAAAATGAATGATGAACAGCAATTTTTACAAATCTAAGTTTTATTCAGTATTATAATGTAATCTCTAAAATTAAAACTGATGTTTGAGGAAGCACTTTCATAGTAGGGAAATACTATGATCAACAAGAACCTAGTAGATGTGATGAATCAACTTAGTTCTCATATAAAAATCTGAATCAGATAATGTTGCATAATTTACATTTAAAGGAATATAAATAGAGATTTAAATAGCTTGAAGAATCTACAGTGAACAAAATATTGCTATTCCTCTGGCTTAGTAGGATGGAACCAGGACCCAGAACACTTTGTATTGGAGTCAGGACACATGAATGGAATTCTTTTGTCCTTTGCTTCTGAGGACAGAGTTTGGGAAGGCATCTTTCCTTCTTTCAGTCTTCTTACTCACCAACTCAGGATCTCAAGGGAAAGGAGATGGAGGATTATTTTGGAGATCAGTCATCAGCATTCAGGAATGAAACCAAGGTCTTCCTTAAGACTGCCATCAAAACTTTGTTTTCTACACATTGAGGATGCTTATGCATTTGAGCAGCTGTGTGCATGTTCAGCTGTTGAAATCGTACTGCATTCCTGGTTCTGTTACTAGCGCATTTTAGTATACTTGCCACAGTTTGGAACCCCAAGGGAAAATGAAATAATAATAAAATATGAGCTCCAACTCTCTACCTTGAACTTTGCATATATTGTTTTTATGTACTTAGTTTTATAACTTAAGAACTCCTAAGTCCTATTCATATAATTAAATTAATATTATATTGGAATTTGACTGAAATAGGACAAAGAAGTGATTTATGTTTCCCCAAGAATTTATTTGATTTAACTTATCCCTTTACTGATATTTAGGTAGCTTTATCCTAAATATCTTTCATAGGAAGTGATGAAATGTCTCCTACTTCAGTAAGTTATAATTCTATTTGAATTATTAGTTTACCATAGAAGGAGCTGATTCCCAATATCCTTTTCTAAATGTAGATTTACTGAAGAGGCAAGTAATTGGGCTAATTAAGATTCTTACACTGGAAACTAAATAAAATATTTAGCAACAATGAAACTACCCAAAAGAAGGCATTTCATAGTGAATTAATATAAAAAGAACATAAAGCACTAGTAGTATTTGTATTCAAATATATGTTAATTATTTTTACATAAAATTCCCTTGTTTTTCTAAATAAAAATTATGGTAAATTGTCATGTAAATTAAATATGAATATGATATGAATTAGATGAGCCATTAAGGATACAAAAGATAATTTATCTTTACAGAAAAACAAAAAATTGTATTGAGGAAAAATCTGTATGTTAAAAAGTATAGTGATACTGAGATGTCTTCTAGCATTTTTCTTATAGGTTATCTTAACAATCCAAATTATATTTGTTTAAATATACAAGCACCCTTATGCAAATTTTGGTAATAACATTAAAATAAATTCTTATCTAACAATGGTATTAACAATAATTTCCAGAAAGAGACAGCACACACAAAATCTAAACATAAATTAAATTTGAAAAATTATGATGACTTTTAGATAAATTATGGTACAACTGTCTTGTGGGACGTATATGGTCTTTTAACTGATTTTTTCATGATAACTATAATAACAAGCAAACTGGTAAATATTTTTTTAAACATAATATGTACTTTTCTACTGCTTTACAAAAATATGTGAATTATACCCTAGCTCAATCAATTTATCCTTTTGCCCAGTGTGCAATTAGAATCAGATATAAGAAACATAGACATCAGATATAAAGTTTAGCTGATGTTATTCAAAATTTTGCTGCAAAAAAAAAAAAAAAAAAAAAAAAACTAGGCTATATTCTTGAGTAATGCTGTCTAAAATATGCTGTCTTCCTATTTTAATTTGGTGGGTTGTGCCATAAGGTTATACGTAATAAAAATATGTAGATAGGGAGAAGGAAAATGAAATTCTCCTCCCCTTCTAAATTTATAGCATAATGGAGGAGAAATATATAGAAGAAACTGTTGCAGTTTTCTCTGTATTCTCTGGGTTTCAGATTAAGGAGAAGGTGTTACCAGGCTGAAGGCAGCACAGAGTAACCTAACCCCTGATTTAGGAATAAAATGTATAAAATGTAATAAAATGTATAAAATGTTCTGTTTCAAAGTATGGAAGTCCAAACATAATCAGGAAGAAAGAGGCTTGGTATAAAGGTGGGGTGGCATGTAAGAAGAAAAGAGGAAAAGAGAAAGAGAGAGAGAGGGAGGTAGGTGGGTGGGGGAACAAGTATGTGCTAATCATGAAAGAAAGATCTTGAGAAATCAAGAATGCACTCCCAAGCTTTCTTTGTTCCTTCCCACTTTCAGGGTGACATGGCCATACTGATCAGAGCAAAGTTTGCTGCAGGTTCTACTATGATGAAATTTCTTAATCAGATTCAAATTTAGAGGTGGATCACTGGGTGAGGGAGCTGAATGAGAAACATGGCAAGACCCAGCATCAGCATCCAATAAAGTCTGCAGGAAAACAGAAATTGCATAGGAAAGCTGGTCATAGCATTTTAGAATTTTTACTGAGTTTAAAAATGAATAATCAATTTACCAGTTGCTAATGTTGGATCAGAGGCCACCAGGATTCTACATGAGGGAACCATGAGCTTAATGGTCCAAATATTTATTTGATCTGAATTTTTAAATTAATCACCCTCATGCTTATTTAATCACATTTTTATTAATACCATTTTAGCTATTGACTTCCACTACTTTTTTTCCTACAGCTATGTTTCTTGCTCCTAGCACCATGGCATTTACCATTATGTGTCGCCACCTGAAGTGCCGGGGCTGCTGAGTTATGAATGGGGCCGAGTTCTAAGCTACCCCCCTTTTGGGCCCTAAAGGGGGTTTTCTTTCTGCCTGCAGAAAGAAAACAACTTACCCGGCGAGGATGGGCTTAAGGACAAACATACGCTGAGTGCCTTCCTCTGCCTGATGGACAGAAACTACGCCACACGCAGGGAGTTTTGTATAGCAATCGAGAATCCAAAAACTCAAACTTTATTGGCAAGCTGCTAAACTTAAATAGGCCTAGAACTAACCAATCAGCCAGCAGGGCGGTTGGGTCTCTCATGCTACGTCATAGCCACACCCCTTTGCTTAGCCCCGGTCCTACTAGGGCGTGGTAAGCAGCCAAAGTCCTTCCCCTTGGCAGACATGAGTCCCAACACTGAAGTGATTGCCGCTTGGAGCAACGAAGACGCCAGAAGAAGTTCAGAGGCAAACTGGAAACCAACAGCCTTTTTATTCTGATAACTTCTCTCTCCGGCTCTAACAATGACTCTAACCCTCACCACCAAAAATCCCACAAACAAAATGGCGCCGACCCGATCCGATCTCGGCTAAAGTCTCCCGAGATCCCAAGCCAAGTCCCTTGAGACCACTGAAGGCAGCAATGTCCGAATATCTCTATGGCCCACAGCCAACCACAATGTCAGCCATCTCCCCAATCAGGGCTCCTGCATTTCCCCCCTTTTGTTTTAAAAGAGGGGATGCTCTAGGAAGTCTATGTGCAACCAACATTCTTACCCATCATAGGATAATCAAGGCTGTGCCCTTGACTCCTGTCTTAGGTTGATATGTCGGCCACATGAGACTGTCCCGTGCGACTGTGCCTGTTTTAGGTTGTCCCCCTCTGGGGATCTTACCCGTCACTGGCTAACCAGCCATCCAATGGAGCCCTTTAGGATCGACTGTGCATGATGACTAACAGCCGTCCAATTGTGAGGAGATGGTGCGACTTTAAGGCGACAAGCCTTCTGCTGGCGAGTTGCATAGCATATCAAATTTTTTAAACAAATCAGTTGTCCTAAGTTCTATCAAGTAACACACTGAGTTCTCTAGACAAATACCTGCAAGGCATTGTCCCTTAAAGTCCCAAACAATGAAAGATCAAAATGTCCACTTGTTATAACACAGTGATGTAGGAGGCCCCATGCATGTAGAGCAGAGGCCACACAGTTGGTGAGGTTGTTTGATGCTTGAGCAGCAGGGATGTTTGAAGCGACCACGATCCCTGCAGCTGTAGCATCAGCCGTCTTTTTTATGTCTAGACAATGCCAACAGCAAATCTTCAGGGCCCGCTACCTAGAAACTCAAGCATCAATTATTATAGGAAAGGCAGTGCTATTCCAGCACTGAGTGAAGAGGCGAGTTGTCAATCTAAAAAATAGAATTATTAGATTAGAAAATTAAAGTTGATTTCTGCTCACACACATTGCTGCTTGAGCTCCCACAAACATAAGCTGGCAAAATATCATATTCAGAACAAAACAAAGAAAGACTGAGGGTATTTACTGCATTAAAGATAGATTAAAGAAAAGCTAAAGGCACTTTGGAAAATTAATTTGTTAGCTGGAACCCTCGAGTCTCTGTAACCTTCCATGAGATTATCTGTTGAAATAACACAAATTAATCAGCTATAAAACAAATAAAGTTAATTACAAATAAACATTCTTATGTCAAAACACCAAAATATCAGGTTATACAGCACTAGTTATATTCTTCGCTAAAGAGAAATTCCTGGAACACCTATAAAACAAAATTGAAGGTACCTCCACTTATTAAATTATTTACCCAAATTGAATAATCTTAAACATAAATGAATTAAAGTTATTTGGATCCATATATCATATTTTCATAAGCGCTTTGTTATTTGTGACGTCACACTTGACAGACGCACAAACACATATTTGTGATGTTACATTAATATGAAATGTAGACAAATGCACAGACATAAAGACATATATAAAAAGAAAAAAAAAATACAATTGTGTGCACACTAAAGAGAGATCTCGTCGTCCCAGCTGGGAGGAATGACACTTAAGTTGTGAAATATTTTGAAGGACTCTTTTGAGGGAATCATTCCATACCTTCATCTTGGTCCTCTTGATTTTGTACTTTTTTTTATTAATCTTGATTCCTCAACAACTTCATCTTGATCCTTTTGATGTGGTACCTGCTTTATTAATCTAGATGGTATCCATATTGGAGAGGATTCGTGCTTTGGAAAAACACAAACAGATCCTCTCCCCAAATTAATACTGGATCTGGACCCTTCCATGTACCTGAAAGAACATCCTTCCAGTAAACCAAAGGTTTATGTTGTTGGTGTGGGTTCCAATGTCCATCTCCAGCAGAATAACCATTAGAGTCTAAAGTTAGAAAAATTAAGGTAAACAGGGCATCTGCCAATCTGTCCCTAGGACTTTTCCAATTTTCTTCTTTTTGTTTTAATAACATAATTTTCAGTGTGTGGTTTGCTCTTTCAATAATGCCCTGACCCTGAGTATTGTATGGGATGCCTGTTTTATGGAATATATTGAATTTTGCGCAAAACTCTGAAAGATGAGGACGTATATGCAGGGCCATTATCTGTTTTAAGCATTTTGGGGATGCCCAATGCAGCAAAAGCTTGCAAACAATGAGATGTAACATCATTAACTTTTTCTCCAGAATGTAAGGAAGCAAAAATCATGCTTGAGCATGTATCTATGGTCACATGAATAAATCGCAATTTTCCAAAACTTGGCTCATGAGTAACATCCATCTGCCACAAATAATTGGGCATTAATCCTCTAGGGTTAACACCATAATGAGGATTGGGCAAATGTGTCATACAAGATTTACAATCTTTTACAATTGTTCTGGCTTGCTCCTTTGTGATTTTAAACCTATGCTGCAAGGTGGTGCTCTTGACTTGAAACTGGGAGTGAAATAAAGTAGCTTGCTGGAGCACTGAAAGTATAAAGATTGTTTGGATAAGAGCATCAGCCTTTTGATTACCTTCATGGAGGGGACCAGGCAAGTTGGTATGTGCTCTAATATGCCCTAAGAATAGAGGTTCTTTTCTGGCCACAAAAGTTTTTGTATTTGATGAAACAATTTAAAGACTGGAATATGAGGTTCTATTGGTCCTGCTAGCTCTAATTTTGGGATGGCATGTACAATATAGTGGCTATCTGAAAAAATGTTCATGGGCTGCTCTCTAAAATTTTCCAGAGCTCTTACCACAGCTCCCAGTTCCACTAATTGAGCTGATTTGTGTGCAGTTATGTAATCATATTTTCTTTTTTAGTGACTACTGCAGAAGTACCATTTGAGGACCCATCTGTAAATACATTTAATGCCTTAGGAATAGGTTGATTTTTTATTACCTGTGGAAATATAATAGGATGATTAATACAAAAAGATAATATAGGAGACTTAGGAAGATGGTTATCAAAATTTGCAGAAGTAGAGCATTTAGCTATAGCCCAATCATTATCATTGAAGCAAAAATATTCAATCTGTGATGAATAGGGAGTAATAATAGTAGCAGGGTGAATGCCAAATATTTTAATAGAAGTCTTAAGTCCTTGAAGAATAAGTTTAGCCACCATGGAGGTATAAGACTCAATTATACTTTTAGGAGAGATGGGCAAATGTATCCATAATAAAGGCCCTTGTTGCCAAAATACTCCTGTGGGTGTATATTGTGAAGAAATAATAATCAATATCAGTGGTTGAGTTAAATCAAATCTATCACAATGAGCTCCTTCGATGGCTTTTTCTACTAACTTTAAAGCTTTCCTAGCATCAGGAGTCAATGTTCGCGGTGAAGATAGATCAGGGTCCCTGCGAAGGATGTCAGATAAAGGTTTTAGTTGACCAGTAGTGAGGTTTAGTGTAGGACAAAGCCAATTAATGTCTCCCAGTAGTTTTTGGAAATCATTGAGGGTGGTCAAATGTTCTTTATTTATTTAAATTTTGGGGGGTCTAACAAAGGTATCCATGATTTTAAATCCTAAATATAATATGGGTGATCTGGCTTGAACTTTTTCTTATGCTATATATAATCCATATTTTTTAAAATTTTCTGCAGCATCACTGAATATATTAAATAAAATTTTTTGATTAGGGTGGGCCAGTAAAACATCATTCATGTAATGTAGATACATGAGGTTTGGATATTTATTATTAATGGGTTGAATTGCTTTGTCCACATATATTTGGCATATGGTGGGGCTATTAGTCATTCCCTGCAGTAGCACTTTCCATTGATATCTTTTATCAGGGCCATTATTATTGATAGAAGGAACTGAAAAAGCAAATCTGGGGGTATCCAGAGGCTGTAGGGGAATGGAAAAGAAACAATCCTTTATATCAAAAGTAATAAGATGGAAATTTTTTGGAATATCTACAGGATTAGGAAGTCCAGGTTGATTAGGGCCCATGATTTGCATGGTTTTATTAATTTCTCTAAGATCATGTAACAATCGCCATTTTCCTTATTTTTTCTTATCACAGATATGGGGGAAATCCAGGGAGAGGTGGAAGGTTCTATATGTCTTGCTTCTAGTTGTTCCTGAACTAGTAGGTGGGCAGTTTGTAATTTCTCTTTAGATAGGGGCCACTGAGGGACCCACACTGGCTTAACAGAAAGCCATGGTATTTTCAAAATTATTTTCTCAGTGGCCCCGAAAAAAAAAAAAAAAATCTTTTTCCATTATGATAATGATTACTTTTAGGGTTAAGATTACTCTGTACTTTTTGATAATGATTTCTTTTAGGTAAGATTACCCTGTACTTTTTGATAATGATTTCTGTTAGGGTTAAGATTACCTTGTAGATTTTCATATTTAACACCTGCAGGCTTGGTTGCAAGGTGTACTCCTATTTGTTGCAAAATATCTCTTCCCCATAAAGTAACCAGTAGGTTAGGTAAAACATAAGGCTGAATGTAAGCTGCCTGTTGTGGCCAGCCACGGTGCCGCGGGAAAATTCTCGGAAGGGAAAGAAAGATTTTTCTTCTTAGCTTAGAGTAGAGTAGCTTAGAGTAAAGAAAGATAGAGCTTAGCTTTTCTTCTTAGCTTAGAGTAGAGTAGCTTAGAGTAAAGAAAGATAGAGCTTAGCTTTTAGCTTAAAGAAAGATAGAGCTTAGCTTAGAGAAAGATTTCTTAGAGAAAGATTAGAGCTTCTTTCTTCTCTCTTCTTTCTTCCTTCTTCTGTCTTCTGTCTTCTGTCTTCCTCGGGAGCCTCGGCCTTACTCTGACCAGTCCTCTGGAGCCTCGGCCTAACTCTGGCCAGTCATTACTTCTTCTATCTGGTTTCTCTTCTGTAACCGCTCTGCCTACGTTCTGGCCGCTCTGATTCTTCTGACCGACCGAGTGACTGCCCGGCTGACTGAATTCTCCGTTCTCCTAACTCGGACCGCTTTCACCCGGTTATATACCTTCAGGTTTGCGGGTGCCTACAGGTGCGTCACATACATATCAGGTGGAACTTATGGCTTCCAGCTAGCTACAACAGCCCTTCCTAATTAGGGCTCTCAGCTGAAATGTTCCTTTATGCCCTTCATCATCCTCCCATTTTAAAATTACTGCACTTTTCTATGGGAGGTTATTATATCCCAAGCCTCTTAAACTGGTTGAAGCTTTTTGCAGAGGCCAGTGCTTGGGCCATTTCCGTAGATTAATGATGTAAGAGTCAGCTCCAGTATCTATCAGTCCTTCCATCTCTATTCCTTGGATTTTTATTTTACACATAGGCCTCCTTGAACAATCCCGAATCTAGCAATCCATAGGTCCTGTGTCAGTGGAACAAAATCCTCTATTGTTCCTTTTTTGAGGCATACTCATTTTAAATGAATTATGTAAATTGGGAAGGAGAAGCAACTGAGCAATTCTATCTCCTTGATTAACAGAACTTATACTTTGGGGTGAGCTAAGCATTATTTTTATTTCCCATTTGTAGTCTGAGTTTATTACACCTGGGGTCACTTGCAAACCTAATAAGCTTTTAGGACTTTGCCCGAGAATAAGTCCTATAGTCCCTGAGGGAAGAGGTCCCCTGACTCCTGTGGGAATTAGTTGAACACCCATTTCAGGTGTTAACACTATTCGGGTGGTGGAACAGAGGTCTAATCCTGCATTTCCTCCTGTTCCTCTGGTGAGGGAGTGGATGGGTAGTAGGGATTGTGTCGGGGAAGCATCTGAGTGGATGCTTGAGGATACTCCTTCTCCAATGCCTCGTACATTTGTGGGCCCCAGGGCATTGGGCCCTGTACCCCATTTTTTGAATTCCTGAACAAATGATTTCCATAGATGTCAAATTTTGAATGGCATTTATTGGCCCAATGATTTCATTTTAACACCTGGGTCAGCGGCCTGGGGCACGGTATGAACTTGGTCTTATTTCTCTTTTGGGATTTTGCCTAGAATAGCCTGATTGATTATGATAATTTTGCCTGAAATATCCTGATTGATTATAATGTCTAGGTTTAGCCCTTGTGATATTTTGGGGGGAAGCACATCTCATTGTGGCTGCAATCACATTTCCTGTGACAAAGGCATCTATCTTTAGATAGTTGTATATATACGGAAAGATCCTTTTTATTTCTCCATGGCCTGATGGCTTCCTGGCAGTATTTATTAGCATTTTCGTATGCTAATTGAACAACTAATGGCATAGCTTGATCATATCTGCAAACACTCTACCTGTAATTCTCAAAAGTCGATCAGCAACGTTAGCATATGGCTCATTAGGTCCTTGAATCACTTTTGACAAGCTACCTTGTAGATCCCCAGGTCCTTGTACAGTTTTCCATGCCTCTAAGGCAGCTGCATTTATCTGAGCATATACACCTGGGTCATAATTTTTTTGATTCTGTAAGTCTGCAAATTGCCCTTCTCCTGTGAGCATTTCTATATTATGGTCTCCAAACAGTGAAGCTGTGTTTCTTTTAGCCGTTTCTATACAAAGTTCTTGAAATTGTGATTGCCAAACCAAGTATTGCCCCCCGCTTAATGCTGCTTTACATAGACTTTTCCAGTCTGAGGGGGTTAAGCTAAAGGTGTTAAGGGACTCCAGCATACTCAATGTGAAAGGAGTTTGGGGTCCATACGTCATTACTGCCTCTTTGAGATTTTTTCTTGTTTTGAAATCTACTGACTGGTGGACCCTCTGTCCATTTTTGTTTTCAAATACTGGCAGTTCCCATGTATCTGTGAGTTACCCTCAAGAGCGCATAAGTGCTCAGAAAGACTTTTTATTTCTGTTTCTAGGGTATGCAAATGCCTAGTAATTCCCTTCATATTTTCTGTAATAGATTCCACCCATGGGGGAGTAGAGGACACAAGTGGTTACTCTACTTGACGGTCCTTTTTCTTGGTCTTTTTAGTTTCTTTTTTCTCATTTTCTCAGGATCACTTTTACTAGATTTCTTACTACTGCTAATTTCACTGACAGCAATATCCTGAGTCCCAGGTTCCATGAAGAGAAACTATTCTTCAGCTATCTCCAATAACTCCCGAATAGCTCTAACATCTTGGATTTTTGTCATTTTTGGGAGTCTTCTAATACTCTCTTTACTGGTCTTAGTTGACCCAGTGGAACTACGCTTTCTTGATCACTTTCACTTTTTTCTAAATCCTCCTCACTGACAGTGGAGTCAGGTATATCAAGGATTCTTTCCATAACCTCTATCATTTGGGATTTAGTTATATTGAAACCCATCTTTAGAGACCTTTCAGTTTTTACCTGTCCGCTCCGAAGTTCCCATACGGGCCACCACCTGTAGCCACCTGAAGCGATTGCTGGTTGGAGCAACAAAGAGACGGGAATAAGTTTAGAGGCTGACTGGAAACAAGCAGGATCTTTATTCTGCTAGTTTCTCTCTCCGGTTCTTACAAAGACTCTAACCTGCACCACCAAAAAACCCACAAACAAAATGGCACCGACCCAATCCGATCTCAGCTCAAGTCTCGCGAGATCCCAGGGCCAAGTCCCACGAGATCCTGGGCCAAGTCCCGTGAGACCATGGAAGGCGGCAATGTCTGAATATCTCTATAGCCCACCGCAATCTCAGCCATCTCCCTAATCAGGGCTCCTGCAATTATGTCCTCTTTTTCTATGATTTTCATTTCTTTAGATTCCACTTGTGAGTGACATATATGGTCTTATATGTGCCTGGATTGTTTCAGTTAATAAAATATCTTCCAGATTCATACTTCTTTTTTTTTTTTTTTTTTTTTTGCAAATAAAAAAATTCATTTTTGGGGGGTGCTGTATAGTATTCTATTTCATATGTATATATACTACATTTTCTTTAATCTATTAATCTGCTTTGGAACAATTAATTTGATTCCATATTGTGGTTGTGTGAATAGTGCTGCAGGGAACATAGAAGTCTATGTTCAGATACCTCTTTGGCATTCTGATTTAATTTCCTTTGCTATATATTTAGTAGTGAGATTCCTGAATTAGTTCATTTTTTATTTATTTATTTTAGGAAATCTCATTGCTTTTAAAAACAAGAAACAAAAATAATATGATTAGTTCTTCTAAGTTTTCCTTACTAATGGAAACAAGCATTCTAATTTGAAACTTTCAGAACTGGGGAACAACCCTTGAAACCATTAAAAAATGTTTGTCACGCTTAATATCTTGGATCTTTCCCACCTATCTCTAGTCTTATACTTTAAAAAGTAAAGTTGCAAGAAAAAAATTAATGATCACCACTATATTGACAGCAGCCTTAAATCCGAATGGTCTTCATGCTCAATGCCTCTTTTACCTAGTAATTCTACTTTTGCAATCATTTTCAACCTTTTGAAAGTTACATTCACAATGCTCTCTTTTTTTGTAACCAGTGTTTCATTCTTTGTATTGCTTCCTTTTCTCACTCTTAATAATGTTATTTGTTAGTAACTTTAAGAAGATTGATTTGATACTAAGTTTAAGGAGCAAATATCAAGAACTATAGGTTGGCAAAATAGAAATAAAATGGCTAGACATAACAATTAATATCTTAATGCGTGTCTACCTAGTTTCCACACTTATTTCCATGAAGTTTTATGAACACAGAAAATATGTACATATGTTGTATGTGTAGGCTTAATATTCCATCATATCCATGCATTTTTTATTTTCGGGAAATTCTGAAGATATTAGTTGTTGAGATATTTTGTTCAAATTAAAGTTTTCAAGAAAAGAAAACTGAAAACCACTCAGTCGAATCTCTAATATATGATTCTCTTTGGTAAAAAAGGAATTTTAGCACAGCACTGATGTGCTTGACTTAGTACAGAGCATTCTTTTTAATTTAAAAACTAATAAAAGTTTTTTTTTCTTAAGGTTTTTATATAATTCCATATAGTGTGTGAATTAATCCATGTAGTTTTTTGTACAGAAGAGAAAGTTTTATAAGTTCTCCCGCCTCTCCACTAAGGAGATAAACATTGAGATGCTCTTTTTTTTTTTTTTCAAATTCAGGATTTTATAACCTTGCCAAAAACATGCTTCATAACTGATCATTTTGTTTATCTGCTTCTGCAAAGTGACAAAGAAAAATGAGTGTTGGATTAAAGAAATCCCTTGTAACAGAATGGTTTATTTGTGTAACTGATTAGAAGCATGAAAAATAGATAAAATAAGAATTTAGGAAGGCAAAATAGACCTCTTATAATTAAAGTAGAAATTCCTAATGAGAAAAGCTATACAGAAAATTTTTGACTTTCTACAAACTAAAGAACTAGGTAGTAGAGCCAGGGAGACAAAACATGAGTACAGAATTTTGATCCACAATAACTGAAGTAAATGATTAAAATTACCAGGCACTAAAAATATCTCACGTATTATTTGACGTAAAAGCCCTATGATATAGGCATTGCTAATTCAAATTTAAAGACTAGGAAATGAAGACTCAGGGCATTTTTCCCAAGATCAATGCCAGCATTAATCAGACTGGGGTTGAAATTGAGGAAGACTAACTGAATTAGTAGATATTGTCTTCAATGCAGTGTTTTGTTTCCTTTTAAGGAGCAATGTGAGTTGCAATCAAAGAAAGAAACATGGAGTAATAATAGTAAAAAAATGTTACCTGGAATATGAACTCTTTTAAAAACACAAATATAGTTCTGTTTATTATTATTTTAGTTGTTATCCTAAATTTGAATCTGTTTCAAGTAGGTACATACAGGTTTAGTATTCTAAAAATCTGTAGGAATATTGCTTACTCACAGTGTTATAGGAAAGGCAAAAACCTGGACTGGAAATGAAGATGAAATGCAGGGTTTATACTAACTGGGAACTTATAAAATAATATAAAAATGTAATTGTTATTATTGAACTGGCTTTGACACTTAAATGACATGGCTGAAATTTTATCTAAGAATACCTTAAATATTTCAATTCTTAAAAAGTGAACTGCCCTTGAATAAATATGTTTAGACTTTTTAAAATGTTCAACAGCAACAGATTTATTATTAAATTTCAATTTTTGAAAATTTGGCTTTACATTTTATACATGAAAATTGAGGTATGAAAGTGTTTTCTTAATCTCTTTCCCCTTCTTTTTGAAAACAAATGAACATACAGAGCTATGTTATTTTTATATATTAATAATTTGATTTTTATAATTAAAACATTTAATATATCTTCTGAGGGATTTTAAAACTGAAATTCCATGCAGTCTATGATTTAAATTTCTACATTAAAATATTAATAAATATTAAAAAATCCTTAAGTCATGAATCAATAAAGCACTTAGTCTAACTCAGGATTGTGGTTTATTTATATTGTATCATTAAGAAGAAAAAAGAACAAGTATCAACTAGCTGATTTTTAAAAAATCCATTAAAGTAAATTATTAGGAAATAGAGAACACTTATAACAACAAAACACAAGGTTAGAATGGAGGAGATAACGATGCCCGTGAGAAAGTAAAGAACAAAACCTGTGATAGTAAAAATCAGTCAAAAATATGTAGTTACACTGGGCGTGGTGGTGCACGACTGTAATCCCAGCACTTGGGAGGCTGAGGCAGGAGGATCTCGAGTTCAAAGCCAGCCTCAGCAATTGTGAGGCACTTAGCAACTCAGTGAGACCCTGTCTCTAATAAAATACAAAAAAGGGCTAGGGATGTGGCCCAATGTGATATTATATACACATATAATACACACACACACACACACACACACATATATATATATATATATATATATATATATACATTATAAGTTAGTATCATCATAGCAAAGGAATCATTTGACCTTTGGTTTTTTGGGATTGGCTAGATTCACTTAGCATTATTTTCTCCAACTTCATCCATTTACCCATGAATGCCATGATTTTATTCTCTTTTACTGCTGTGTAGTGTTCCATTGTGTGTATATATACCAAATTTATAATGGCAAGGGAGGAGGGATGAGAGGAATGAAGGAACTTTAAATAGAACAAAGGGGGGAGAGGAGGGGAGAAGGCAAGGGAATAGGAATAATGACAGAAGGAGTTAGAGATCAAAATACTAAGTACATGTACAAAAACACAAATGGTGTGAAAATACTTTATGTAAAACCGGTGACTTGAAAAGTTGTGCCCTTTATATGTAATGTGAAATGACTTGCACTCTGCAAGCATCTGTAACAAATTGGAATTAGAAAATATTTTTTTAAAAAATGTAGTTACATTAAGCATTCATTTAGAATCATTTGAGAAAAATAAAAGGTAAAGTAACTCCTATATATCTTGAAAAATACTTTATAATGAATGCTTGATTTTCAAAAATATGTAATATATAATACTTCCTTCTAGGAACTTAAATTTATGTTTTTTCATCTCTATGCTTGTTTAATATTTAACAGTGTTTGATTACTCATATTTAAATATAATATAATCCAATGGCAGAATTGCTAGATGAAATACAGGACTTCTAGTTGAATGTAAATTTAGATAAATGATACCCTAATATGAAAAAATATAGGAATATATTATTTGGGACATAACTTAACTGGATGTAATTTATTTCTGTTATGCTAAGTCTGGCAACTCTGAATAAGAGCCTGGCTTCACAGTAAATTTGAGAATATCATCAATGCACACTAATGTTCAATAACCATATTTTATTATTTTTTCTTTATTATGTACATAGTGTCATCTGAAAACAAATTGAGGCGTCATATATGTAAAGCAACTTATTTAATGACATTGGATGTTTCAGTTTACCAGGAAACCTCAACTATATTATTGGGAATCATATATAAAACATTTTTTTTGTAGCTAAAATGATCAAATTTTTATTTTTGTGTTAAATTATATACACAAGTAAACTTTGAATACTATGAGAAACACATGTTGAAATAATTATTCAAGATAACCAACATAAACTATCAGCAAATATTCTATATACAAGTTGACCATTGATAGATACTCTTAAATACTAAAGCAGAATCAAAAATTTATGTATCTATTGTTCCTTAATGACATTCTTTATATGGCACACTATTTCTTTTGTTGTTCCTTTTTACTTATACATGGCAGTAGAATGTTCTTGGCAAATTATACATACATAAAGTGTAACTTATTCTATTTAAGATACCTCTCTTGTGGTTGTATGTGATTTGGATTTACTCTGGTCATGTATTCAAAAATATTAAAAACTAAAGAAAAAAAATTGAAGAAGAAAGATCCCCCATGTTCCTGGATAGGCAGAACTAATAGTATCAAAATGGCCATACTACCAAAAGTTCTATACAGATTTAATGTAATTTCTATAAAAATCTCAATGATGTTCTTCACAGAAATAGAAGAAGCAATTATGAAATTCATTTGGAAAAATAAGAGGTCCACAATAGTCAAAACAATCCTTAGTGGAAAAAGTGATGCAGAAGGCATCACAATACCAGACCTTATATTATACTACAGAGCTAAAGTGAAAAAAAAAAAAAAAAAAAAAAAGGCATGGTATTGGCACAAAAACAGACATGTAGATCGTAGGAACAGAGTAGAAAGAAGACACAGAGATATGCCTACATAAATATAGTTATCTCATCCTAGACATGGCACCATAAATATACATTGGAGCAAAGATAGCCTCTTCAACAAGTGCTGGGAAAACTGTAAATCCATATTTAGTAGAATGAAATTGAACTCCTGCCCAAAACTCTAAGTGGATCAAGGAACTAGTCATTAGACCCTGAATTTACTAAAAGAAAAAGTTGGCCCAACTTTCCAACATGTCACTTTGGGAACTGATTTCCTCAACAAGACACCTAAAGCACAAGAAATAAAATTAAGAATCAATAAATAAGAATCAAACTGAAAAACTTCTTAGATCAAAGGAAACAATCAAGTATGTAAACAGAGATCCTGCAGAATGGAAGGAAATCTTTACCACCAGTACCTCAGATAAGGCATTAATTTCCAAAATATACTAAGAACTCAAAAAACTTAACACTAGAAAAATGAATAATCCAATCAATAAATGGGCTGAGGAACTCAACAAGCACTTCATAGAAGAAGAAATACAAATTGTCAAATCATATATGAAAACATGTTCAACATCTCTAGCAGTTAGAGAAATGCAAGTTAAAACTTGTCAGATTTCATCACACCTCAGTAAGAATGGCAATTATAAAGAATACAAGAAACAATAACTGTTGTTGAGGATCTGGGAGGGGGGTGGCAGAGTTTCACTTATACCTTGCTGTAGGACTGTAAATTGGTGCAACCACTCTGAAAAGGAGTATGGGGATTCTTCAGAAAACTTGGAATGGTACCACCATTTGACCCAGCTATCCCACTCCTCAATCTATAAAGCATTTTTTAAGGAAACACACACACACACACACACACACACACACACACAACAAAAAAAAAAAAAAAAACGAAACAAAACAAAGAAAAAAGAATGAGGAAAAATTAAATAAGCCAAAGCCAACACTGTTTTAATATTGCAGCTCAAGAGAAACAGGACCCATGTTATAGAGTGAGCAAATAAGAAACCAAATATTTGAGCAGAAAGTGAAGCACTCAACCACTCACAGACACTAAAAAACACAATAAGAAAATTGATTTACTTTATTGAAATGAAACTTCAGCATGCAATCAAAGCAAATGGGCAGAGTCCGTGCAACTCAAAAAATCAGCATTTACAACAGGAATCAAGGAAGACCAAACCTTGACAAATCTGGCATGAAACTGGCGAAGGGTTTCCAGCACCTGCTGTCTGACAAGGTCACAGCATGGGGAATACAGCCACAAGGCCACTGTGCCTGGAAACTGGAACCATGGAGTTATTTGATTTAATATATATATTTTTTTATTGATACTTATGATGTGCACGAAGGGAAATTTGCCAATTCCAAGGGAGAAAACATGTTGTTCGGACATGCAGGAATATTCCCAGAATGGGTCTAAAAACATGGTTGGGAAGTGTCCACAGATTTCTGGGAGAAACTTGGGCAACAGGAGTTGTTGTCCTTCAGTTAATAATTCAACTGAGCCTTTTGTTCTAGGGCCACAAACCCTTGCAAAGGCCTAATTTCAGAGAAAGAATTATTTTACCCACAGTACAGGGCCCACCATAAATAGCCTACTTGAATGAGGGAAGATTATGATATCCTCCAACAGACCCTCCTTACCTTACACAGGGATTTATGGTGAGGATAGAAAACACATAGTTAATACTGTTGGCAAATGGGTTGACATACCAGGTTGACTTACAAAACTTACCTTTTAGTCAAAGATTACAAAGATTTAAGGCCTGGTGCACTTTAACAAACGAAGAAAGAAACTCTTTGAGAAAGCAGCTCAACCAGTTTTATGAGAAAATAAATGTAGGGACTAATTAAAATAAATTTTATAAGATATATTTTTAGAATAATGTTAGAAAAAATTTCAGATTCTTGAGTCTTTAGGTGTATGGGGTTTTAGATACTTTAAGAATATAGATTTTAGGTTATAGTTTATAAATTTTAGGTTATCATAAGTATTAGACTTAAGGGGACTTTTAGGTGGGAACTTTAGATTAGAAACAAAGTACAGGTATATTTAAGTTAAAGATTAGTAATAGATTATAAGACATAGAGTCTGGTTGTGTAGTCTGGCACCTGTTAAACAAGGAACTCTTACATTCTGGGAGAATTACACATATCTGGAAATTGTAAATTAATGATGTATTTTGTTAGAATGATTCTATACCCATAATGAAAGAAAAAAGCATATAACTAAAGATACAGAGAAAGCAGGATTATTTCTCTCTCTCTCTGGAGATTGCTGGAAGAGAATGACTCCTCATCCCATTCCTTGCACCAATGCCACTCATCCTTCAGTACTCCTTGGATCCCACTGGGGCTGGCCCCTGGCATGAAACCATCTCAGAATAACAGACAAATATCCTCCAAAAGCAGGCAGGTACTATGATTGGATTTAGTTACAAGAGTCTCTGTAATAAAACGGGTGTAGAACTCTGCAGGAAGGTAACAATTGTGACTGTGCTGGGATTAAATTCAATAATTTAACTTCATTCATGTAAAGGCTTACTTTTAATTTTAATTTCCAAAATATACAAAGAACCCCCAAAACAAATAACCCAATCATAATTATAATTATGAACACATGAAAAAGAAATGTTCATATTGGGAATAAAAGATTAAAAAATGTGAAAGTATGACCTTACTTTGAAAAAAATATATGATATCTAAGAAAGAAATAAACTTATGCATATGCATTTTGGAGTCAGTTGGAAGTATAGCTCTGTGGTAGAGGGTTTATCTAGTATGTACAAGGCCTTGGGATTTGATATACAACACACACACACACACACACACACACACACACACATTATTTTGAGAACTGCTAGATTAATTAATGGACTAGAAATATATTGGTGAGCAAAACAAATGTGAACTCCTATCTGATCCATATCGTTTATAATTTAACACTTACAAACTCTAAGTATCATCAAGTAAAATTGTAGTGTTAACTATGTAGTGTTAACTATGTTTGACTTGAGGAGCTATAAAGTTGTTGAGGAGAGTTGAGCTAAGACATTGACTATGCATACAGGTTAGCAAAGTCTTGGGTTATGAGCCATGCATATGCTGAGAGTGTGAGATATGTGCTTTGGAGCTATATGAGGGGACAGGTCTGGCATTGCATGCTTATTGAGCTGTGGGATGCAAGTGTGTCTCTCCTCTCACTCTGCCAGTGATCCCACACAGCACCTGAGATGGGTGTGACTTGCCAAGATGTTAATCAATCTGCTGATCACAAGACATCAGGAAGCAAGACTCCACCTTTGAAACCTTATCCCCTGCTTTATTTGGTGAAGAACGTTCCATCAAATCTCCTTTGTGTGTGTGCGGGGGTGGGGGACCAAAAAAAAAAAAAAAATGAAATTCTGGGTGCAGCTCTCTTTTCAGGGCCTTCCAGCGTGGAAACTGACACTTAAGGTCACAGAGCCATCCTACCATCCACATGAAAACTAGTTCTGTGTTGCATGTTCTCACCTTTTTCTTAGCTTAATGTTGCAGCCAGTTCATTTGATCCCAGCTCATCTCCTCAGTGCAGGTCACTGGCAAGAGACTTGATCATAAAGCTCTTTGTGAAACTTGTTAAGAAATGTGAGATTTCATCCTAATATCAAGGAAAGGAACATTTAAAAAAAAAAAAAACTGTATACTGAACTCAAATATTTGCGTGTCTAAATTTATTCTGATGCTATTTCTTTTATTCAGTTGCTTTTATTGAGGATGGATGAGGCAAATCATCCTCCGTGAAATAGTGATTGGTATTATATGAATGGCAATGCTAGAAAGTTTTCTTTATATTGCTTTATCCATGTGTACATAAAAACTAACTTGCATTATTAGAATAAAAGTGTTAGAAAGCTTTATATTTACTAAGTAGGTTTTTTCTTATATACTTTTACAAGCACTGACAATATATTTGTCATCTTAGTTCTTTTTACATCACAATATGTAGTATTCTTAATGCATTTTCTCCTCAGGAAAAAAAAATACAAAGTTTTGGAGTTTCGTTTGCATTCAAATAGGGCATATATATATATATATATATATATATATATATATATATATATATATTTTAAAATAAGCTATTTCTTTTAAAAAACATAATGGTAATTCTAAAAACTTTACTAAGAAAAGAAGGAAGGAAAGAAAAAATAGTAAATATTCAGTCATTTTAAATGTATTTACATTGATTTTTAAAGTATCTCCTGTAGTCAAATTGTCTATTTTGTACCTGTTTCTCACTGTATTTGGCAAATTCTCAAGATTGAGCTTGTTTTCATATCTTAAATTGTAGTCACATATGTCTTGAAGACCTATCCTATCTCTGAATACACTTGAGACTACTGTGAGAAATTATGTTTTTGATAAGTGAGAGAGGGTGAAAAGTGAGAAGAATAGTTTTATGTCAGAAGTTGCCTATTGCTTTTTCTGCACCCGAATCAGAATACTTCCAAAGTCTGATTTTTCTATAGATAAGCTTGTATAGTTCTTTAAAAAAGCTATAAGAATAATTTTTGTAAAATACATAAAGGCACATTAAATTAATAACTGTACTCTGAGAAATGTCATAATGTAGAAGCAAACACCAAATGCAATCAAATCTCTAAAGATTGCTTTGCCCATTAAACAAAGGAACAAGATTAAATGTTAAATGAAAATCAATTGCTTGTTTCTCTGAGAGGTTTTTCCCTATATATAATGAAATCATTCCTCTCCCTGCATATGCCAGGTGTTTTCTAGGAGAAATTTTTCAGTTCCAATGACTTAAAGCCATCCTACCAGATGTTTTTTACATGATTTACAGTTATAAACTATTGCATTGGTACTCTTCAAATTTATAACTCCCCCATATATTGCATATTTTGGGTCAAAAGCTTTACACAAATTTTATTTTTGTAAGCAAACCACCCACCTCTTTGATTTTTTTTTTTACATGTTACCTGTTTATCTTAAAATAAGTATATGTCAACATACACAAAATAAACTTTAAAATGAGAATTACACAGATAATTTTGAATTAAAATGGTATTTACTTTAACAATGTACACTAAGCCACTATCATATTTAACTACATAAATCTTTTAAATTCCTTCAACAGAGAATAATTAAGTATGTATTTTGCAATAAATGTATGATTATAACCTAAACACTACTATGAAATATTCATTTTCCCCTATTTTTTCTTTTTGTATGTGTGGTGCTAGGGATCAAATCCAATGCCTTGTGCATGTGAAGCAAGCACTTTATCAACTGAGCTATATCCCCAGCCCTCCCCTAATTTTTATAAACTAATTTTAAGACTTATGAACTTCTTTGTCAATTTCTTTAGCTCTATGTTCATTAGATTTCTATCAATGCCTGTGAGAAATACTTTTGCCTTTTAGAAATTTAAAATAATATCTTAAGATTGTAAGCAGTAAAACAGTGAGATAAACCTTATCTGTTTGTAAGTCCTATGTTTCCTACAATGGCAAAATGGATTATTAACTAAGAGTTTTGGATTTTTTTTTTAAGGAAAAGTTTCAAAATTGTAGATGGTAGTTGAATTCCTTGAATTAAAACATGTTATAATGTAAAGTCGTCTTTAATCATTTTAGATTTTAGCTTAAATGAATGAAGTTGTATCTTTGTAAGTAGAATTATGAAGTAGTAATGTTATTCTCATTTGTCTTAAAAATACCATCTTTAAGAGACAAGTTTATTCCATTTTCTAGCTAATAATGAAGTCAATCTTCAAATTCCTGGTACTTTCCAAACCTACTAGATGACTGATATTTTTGTGGATATCAGTATAGACAGTGAATGCTTAAAGTACCATTCTACGTGATTTATTAAAAAAAATCATAAATTTAGTTATACAATACTATATATTTTAATGTCACAGAACTGTCAGCAGTAGATTATTTTCAAATAGAATTCAATTTTACAATGAGTCATGATATTCACTTTATTATATTTATTTATTTTCAATTTATCTCTAGGCTCTAATGGAAAATGTAAATAAAGAAAAATTTTGACTGAGAAAGAGTGATTTTTCATAGTTTTCTAATTTACTTTTAATAATGCTAGTATATATGTTGGGAAAGACAGTGCCAGTTCATTAGGTGTCATGTGTAATGGAACCACACAAATATTTTGTGTATAAATTATGTTACCAATTCTAAGGTACCCATAGAAAAGTAAATTTGTTTTAGATTCATGAATGTGTGCTTTCCTATTTGAAATTATTCAGGATTACACTTAAAACAAACCAAAAGTTATGCTCTGATTTATTACTTTTATTTGTCTTTGGAAACTGGCACATTTAAATATGATATAGAATTTTTCACTTTTAATTGCTCTTAATACCTTCACATTTTAGGAATATTCAGTATTTCATCATCTGGAAATGTTTATTTCTACATTGTGGAAATGTTTCTAAAAAGTCTACTTTTGGAAGAACAATTCTATAATGAGAGCTAAGGGTATTTTTTTTTGCCCCATTTACTCTAACGATTTTTACAGAGTTATTTCATAGACTATTTTCAGACATTTAATTCCATACCATGAGGGTTTTTAACTAAAACAAAAGCATGTTAAGAGAATATCAACATTTAGTATTGTTAGCTGGAACGAAGAACTCATAAAGAAAAGTGACTCTGTGAAAGAAGAATGTAAGGAAGAGGCGAGCTAGAGATCAAGAAGGTTAAGGGACTTTGATACGGTGATGAAGACAAATGGCTAAGTATTCCTTGATGTTCCTGTGTATGCAGTCATCTCACCCAGTTTTCCTTAAAAATTTTTGTAATATCTATCGTACACACACACACACACACACACACCAGAGTCATTGTCAAGAAAATGAAAATGAGTACTGTTCCTAGTTTACAATGTCCAATGATTCCTATGCCTTTTATAATTTTTTTCAGATTTCTCAGTATAATTTTTCTGAAAATTTAAGACCAAAATTCTTTTAAAATTTTTGGGGAAGACTATGAACTAATAGGACCTACTAGTATACTTAGAAGTAGATATGTGCCTTATATTTATTACCCATGACCAGAATAGCACAACTCTTGGGGAAAAGAGATTTTATCTTACTGTTGATGTTATCATAAATACAGATTTACAATAATGAGTACAAAAACAAGTATATATATATATATATATGTATATATATATATATATATATATATACATATATATATATATATATATACTGCCTCCCAAATGGATAGTTGGTATTACATCCATTCAGAAAGTTTCAGAGTTTGGCTCAGGGTAGAGAATGGTGTGCATTATATCAAAGAATAGCTGAGTCACTCAAGAAGCTTGTACAAATGAAGATGTGTACCCAAATTTAAAGAAAGTTTTTTAACTCTTGTTTTCACAATGCAGAAGGAAATAATAGTTTTTTATTAAATATCTATTTATTATTAAATAATTTCTATTTATTATTAAATTTCTATTTTTTATTAAATTTCTATTGAATACTTATGTCTGAGAAGAAAGAGGGTCCTGACACTCTAACGGAAGTAAAAACTAGGTGAATGCCTATCAAACAATAAATATGGCTGAAAATTAATATCAATACTTATGCTGCTTTTGACATTGTAGATTACACAAGAAAACCCACACATAGAGAGGAATAGCAATTAATTTTTCCTAACAAAGGATTTGATTCAAAGGAATGATGTCACAAGTGGAAGAAAATGCTAAAATCTTTTTATTTCTTTTACTAAATATTTACCTAAAATTCATTGAATTACTATTAAGAGACTGTGTAGGAAGCAGTAAAGAGAATAGGCTAAATGCCTACCTTCTGGGATCACTGTCAAGGTTTTTAGTAAACTCGAAGGCTTGAAGTCAAGATAGATCCACAAGAAACATATTCAACCAATTGTGTAAGTATTCCAAGAAAAAAGGTGGAGTTAGAACAATGCCTGAATTAATGATGAATGAGAATATTGACATTCAAAGCAAAACTCAAAGCAACATTCATAGTTAGAATTCCTATATTTTAATACAGTACAGAGTGAAAAATAAGCCTTTGGAAATATGAATCATCCATGTAGGTAAAAATATTAATGATGCAAATAAAATAATTTTAATTTACATGATTAATTATAAAGATATAATGGTAACTTTGGACTTATCCATCCCAGGTCATTTGATACCATCAGTATGAAAAAATGTTGTTTACAAAACATTCAGTAGAACAAAATCAATTATCAATGACATAATCTAAACGATTTTCCTGAGGTTAAAGACATATTAAAATGAGAAGCCTGAATAGAAATTAAAGGATGTCCTTGTTTTCCATTAAAATGTCTATGTCAAGATATAGCCTACTATTTAGCAACTTTAGGTTTTTAAATAAAAAACATCTTCCTTCATGTTAACAAGAATATCTCCCTACATCTTTGCTGGACTTATTTTTTGTCTCCTTAAATCTTACGTTATTTATACCTCTCACATTATTTCTTTATTTTCACAATTCCAAATAGATTCCTGTATTCCCAGTATAAGATTAGATTGGCATTTTAAAAAACTATTATTTTGCATTTTCTGTCTTGGCAATTGTGTGGACTTTGGTGACATTTACTGAGAAAGTTATTATAATAATATGGTTGGGATAGCTCTGTTTTTTTTTTTTTTTTTTTTTTGCAAAGAGAATTGGGAATTGTTTATGACAAATGAAATTTTAGAAATAGTTGACTGAGAACACAGCCTCCATGAAGATGTCTCAATTTGGGTGATAGTTCCTGGAAATATGAACATAACAGAAGGGAGAGAGTTGAGAGGTCATCTGAGGAAGTACAGAATGAACAAAAGGATAGAATAACTTGGAACAATTTCACTGATGACACTAGCTGGCAGAGAAAAAAATTGCAAAGATAAAAGAGAGTGAATAAGGTAGAAAACCAGAAAAGATGCTATATGTAAAATGGAATACTCTACAGCCATAATGAGAAAGAAATTCTATCATTTGAAGCAAAAAAAAAATGGATGAACCTGGAGAAAAGTATGATAAGTGAACTAAACTAGGCACAGAAAGACATATACATTATCTCACTCAGGTAGAATCAAGATGGGCAGATATTATAGAAGAAGGGAGAAGAATGGTGTGCCGCTGGGGTGGTTAGGGGAGGGTTGGGAAAAGTATACAAAATTTCAGTGAGATGAGAGGTATGATTTCAAGAGCCATGTAATGATTATTTGTTTATTGCTCAAGCAAGGATGTTCCTAAGCACCCTGATTTATTAATGCTTTTTATTTGTAAATCTGACATTCTCTTAAGCTTTTTGAAGGCTAGTAATACATTTATTCCTGTTAAACTACTATTATGAAAAATAACCCATTTCTCACACTAATCATTGATAACTTACATTTAGCAGTTAAATGCTCTAGTCCCAGAGAAGATAACTATTGCCCCTCTGTCATACCCAAATTTTGAAATTTTAAAACTCAAAGATGCAAATATGGAGCCTAAAACATTGTTATAACCAATCTGTTTTTGGAACAATAGATTTGTTAGGATGTAGTGATGAGCCATTGATCTGGACTTCTGAGCACTAGCCTGGTTATCCTGAACAGCTAAGGACAGCCAGGGAGTTAGTTGGTAGACTTTGATTCCCAGAAAATGAAGATTAGACTGAGCTTGATGCTGCCTTGTTGTTTTCCTAAATGTACCAAGCAGAAAAATCAGTTTTTTTCTCCTTAAGGGCATATAAAAGGATATCCAGAGAAATTCTTAGTGTTGTTTTATAAGGTGTGGTGTTAAATAGCACAGGTGTAGGAAGAATTAACCTATAGTAGTATAGAATTAAAGCAAAAGTAATATCAAAACAGGCAAGAAAACTGACACTGATTCCCTCCAAACACACCAGAAGGAATACAGCCAACGAGCTAGCCATGTAACTTAGTGACAGAGTACATGTTTAGCATGCCTGGTATCTGGGTTCAATCCTCCCAAAACAAAACAAAACAAAGAAGAAAAAGAAATACAGTTTTACTGTCACTTTGACTTTGAACTTCTGACTGCTAGAAAAATAAGAAAATAAATTCATGTTGTCTCAAGCCACTGAATTTGTGGTAATTTGTTTCACAGGCAATATGAAACTAATATAGTATCCCATTTTGACTTTATGAATTGTTGCATATCTAAAATATTTGAAAACTTGGAAAATCCTTCACATGTATGTGACTCTAATCCCATGACTGTTATCACTGTGAACTTATACATTTGCGGCCAGCTCTTTGTCATAGGTAAGCTTACCCTTTATTACTAAGCTGATTCCCTATTTTTTAAGAGGCTTTAATTAAACAAAATCATGTCATAAGTTTTTCTGTATATTCTCAATTATTCTAGTTCATCAAATAGAGCTTTTGATTCCAGGAATATATTTTAGGCTATCAAATATATATTTCTTACAGAAGAATTAAATTATTATTTTTTAATTTGAGATGTTATTGCTTTGTTGGGACTCCATGTCTGCCAAGGGGACAGGCTTTGGCTGCTTACCGCACCCTAGTAGGACCAGGGCTAAGCCAAGGGGTATGGCTATGACGTAGCGTGAGAGACTGAACTGCCCTGCTGGCTGATTGGTTAGTTCTAGGCCTATTTAAGTTCAGTGCCTGGTCAATAAATCCGAGTTTTGCCTTCTTGCTTGCTATACAAAACTCCCTGGGTGTGGCGTGGTTTCTGTTCACCAGACAGAGGTAGACACTCAGCATATATTTGTCCTTAAGCCCATCCTCGCTGGGTAAGTTACATTTCCTTCTGCGGGAGGAAGGAAAACCCCCTTTAGGGCCCAAAAGTGGGGGTAGCTTAGAACTCGGAACCGGCCCCATTCATAACTCAGCAGCCCCGGCTGCTGATTTTAATCAAATATCAAAACTTCAAAGTATCTACTTAATCAGCTATTTTATCTAACATTACTTAGACCACTAATTGTAAAGAGTTCTTTGTTTTGATTGAATTCCCAATAACTTTATTAAAACAATGTACAGAATTGATTTTTAAGCTTGACTGAATAAGCCAAGTTTATATTTTTGCATTTTATAGATTGTCCTTATATTTTAGAAAGAAATGGTTTATCAATATCAAATGAATCACTTTTATCCCAAATGACTGTATCCAGCACAATCAGTTACTCTCTCTCTATATTTATATATTTGTTTAAATTTTTGTATTACATACTGGCATAGAAACACATGTACTTATAACTAAGATAATATTATATTATTCATTTCATCAACTGTGATGTGTTGAGCCCAGTGATCTGTTCCAGACACTATGCAAATTGACATACATAAGTAACATTTCCTAGGATAATGTACTAGTCTTCCTTAAACTCACAACATAGAATGGGAAATATGCACATACCACAAAACACTGAATGTTATTTGAAATTTCACAATCAAACTGTATAGGGATGATAATGATAGTTACCAAAAATAGTATTTATCAATTATAAAAGTTACTAAATACTAGGAACTTATGTGGCTCAGATTCTGCTGAACATACACATTTCTTCATTAAATCTTTGTAATAACCCTGTCAGAGTAATATGATTTATCCTATCTTATTTGTATCTTATAGATACAAAATTAGACTCATAAAAGTAACACTACTGGGCTGTGTTTACACACATAAAGAGGTTTTGAATGTAAAACTTTAGATTTCAAAGCCTTAGCCTTAGCTTTGAAATCCAGTCTCATATAGCCTCAAATAACAGTTGATCTATATTTGATGAGAATAGCAAAAATGAATAAACAAAAATTAATTTTTACTAGGAATGTATACTGGGATCCTCTATGATAGAATAGATTGGAATTTGACATGCAGACAATAGGATGCCAAGGAAGTATTTAAAATGAGGAGACATAACTACTTTAATTAAATAAGGATTATAAATAAAGATTATCTTATCAAGTCACATCATGCCATATCCTATTTTGTCATATCTTGGCATATTTGAAGGCATTAGTGCATAAATTGTAAAACTGGGAGAAAAAGCCCAGGAGTGCTGAGGTGGCAGCTGAAGGAAGGAAAGCCAGAAGGGAAATATGGACTGCAGAGCCATGTCATAGAGAAGCATAAAGATGGACAGACTTATGGGAGCCAAGAAGCAACTTTATCTTCCCCTCAGGTAAATAGTTGTTGACATATGAGATTCCTCCTAATAATGAATCCTTAAGTCATTTTATATTGACCTATGGTATAGTTGTAATGAATTGCTTTTTCTAAACTCAAAATGAATTAGATTCAGATTAAAGATTAATTGGGGAATTCTTACTTTTAACATATATTACCTAGATGATATTATTCTACAACATTTGGAAGTTCTTAAATTCATTGAGTTGCAAAAAATAGTAATATTATGTCATGTTTAAATACTTGGTTCCTGATTTTTTACTAGTGATTGAATCTAGGAGGGCTTAACCCATGAGCCACATTCCCAGGCCTTTGTAATTTATTATTATTATTATATATTTTTATTTTGAGACAGGGTCTTGGTAAGTTCTAAATTTCTGGCTTTGAACTTGTAATCATCCTGCTTCAGCCTCTGGAACTTCAGGGATTACAGGCATGTGCCATATGTGTCCTGCTTGATTCCAGATTCAAATATTTGATTGTCATTTCCACTGAACCACTTACTAACTGTATTGACTTGAGAAGGGACTGGATATTTCTAACTTTAGTGAAACCACAAGTGGATGAAGCAGTATGGACAAAGCAATAAACATTACTGGAGCAGAGTCATAGGATAAAATTGTTGAAGTTGTTGTTTTCAATAGGCTATTATACCATATCAGCTTTTCTGGAGAGTCAGCCAGTACAGTGGCATATGCCTGTAATTCCAGTAGCTCATGAGGCTGAGGCAGGAGGATAGTAAGTTCAAAGCCATCCCTAACAATTTAGTGAGGTCCTAAGTAAATTAATGTGAGCCTGTCTCAAAAAAAAAAAAAAAAAAAAAAAAAAAAAAAGAGTTAAAATACATTAAGACCGGGGCTGGGGTTGTGACTCAGCAGTAGAGCATTCGCCTAGCATGTGCGCGGACCGGGTTCAATGCTAAGCATCACGTACAAATAAACACATTGTGCACAACTAAAATAAATAAATATTTAAAAAATACATTAAGACCTTTGAATAACCAACAAAATAATGTATTGGTTATTCAACAAATATTTATTGAGTATATATTAGGCACTGAATACCAGACAGTATTTACTGAGGAAAATCAGTTAAAAAAAAAAGACAAAATAACTTCCCTCATGATATTATATTTTCAGGAGCATATGAAAAGAGAAAAATCCAATGACACTTTTTGAAGTACCTTAGGAAAGACTTCATTCACAGTGGTTGAGGAGGAGTCTTGAGATAGGATCACTGTGATAAATTTTGTAGTGGAGGAGAGATTGGACTTAATACAGCATGACACATTGGGAATTTATAGTCAAAAAGCAGGGGAGAGTCTGTGGATGGAAAATACTGAGAAATATAGATAGTAGGACTGTGGCTGAACCAAATCAACACCATTTTTTTTTTTTTTTTTTTGAGGACAGATCAGAAGATCAGATATTATCTGAGGGATTAAAGACAAAGGAGAGTCCTAACATGTATTGAGGATTTTCTGATATCAAGGATGAAGGGTTTGAGATAGAATAAATTAGTGTAGCTCTTGCTAAAACTGGACTTCACAAGGAAGTACCCTGATAGGCCTAGGATAAGTTCAAGTGAATGACTAAATTTTGGGCAAAGAATGTTAGTCACAATTACTGGAAAGTACTTCAAGAATGGCATATGTAAAGAACCACAAAACTCTAATACTTAAAAGCAATAAGAATGCTGAAAAGAAATATTAAACTTTCAGAGCTCTGAAAACGAACAAAGAACTATAGCATTCCAAGTTACATTTATTTATTTTAAATGTTGAAAATGAAAGAAAAGAAAATATTACAGATATTTAAATTGCCCCATTTGCACTCACCCATTCCCATCATCATTAAAATCTTAGGGAAAACAGAAACAAACAAATAAACAATCAAAAAACATCCTCCTCATCATAGCAGTGGTGAAAACAAGTAGTTCTCTACCATTGAAGGAGGAGGACAGGATTAGAGTTCCTCAGAAGTCTCAGTTCAAAAGAAATTTCAGTACTTGACCTGCCTGGAAGTTCTGTGGAAATCCTACTCTCTAGCCTTTTCTTAATCGATTTGATTCTGGCTTTATTCAGTATAAAGACCATTTTCCTAGGGCACTGAAAAAATTAACCAATGGTAATAGTTTAACATCACAGTTGACCATGGTTCCATAATAAAAACAAACAAGAGGTCAAACAAAAGCACTTATAGCTGGAAAATTAGATGTTTCTATGACACTTTGAAAAGCTGTAATATATTCCTAGGAACCTAGACAGGAATGTTCACAGGGATAGCTGTGCATATTCCTGGGAATGACCTAAGACATGGCCAAATCATTCATATATGGCTGACTTTCAGGCTTTGCATAAACAGGAAATGAATACTTAGGTACATGTGAAAATGACTTTCATGAATAGAGAAGATATACTCCAAAACATACATAGAATTCCTGAGAGAAGACTAGGAATTTGTTTTAAGGATTATGAGGAAACTTCTTTTTAATCATTACTTGATATCCAAGATAATGGATACTTCAAAGAATAAAGATTTTACCAACTTTGGAAAAGTCACTAAATAGCAGCAACAGCAGCAATAAAACAACAAAAAATATCAATGACAACAATCTTTGGGTAAAGAAGTAGAGAATCTAGTTTTAAGAATAGTAAAAGTCTGCCCAGCTGCTACCAGAACAAGAGGTAGGCACCCGCCCAGAAGGAGCGACCCAGCCGCCAGTTCGCCTGGCCTCCAGGGCCCAGAGTAGCAGCTCCCTGCTGCTGCACGCAGGGCCCGAAACTAATGAAAAGCCCCTCCACTCCCAGGGGAAGTGCGACATGCCCAGCTGCAACCAGAACAAGAGGTAGGCACCTGCTGAGCCACTCTTCCACTGTGCCATTCTACAACTGGCCAAAGGTGCAGACTTGACTCCACTAACAGGATCACTGACTGGATGTGAACCAGGTCAATTGGCTTAAACTGGAAGGAAAAAATGAAGGGCTTCCCAGGGTGCATTTTGTTTGAAACTTGTTCCTAGGTACAACTTTGTTTGTTTGTTTGTTTTGTTGTTTTTTGGGTTTTGCTTTTTTGTTTGTTTTTGCTTTGTTTTTGTTTTGATTGACAGTGTGTTTGTTTTTTTGCTTCTGCTCCTCTTTCTTTCTTTCTTTTCTTCCTTCTCATTTTTGTATTTTTTCTTCTTCCTTCATCTTCCCTATTTACACCCTGACATTACATACTCAACAGAGGCAAAAACAAGTTATACGCAGAAATTGGGATTTCTAGAATGGGTACAATTGAAATATATAGCAAAGCGGTGTTATATATAGATTATTCTCTATTTTCTTAACTCACTCTCTCTCTCCTATCTCTTACACTAATTTCTGCTCCTTTTTTCATTTTTTTTTTCTTTTCCATCTTTCTTTATTTATTCTCTCAACCGCTGCATAAGTTAGGTTTATATATAAATCGGTCTTTCCACCGAATCATTCACTCCATTCTCTTTCCTCTCTCGTCTGCTAATACTAAGCCATTTCCATAGAACTCTCTTTTCATACTTTCTAAGAAAGAACAATTCAATACACTCAATTCCTTAGTCCTATACATATCACCTCTGTGTCCAATACTTGAATCTATAAAACCCATAAAAAGCTTACAGAGTAAATTGGAAACAATATCTGGGTTAACTAAATCTGTACATTGTGATCAAACTGGGATTTTCTGAATAGAAAGTGTTTGATTTTAAAGTGTAAAGAAAATATAAGGGGATCTGATGGCATTGTACTACAGGAGCAACATAAGGCTTTAAGGTAAAATCAAAATACTCAATGTCCCACAGTGCAGGAAGATAAGACACACAAGCAATATGAAGAAACAAGGGAAGAAAGTGACACAAACGAATCAATATGCCTCCTCAGTAGATTCCATGGCAAGCACACTTGGTGAAATGCCAGAGATGGAATTTAGAAATTACATATTCCAAGTGTTTGTGGAACTTAAGAATGAACTCAAAAATGAGATGAGGGAGCAAAAACAGGAGGTGAAAGATCATTTTGACAAAGAACTCCATAAACAAATACAGGAAGCAAAAGATTACTTCAATAGGGAGATAGAGGCTCTAAAGAGAAGCCAAAGAGAAATTCCGGAAATGAAAAAAGCAATAAACCAAAATAAAAGCTCAATCGAAAGTATCAACAACAGAGTAGATCACTTGGAAGAAAGAACCTCAGACAATGAAGACAAAATATATATCCTAGAGAAAAATCTAGATTACACAGCAAAAATCGTAAGAAACCAAGAACAGAACATTCAAGAATTATGGGACAACATAAAAAGACCAAACTTAAGAGTGATTGGGGTAGAGGAGGGGGCAGAGTTTCAAGCCAAAGGGATGAGTAATTTATTTATGAAATAATTACAGAAAACTTTCCAAACCTGAGGAATGAATGGGAAAACCAAGTTCAAGAAGCTTACCGAACACCAAACATACAAAATCACAACAGACCCACACCAAGACACATTATAATGAAAATGCCTAATATACTGAGCAAGGAGAGAATATTAAAAGCCACAAGAGAAAGGAAGCAGATTACATATAGGGGAAAACCAATCAGACTATGTTCAGACTTTATAACTCAGACCTTAAAAGCAAGAAGATCCTGGAATAGCATATTTCAAGCTCTGAAAGAAAAGGGATGTCAACCAAGAATCTTATATCCAGCAACATTGAGCTTTAGATTCAAAGATGAAATAAAAACCTTCCACGACAAGCAAAATTTAAAAGATTTTGCAACTCGAAAGCCAGCAATTCTGAACATCCTGGGCAAAATTTTTCATGAAGAAGAAGAGAAAAATAACAATGAAAATCATCAAAGGGAGATATTAAACTAAGGGAAATACCAACCAGATGAGAAACCATATCAAGCTAAAGACCATAATACAAATAAAAATGGATGGGAATAAAAATCACATCTCAATAATAACCCTGAATATTAATGGCATAAATTCGCCATTCAAAAGACACAGATTATCCGAATGGATTAAAAGAAATGACCCAACAATTTGCTGTCTCCAAGAAACACACCTTGTAGAAAAAGACATCAATAGACTGAAGGTGAAAGGCTGGGAAAAGTCTTATCACTCACATGGCCTGTGGAAGAAAGCAAGGGTTTCCATTCTCATTTCAAATTAGGTAGACTTCAAACAAAGCTAATCAAAAGGGACAAAGATGGATATTTCTTACTACTTAAGGGAACCATTCATCAACAGGATATAATAATCATAAATCTATATGCCCCAAATAATGGAGCACCTATATTCATCAAACAAACTCTTCTCAAGTTCAAGAGTAAAACAGACCACAACATAGTTATTCTAAGGGACTTCAATACACCTCTCTCACCAATGGATAGATCTTCCAAACAAAAGCTAAAAAAAGAAACTTTAAGCCTCCTTAAAACAATTAATAACTTAGACCTAATGGACATATATAGAATATTTCATCCCTCAGTAAACGAATGAACTTTCTTCTCAGCAGCACATGACTCCTTTTCCAAAATAGACCATATATTATGTCACAAGGCAACTCTCAGCAAATATAAAAAAATAGAGATACTAACCTGCATTCTATCAGACCATAAAGGGATGAAATTGGAAATCAACGACAAAACAAAACAAAACAAAAAAAAAAAAAAAAAAAAAAAAAAACTACTCCAACAACTGGAAGCTAAACAACATGCTACTGAATGAACAAGGGGTTGAAGAAGACATCAAAGAGGAGATTAAAAAATTCCTAGAGGTAAATGAGAACACAGATACATCATATAGAAATCTCTGGGACACTATGAAGGCAGTAGTAAGAAGAAAATTCATTGCACTGAGTTCATTCCTTAAAAGGAAAAAAAAAAAAAAAAAAAAAATAAATCACTTAAGATCACACCTCAAAGCACTAGAAGAAGAAGAACAGATCAACACCAAAAGCAGTAGAAGACAGGAAATAATTAAAATCAGAGCAGAAATTAATGAAATTTAGACTAAGGAAACAATTCAAAGAATTGACAAAACTAAAAGTTGGTTCTTTGAAAAAATAAACAAAATTGATAGACCCTTAGCAATGCTAACAAAAAGAAGAAAACACTCAAATTAGTAACATTTGTGATGAGAAAGGGAATATCACAACAAACACCTCAGAAATACAGAAGATAATTAGAAATTACTTTGAAAATTTGTACTCTAACAAAATAGAAAATAGTGAATGCATTGACAGATTTCTAGAGTCATATGATTTGCCTAAACTGGATCTGGAAGTTATACACAATTTAAACAGATCGATTACAAGTGAAGAAATAGAAGATGTCATCAAAAAGCTACCAAGAAGGAAAAGTTCAGGACCTGATGGGTTTACATCCGAGTTCTACAAGACTTTCAAAGAAGAACTAATACCAATGCTCTTCAAACTATTTCACAAAATAGAAAAAGAGGGAGCTCTTCGAGACTCTTTCTATGAGGCCAATATTACATTAATTCCAAAGCCAGGCAAAGACGCATCCAAAAAAGAAAACTTCAGGCCAATATCTTTAATGAACATAGATGCAAAAATCCTCAACAAAATCCTGGAAAATTGGATACAAAAACATATCAAAAAGATAGTGCACCACGATCAAGTGGGGTCTATCCCAGGGATGCAAGGCTGGTTCAACATTCGGAAATCAATAAACATAATACATCACATCAATAGACTTAAAGATAAAAATCATATGATTGTCTCAATAGATGCAGAAAAAGCATTTGACAAAATACAGCACCCTTTTATGTTCAAAACACTGGAAAAATTAGGAATATCAGGAATATATCTCAACATTATAAAAGCTATTTATGCAAGGCCCAGAGCTAACATTATCTTAAATGGAGAAAAATTGAAAGTATTCCCTCTAAAAACTGGAACATGACAGGGATGCCCCCTGTCACCACTGCTATTTAACATAGTACTGGAAACTCTGGCCAGAGCACTTAGACAGATGAAAAAATTAAAGGGATCCACATAGGAAAAGAAGAGCTCAAATTAGCACTATTTGCTGATGACATGATAATATACCTAGAAGTCCCAAGAAACTCTACCAATAAAACTTTTACAACTAGTAAATGGATTCACCAAAATAGCAGGTTACAAAATCAATACCCATAAGTCAAAGGCATTTTTGTACATCAGTGACAAAACCTCTGAAAGGGAAATGATGAAAACTACCTCATTTACAATAGCATTAAAAAAAAAAATACCTGGGAATCAACTTAACAAAAGAGTTAAAGACCTCTATAAGGAAAATTATAGAACACTAAAGAAAGAAATAATAGAAGAACTCAGAAGATGGAAAGACCTACCTTGCTCTTGGATAAGTAGAATCAATATTGTCAAAATGTCCATACTACCAAAAGCATTATACAGATTTAATGCAATTCCAATCAAAATCCCAATGTCATTCTTCAAATAAATAGAAAAAGCAGTCATGAAATTCATCTGGAAAAATAAGAGACCCAGAATAGCCAAAGCAATCCTGAGCAAGAAAAGTGAAGCAGGGGGCATGACCATATCGGACTTTAAATTATACTATAGAGCAATAGTAACAAAAACAGCATGGTATTGGCACCAAAACAGACTGGTAGACCAATGGTACAGAATTGAGGATACATATAATTTCAGCTATTTTATATTAGACAAAGGTGCCAAAAATGTACAGTGGAGAAGGGATAGCCTCTTCAACAAATGGTGATGGGAAAACTGGAAATCCATATGCAACAAAATGAAATTAAACCTTATCTCTCACCATGCACAAAATTCAATTCAAAGTGGATCAAGGACCTAGGAATTAGACCAGAGACAATACACCTAATAAAAGAAAAAGTAAGCGCCAATTTCCAACATGTCAGATTAGGCCCCAAGTTCCTTAATAAGAATCCTGTAGCACAAGAATTATTACCAAGAATTAATGAATGGGATAGATTTAAAATAAAAAGATTCTTCTCAGCAAAAGAAACAATCAGTGAGGTGAATAGAGAGCCAACTAATTGGGAAGAAATATTTAATACGTGCACATCAGGTAGAGCACTAATTTCTAGAATATATAAAGAACTCAAAAAACTTAACACCAAAAAAAACAAATAACCCAATCAATAAATGGGCTAAGGAATTGAAAAGATACTTATCAGAAGAAGATACACAATTAATGAACAAATACATGAAAAAATGCTCAACATTGCTGGCAATTAGAGAAATGCAAATCAAAACTACTCTAAGATTACATTTCACTCTGGGCAGAATGGCAGCTATCAAGAACACAAACAACAATAAATGTTGGAGAGGATGTGGGGAAAAAGGCACTCCCATACATTGCTGGTGGGACTGCAAAATGGTGCAACCGCTATGGAAAGCAGTATGGAGATTTCTTGGAAAACTTGGAATGAAACCACCTTATGACCCAGCTATCCCACTCCTGGGTCTATTCCCAAAGGACTTAAAAACAGCATATTACAGTGACACAGCCACTTCAATGTGTATAGCAACACAATTCACAATAGCTAGGTTGTGGAACCAACCTAGATGTCCCTCAGTAGATGAGTGAATAAAGAAAATGTGGTATATATACACAATGGAATTTTACTCAGCAATAAAAGAGAATAAAATAATGGTATTTGCAGGTAAATGGATGAAGTTAGAGAATATAATGCTAAGTGAAATTAGTCAATCTCAAAAATCCAAATACTGAATGTTTTCTCTGATATAAGGAGGCTAGTTCACAGTGTTGTTGGATGGAGGTACATAGGAGGATTAGAGGAACATTAGAATGGTCAAAGGAAACGGAGGGTAAGGGAGGGAGCAAGGGGGGAAGGAGGGGGGGAATAGGAAAAAAATATTGGTAGTTGAATGAGATGGATATCATTATCCTAAATGCATGATTGAAGATCTCAATGGTACTTATAAACTTTGTATACAAACAGTTGTATGTAAAAAGATGTTATATATGTGCATTATGAATTGTAATACATAATACTATTAGAAATAAAAAAAGAAAAAAAAGGAAAAAAAGATATTTTATTTAGAAAAAAATTGTAATACTATATTACATGTAATGTCTATTTTTTAACAAAAATTTTCAAGGCCTGCACAACATGCAAAGGCCTAATTCAGACACAGGGAAAATGCTCAAAAAATTGTTCCTAAAAACCCAATTGTGGGTCTTGCTAAATAAAGATGTTTAATTCAGGATATCTACACTTACATATCTGTATCTTTCTATATTTTTTTTCAAAAGTAAGCCATGTCAAAAGAACTAAAGGTAAATAGGATAACATCTTTCACTAAACATCCATTATCAGTGAAAAGATTAAATGATCACAAAAGATCAAACAGAAATTCTGAAATTGATAAGTATAATCAGTGAAATGATAAATTTGTTAGATATGCTTAATAGCAGATGGGAGTTCACAGAAGAAACAGCAAACTTGAAGATAGATCAGTTGAAGACATTTGTATTACCATATATTAATAGGTAAGTGACTCAGAAATGCTGAACTATGTTGGAGGTAGAAAAGAAAGTGGGTGGACCCTATTTCCAGAAAATTATTTTAAAGCAACCATGATCACATCAATGTGTTACTGGCTTAATGATTAGTATGTAAAACAAGAGTATAGACTTGACAGTTCAGAAATATATTCATGTGTCTATAGCGCATTGATAATTGACAAGTGTAATAACTCAAATAGAAGGGGATGTCATTTTTTATAAGATGTTGTGAGAAAACTGTACTAATATAATATGATACAACTAACATAAAATAGGCTACAAAAATATGTAATAGGTAACATGCAAAAATTGTTAGAAAAAAACAGGAGCAACCCTCTGTGTCCTCAGATTAAACAGTGCCATCTTAAATATAACATCAATAGCAAATATGAAGAAGATAGATAAAAATGGAATTTCTTCAAATTTTAAACAACATTTGCTTCAAAAGATATTATAAAAAGGTGAAGTGATGCTCATGGAATGTGAAGATACATTTCCAAAACTTGCACCTGATAAGATGCTTGTATACAAAATAAATAACATATTTTTAAATTCTGAGAAAGAACCCCAAATAGTAGGCATCATACTATCCAATTTCAAAATCTTCCATGAAGTGATAAAAACAAAACAGCATGATGTTTTCACACAAGCACATATATAAAGAATGCAAATGGTTTCATAAGAAAAATCCAGTTAGAAATGTGGAAAAGACCTATGTTGATATGTCTTAAAATAAGACATTACAGGCCCAGTGGTAGAGTACTTGCCTAGTGTGTGCCAGGCACATCAAAAAGAAAGAAGAAAAAAAAAAAAAGACATATGTCCAACAGGTAAATGAAAAAATGCTCCATATTACTAATCATCATTGAAATACAAATCAAAACCATGATGAGACATCACCTCATTCTGGTTATAATGGCTATTATCAAAAATTAAAAAAAAAAAAGATAAGAAGTTTTGATGAGAAGAAGAAGAAAAGGGAATCCTTGTACACTATTGTTGAGAATGTAAATCAGCTTGACCAATATAGTAAATGTCTGGAGTTGTGACTAACAGTTTAAAATGGAACCTCTGAATGACCCAGCAAAGCACTACTGGGTATACATCTGAAGGAAGTGAAATTAACGTGTTGAAAAACATATGCACTGTCTTCATAAAAACCAAGATGTGAAGTTAACCTTTGATAAAAAAATAATAATTATAAAATAATTCTCATGCTAAGTGAAGGAAGCCAGACATCAAAGACAACATATTGTAGGATTATCCAAAATGAGCAAATTCAAAGACAGAAAGGGATTTCCACATGCAGTGGGGAGGTAGGAATGTGTAGTTACTGCTAATGCATATACATATATATACTATAAAATATACAGATTTTACAGTATGTATTTAATGCATATATATATATATATATTAGACATGAAGAGCATATCAGATATTGGTGATGGTTGCACAATTTAATAACTATACAGAGAAAACTGAATTGTACATTTAAAAAGGCAAATATTGTTGTATGTTAGTTAATTATATCAAAACAGTGCTTTTAATAATGTTCTATAATAAAAAGATCATTTTGAGGACCATTTTATTGTGCAGCTGTAATATCTCTAGGGGATGTTGATTTAAAAAAACAAGTATTACTTAATATAATGCATTACTTTATATGGTGTCCAATTTAATAGCGTGTTCAGTTTGGATTATAAAGATACATATTTTGTGGGAATTTAATTCTCATTTATATTAAACTCTAGCACCCTCTAATACATCCTTGGTTCACTGATGGGTGAATTAAAAATTAGCCAGCAAATACAGAAATCTTTGAATTACTCATCCATCAGATCACTGGATCAGTACTAGAGCATCAATGGTTGGATGGTATGTCTTAGTACCTTCAGTCTGCTATGGAAAATTACAATAATTTAGGTAACTGATAGCTTATTAACAACAAAAATTTATTTCTCAATTCTGGAGGCTGAGAAATCAAAGATCAAGATGCCAACTAATTCAGTGTGTGGTGATGGTACACTTTTTATTCAACATCATGCCCTCTATCTGTGCTCAGATGATGGAAGCGGTGAATGAGCTCAGCTCCCTGTGAACAATTTGATAAGAACACTAATTCCATTCATGAGTACTCTACCCTCATCATCTTCAAAAATGTCTCACTTCCTAATACTACCATATTGGTGATTAGGTTCTAATACATGAAACTTAAATGCACAAAAACATTCAGTATATAGTATATCATATACATAAAGTATATAATATATATGTGTGCATATATATATTTTATATAGTACATATTCTATCTATCTATCTATCCATATATTAGATGGATAACTATGAAAAGTCATAGCTAGATAGGAATATACACATTTCTAATTACCAACTGGGGATTTTCACCCCCCAAAACAAGTAAAGAACAGTGCATACAACTTCTCTTTTGCATGTCCCATGCAGCATCAACAAGGGGTTCTCCAGTAGGGGCAATGGGAATGGAAGAACAAAACCACAAAAACAAAGAAGACACAGAAATCATTTCACTAAAAGCTCAGGCCTGGTGGGAAAACTGCACTGCGATGGAGTAGCTGTGAACAAGAAGTAGCTCCGCAAGTTTATTATACAGGGTTTCATAAGCAGGAAGTTAAACTATGTGGGCACTGGATATTGTTTAAGGCTTGCAAATTGTCCAAAGATTCTTTGTGCATTGAAAAGTTACAGAGCGGGGAAGATTTTGCAGCAGTTATACTATTGTTGCGGTGCTAAGAACATTCTGCCATTATCCAGCTGTACCCAGGACACCCATTGTCCTGGGATGTCTGATAACTGTTAGCATCAGAATAGAGAGTCAAGGCTGTTAACATTCTCACCTTTGGCAAGTCTGTTTCCAAGGCTTGACTTTGCCAACACTGAAGGATTAGCTGATGACCAGGGGCTCATCTGCTTTCCACACTCTTTCCTTTCTAATTTTGCTGCCTATGGTTGTAGATTCATCTAGTGTTCCTTTTCTCTATGGCAAAAACACACTAGGTTCATGTGCTAGATTCTAAGTACCAGAGAACAGTGTGTAGGCGTATACCTCATGCTACATATTTGGAAAGTCTGGTGGATACATGGCAGCTATTCTTCCTTATATTAGGTTGAACCTTCAGACATAAACTCTCTCTTGAGTGAATTGTCCCAAGGTCTAAATTGGATGAACCAAAGTATTTAGAAGGCAAATTGAATATCACTGGGCCATGTTAACTAAAATGGGGATTCACAGCAGGTCCCACAGCCCTTCCTAACTACAGTACTGTGATGATTGTCTTGGTAGCTAGAGATAGGCCCCTGGCATTTAGAACTCATTAGTAAATGTAGTCACAGGACAAGTAAAGACAATTGATGAAGTGTCTGAGACATTTGTGTGATCTTATCCTGATCTACATATTTACTCCTACAGCTTTGGGATGCTAAGAGTCATTAATCATCCACATTAAATCTTGTTGCAGAGTAGCCTCTACTGACATTTTTTAATAACTAACTCTCCTTGAATTTGATAGTGCCTGATGGCAAGTTTGGCATCTTATTAAGTATGGTCCTGAGACAGTGATACCACCTTGTCCATCACAGTGCTATACTCTCCACTGCTCTGTTCCCTGCTTCCCCACTGAGGAAAGCACTGCTCATATGCACATTCATAATTGAAGCATAGATAAGGAAAAAAAATACTTTGGGGAGAGGGAATCTAAACAGTATAGTATTTAATTAGTCACACAGTTGCTATAGAATCAAATTTATAAAACCAAACTTCCTCACTATCATTGTGTGTGTATGTGTGTGTGTGTGTGTGTATATGTGTGTTATGTGTGTACAAACCTAACTTAGTAAATTAGAATAACTGATAACTTAGAATACTAAAGCTTATTTTTTTTAACTTTAAGTCAGTGGTATTAGTTATTATTCTTTCATACTAGGAGGATGAGATTGGCAGGTCCCATACAATTTGGATAATTCTAAAATAATTAGTACTCCTCTAATGAGGAATTAAGATGTGAACCAAAATACTAGTGAAAAGTCTGCTCTATTGTAATGTTTTTTTTCTCTATCTTCACTAAAAAGTTCCTCCCTTCACTCACATGAGTGAAGACAAGGATGCTCACATTCAAGAAAAAGGTGTTGTATGTTGATCTTCTCTTCATTTTATGTCTTCCTAGTTCTCTGCCACTCACTTTGATTCTGACTCCACCAGAGCAGGAGCACAGTGACCATGAGAATGTGAATCTGAAATAAAAGGCTTGGTTATCAGGTAGTATCAACAGTGGACATCATGCTCTATGGCCTAGGGAGATGTATAAGTCTCATGCTCTGCTTTGAGGGCTCTCATGTGCTCCTCAGAAAATCAGCTGATACCGGGGACTACATACTTTAATTTCTTATGGCTATCTCCCTGACTCATTGCTTTCTGATATACTTGCCTCTTAACATACGTGTAGCTTCTCTCTGATGAAGTCTTTTCTTCTTTACTCTTAGAAAGAATTCTAGAGAGCCCCATGCTGACTCTGTCAGTTGTGACTTATATCAGCTTCACAGGAAACACTTAATGTTTTCTTAACAAATCAGAAAGTGCAGGATGTTGAATGTAGCCATTTCAAATTCAGTACACTCTTCAGTAGCTAGCCTTGTGACTCTCTTGATATAAGATTTGAAAGGTGAAAACATCCAGGTCTACTTCAAGGGACAAATTTTAAGCTCTTTAAGTGATTCTATTCAAGTCCTCTTCTCTAAGCTTATGAACAAGAACAGAAACACCAACCATGCCCCTCTTAAAGTAGAGCTCACAGTTCAACAAAAAAGGATGCACTTTCCCCCATACATCTTTTCTTATCCTCTTCAAAATCCTCTGGAGTGTGGATGTTGGTTGACAGGTTTTCTGTCATTAACTTTTTGCAGTTCCAGCAGAGCAGCATTAATTGGAATTCAGCATCAACTGTTTTCAAGCTTCATCTGAAACTGATTTTGTAAGTCTCCAAATATATTATGTTCTATTTTTCTGAGTGTGAATAAGTGGGTGTCTTCCCAAATATGAAAATTTCCCATGTTGAAATATTTATACTTAAGTGTCCTTAATTACCTTCTTTACTGTCAGGGTTTGGTACACACATACAAAAATAAATGATCAAGGTTTCCAGCCAAATTAGAGTAACAAGGATCAGACTTACCCACACTTTGGAAAAATAAGCTAAAAAAAAAAAGGATCAAATGTATGAAACAGTGATTTCAGAAGATTTAATACAAGGCATCAAAAGATGATTGACAAAGGAGAAAAAAGAAATACTAACATTGACCCAGATTACAGCCCACAAAATATTTTCAGGGCACAGAGCAGAAAGCGGGAGTTAACTGCAAGGCTGTTTCACTTCTTATTTTGAGGGGAGAAAGTTGGGAGTCAAGAGAGGCTGGGGTGCCTTGCATTCACAAGGCAGAATATCAGAAAGGAGAAAGTTGCACAGAGCAAAAACTGTGGATATCATCAGAGGTTCCCCCTCAAACTATGGCTTCATACTGATAAGTACACACATGTTAGGAGACTGCTCAAGGGTATGAAAATAACTACCACCAACAACAAAAGAAAAGCACAGGAAATAATACTTAAGGCTTGAAGAATTTCAGGAACTATTCATATTTCTGCCTGTCTTAGCAATCAAGTAAAATTAGTCCTAAATTAAGGTCCTGTCTTGACTTCACCTAACATTACTTAAAACAAGATCTAAAATGATCAAAAATTTTGGTGTGTGTTTTAAATAAAAGCTCAACATATACAAATATAAAGTAAAGAGCAAATTAAGTAAAATAAGTAGAATGGGTAGAATCAGTAAATTTACAACAGAACCTGGAACAATGTGTTTGGATGTTTTATCCCTTGGGCACTGTTGATAAGAGATGATGGGTGGGAAATTGTTTGTTACCTGCTTCCTAAACTTAAAATCTCTGATAAGGAAAACCAAATATGAACTGGAGAAATAGTGTGCTGACATTGGGCCTTCTTGACAAGACATAGAAGACTGTGAGGAATGGTGGGTGCTTATTTTCTGTGTTGAGGTGACCTGCTGACCCAGCAGTCTTACATGCCCTCCTTGGGAGAGGAGACACTGAGTGGCAATGTAGTAGGAACTTCAGGAGGTCTTGATAAGATTGATGTGATTAGTTAAAATAAAACCTTCCAATAGCAACAGGAACTTATAAGGTACTGGAGGAAATGCAAAATGGCACAGAAACTTTGAAAAACAGGCAGCTTCTTCTACAAGTCTATGTGAAAACAGATTAGCAGATTTTTATGAAGACAAACATATTCTTACCACATAAAATCCAGCTATGTCTTATTAGAACTGAAAAAAAAAATTTTGTAGTTGACATACAGTAGAATTCATTAATCTAAACTTCCATATTTTCCTTAGGTATCATTTTCCATCAGCATGAAAAGCTTCCTTTAGCCTTTCATCAACACAGCAGGTCTGTTGATAATGAATCCTCTTAATTATACTTCATCAGATAATGTCTTTTTTTCAAACATATTCCTGAAGGATATTTTTAGTGGTCATAGAACTGCTTGTTTGCAGTTTTGTTTTTAACTTTTCAAAACTTTGTTATTCTACCATCATCTGGATTTCAGGGTTACTGATGTGAATCCAGGTCAAGCAGATTGTTGTTCCACTGCATGTACCATTGACATTAGGCTGCATTGATTTTTGGACAATTTGTTAATGATATGTCTGGTCATGGTTGATTTTATCTAGTTTGAAACTAATTGGGTTTCTTAAAATTGTGATTATCTATCCAATTATCTACTAAATCCAAAGAATTCACTCATTATTTAATAAAAAATATGCTGCACAAATCATTCAGGAACTCAAATGACATAGAAGTTAGACTTGTCAATATTAGCCCTCAGGTCCTGAGACTCTGCTAACTTTAAATATTTTTTTTTTCTGTTCATCAGAGATCATTGCAGTTGATCTGTTTTTGAGTCCATGACTCATTACTATCATCATCAGCCAGCTATTAAATCAGTTACTAATTTGTCATTTCTGATATTCTATTTCTCACTTTGAAAATTATATTTCCTTATATTATATAGTTTATATTTAAAGATATGTATCTTTAGTTTCAACAGTATTAACAATTTTCTTGGATTAAGTCTATGCTTAATAATTACAATATCTAGTTTATCATATTTTCCTTTAAAATTTTGCCAGTTCTTTATCCCCCAGCCCCAACTTAATTCATAGTACTTCAATAGAATGTCAAGAAGGTTTCCATTGTGCCCTGGATATTTTCACTATTATATCCAAAGACTCTAAATCCTGCTAAAATCGTCCTGAGAATGTTAATTTTTGTTTGATTCCATTTCAGTTCAGCAAGCAAGTATCAAATTGCTCCACCAACTTTCATTGTCAGTTCACAGCAGTTTTAGTAGTAGTTTAGTTTCAAAGCCTTTGCCATATTGTGACTTTGTCAGAGTTTTATTTGGGACTTGGATAATGGTTTATATCTTAGTTGAATTTACCAAAACTTTGTGTACTTCCTCAGGAGTGTTCCATACATGTTCTGCTTGGGGAAATCACAGGACTCACTACTGTGTATACAGAATTTGTCCTTCCCTTGGATTTTTCCCCCAGAGAATTCAATTCTCAGGGCTTTATTCCCGTTCTTTTGGCTCATACAAACAGTGTTCTTTCATTGTTTTAGTTCCTCATACAGTTTCATACTTCCACACAAATAGTCCACAATCTAGTAGCCAGGGAGTGGGGAAAGTTCATTAAGAAAAATGAATTTCTTCCATAATGTTTGCTTCATAGGGACCCTATTTCCTGTATTCAGCAGGACAGGTTTTCTCATGGAGTTTCCCTGATGCCATAGTAGCATAGTTCCATAGCTGGAGAACTGGGGACTTTTCCCTAGGTCCTCTAGCCATAAAGACAGACAGCCCATTGGCCAGGGTTTCACTAAGAACCTCTGACCTGAATATTCTTGGTTCTGCCTATTATTCTGTCAGAAATAAAAGATAATGAAAGAAATCAGGAAACTTACTGCCACAACTTTTATTTATTTTCAAATTTTAGCTCTTTTCACCAATCTGCCTATTATTATCTACTTTTCAGAGTCCTGAGGTATTTTTGTTTGTGTGTATTCTGCCCCAAATTTTCATTTTTCGTTAAGTAGAGAGACAAAATGGAGTGGGCTTACACCATTTTATCTATTACCAAAAATGTACTCTTTTAGATCATTCCATGAGGAAAAAAGCCATAATTTCTTACAATAGCTTGGAGTCAATATGGCTACTTCATTCATAATTATCACAACTTATGAACAAGAAATATCTCTGTCAAATGCTTCAGTGTAACATATTATGGTATACCCCCATGCAATGGATTGCTCAGCATCTATAAGGAATGAGGTATTGACACATGGACAAGAGGGGTAGACCTCAAAAGTAGTATAATCAGGAAAAAAAGTCAGCTGCAGCAAATTATATATGAATTTATGTCTTTTCTTCATTTTAGATAGTCTAAAAAGAGCAATATAGTGACAGATCGGTAGTTATATGCCTAAATTATGTAAAATATGTTTATTAATAATCCAATCAAATTAATTTCTAAATTAAATAAAGATGCAGAATATATTGTATTTTCTGCCTTTATCCTCTGCCAGGTTAAGTAACTACAGTATTTTATGTTTTCTGAGATTATTATTGATATAAACCTGAAAATGTTGTGTGGTGATTCTAATGAGAAAAGATACTGTATGTCAAATGGACTTGATACTCCTTAACTTTATGTAAAATGAAGAAAAGTCCCTAAGTCTGTTTACATTCTTTGTTTGTTCTCTCTTATATCTTCCTCTTATTCGATATCTTCCCCCCAAAATTCAGACCCATTCAAAGGGTACTTCCTCAAAAAGTAGATTAAGTTTAATTCCATCTGCTCACATGAAAAAAACAACTTCTGAGATGGAATGATGAAAAGACCACTCCAGAAACATGTAGGATTCAGAGTCCCTATGAATATGACTCCTAAAACTATTTGTTTTTCACGATTTGTTCAGTTCATTTTGGGTGAGTTGTAATGACAGATTATATCCCTGAAAATAGTTTCTCAAATTTTCCTCTGAAATTAATTCATAGAATCTATATTTATCTGTAATTGAAATAAAGGTAAAATGTGTAGTTCATAGTAAGTAAAAACTCAAATATATCAAGTTTGCTATATTTAAAAGAAAAAATATCACCAGAAAGTACCTTATATTTTATTTTATATAACAATTACCATGTTATCATATTTTAAAAAAATTATATTGGAGCAACAGATTAAACAGGCAACATAGAAACCATTTGTGTCTCCAGCAGAGCTAGAAATGTGCATCCCCTTCATTAAACTGCCCTAGAGAGATTAGAATATGACGCATTAGATCTTAGATCTTTGCTCTGGAATTATCCTATGCTACAATAGCTACCAAAGTAGCAAAACCTTGGATAGAATTTCCAAATAGCAGATGTTGCACAAGCATCTGTCAAAATAAGGTAGGCATACATTTTACAAGTCAATGACTAAATGATGTAAAAACCCTAAATTTCATGATACTGAATTAAACTTTTGATTTTTTTAAATCTGCAATGATAACTTGAAGTGAAAGGTTTGCCTCCAAAATAAGATATTTGGACATGGGATAAGTATTATCTGTATTATGCTTTCAAAAATAGAAAGACTAAAACAACTGAGAAGGTTTAGAAATGTTAAAAATAAGCTGGGTATGGTGGCACACTCCTGTAATCCCAGCAGTTTATGAGGCTGAGGCAGGGATATTGTGATTTCAAAGCCAGCCTCAGCAAAAGTGAGGTGCTAAGCAACTCTAAATAAAATACAAAATAGGGCTGGGGATGTGGCTTAGTGGTTGAGTGCCCCTGAATTCAATCCTCAGTACCAAAAAATATTCATATATTCCATGCAATCTAATAGTTTATCCATATAGGTGCTATTTAAAAATAAACACCGTGAAATCAATATAGATTTTAATCCATACTAGTTTACTAGTTTTGTTTGGAATATCTAAACAAATATTTAGAAGTATATAGGAATTCTTCTGTAATTTTATCCACATATATTAATATTATTTAGGAATCCAAACACTTGGTTATGGACATACTAGCATACTGTCATCTCAGTCCCAGGTTGTAATTTAGGCTGTTTATCAGATTTGGGGAATGTCTTTTTATCCACAAGTAGTGGGGGGTTTTACATCTCTCTATTAAGACTTGGAACCACTTTAATAAGTTCTTAGTAATAGGTGGGAGAGATTGTATGCTTTGTCATCAAATATCATTACCTAGGTAATGACAGGCATTTCAAAAAAATGTTTATTTTAGAAACTTATTCAAGTTTGGTCACATTTTTCATAAAAGGGGCCCCTGATGAACCTCCTTTCCTGCAACCTCTTTACTTAAGATATTTTTTCTTTTTATTATTTATTTTTAGTTATATATAACATTAGGATTAATTTTGACATAATTATAAATGCATGGAATATAATTTGCTCTTCAATCCCCAGTATTTCCCCTTTCTCTCCCCCACTTCCCTTACTTCTACTATACTGATCTTTCTGCTATTTACCTTTAGTTTTTTGTTTTGTTTTGTTTTGTTTTGTTGTTGTTATGATGGTGAGATTCTCTGAGGTATATTCATATATGTACATAGGAAACTTAAATTAGATTCATTTCACTCTTCTTCCCTTATCCTGTCCTTCTTCCTCCTCCACAGCCCCCTTCATCTAGTCCACAGATCTTTCACCTATTTTGCTGGAACATGAGATCTATGCTGTGATGCCACAACTGCTGATCACCAAGGAACACAAACACCTGCTTCTCTCTGCTGTCATCACCCGGTGCTATTATCCCTTAGCTTGTGTTCCTCTATTTTGAACACCTGTTGGATTACTATAATGTCTCTTTTTCAATGATGGTATATATTATATTTGTATGTTATTTGAATACTAAACATAAGAACTGACAAAGTTTTATCTGTATAACACAGTATTTTTAAACTATAAGCATTATACTGTTATAGTAGGTCTGTGGGATTTGCTCCTCTTGTGTAAGAGAACTTTGTGTGCTTTGACTAATACCCACTCCCTTGGTCCTTCCACCCAACCCCTGGCAACCACTATTTAACTCTCTGCTTCTATACTTTTGATTATTTCATATCATCATAAACATAGTATGTAGTATTCATTCTTCTGTGTCTGGTTCAGTTCTTTTGTCTGACTTAATGTAATATTTTTCAGGTTTATTCATACTGTCTGAAATGGAAGAGTTTCCTTCATTTTTAAGGTTCAGTGAGCTTCTGTTTTATGTGCTATGATTTGTATATAAGTTAAGTGTCCTCTGAAGATTCATGTAACAGTTTGTTCCCAGGGTGGCAGTATGGGGGAGGTAGGACTTTTCCGAGGTGGGGCTTAGTGGGAAAACCTGAGGTCACTAGGACACCTTGGAAAATAATTACTTGTGAAAACCCTTTGGAGTTCTGTCTGTGAAGATTGTTATAAAAAAACAAGTCACCTTTCTCTCCTTGATCCCTGGTTTGAGATGTGAACACTTTCTCCTACATGTGTTCTGACTAGGATCTGAGGTGGGGTGTGTTTCTTACCTGAGGCTGAATAAATGATTCCACTTGATCTTGAAGTTTGAATCTCCAAACTGTGAGAAAATAATTCTCATTTCTTCCAACATTGCCTGCCTTAGCATTTTGTTATGATAATGCAGTCAACTAATACAGTATATATGTACCACATTTTCTTTATGTATTAATTCATCTGTCAATGGATGTTTATATTTTTAAAACTATAGTATCCCTTCTGTCTTTACTATCATACTTCTTACTTACTAGAAGAAACTTGCTTTTAGTCATTATAAAGCAACTCCTTTAGTTATTCTGACTTTGTATGTACCATTCTATAGCCTGAAAGCTTTTGATATATGCTAGGTAGAGTGTGGTGACATATCTCATTCTGCTTCATAGGACTGAAAAAAATATATGTAGATATGTCTATCTCAAAGCCTGATAAATAAAAACATTCACACTTGTCATTCAATCTAGCTTGAGACAATCATGTTTTAATAGTATGGTATATGATAATATTCTACAACATTTAAAACAATTTAGTTGGAAATAAACCAAAATATTCAGAAATGGAATTGTAAAGTTTCTGTCTATGAGGTTAACATTGAGTGCTTTTATTCACAAACTCCTTTTCTAATAATTGCCAATGTTTTCTCTCCATATTAAGTAATTAACTGGACTTACTTTGCAGCATTGTGTTTACTTCTCAGTTCCTCTTCATTGAACACTTTTTAAATGCATTCCATTTTCCTTATTGGGATTTGGCAAATTATCCTGTTAAACATTCATTCAAGATGACCTTTAAAGGCCTCTGGTATATCAACTTCTTCACTGTATTGATTTTGTTATGCATTAGTTGAGCCTACGATTACAAACCCATTAAAACATTTTCCCCCCCTAGACTCGCAGTTTCTTTTTTGGTGTTATTGACAGAAGGATTTTTACCTTTTAAAGTTTATTCCAGTTGATAAAATTTTCATGAAAACAAGCAATTATTTCTTGGATCTATTATTTGCTTTTTGTTTAGTATTTATTTTCTGAGTTAATAGTTTAGACAACCTTTTTAAAAAGGAAAACTAAAACTGTGTTGGTCCAAATTACAATTTATTTCTGTAAAATTCTAATATTCAAAAAATCAAAAATTTAGAATGTTACTAGAATTGAGTTGTTATTTAACCATGATAATATAGATATTTTCTATTTTACATAATGAAATTTTATAAAGAAAAGAATGAAAGACCTCATAAGAAAAAGTGACATAAAATATATGTAGATATTACCCTTCAAAACAAGTGATTGATACAAAGTTTTAAAATATTTAATATTTAAAATAATCCAAAGAAGAAAATAGAAATAAAATACCATTTATAGAATTATCAGTTTGTTAAAATAAAAACTAATACAATGATGGATTTGATAAAGAAATGGCATTGCTATACACTTTAAAAGTAAAATTAAATTGCATTAATGTATGTATATGTGTGTGTGTATATGCACCCAGATGCAAGACACATATGTATACACAGATCTATATGTATAAACACATACCTATGTGCGTATATGAAAACACACACATATACACAAACCTAAATTCATGTGTACAAATTAAATTTATATTACCACTAATAATATGCATATGTATGCATATTCATATATGTTTAAATATTAATTTTCGTGTATTTTCTTCCAAAATCAATATGCTCTTTACTCATGGTAAGACTTTGTGTTATCTGAGCTAGTCTCCAAATAATTTGACTTTAAAAACTATTAAAAACCCATATAAAGACATTTTGAAAGACATTCAATGTAGTTTATTCACATTATAGACAACAGAAAATAATACTGATCTCCAATGATAAAGATTTGGTAAATGTGTAAGAATCAACAGCTATAGTATGGATTAATATGAATATGTTAAGCATTATATATTTTAAATCTCATGTAGCATATAGTAATAAACAAAATATAAAATTATAAAGTAGTGCATGCTTAAGAAAAATTACAAATATACACTAAAATAAACAATGTATACAAGTGCACAAAAATATATTGCTTATAAGCTGGGCACAGTGGTGCACACCTGTAATTGCAGTGGTTTGAGAGCCTAAGGCAGGAGGATCATGAGTCCAAAGCCAGCCTCTGTCGGATTATTATAAGGGGTTGAGGTCTATAGCCATCCCGCCCCCGTACCCAGGATGGGCCTCTTCTGTCTACCAAAAGAGGCCAGAGGGGCCTACCTCAACAATGAGACTGGATTGGGAAAGTAAAGGCCGCCAACACTTCCTTCCCCGCCTTCAGAAGACTCAGAGCCGCGTCGGGGAGCCCAGTCAGTAGAATGCTGGAACTCAGTTTATTGAGGAAGTTGGACGGTCTTATAGAGGACATGGGCCAATCAATAGAAAGATCATAGGGACACATAAGGAACATGGGCGGATGCCATTGGCAGAGCCATTGGCCTATCTTTGGGGTGGTTTCAGTTCTCACAGCCACGCCCCCTGCTTAGCCTAGGTCCTGTAACAGGGCGTGGTAATGTGGCAAGCAGCCAGAAAGCAGTGTAAGGTCCCGACAAGCCTCAGCAAAAGGAAGGCTCTAAGCAACTCAGAGAAGACCCTGTCTCTAAATAAAATACAAAAATATGGCTGGGGATGTGGCTCATTGGTTGAGTGCCCTGCCCCTGTGTTCAATCCCTGGTACCAAACAACAACAACAACCATATATATATATATATATATATATATATATATATATATATATCATATATATATGCATTGCTTATAGATTGATGTTTAATTTTAGCTAAAAATTGCAATTTTCTATAGATAGTTTTTAAATTTTTGTTTCCGCAGCTTTTACTTTAAATTATGATTTAAAAGATAAAATAAAAAGCAGCTGTCCCTGTTTCTTTCTCCTTCGGTCTCTCTCATACACACATTAAAACAGCAAGACACTTATATTTTTCTTTTTCAAATAACTCTACTATTAACATTGCATCTCTAGTTCAAATGCTTAAATAAGGAGAATTACTCCCTGAATGGAAAATTGCCTTGCTTTCTTTAAAGCAGAGGAATCTACAATTCTGCAGATCTTTGAGTTCCTTTTTAAAGGGAACTTTCCCTGATTATATGTTGTGATTTTCAGTTTCTGAACTTTTGTTATTATCCAAGTTAGAGAATGCAGCAACCCAAATTTTTAATTTGTGATAACTGTGATGACTGTGCTCCTTTAAGTCCAAGTGAAATTATAATAACATTGTTGTCTTTTCTTACTCTTTAGCACAGTGATATTTCATTATGATGGGAATGATGTCCAAGGTGGTTGGCTGAATAGTACTAAAAGATGTAAGCAAAGGGAACCAGTTTTCTAGAGAAGATACAGCATTGTAAACCTCAGTGCTTCTTGGAAAACCCATCAATGTAAAAAAAAAAACAATGTTTTTTTGGGGGGACAGCCATTTCCTGTTGTGTCATGTTTCAATAAATATAAATAATTTTGCACATGAATTTCAATGTTTATTCAGGGCAAAGTGAATATTATACTCTGTCCTGTCTTATTTAATAGCTCACATACTAATAAAGAGTTAGTAATCTGACTATATGCATTATCAGCATGATTTCAATATATGTATCAAATATGCTAATAGATATCTATAAACATATACACAAATATATGTATATGTATACAAACTCTTAAGTAAAATGAAACCTTTAATACTAAAAAAGTCATAAAATTGTTATGGTCCTGTAGTTTAAAACCTGCTCTTTGGAACAGGGACCTAAACAGTAACACAAGTTTTTAAAGCAAAAGTTATAAATAGAATGGTGGAATAAATTTTTGTTGTTAAATTTTGTTTGTTATAAATAGAATGGTGGAATAGATTTTGTTAAAATTAGTAGCAATTTAAAACAAACATTTTCACTTTTCTGCATTTTATAAAAGATTTGTAATAACTATACCTTGCCTTATGTTTTTTTAGAAAGAAAGCTCTTAACTAAAAATAAAGATGTCTACAAATAAAATTGCAAAATAATCATTCTTATCTCAAAGACACAATTTGGGGAAAGGGGAGGTCAAAGAGAAGATTTTAAGTATGACATAATCATATTATTTTTTGTACTTAAGTACAGAGGTGATATCGGCGGAAGCATTTTGCATAATATATGTAGTTTTACTCTCAGTTAAGATCATATTGAAACTGTTTAAATAATCTCAAAGTTGTTGTAATAATGTAAGGGAAGCAAAGAATGTGTTCTATTTGTATGAGGATAAAAGGAGTGACAAAGTGTGGACTTAAGAGCAAGCCATTTTTTTTTTAAAGATAGTTAGTAATCACTTTAAAGTGTATAGTAGGCCAGGCAGGTGGTGCATGCCTATAATTTCAGTGACTGGGGAGGCTGAGGCAGGAGGATTGAGAGTTCAAACCCAGACTCAGCAAAAGAGAGGTGCTAAGCAAGAAGGTGAAACCCTGTATCTAAATTATATATATATATATATATATATATATATATATATATATATATATAGTTATATAGATAGATAGATAGATAGATAGATATATCTATATATATATATAAATATGGGCTAAAAAGGGCTGGAAATGTGACTCAGTGGTTAAGCACCTCTGGGTTCAATCCCTGGTACCAAATATATAAATAAATAAATAAGTAGTGTATAGTACTTTTTTAATATTTTTGTATTGAAAGATACCCATTTTATCGATTTTCCCTTAATTTTAGAACAATTTATATTATTTTATGAACTTTGTCTTTGAACAGTATTTTTTTTTCCAATTCTCAAAAACTATATTATTTAACTCACCATTAACAAGGTTCATGGGTAATGCTTTGTACCAGTGTTACCAAACTTGCCCATTGACAGCAATTGACTTTAATAAAACATTTTTCTTCACACCCAAATACTAAGTTTCTGTTTTCAACACATACTGAATTCCCCATACTTGCAAAAGTATTACAGACACCATTTTCCCACATTCTTTAAATCTGAACTGCATTCTTAATCTATAATAGTGGATTTTAAAATGAAGTCATCTTAACAAATTATGACTGTACAAATCAAAATACCAGTACATAACATTAGACAATAGTATCTCAAAGGACATTATGCATTAGCTTGTTGTCTGAAACATTACATTTCATACTTTTTTGTTTTGGATAAATGAAACATCACAGAATTTAATAGCAAATAATGTTTAAAAAATTTTATTCGCTACATATGTTCCAAATATCTCTATTTTACAACTATAGAAATCATGTCACAGTTCAACATCAAAACCATCTATAAAACTTACTAATCAATCTTCTCATTCATTCCATGTAGTAATTTTGTTGTTGTTGTTGTTGTTTTTTAAGTGAATTTTTAACAAGTAGTTTTATAAACCCTACTTTCAGAGCTTGAGCGGACTACTACTGTTGGCTAATTAGACTATGTCTTGTTGGCTAATTAGACTTTGTCTTCTTATTTCATTCAACAGACACAAAACAAATTTAAAAACCATAAACAAACACAAACCACCCCAAAGAAAAGAACTCTTACATTAGAAATTTGTTTTAGTCTATAAATTGAATTTATAACACTGAGGCATAAGGAAACAAATAATGCCCTGTTCCACCCTTCTTTTACATTTAATTTTTTAAAATTTTGTATTAGATCATAAGTTATACATAGTAGTTGGATTCATTTTGACAAACTCATTGATGAATAGTATTTGATCTCCATCCTCCATTTCAGTTCCTGTTACGCCCATTTCCCTTTCCTTCTCCCTTCCCCTATTCTCCTTCCTTTATTCTATTGATCTTTCTTTCACTTGATTATTTATTGAGTGATTGTTGCTTTTTTGCATATACATAAAGGTGGAATTCCCTGTGGTATGTTTATATGATTAGATAGCATGATTTTTAAAAATTCATTCTACATTTCCTTCCCTTTCCCCTTCTTTGTCTTTTCTGATTAATTTTTGCTTGAAATCTTCTTTGTCATATCATCTTCAGATACTTCAGATACGATAATAGCTTCTCCTCCTTCTTTTTAGACTCTTTGTATTTTTGTCCATCCTTTAACTTTCAGCCTGTAGGTTTCTTAGGCTATGAGGTGAGTCTCTTGCAAACAACATATAGTTGTTGGATTTTGTTTTTAAATCAGTTCTACTAATCTATGACTTTTAATTGACGAGTTGAGACCATTTATATTCAGTGTTACTATTCATAGGTGTTTGTCATTTCCTGCCATTTTTTTCTATATTTAATTCTGTCTTGATATTCATTTACTCGGTTGTGTTCTAGAGGTCATTATCTGTTTAGGAGCTTTCAGTATATCTTTGAGCACTTTTTGTAGTGCTGTCTTAGTGGTAATGAATTCTTTCAGTTATCCTTTTCTTGTAAAGATTTTATTTTCTTAATTGATTTTGAAAGATTTTTTGACATATTGTACACATATGGAACATTTAGAATCACACCAGTCATGCAATCATACATGTACGTAGAATATTACTGACTCATTCCACTATCTTTCCCACTCCCAGACCCTTTCCCTCCCTTACTATCCTCTGCTCTATCCAAAGTTTCTCCATTCTTCCCTAGCCCGCTTCCCCCATTAAGGATCAGCATCCACATATCAAAGAAAACATTAGGCCTTTGGTGTTGGGGGAGTGGCTCATTTTGCTTAGCATGATATTTTTCAGCTCCAAGGATATAGCAATCTTGACAGGTAATTGGGTTTTTTTTAGAGCATGGAATATCTCATTCCAGGTCCTCCTTGATTTTAGGGTCTTAGTTGAGAAGTCAGAGATGAAACTTATTATTTTTCCTTTAAATGTGACCTAACATTTTTTATCTTGTATATTTTAATATTCTTTACTTATATGTTGTGTAAAGCATTTTGATTATGATGTGTCTTGGAGATGTTCTGTTCTAATCTGTTTTTTTTTTTTTTTTTTTTTTTTCTATTTGGAGTCCTATATTTATCCTGTTAGTGTATGTCCATTTTATTTCTAATATATGGAAAGTTTTCTGTTACTATCTTACTGAAAATATTCTTAATGCATTTAGCCTGTATCTCCAAGTTCTTGTCTATGCAAATTAGTCTCAGTTTTGTTCTTTTATGCTGTCCTTGAGTTTTTGTATATTCTGATTCTGGTCTTTAATTTTTTTCCTCTTATCACATACTGATCATTCAAGTTCATAAATTCTTTCTTTCATGTCTGAAGTTCTACCTTTAAGGCCTGAAGTTCTGTTTTGTGCACAGTCCAGTCTATTGGTGATGCTTTCAAGTTATAAATATCAAAGTAGACACTGGTATATATTTGCTTTGTTGTGTTTTGATTTTCAGGAGTTCTAGTTGGTTTCTTTATATTATCTTTATTTCTTTATTGAAATGATATTTAATATCCTGTATTTGCCTTTATAATTCATTCTTTAGATATTCTTTTAGTTCATTAAATATTTTAAAATTATTTTTATAGTCATACTTCATTCTTTAGGTCTTCTTTTTGTTCACTGAAAATTTTTAAATTATTTTGTAGAAAGTGGAATTATATCCACTTTCATATCTGTGGAATCCTGTTTTAGGAGATTGTGAGTTTGTTAGAAGATTTATATATTTATTTCATCATATTTTCAGAGGTCTTAGAAATATGCATTAGTTAATATTGATTCCCCCTCCTATTTTATACATGTGTCATTTTGTGTGTAGTTATCTTTTTTATTCAGGAACTTTTCTCCGTTTTTGTTGTATGAATAGGTGTCCAGAATTGAGAACTAAGGATCCCCTCAGGTTTTCTCTTCTTGGGTCCTGGTTGTTAGTTTGAGGTTTTTATCTCCCCAGTTCTATATATTGAAGTGCCATTGAGGCTTGAGTGTGGCTATATTGTGTGAGGCAAGCTTTGCTGTTACATGGCTGAGTTGTGAGTAGTGCTCTACAGCAGGATCTCTACTCTGAACTTGAAGTATCCCAACCGCATTCTAACCCTTCTTAGAAGAAGTGGGCTCATGAATAGTAATGTTAGCATGAGTTGCAAAGTCTTATGATAAATGTCCAGTGTCTACTTTGATATTTATAATGCTAATTGACACCTATAAAGGAATGGTGGTGTCAACATTTAACATGAGCAACAACAATAAAAAAAATAAATAACATGAACTAGATCAGTCATTAACCAGCAGGTATCTAATATGTTGTTCACTGTATTAATATTCACAACAATGTGAATGGGGTAGGGATTTTATGAATTACATAATTCTCTTTGATAGTGCAATTACAGTTACTTAAGGGAATAGGGTAAGAAGGCAATAGATAGTTGAAATGTTTAAAGAGTGAACAGAGGAGAGGCTAGAGATATGTAACAGACTGATGGATATAAAGAAGGAATAAAATAATTAAAAGTAACAAAATAATGAAAGAGAAGAAAAAAGAAACAGAAAAATTTGACTCCTGGGGAGGAATAGAGTGAAGAAGAGGCAATAAGAAGAGGGCAATAAGCCAAGGTACAAACAAATATAAGGTCAAACCCACGTATAATTATAATCCTCCTAAGTCAAATTAAGTCTCTGTAATAAATAGTTGAAAAAGAAAGAAATCAAAATGAAAATAAAATTATATGTATATAATGTATATAGATATATATTTTTTCTGATTCTATTAATGCAGTGAGATGACACAGAACCACACACACACATTTCCCACACACAATCTTACAGAATAAAAAAAAATATTAAAATATAATGAAGTGATTTTTGAAAAAAGATTAAATTTAATTAAATAAAAAGTGAAAAATGTGGGATACAGAAAAAAGAAAACGGGGAAAAATTAAAAATAAACAATAGGAAATAAAGGACTTGTTTAAGGATGGACTTTCATTGCTTGTGTTTATTTTTGGGCTCTGTAACTCTTGGATTAAGGGCTGGGGTAGTTAAATCTAAAGTCTTTCCTAAATGCCAACTGTTATGGCTAGGAACCAAAGCTCTTTAATAGAGTGGCAGAGAATGGTGAAGACTTTTTTATACTAGAGCTTGTGCAGATTTCTAAATTGGAAGTTCCAGTAGCTGGAATTTGGTCTTGGCTGACCCTTAGAAGTATGTCAGTGGGTGTTTGAGATTTGATGCCCCTGTTGATGGGGAGATGCTCATCTCTGCTGGACATGTGTGGCACAGCAACAAAGGGGGCTCTCCCTTCTTGATTTGAAGCTTGTATGCCTTGGGTACCATTTTCTTAGCACCTATTTCAGTCACACTGATCCAGGCACACTCTGGAGATTGAACCCAGGTGTCCTCAATCACTGAGCCACATCCTTAGCACTATTTTTAATATTTTATTTTGAGACAGGTCTTGCTGAGTTGCTTAGGGCCTCATTAAGTTGCTGAGGCTGGCTTTGAACTCACAATCTGCCTGCCTCAGTCTCTCAATGTAACTTATTTTTTCTTATAACATGTTCAAATCTTTTTTTGTGTCTCTGTGGTTACTTTAATTGAATCTCAGTGAATTGCCTTAATTTTCCAATGCGCCAAAAAGCAGTATTTCTGCTTTTTAAATTTTTTTTTTTATTCTGAGGTATTTTTGCTTTTTATATCTGTTGCTAGAGAACTTCTGGCAAGCACACTATTCCTGTAATCCATCATCTTTCAACACCAGTTTAAAATTTTAAAAAACATTAAAGAAATGTTTTTTGTATCCTTTCAAATAAGGTGGATTGTAATAACAAGCATTTATGTGTACAGAAAAATTATTATTATTAAATTAGTGCAGAATGTTTGTGTAGTTAAGACTGCAGTCAGTTTCCCTTTTTTTTTTTTTTTTTTTTTTTGGTACCAGGGATTGAACTCAGGGTCACTCAACCACTGAGACACATCCCCAGCCCCGTTTTGTATTTTATTTAGAGACAGGGTCTCACTGAGTTGCTTAGTGACTCACTAAGTTACTGAGGCTGGCTTTGAACTCATGATCCTCCTGCCTCAGCCTCCAGAGCCGCTGGGATTACAGGCGTGCACCACTGCACCCAGCTAGTTCCCCTGCTATTGAGTACATTTTTGAAAATTAACTAGTAATACTGTATCAGTATTATCATTATAACTAATATCCATAGTTTATTTGATTTCTTTAGGCCTCCCCAAAAACTTCTTCTGCCCTAGGATCTCATTCTGGACATCCTATCAAATTTTGTTTTTATGTCTTCTTGGGCTTCTCTTTGTTGTAAAAATTCCTCAGACTTTCCTCATTTTTGATGAACTTTAGAAGTGTTGATCAATTAATTTGTAGAATATAACTCAATAATAAATCAGTTTAATTTAGAAAGGGTATCTCTCTTTCCTTATTTATTTATTCATTAATTTATTTATATCAGCAAGAATTCAGGGATAGATTATTTAAAACTTTGAGTTCATATCAAATACTTTTATATTTTTATTTGTTCATATTCTTCTAGGTTTGGCCATTGGGAGTTCTTTGAGTTTGCTCCTGTATTAATTTGACATATCTTCATTATCTGATATGGATTTTGTTTGTTAATTTGTTTTGTTTTGCAATGTTTAGAATCATACCCAGGCCCAGGAACTTGTACATGCTGGGTATGTACCCTACTACTGAGTAATGACACCAGCCCATGATTCCCATTTATATTTGAGCACTGTTTTATTTTCCGCCATTACAAATTGCTCTACTTACATTTAAATAGCCTTTGCCCTAGTCCTGGCATCAGCCATTTCTCCAAAGAACTGCTTCCTCTAACTGGAGAATTGTATCAGAAACCAAAGTTCAATAGCCTTGATGTTTATTTTGTTATTGGATTATCATTGGATCTGGACCCTCCTAAGTGACACAACAAGGATATATGTGCATATATACTGACATATGCCTATATATAACTACCTGTATCCATATGATGGTAAATGTGAATTCATACTGATGTCTTCAATTTTACTCTTTAGGTAAATGGATGATTCTACACTTGAACTCACACCAACAGCAAGAAACCTGGCTACTGACATCCACTATTGATTTTGTTATATTTTTAGTTCTATTATACATATATGTGGTATTTAAATTGCTAACCCTATTGTCACAGGAAGAAATTTTATCAATTATAGTTTTTTTTCCACTTTTTTATACCTATAAGTTTTGTTCATTAATCTCAGATTCCATTCATTTCCAAAGTAACTTACATCAATATTATTTTCATATAATCTTCACTGGTTTCATATTTTATAATAATTTGATTATTTTGTTACATTCTACATTCCATCTGCATCCATAGAACTTTGAAATGATTTTATTAAAATTTTCATGTTTTAATTTTATCCTGTCTGCTGTAAGGTTTTATAGGAATAAAAATTGGCAGATTTTCATGTGTCTACCTTTTCAGTAAAATACAGAATAATTTCATCACACTAGAAAAATCTGATATACTTATTCAAATTTTTGTTTCCAATTCTGTATCCTTGGTTAACATTGGTATGTGTGTAACTTTTATACTTTTGCATTTCTAAAGTGTTGGGTCATTGGAATTACACTGTCTTTAGTCTTTTCAGATTTGTCCTTATCACACAGAAATCTACATAAAAGATGCCTCCACATAATTTCGTAGTTTGTTAGGTAAGTTATTCGTTCTATAGTAAGTATATAATAAGTATTCCTCATGTGTTTGTAGCTACTTCTTAAAATCCATTTACCTAGTGGAAGACACATTGGTTGTTTTTAGATCTTGGCAATGATCAATAAAACTGCTAAAACATTAGGATAAAGATTTTTGTGCAGTCATAAGTTTCAATTCAGTTTTATAAACCTATAAATATGATTGTTGGAGCAAATTTACAGATTTACAAGAAACTAGTAAATTCTCTTCCAAAGACATCATACCATTGTTTTTCCAGTAGCAATTCATGGTCCAGTTTCTCCATATGCCTGTTAATATGGTCTGTTATTTTTAATGGCAAAGTAGTTTTCATGATTTCTAACAAATTTCATTTATTATGCTCTGTAATTATTATTATTATATATAACACATCCTTAAATGACATATGGATCAAATAATAAGTTTTTAAAAAGATTAAAATATTTCAGTATAAATTAAATTTAAAATACAATGCATTAAAATGTTTGAGATGCAGGGAAGTTGTGCTTTGAGGGAAATTCATAGTATAGATGTATTCACTGGTAAAGATTAAAGATGTAAAATCAATCTAAAACCAATAATCAATACCATAATCTTTCATTTTATGTGACTAGAGAAAAAAGAGAAATTTAATGTTACCCATAGCTAATTACAATAAACAATAGGAATTTAACCAAAATTAATTTGTGAAACAAAATAGAGAAATTCAATTCACAAATGCCAGATCTTTAAAGGATCAATAAAATGGATTAATCTATTATGTGACTATCCAACAGAAAAAAAAAACAGGACACAAATAACCGGAAATGAAACAGGAATCACTAATACTAATATCATGACCATTAAAAAGATAATAAAGAAAAATATTTAAAGTGCTCTGTATACAGACTCTAAAACATTTTTTCAAAAACAATTCAAATAGATCCCCCAAATTTTAATATTTTATAATTTCTCCCCACTTTATATTCATGTTTCTTAGAAGATTTCATTTTCTCCTTAGTACTGTGAATTTTATCCCAGCCTGAATTGGCTGTTGCTCCGAACTCAGGCCACCATGTTGCCAGAAAGCTAAACCAGACTGAGTTCTATTTCATGAAAGTTTGGTTTCCATGGAATTTCTTCTCCAAACTGTGCAGACAATTTGGAATTGTGAAACTGCTATACCAAAAGCACCATACATGAGACCTTTGGAAATCATTCACCAAGTTCTTCAACTTGTCAATTTTGAGATTCCTGCTCTTTTCTAATATTTTGGCATTGTGCAAGACAACAAATAAATGGATTTATTTTAATTTTCTCCTTTTCTCTGCTTTTTTGGCTTTTATACATCCAAGGTTTTTATAGACCTTGAAACTACAACCTTAAATGTCATTTCAACTATTTTTAGATTTTTCCTAAGATTTTCCAAAATGGTTGTTTAACATGCTATTGGGGAGTTCTCCCTTACTCCTGATTACTACTGGGCCGTTCAGTCTATTTTCCAAACCTACATTTATCCCCTTATATAAGGACATGACTTCTTTAATTTTCTGACAATTATCCATATCTCCTGAAATCTCAAAAATATCAAAATATTGATAATTTTATCATACAGAATGCTTTTGTTTTTTGTAGTTAGCTGTTCACATAAAATATTTATGTGTTGCAATGTACAAACAGTTGATAGTGCTTTTTTTCCCCTATATTGTTTACTCTTTCAAATTATACTTAGGGTACTGTCTTAGATTCAGATCAGTTATTTCTCAGAATTTCAAACAGCAGTCTTTGAAGCCATTATACTATATTCTAGGTTCAAGTACCTCTGGGCCTCTACTCAGTATTTGTTCAACTTTTTTTTTTTTTTTTTACTCTTTTTTTGTATTATCCTACAACACTATCAACCTAATTTGGAAACCTTTCTATAGCTTACATTTACTACATATTTGGAGAAATTTTAAAAAGCCTCTTATAAAAGATATCTTTTGTTCAGTCTCCTGCTAATATTCTACTAATATTCTAATAACATTTTTTTTTCATAAGACAGTCCTCATAACCTGCTTAGTGAATCCAGCTTCAAGCTGGATTCTAGTACTTCTAGCACTTTGAACACTAAAACCTTCCAGTAGTGTCATGAGTGCTGACAATCTGCCTGGTATGTGGACACACTGCTGTCATGCCAACAGGCTAATGCTCATCTATATTCTACTTATATCAAGCACGACTTCCTGCTCATTTTGCCCAAAGCTTTTTTTTTTTTTTTAATTCTATTGACATTCATCCAACAAATACACAATTAAAAAGCAATATAACAATTAAGAATTGTACTCCCCCTTAACTTCTCCAAACTTATTTGAAAAGAAATACATAGGAAATTTTCTGTCTTAATATTTATAATTTCAAACTCTTTAGTGTTGTGTAATTGTTCCTGGGAGGTACAATGTGAGCTGTTTACAAGAGATGAATGGAACCATGAATTTATAAGCACATGCTCCATTACACTCAAGTGTATTGCTTCTTAATTTACATCTTGCTTTGGGCTATGAAGAAGATTATTCTGGCAATTTTTGAAGAGCTGTTCCAAAATCTGTAGATTCATTTCCCAAGGCTCCTTTTTATGCTGCAATATGAAAACCATTTGGTGAGCAGAAATTTCACCATGCATTTGTCAGATAAATTTCCCACTTATCATATTTGGCTTGTAGCAATATGGTGGTTTTAGAGGAAAGCATGAATCCATGACTTATTCTAATGGGACAGGAAAATGTGGAGCTAGAAGACAAAGAATATAATTACATTTTTATGAGCAATCATGTAAATATATTACAAAAAATGTTCTTTTAAATAGCATAGTCAAATGGAGAAAAAAAAAGAAAATAATGTCAGAAGCCAGACTAAAAAATCCTTTTATCTGACTTTTAGACTGCTCTATCTAACAAGTTGAAAGCATTAACTTATGCATATGTCTAAAACGTACTTAATTAATTAAGAATATCATTAACCAGGATCTCACTAGAATAAAGATTAGAACTTATGAAAACTGAGAAATAACTGCTGCTCCTAAATAAAATTAATAAATTACTTTAGAAGAAACTGTTACTTAATATGCCCAAATTAACATATTTATCACTAACTTTCTTTTCATAAACAATTAAAAATGATCAGTGTTTACTGTGAGGAAAATTGAATGTTTAAAAAAAGTCTGAGAGATGTTCTTGGCCTGCTATCATAAGTATAATAAAAATCATTGGTTTTATCATAACACATGGCTGCATTGAAATGCAAAGTATTGGAAAATAGAACTAAATAATTCAGCCAACAAGTTTTTCCAAATTAGTTGTACATCTTTGGGAAAGGTTCTCAAGCTTCCTGTATAAAATAAGGTAGCAATAATAGAAGTGGTCAGGAAAACATTTAAAAAATATTCAAAACTGTGTTTCTAACCTGCTACAAGCATAGATAAATAGAAGAGCAACAAAATTTTCTTTTAGATTAACTACGTAAGTGCATTGTAATAGAAAGGAAGAAATTGAAGCCTAATGCCATGGCACATTCTTGTAATCCCATGGATTTCTGGAGGCTGAGGCAGAAGAATCAGAACAATCATAAATTCAAAGCCATCCTCAGCTACTTAGAAAGGCCCTAAGCAACTTAGCAAGGCCCTATCTCAAAAGTGAAAAGAAAAAGAAAGAAAGAAAAAAAAGAAAGAAAGAAAGAAAGAAAGAAAGAAAAGAAAGAAAGAAAGAAAGAAAGAAAGAAACTTTGAAAAGGACTGGGGATGTGACTCAGTGGTAAAACAACCTCCTGAGTTCTGGATTCAATCCCCCGTACAATAAATACAAAAACAAATAAATAATTAGATGATTACTGTTAGTAAAATGCCAGACTGGAAAAATGCCTCTATGAATGCCTTAGCGGCTGTTTCCTGAATTACACATGGTTTTTGTTCTTTTTGATATTCATGACTTCTGGAGATTCTTCTGTATTGGAGAAGTTTGTGAGGAGTGAAGTTGGAGAAGTAGTTGCTGATCATGTATGTTTTGAAAACCTTACAAGATATCTACTCTGTGTTCTTTCTAACCCTGTTGAACAATGGTTAAGATTGATTTAACATTATCCTAAACCCCTCAAAGATGCCAACTATAAAAATCTCACACTATAAAAATCTCACACTTTTAAAATTAATTTGGCAACTATTAAAATGGAATTACTGAAATTCAATCACTCTTTCTTTTTTTTTTTTTTTTTTTGTGGTACAAGGGATTGAACTCAGGGGCACTCGACCATTGGGCCACATCCCCATCCCTTTTTTTGTATTTTATTTTAGAGACAGGGTCTCACTGAGTTGCTAATTGCCTCACCATTGCTGAGTCTGGCTTTAAACTCGCAATCCTCCTGCCTCAGCCTCCCAAAGTGCTGGGATTACAGGCGTCAATCACTCTTAATTATGGCTTTCATAAAACACTACTCTTGAATTGTAATGGTTCAGCCAGTCTGGAAAGCACTATGGAGATTCCTTGAAAAACCTGGGAATGGAACCACCTTATGACCCAGCCATCCCACTGCTGGGTCTATTCCCAAAGGACTTAAAAACAGCATACTACAGGCACACAGCCATATCAATGTTTATAGCAGCACAATTCACAATAGCTAAACTGTGGAACCAACCTAGATGTCCTTCAGTAGATGAATGGATAAAGAAGATGTGGTATATATACACAATGGGGTATTACTCAGCAATAAAAGAGAATAAAATCACGGCATTTGCAGGTAAATGGATGGAGTTGGAGAATAGAATACTAACTGAAGTTATCCAATCCCCCAAATCCAAGTGCCGAATGTTTTCTCTGATATAAGGAGGCTGATTCACAGTGGGGTTACGACAGGGAGCATAGGAGGATTAGAGGAACACTAGAAAGGCCAATGGGGAGGAAGGGGAAAGGAGGGGGTAAAAGTGTAAAAAAAAAAAAGAACGTAGAATCAGATAAATATCATTACCCTAAGTGCATGTATGAAGACAAGAATGGTGTGAATATACGTTGTATACAACCAGAGATATGTAAAAATGTGCTCTATAAGTGTAATATGAATTGTAATGCATTCTGCTGTCATATATAACAACTTAGAGTAAAAAAAAAATAAAGCTCAGATTGAAATCCTAAATATATATATTTTATATATATATATGAATATATATAGTGTGTATATATAAAGTGTAATCTGTGGTGTTTGCTCACTGCAATTACAAATATGTTATACCTCTACATTTTACCAATAATTACATGTAGTAAACATTCATTTGATATTTGGTGTCCCTTACATATGTAGGGCTTTTGCCTCATGCACTTGTCTTCTTCTTCCTCTACGTATTTGTAGAGAAAAGTCATAGGAAGAAAGTGTTCTCTAAGAATATGTTTCCTGAGGCTGTAGAAGATTCTTAGAGAAACATAATATGACAAGTCCTATAACCTGGTCCTTGTTTTGTAGGTTCAGATATTTATTCCCATTAAGATTAAAGAATGAATAGGAAATGCACAAGCAACTAAAGCAAACACAAATATATAGTACTAAAATGTAAATAAAAATGGTTTATTAAATGCACACCATGTACCATGCAGAGCACTAAACATAGTGAACTAAATCTTTGCTGCAAATACATAAATTGATAAAGTTTCCCTATCTTAGTGATGCACTTAAGTAACTCATGGAGGTCCTAAATGTAGTAATGCTCAGGTGGCATTTGACTCAATTCTCCATGCTTCTAAGTGCATGGACCCCAGATTTGTGTAGACATCTGCATTAGAAATCTTGCTTTATAACAGAGATATGGAGAAACTGAAAACTGCAACATTATCCTGAAAATCCATTCACATGTGTCTATGGTTGATTTGCTTCTTTTAGTCAAAGTACATAGCAACCTAATCACAAGTAAGTTAGTTTAGTGAACCTGGAATTAGAGCAAGGAGACCATTTAATTGCTTTAAATAGTCAGCTACTTCAAGCTAACACTGTCTAGTAGGAGCAGCGTCACTATTTGTGTCCTACACATAGTAGCATAATACTCTTCAAGAACATATTGAAACTTCTGTTGAAATGGAAATGGATTACATTTGCATTAATATTTGTGTCTGCGTATAGATAGAGATGTAGAGCAGTAAACTAATAAATATAGAAATATGTAGGGCTGGGATTGTGGCTCAGCGTTAGAGTGCTCGCCTAGCACGTGCGCGACCCGGGTTCGATCCTCATCACCACGTACCAACAAACACATTGTGTACAACTAAAGCAAATAAATAAATATTTTTAAAAAAGAAATATGTAGCAAATGTAATTTTTGTGATATAAGCACCAGAAAGTATATACTCCTAAAATCTTTCAGATAATGAGAATACATGGAAATAGACTCTGAAAGCATTATATTCTAGAGAAAAATTTGAAGGAAAAATGAAAGAATTTAATCTGGCCAGTTAGGAAAAAATAGTTATTTTTAAATAATTCATAAGCAGCCACAAAATTAAGTCATTTTATGAGTTTGGAAACACTGAATAATAGATAATTGGAACTCATTTCCCTGGGACATTGCTTAGATGGAAGTCACAAATATTAATTTTTGTCTTTGTTCTTAGATAAGATCTACATTGTTATTTATTCTTAATTCTTTCCACAGAAAACCATACAGATTCCTTGGCTTCAAATATTAACCTGTTGATCCTAATTATAGTTTGATAAACATTGGGGTATATTGACAACCTCAAAACGTATTTATCCCTCTAAAATCTATCAAACATTTGTATTTTTTATACAATAAATAAAACAATCACTATTACTGTCTTCAAGGCTTTAAATAATATGGTCACTTGAGAAATTCTCCAGGTGTTTCATTACATTTTTTTCCCTTCAAATTTAATGATTTTCATGTCTTTAAATTTTCCTTTATATTTTCCAAACATGGGCTTTGAACATACTGTCCCCTTGCTAAAACACTTAGTTTTCTTGATAAATTACATTCTATTCATTTTTGAAGCATAGCTTAAGCATTACATCTTTAGTACAGCTAACCACAGAGACAAAGGAAAGTCTTATTTTACATGAATGTCCACTGCTACCCTTGGTAAGAATGGAATTATTTGTTTTTCACAATGAAAGTATTGGTCAATTTACCATTACTGTAACAAAATTCCAAATAAAAACAATTTATAAAGAAAAATAAAGGTTTGTTTTTGCTCACAGTTATGGAGGTTTCAGTTCATTCTCAGTTTGCCCCATTGTTTGGGGGCCTGTAGTGATGTAGTACATCATGACAGAGAGGAAATGGAAAATGGAGCAAAGCCACTCACCTTACGGTAGGCTGATGAAAAAAAAAAAAATTAAGGAATAGGAAGACACTGGGGTCCCACAGTTGTCTTCTAGGGCATGCCTCCTATGACCTGAGCACCTCTCACTAGGCCCCACCTCTTACAATTTCTAGCACCTCCTAATAATGCCAAATTGGAAAACAAGCCTTTAACATATTGGCCTTTGGGGACTATTTCAGATCCAAGCTATAGTAGTATCTGGCACATAGTATGGTTTTAATACAATAATCAGTGGATATAATTCTTTTTCTGTGCTTTTATTGAATTCCAAACTCATAATACTGTATTTTTAAAATAATCTAAATAGAGTAGAAATCAGGTTAACTCCTGTTCTGATAGTTATTTGCTATTTTTAGGTGAATTTTCCTATGGATATACATTTTCTTTACTGATTTTAGTGTTGTGTTAGTTGTTTCTTGCTAGATCCTGCACAGAAAAGGACCAGTAAACCAAAAGGAGCAGTGAACTGGCTGGGAAATTAAAAGTCTTAAATAATTAATAAGAAATAAAATACAAAAGATATGAAAAATAGTTTCATAGCCTGGGGCCAGTGGGTGGAATAAGGTCTGGGCCTATTCCCTAAGAAAGGAAAAAGCCTACAAATGCTTTATTTCACAAATGCTTTATTTAAAGGGAAACACATTAAAGGGATTTATTTTCAGGGAGGATTCTTCAAGGTAAACAAAGTCAACAGTAACTGGCTAACTGGGGCTTTATCTATTTGCAAGATTTCTTCTTGTTGTTCTGGACAGCATGAGCTTCAAAGCTCTTGGGTGAGCCCATATTTCTTTCACCCCAAGGCAGCAGACATCTGAATTCAAAGTTAAGGAACCCATAAATCTGGAGCCAGGCATGTAATCTAACTCACTGACAGTGACCCAGCAAATGGGCGGGTCTTTCAGCACCACTGTACTGAGAGAAACCCAAAAGGGCAGTCTAGCTGTCCAAAGCTACAGAGTTGAAAGCAATGATTCATTTGTTGCAAACAGTTGTTAGTCCATTTATATAGCATTCTGAACATTGGATTTCAAAAATGTAAATATTGACATTGTAATTTAGCAAGTTTCAAATTTGTTTCTTTATATCCTCTTTTACTGATGATATTTTAATGCCTTAATGAATTTCATGGCTTAACTTTGGCTTCGTCTCTGCCCCCGATATCTAGAATTAAAATCCTCCTGCTAACCATTGTTTTAAATAACATCATCTTTATTGCTTACATGGACAGAGGGTATATATAATGCCAGATTCAGTCTTCACAGTCTTCACAACAATTTTTGAAAGAAGAACAGATATTATCCTCATTTAAGAAAGAAACAAGGTTAGACAACCATCAAAGTGACTTCATTTAGCAAATGTCAGCAGAAAAATCAAACTCTGTAGTCTCTTCTATAGTTAGTGTTCAGAGAATACGAGTTTAATAGGATAAGATGGTTAAAATCCATCTTTGTTATCATAATGCACTGGCATAAATCCACTCAGGAGTTGAAGATACATCTTGTGATAGAGGCACTGGATAGATCTCAAGTCAGTGTATTCTTTTACATCCATCCAAGACAGAAGTTGTAAATAACAACAAGCAGTTAGCTACATTCAAACACATTTCAATACTGATAGACCCTTCCCTTTCTCCGAGTCCTTATACCTTCCCATAGCCATGAAACCCTGTCTCTATCTTAGTAGGCTGCTCTGTAAAGAATTGATGTGAAATTCAATTACTAGTGTAGGCTTCTTGACATTAGCATGTCTCATGAAATTTTATTTTTTTTCCTTTATGGTAGTGATTTATGTCACTTGTAGTTTATATCTTTTACTAACTAGCAAGCAGTTCCATTCTGTTCATTTCTAAAGGAAATGGTTGTCAACTGTGTCTGGATTTTCTCAAATGTGAAAAATACAAAGGATATATTAAATTTTCAAAATGGCATCTATTTTCACATTTTAAAATGTTAATTAAGAAATAGTGTGTGATTAGTTTAGACAATAACTTTTATCATAAAAAGAAAATTGAGAACAAATTATTTTTAAAAAAATTATTAATGTATCTCTTTATGTAATGATTTTAATGTAAAATCCAATAAATATCCTCCCTTGTTCACTTTCTCTCAAAAAAGAAAATTCTGTTTAATGACAATTCATAAGAAAGTTATAAATATCTCATTCTAAGGGACTGGTCACCTATATGTAAATGGATTTTTGCCTCCTTCTATAAGGATAAACTAAATAAACTTTTCACCAAAAACAAAGGCATGTTGACACTTGACCAACTTTGAGACTATTTAAGTCTTTCTCTGTAATTTCAAGTAAGAAATAGAAGTGAATGACTTGGCTCTCAGATTGGACAGTAAAGCACTAAGTAAAGTAGAAACAGACTGCAGGTGGCACCACTGTATGCCAGTCTTGAGCAAACCAAGTTTGGATAAGCAGAAACCACACGTTGATCAGAGGAACTGACACACTCAGGGAAAAATGAAGCATGTGTACAGCAAGAGATACAAAACAAAAGCCATGCAACCTCAGACAGGAGACAGGATCACTGCCCAAAAGCTTTCTAGTTTTTGTGAAACCCACTTGAACTGCCTCAGATGGGAGCCTAGAGAACACTCTATGTTCTCAGGAAGCAAGTTTTGTGGTATCTTGGGCTTATTTGAAAGATTCTCAGAGCCTTAAAACTAAATGTCAAATAAAACAGCCTAATTCTAAGTGATTTACTACAGTCAAATCAAAGGTTTACTTATGGAACCTTCTGAATATTAAAGGTTTTTAAAATGAAAATTTTAAATTGCATGAGAAGAATTTGTCCTCTTCAGGGTTGACTATGCTGAAGGTATGTAGCGTATAAATGTACATGTTGGAGGTTAGGGGAAAAGCAGTTGCTCTTGTGAGACACTGCGGAACAGCTTGAGTGGGCAGTCTGCTGTGTCTGTGTCCATATGTAGTAGTTGCCTTGTGGTATGAAAATCAACCTGGTATAGACAGAACTGGGAAGATAGATAAGGGCCAGGAGCTGTCTATCTTCTTACTCATACCTTCTGGTTATGGACTCAGAAGAGGGTGAGAATATTACACTTAAAACTAACTTTTCACTTTATTAAGAAAATGTGCTTGTGTCGCCGCCTGCAGCAATTGCTGCTTACAGCAACGATACCACTGAAGAAAATTTGGAGGCAAACTGGAAATGAAAAAGTTCTTTTATTCTTCTTTCTTCTAACTTCTCTCTCCAGCTCCAACAACCTCTCCAACTCCAACCACCCCTCTAAATAACCTTACCTGGTTAAATACATTTTGCCTTAACAAGGACAAGTGCTAACAGCTCAAGCTTACAGGTGTGTCACGCAGTGTTCACGGGCATAAAAAGATTCTTAGATAAATGCATGAATATCAGGTGAAAATACTTGAACACCTTTATGGCTCTCAGCTAACCGCCATCTTAGTGATCCTCAATTAGGGCTCTTACATTTCCCCCCTTTTGTTTTTAAAAGAGGGAATGCTCTAGGGCGTCTCATGTGCAACCAACATTCTTACCTGTCATCAGATAATCAAGGCTGTGCCCTTGACTCCTGTCTTAGGTTTATATGTCAGCCACATGAGACTGTCCCGTGGATGGGTGACGACCTCATCCGGATCGACTGTGCCTGTCTTAGGTTGTCACCCTCTGGGGATCTTACCCGTCATTGGCTACCAGCCGTCCAATCGAGCCCTTCAGGATCGACTGTGTTTGTTGACAAACAGCCATCCAATGGTGAGGAGATACTGTGGTTTTAAGGCTGCAAGCCTTCTGCTGACGAGCCAAGTTCCATAGCATATCAAGTTCTTTAAACAAATCAGCTGCCCTAAGTTCCATCAAGTGAAGGAGCCCCAATTAGGGAGATGGCTATTGCGGTCAGCTGGAAGCCATAAGTTCCACCTGATAATAAGTATGTATGTGACGCACCTGTAAATGCACGTGAGGCACCCGCAAAGCTAAAGGTATATAACCGGGTGAAAGCGGTCGGAGGAGGAGAAGAATGAATTCATTCAGTCAATCATGCAGTCGCTCGGTCGGAAGAAGAGTTCGGGTCAGAGAAGAAGAAAAGAATCAGAGCGGCCAGAACGTAGGCAGAGCGGTTACAAAAGAGAAACCAGATAGAAGAAGTAATTCCTGGTCAGAGTCAGGCAGAGACTCCCGAGGAAGAAAGAACAAAGAAGAAAGAAGCTCTAAAAGCTAAGCTCTCTCTCTCTCTAAAGAAGAAATCTCTCTCTTTCAAGCTCTCTTTCTTTCTCTCTAAGCTCTAAGAAGAAAAGCTCTATCTTTCTTTCTCTCTCTCTAAGCTAAGAAGAACAGAAGAAAGAAGAAAGCTCTCTCTAATCTTTCTCTCTAAGCTCTTTCTCTCTCTCTAAGATAAGAAGAAAAGAAGAAAGAAGAAAGCTCTCTCTAATCTTTCTCTCTAAGCTCTTTCTAAGAAGAAGAAAAATCTTTCTTTCTCTCTCTAAGCTCTCTCTAAGAAAGTAGAAGAGAAAGTAGTAATAGCTTTACTCTGCCTCCGAGTTTTCCTCCCGCGGCGCCGTGGCTGGCCATGACAGGCAGCTTACAATCAAGTAACGCACTGAGTTCTCTAGACAAATACCCGCAAGGCATTGTCCCTTAAAGTCCCAAACAATGAAAGATCAAAATGTCCACTTGTTATAACACGTTGATCTAGGAGGCCCCATGCATGCAAAGCAGAGGTCACACTGCTGGTGAGGTTGTTTGATGCTTGAGCAGCAGGGATGCTTGTAGCGACCACGATCCCTGCAGCTGTAGCAGCAGCCATCTTTTTTATGTCTAGACAATGCCACTGAGAAATCTTCAGGGCCCGCTACCTAGAAACTCAAGCATCAATTATTAGAGGAAAGGCAGTGCTATTCCAGCACTGAGTCAAGAGGCGAGTTGTCAAACTAAAAAATAGAATTATTAGATCAGGTAATTAAAGTTGATCTCTGCTCACACATATTGCTGTTTGAGCTTCCAAAAACATAAGCTGGCAAAATATCACATTCAGAACTGATCAAAGAAAGACTGAGGGTATATAACTGACAAAACACTACATTAAAGATAAATTAAAGAAAAACTAAGAGCATTTTGGAAAAATAATTTGTTAGCTGGAACCCCTGAGTCTCTGCATACACAGCAATCCTTCTATGAAATTACCTGTTGAAATAATTCAAATTAATTAGCTATTAAACAAATAAAGTTAATTACAAATAAACAATCCCATGTCAAATACCAAAATATCAGGTTATACAGTATTAGTCATATTTTTAGCAGAAGAGAAGTCCCAGAGACACCTATAAATCAAAATTGAAGGTACCTATACTTTTAAATTGTTACCCAATTAGAATACTCTAAACTTAAATGAATTAAAGTTATTTGGATCCAAATATATGTATATATATTTTTTATAATATTAATTTTCATAAACGCTTTGTTATTTGTGACATCACAATGGACAGACGCACAAACATACAAACATGTATTTGTGACATCACATTTACATGAAATCTAGACAAGTGTACAGACATAAAGACATATATAAAAAGAAAAAAAAAATACAATTGTGTGTACACTAAATAGAGATCTTCTCATCCTGGCCAGGAGGAATGAGACTTAAGTTGTGAATTTATTGAAGGACTCTTTTAAGGGAATCATTCCATAACTTCATCTTGGCCCTCTTGATTTTGTACTTGTTTTATTAATCTTGATTCCTCAACAACTTCATCTTGGTCCTTTTGATTTGGTCTGTTTTATTAATCTAGATGGTATCCATATTGGGGAGGATTCATGCTGTTGAAAAACACAAACAGATCCTCTTCCCCAAATTAATACTGGATATGGACCCTTCCATGTACCTGAAAGAACACCCTTCCAGTAAACCAAAGATTTATGTTGTTGGTGTGGATTCCAGTGTCTGTCTCCAGCCGAATATCCATTAGAATCCAAAGTTAAAAAATTTAAGGTAAAAAGGGCAATGGCCAATCTGTCCCTAGGATTTGTCCAATTTCCTTCTTTTTGCTTCAATAGCATAATTTTGAGTGTGCAATTAGCTCGTTCAATAATACCTTGACCTTGAGGATTGTACGGGATACCTGTTTTATGGAATATATTGAATTTTGCGCAAAACTGTTTGAAAGATGAGGATGTATATGCAGGGCCATTATCTGTTTTAAGCATTTTGGGAATGCCCAATGCAGCAAAAGCTTGTAGACAATGAGATGTAACATCTTTAACTTTTTCTCCAGCATGTAAAGAAGCAAAAATTATGCCTGAGCATGTATCTATGGTCACATGAATAAATCGCAATTTTCCAAAACTTGGCTCATGAGTGACAATCATCTGCCACAAATGATTGGGCATTAATCCTCTTGGGTTAACACCATGATGTGGATTGGGCAAAAGTGTCACACAAGATTGACAATCCTTCACAATTGTTCGAGCTTACTCTTTAGTTATTTTGAACCTTTGTTCTAAAGTAGAACTATTAACATGAAATTGAGAATGGAACAAGGTAGCTTGTTGGACTGCTGATAATATAAAAGATTGTTTTAGTGAGGGCATCGGCCTTTTGATTACCTTCATGGAGAGGACCAGGCAAATTAGTACGAGCTCTGATATGTCCAATAAACAAAGGTTCTTTACGTTTCCACAGAAGGTTTTGAATTTGAGAAAATAATTTAAAGGCGGCTAGAGTATGTGGTGCTGTTGGGCCTGCTAGCTCCAATTTATGAAGAGCATGTACAATATAGTGGCTGTCTAAAAAAATATTTATAGGCTGTTCTTTATTTAAAACTTCCAAGAGCTATAATAATAGCTTCAAGTTCAACTAATTGGGCTGATTTTTGACCAGTAATATGAATCATATTTTCTTTTTGAGTGACTACTGCAGCAGTACCATTAGAGGACCCATCTGTAAATACATTTAATGCCTTAGGAATAGTTTGATTTTTTATTACCTGTAGAAATATAATGGGATGATTGACACAAAAAGATAGCATAGGAGACTTAGGAAGATGGTTATCAAACATTGTAGAAGTAGAGCATTTAGCTATAGCCCAATCATTATCATTGAAGCACAAATATTCAACCTGTGATGATGAATAGGGAGTAATAATAGTAGCGGGGTGAATGCCAAATATTTTAGTAGAAGTCTTAAGTCCTTGAAGAACAAGTTTAGCCACCATGGAGGTATAAGTCTCAATTGTACTTTTAGGAGAGACAGGTAAATGTACCCATAATAAAGGTCCCTGTTGCCAAAATACTCCTGTGGGTGTATATTGTGAAGAAATAATAATCAATATCAGCGGTCGAGCAAAATCAATTCTATCACAATGGGATCTTTCAATGGCTTTTTCGACTAACTTTAAAGCTTCCCTAGCATCAGGAGTCAATGTTCGCGGTGAAGATGGATCAGGGTTCCCATGAAGGATATCAAATAAGGGTTTTAATTGTCCATTAGTGAGGCTTAGTGTAGGGCGAAGCCTATTAATGTCTCCCAGCAGTTTTTGGAAATCACTGAGGGTGGTCAAATGTTCTTTATTTATTAAAATTGTTTGAGGCCTAATAAAAGTATCCATAATTTTGAATCCTAAATATAATATGGGAGATCTAGTTTGAACCTTTTCTTCAGCAATGTTTAGTCCATATCATTTTAAGTTTTCTGACATATCACTGAATATGGTGAATAAAACTTCTTGATTAGGATGAGCAAGTAAAACATCATCCATATAATGGAAACACATAAGGTTTGGGTATTTGTTCTTGATCGGCTGAATAACTTTGTCAACATAGATTTGACATATAGTTTGGCTATTAGCCATTCCCTGGGGTAAAACTTTCCATTGATATTTTTTATCAGGGCCATTATTATTGATAGAAGGAACTGATAAAGCAAACCTGGGGGCAATAGAGGATGTAGAGGAATGGAAAAGAAAAAATCCTTTATATCAAGAGTTATAAGATGGAAATTTTTAGGAATAGCTACAGGATTATGAAGTCCAGGTTGGGTAGGGCCCATAATTTGCATGGTTTTATTGATTTCTCTAAGATCATGTAACAATCTCCATTTTCCTGATTTTTTCTTGATTACAAATATGGGGGAATTCCAGGGAGGAGGTTCTATGTGTCCTGCTTCTAGTTGCTCTTGGATTAGTAGGTGGGTCGCTTGTAATTTCTCTCTAGATAGGGGCCGCTGAGGGACCCAAACTGGCTTATCAGAAAGCCATGGTATTTTCAAAATTGTTTTCTCAGTGGCCCCTAGAAAAAATATTCTTTACCTTTTTGAAGATGATTTAGATTTTTATTTTTAACACCTGCAGTCTTGGTTGTTAGGTGTAGCCCCGTTTGTTGTAAAATGTCTCTTCCCCATAGGGTAACTGGCAAGCTGGTCAAAACATAAGGCTGAAAAGTTTCTTTGTGCCCTTCATTATCTTCCCATTTTAAAATTAGAGCACTTCGTGTTGGGGTGTTAGTATATCCCAAGCCTCTTAAACTGGTTGAAGCCTTCTGCAGAGGCCAGTGCTTGGGCCATTGTTGTAGATTAATGATGGAAGAGTCAGCCCCAGTATCAATCAGCCCCTCCATCTCTATACCTTGAATTTTTATTTTGCACATAGGCCTCCGTGAACAATCCTGAACCCAGCAAGCCATAGGTCCCGAGCCAGTGGAACCAAATCCTCTATTGTTCCTATTCTGCGGCATACTCTTGAATGAGTTGTGTAAACTGGGAAGGAGAAGCAGCTGAACAATTCTATCTCCTTGGTTGACAGAGCTAATGCCTCTAGGTGAACTAAGCATTATCTTTATTTCTCCTTGGTAGTCAGAGTCTATAATACCTGGTGTTACTTGAAAACCTAATAAGCTTTTAGAACTTCGCCAGAGGATAAGTCCTACAGTCCCTGAGGGAAGAGGTCCACTGACTCCCGTAGGAAACAGTTGAACCCCCATTTCAGGTGTTAGAACTATTCAGGTGGTGGAACAGAGGTCTAGTCCTGCACTTCCTCTTGTCCCTCTGACAAGGGAATCAATGGGTAGGAAGGATTGTGATGAGGAATCATCTGGATGGATGTTTGAGGATATTCCTCCTCTAATGCCTTGTACATTTGTGGGCCCCAGGGCATTGGGCCCTGTGCCCCATTTTTTGAGTTTCTAGACAAAATGTTTCCATAGATGTCTAATTTAGATCTGCATTTATTGGCCCAATGATTCCCCTTTTTACACCTGGGGCAGCAGCCTGGGGCATGGTATGAGCTTGGTCTTATTTCTCTTTGGGGATATTGCCTGGAATATCCTGATTGACTATAATAATTTTTAGGTTGAGCCCTTGTGAAATTTTGAGGGGAAGCACCTCTCATTGTTGCTGCAATCACATTTCCAATGACAAAGGCGTCATTAATGTCTTTACATAATCTTATGTATACTGAGAGGTCCCTTTTATTTTTCTATGGTTTATAGCGTCTTGACAGTATTTGTTGGCATTTTGATATGCCAGCTGTATGCCTAATGGCATTGCTTGATCTACATCCCTGAATATTCTGCCTTCAGTTCTTAAAATCTGTCAGCAAAGTCAGCATATGGCTCATTAGGCCCCTGAATTACTTTAGACAAGCTGCCTTGTAAATCACCTGTTCCTGGTAAGGTTTTCCATGCCTTAACAGTGGTAGCGTATATTTGTGCATATACACCAGGATCATATTGAATTTGAATGTGTAATTCAGCAAACTGTCCTTCACCTGTTAGCATATCTACATTACGGTTTGGGAAGCCTGCAGTCGCATTTCTTCTAGCTGTTTCTACACAAAGCTCCTGGAATTGTGACCTCCATATCAGGTATTGTCCCCTGCTCAATACTGCCTTACATAAGCCTTTCCAGTCTGAGGGGGTTAAAGTTAAAGTGTTAAGGGACTCCAGCATGCTCAACGTAAATGGAGCTTGGGGCCCATAGGTCATTATTGCCTCTTTGAAGTTTTTTATTGTTTTGAAGTCTAGGGATTGGTGGTACCTCTGCCCGTTTTCATTTTCAAATACTGGCAGGTCCCAATGTTCCTGCGGGTTTTTTGGCATTCGAGGGCACGTAAGCGCTCAGAAAGGTGGTTAATCTCTGCCTCAAGGGCATGCATAAGCTCAGAAATACCCCTCATGGTTTCTGTAATTGATTCCACCCATGAGGGAGCAGAGAGCACAAGTGGTTCCTCTACTTGATGGTCCTTTCTGGTCTTAACTGACTCAGCAGAGGAGGCTGTGCTTTCATGGTTATTTGGCTCCTCCTTACTACCATCACTTTTACTGGTAGTAACATCCTGAGTTTCAGATTTAATTGAGAGCATGTATTCCTCAGCTATCTCCAACAAGTCTCAGATAGCTTTTGCAGCTCTTATCTTCATTATTTTTGATTTCACACCAATATTATCCTTACTGGTCTTAACTGACTCAGCGGAGGCTATGCTTTCACGATCTCTTTCCTCCTCACTATCCACTGAGTCAGCTATGTCAAAAAACTCTTCCATAACTTTTATTATTCAGTGCTTGGTTATTTTGCACCCATCTTTATAGATTTCTCAATTCTTACCTGCTGATTCCGAATTCCCCAAACGTGCCACCACTTGTCGCCACCTGCAGCAATTGCTGCTTGCAGCAATGATACCACAGGAGAAAATTCTGAGGCAGACTGGAAATGAAAAAGTTCTTTTATTCTTCTTTCTTCTAAATTCTCTCTTTGGCTCCAATAACTTCTCCAACTCCAACCCAACCACCACCCACCCTCTAACTAACCTCAACCAGTTAAATACATTTTGCCTTAACAAGGACAAGTGGTAACAGCTTGAGCTTACAGGTGCATCACACAGTGTTCACAGGCATAAAAAGATTCTTAGATAAATGCATGAATATCAGGTGAAAATACTTGAACATCTTTATGGCTCTCAGCTAACCGCCATATGAGCTATCCTCAATTAGGGCTCTTGAATGCTTGTCAAGAAGATAAAACATATTTGGTTACTTGGTTGAAAAATCTTTTGGTAATTAGATATATGGATTGTGGACCTTTATTTATATTATTATTTCAAACTCCAGATATGTTAAGGGCAGACCAGAGATGTGATTTAGTTTCATCTCTCATAGTTGCTAATGTAGCCATATATTTTGGTGTAGCATATCAAAAAGTTTTAGTTTCACTTTACGTTTAATAAGAACCTGGCTTCTAAATAAAATGACACTTTCTTCTCTGTTTTAATTCTGGTACCACAATTCAATAATGGATTGGTGCTAGATCTGTCAATACGTATTTTGACCCAAATTATTTCTACCTTAGGTATTCTGTTTGATCTGCTTTTGCTTTAGAATTCTCATTTTCCAAACAGTCCTTTGTGTTTGGTAATGCCTAAGTCAAAGGGGATCAATAAATATCTTATTGTCATTTTATTTCTCTGAAAGACTATATTTCCCTCTATATGCAGCAAAATGTGAGCTCAATTTTGCTGTGGCCCTTTATCCTTCTGTATTGCAGTGGATTCAGAGTCCCTTGGCGGCTTACTGCATGGCTGTTGGGGACATTTGAGAAAAGCTCTCCCTCACAGTTTCCCCTTGCCTCACTCCAATCACTCAATCCAGCCCAGGACTAGGACCTATAACTGAGTGTTTCCCAGGGTGTGGTTTTTCTGGTCCAGTCAGAATTTTTCTTTTTTGTTTGTCAACATGTTTTTCAATCTAAAGCGACAGATACTTTTGTTTTCTTGAAGAAAAAGATGTTTCTTACTTTGAGTTTAAACACCAAACCGATTCCCTGTAGTGTAAATTTATAAAATTTCTTTTTTTTAATTTATTTTTTTATTCTAAGTTGTTAGAAATGACAGCAGAATGTATTACATTTCATATTATACTTGTAGAGCACATTTTTACATATCTCTGGTTGTATACAAAGTATATTCACACCATTGGTGTCTTCATACAGGCACTTAGGGTAATGATATCCATCTCATTCCTCATTCTCCCATCTTTTCTTTTTTTTCTTGACCCTTTCGCCCCTCCCTTCTGCTCCCTTCCCATTGGCCATTCTAGTGTTCCTCTAATCTTCCTATACTTCCCATCCCAACTCCACTGTGAATCAGCCTCCTTATATCAGAGAAAACATTTGGCATTTGGCTTTTTGGGATTGGCTAACTTCACTTAGCATTATATTCTCTAACTCCATCCATTTACCTGCGAATGACATGATTTTATTCTGTCTGATTGCTGAGTAATACTCCATTGTGTGTATATACCACATTTTCTTTATCCATCCATCTACTGAAGGGCATCTGGGTTGGTTCCACAGTTTAACTATTGTGAATTGTGCTGCTATAAACATTGATGTGGCTGTGTCCCTGTAGTATGCTGTTTATAAGACCTTTGGGTAAAGACCAAGGAGTGGGATAAGGTGGTTCCATTCCCAGTTTTCCAAGAAATCTCTATACTGCTTTCCATATTGACTGCACCATTTTGCAGTCCCACCAACAATGTATGAGCGTGCCTTTTTCGCCACATCCTCACCAACATTTATTGTTGTTTGTGTTCTTAATAGCTGCCATTCTGACTGGTGTGAGATGAAATCTTAGAGTGGTTTTAATTTGCATTTCTCTAATTGCCAGAGATGTTGAACATTTTTTCATGTATTTGTTGATTGATTGTATATCTTCTTCTGAGAAGTGTCTGTTCAATTCCTTGGCCCATTTATTGATTGGGTTATTTGTGGTTTTAGTGTTAAGATTTTTGAGTTCTTTATATATTCTAGAGATCAGTGCTCTATCTGATGTGCATGTGGTAAAAATTTGTTCCCAATTAGTAGGCTTTTTATTCACCTCACTGATTGTTTCTTTTGCTGAGAAGAAGCTTTGTAATTTAAATCTATTCCATTTATTGATTCTTGATATTAATTCTTGTGCTACAGGATTCTTATTAAGGAACTTGGGGCCTAATCCAACATGTTGGAAATTAGAGCTTACTTTTTCTTCTATTAGTGTAGTGTCTCTGGTCTAATTCCTAGATCCTTGATCCACTTTGAGTTGAATTTTGTGCATGGTGAAATTTCTATGTAATGATATTAACTTTGTTACATGAATAGTAGCCAGAGGAAACATTTTTTACATCATGTAGTGACTAATTCATTAGAGTCCTGGATTGAATGAAATTATTACTATCCCAGTTATTAAATATAAGAGATATGCTAAAATATGTGGAAAGTGTTACAATTTTTTTCTAAATGGACTATTTTATAAACATGATTTTTGGTTCTTCTTTTAATTCATTTATTATTTTGTATTGAAAATGTCTCATGGCTACATTCATAAAGGAAGGAAAATAGTCTATCAGAAAATAATTTTTTGTTGTGTTAAAAGCTATTTTTAAAGTTTCTTTAAATATCAATTTTTTGTTACTTTTTCTGCAAACATATACAGAATGTCAAAAGCATATATTTTCTTTCTCTTTTCCATTGATATATTTTCTTTGTGAAATAATACATAGAATAATGTATAAAACAGTTGCATTGCATATCATAAATATTTTATGAAATAATTCAGAAATTGGCCATGATACAATTCTATTCTGTGATTCTCTTCAGTTAGAGTTTTTATATTTCCAAGGGAGAAATATACTGATATAGTTCCATATACTATGACATTCTGTCATGTCTATGTCAAATTCATAAATTAAATGTGTTAAATATTATGTTCCCAGAAATTATCTGCAGATTTAAAACGTGATTTTCTTTTCTTTTCCATGCTGAGAAAGAAATCCAAGGCCTCATGCATGCTCAGCAAGAGTTGTGACACTGACCTGCACCCCAACCTGTACTTCTCACCAATAATATAAAACCAGGGTCATTTAAAAGTATTAGCATTATAATAAATTTTTATCATTCAGAATACAGTATACAAATGTATGTTAATTATGTGTTTAAGCCATGTAAAACATCATTTTATTGATAGCAATTCTTTATTTCAGACCAAAAATTTTTTTAAGTTAATGCACAGAGGTAGAGATATATTTTGTAATAGGTTTTTATATTTAGATATTGGTTCTATTATATATGACTGTGTTGTAACTTGTTCCTCCAGAAATTATTTTTGAAACCATAGTTTGACTTTGTTGACTTTAAAGTTAAAGCTTTAACTTCTAAAATAAATGATACATATGATAAAATTAAAAGTAATATAAAAATTCAAATTACAAATTGAATTTTAGAGCTCCTATTTTGTAAACAAGAAGTCATGTATAGTAATTTCTATGTGAAAGAAATCCAAGCTGATTTCCCAGTTTTTAATTTTAAAAAATCTAAATTGGAGACAAACTGTTCACCTTTTCAAGTGTTTATTCTTTTACATGCAGTATAAATGAAAAAAAAAATCTAGTTTGTATCAATAATAATACTTAACCTCTTATCAATGACAGGGTATAATAAAAAATCACAAAAATCATCTTAAGACTGAGAAAAAAATACCAAATTAAATATAATGTGCTTTGTTGTTTTATGAAAGTAAATGACATAATTACGCAAATTTAGTTAATAAAATACATACAAATATATATCACCTGGATTCAGGTCTTATTCCTACTGTCATTGTTTCTCTTTGACTCTGTGTCCTCTTCTGTCTAGTGTCGGTTCTAAATTAGAGCTGCTGCATTGTTTCACTCTCTCGGTTACTGTATGTGTGACTAATGTATGTCATTTTTCTTTTTTGCAAAAATGAGCATTTTCTAAATGAACTATAATCCTAAAGTTAAGAATCTATGTGTTCTATGTATCCCTATTTCACAGAGTTAAATCAAGAGCTTAAGATATGTATTTACTTTTGGTTGTTTTTCCTTACATATTTTTAATATACTATTGGTGAGTTATGATCATTATTAGTAGTAATATATTTAAATATTTTCCAAGGAACTTAAATACAAGGTATATAGTCCTTCAAAATAAACACATGGATTCTTTATCGAATGACTCTCACCTTTAATTCTAAGATATTTTTATATACAAATAATAGGTTTTGCATGGGTGCCTGACATGAATGATTTTACACATAATTTACTTGTGATCACATAATTTATATGTGATGTGTTAAAAAAAAAAAAAACTAACAACATTCATTTCTCTAGCCCCTTTATTCACACAGGGGCTAGAGAAAACATCTTGCGCTCAGATTCCTAATTTATAGTACTAAAGAAGCGTGACAAGTTAACCTTCCTTGTTTCTCCTAGCCCTGGAAGTGGTGCTTTGATTACAGTGATGATTGAAGTAATAATGGCAACAGGGAAGCACAGTTATTGAGCTGCCTTTGATGACAGTATGAAACTCACAAAAGAAAGTGCAAAAATTTATGCCATTCATGAATGACAGTAACTAGCTTCTTTCTCTCTCACTTCTTTTGATGTTTGCCATTAATATATTCCTCCTAATTTTCTTTCTAGATTCCTTCATAGAGTTTAAAGGCTTATTTAAAATACAGACTTTTAGGTTTTTTAAAGCACTACAATGCACCATTTAAAAAAATAAATAAGTAAAAGGAAAACCAATAGAATAGAGGAAGGGAGTCAAGGGGAGGGAGGAGGGAAAGAATAAAGAAGTACTGGGGATTTAATTGAGCAAATTGTTTTATAGATTTATGTGTATGTCAAAATAAACCCCACTATTATGTATACCTATAATGCACTAATAAATACTAAAATTCCCAAATATGTAGTGAGGTTCTCAGTGAAACTCATTCTCCATTAAGGGAAACAAAAAACATATTCAATTACATAAATATTTGAGGCATACTGTCTAGCATTTACTTTAAGAACAGCAAAAGCTACTCATCTTTGTTTTCCCACATGACTGCCAACTCCCAGATATAAATTAACAAAGATCAATAAAGAATAGGTGTAAAGACTTGCAAAATTTTTTTCATTCAATTTGCATATCATTCATTAATTACAATATTGACCTAATTCATCCTTTTTTATGCTCACCTCAACTAAAAATGTTTATTGCCATTAAGACAAAAGTGGGTAAGTATTAAAAATAAATAAGAGATAAATCATTCAAATTCTCTGTGTTCAGCAAAAGCAGGGAACTAATTCACTTATTCCTGATCTCCTTCTTATACAAAAATCAGCAAATCTATACACACTTTCATTCTTTCTCCATTGATTTTAATTTAAATTCACAACAGAAATTTTTTTCAATTTAAAATAAACTAATACCTTGATATATACACATATATACAAAAAAAGTACACATATAAATTTTGAGGGAAAATATCAGTAAGTTAATGTACTACAACCAAGAATGTAATGTAAGCATCAAAGAGAAAAAACTAATTTCTGAACCAACAATTGTCTTTTTATTTCCTGTTAAAATGAATTAAAAATCTGATACAGTACAGGCAGGTATAATTTTCAATACAGTTTAATCATTTTATCAGTGTTTTGAGTCATGATATATAAATACTGTGTGTATTTAAAGTATATGATTTGATTTTCCCCTCAATAATGAAGATTCAACCCAGGGATGCTTTATCATTGAGCTAAAAATCCAGCCACTTTTATATTTCATTTTGAGATAAAGTCTCACTAAGTTGTTGAGGCTGGCTTTGGATTTGCAATCCTCCTGCCTCACAAATCACTGGGATTACAGGTGGATTACAGGTGTGTGCTTCCTGTAATTGTTACCTGGCAACACTGTGATATGTTTTTTTTTTTCTTCATGTGAAAAAATGTGTTGGGCTTCAAGATAATAGACTTTATCAGAATCTGGGGACTGGGTTCCCTTTCAGTGTTAGTACACATGCCTAGCATGTACGAGGTCCTGGCTTCTGTCCTCGGCACCACAAAAATGAATAAAACAGAGCACCAAAGTAATGCAAATCCTCTGACACCTGAGGTATATCAAACATTGAACACAAAACAGTTGCTAGCCATCAAACATTACACAAAAGGCCTGTTTATATTAGTTAGTATTATTCAATGCATCTAGCTTTCAACAACAAGAACAACAACAACAAATATGAGGCATGTTAATAAGAAAGAAAAAGACACAATTTAAGAGACTAAGTGTTATAACCAGACTTGAACGTGACATAGAATTTGAAATGATCTGACAGGGAATTTAAAATAACTCTGATTATTTAAAATAACTATAATTAATATTATCTCACTCATGGACAACATGCAAGAGTAGAGGGATAATATAAGTGAATAGAAAAAAATCAAGGAATTCAACAGAGGTCCTAGAAATTATAAACAGGTTGAAAAAAATAAGAATGCTATTGATTGGATCATTAGTAGAATAGACATGACTGAGATATGAATGAGTTTACTTGAAGATATGTCAATGAAATCTACCAAACTGAAATGCAAGGAGACAGAAAAAATAATAAAACAGACTGAATGCATTATCATAAACTGAGAGATTATTTCAAACAGTATTCTAAACACTAATTGGAGCAACAAAAAAAGAGGAGAGGCTAGAATAGTAGAAACTTTGGAAGTAATGTTGCCTAAGATAATTAATGCCAGATAGATAGCCATCCAAAGAGCTTAAAAGTTCCAAGGACACCCAGAGGGATAAACAGTTTTAGTTAAGGACATAATTTACTTTTTATAGACCAAATTAATTTTTATGTGAGATCAGGTGAGAATAGGAGACAGCTAATTTCTAGCTGAATTCATTGAGCATAAAAAAAGATGGTGACAGGAGTGCTTTCTTAACACTGACTTCAACTCTCATTTGATGTAATTGTAGGATTTATTTTTATTTGGTCAAGTAATATGAAGAAATTTATTTATAATCAAGTTAGCAAAAAAAATATAGTCATTGCTTTTAAATTGCTTGCTGTTTTTTTTTTCCTTTCTGTAACAATGTATACATTGAGAACAAAATTGAAAGTAGTTAGAAGTCATACTTTTATTTATTTTCATTAATACTCATTATAGTTATTTATGTTTATACATAATTATATCAGATTTATACTTTGCAATTGTATTTACAACTATGTAAATATCAAAAGAATACAATTAAATCATGTAAACCTTTCTTCTTCGAAATGCCCTTTTTAATCTCAATGCTATTGCTAAGAACTGAAAAAGAAATTGATTGCTCTCAGTGTCCATGGAATTTCAGGAAATTAAATATTTATATCTAATTTTACTTATATAAAAATTAAAGTTTCCTGGTGGTTTTCATGTCTACTAGTTATTCTGAAAGAACAGCAAGGGCAACTTGTCTGAAGCCCTTGTGGCAGTGTTCGCTTCTCTTCCTCAGGGTCCAGTGTCAGCTGGTCTTTTTGAAGAGAACATGCAGAAATATTCCATGCTTTTGATGAAAATCACTTTCCATACCTAAGTGAAGATGGAAACTTCTTCATTCTAAGAATCACTTGGTGGAAACTGACTTACATAATGCCCTCAAGAAATCCTGGCTCTAGTTAATGACTGTGGTAACAAGAAAGAAAAAATGCGGCCTCTGATTTTTAGTGGATAATATTTGAGTAACAACCTATTAGTTTTCTGTTTCTTTATTTTCAATTTTCTTGTCATCTTCTTGCCTAGAACAAGAGCCAGAAGTTATTTCCACTAATAGCAATTTAGGTACACCGGGATGAATGAAAACTTTGGACAACGGCCTGAAGTGCTCATTAGCCCCTTTCCCATCTGACAACCTGGGAACAGAGTAGTTAGTGTTCCCCCAGATGCTCTTGGAGTAGAGTTATTCTGACATGAAACTATTGGACATCTTATATAACCAAACAGAACAGCCTCTACTGATCACTGAATGAGACTTGCTCAGTACATTTGGAAGTGTTGATTCTGACTGCAAGAATAATACATCCTTTTGTCACATGCAAATAGGCAAGCTGGGACACAGTTTATTTGACAGAGCACATTGTCTTTAAAACTGACTTTTAATTTTTGTGAATAAATTGTTCAGGATCTAAAATGACACTGATACCACAAATAAGAGAGAAGTGAAATGATTGTAGAGGTACATAATCAATAAATAATGAACTGTAATTATTTATTGGACAGTAAATCAATAGGAGCAACTTGCACCCATTTCCATATTGTCACACACAGAACAGATAACTAGGCATAATCAATATAAAGCTAATTCCTAGAGCCCCTCCGTGAATGATTTCATAAATATTTATGCACTCAATATATCAACTTGGCATGAACTCCTTCTGAAAAAATTAGAAATGTTCTACACTGAACATTCTTGATGATTTTCTATAGACTACTTTTGGGGATGAAGAAATATGCAATGTTTATTTTATACTGAATAAAAGCATACTAAAATATCTGTGAACATTTTTTGTTTGCCTGTATGTGCCAAATTTTCAAACTATTAAATATCAGATAAGCAGTAGGATATCTGCAAACGTGCATGATAAGACATAAAGAAGGAAATTCTTCAGACAGAAAGGAAAATATTTCTAATGAAAATACAGGAAGATCTAACAAAATAATAAATGGTAAACATGCAATTACTTTTTCTTTTTTCTTGATTTTTTGAATCAAATATTGAGTTATTTAATAAAAGGATAACAGATGGACTTTCAGGATTACAATACAGAAAGATATAATGATAGAAAAAGACCTACAGATGTCAATGAAAGTTCACTCTGTGAGTTTCTTACATGATTATTGAAGTGATATGCACATGACAAGTACAGAGGTATAATATTAATTCCAATTATATTAGGATATTGACATATTAAAATGCCTAGACAAGCCACAAGAGAGTAGAGACACAGAAAGATAGTTTCATGTCCACAGAAAAGATAAAAATGAATACTGGCATTAATTAATTGATTGTAAAAACAATTCTCAAAAAAAGCAAAAGGGAAGGAATTAATAGAAACAGCATCAGTATAATAATACTATAGTATAATACATCAGTATAATAATACAGTATAATAATCTTCATTTTATAGAAGTTATGCTGATATTGATGAAATAGAAAAGTTTTGCCCAAGATTAAATATCTATTTAATGTAAGTTTTGCAATTTCAAGACCTGATGGATTCTAATTATGTTCAATCTTTAAACAATACTGAACAAACATTCTTATTACAATCACTGCTGAAGGATAACACAGGTTTTGATGGGATATGTGTCACAATGTAAATGTCTGTGCTAAAGAAATATTTCTAGATAAATATTTTTAAATGGAAATGGCTAAGGTAACCTCTAAATTTGCTTCTATCTTTAATTTCATCTTTCCCATCTCTATGATTTTAATTCAAAACAGTTTTTTATAATGTGAAATAAAGTCAGATATCTACATACCAATGGAACAGATTTAAAAATAACTATTAAAATATCAGAAAAGGCAATAGTAGTAGAAAAGGAAAGACAAGGAAAGAAAGTACAAAACAAATAAATAGAAAATGGAAGGATTATAAATAAATCTAATTACAATAATACTTATAGTAGATATAAATTGAGTGCTTAAAATGAAAAGGAGTGATTGTCAGGATAGAGTGAAATTAGCACACCAAACCACAAATTTTTAGCAACTTCAGTTTATGTATAAAGACACTGATAATTTAGAAGTAAGGATACTTTTTCATGTCAGAAAAAGTATACTTAAAGAAAAATAGCATTGTTAGATAGGGAAACATTTCACAGTTATAAAAGTGTCAATTTTATAAAGAGACATAATAATGCTAAAAGTAGATGTGGACAATAAAACTTAGAGAACATAAAACAAAAAAATGACAGAACTATAGGACTGAACAGACAAAATTCATAAATATCACTCAATATTTTGACTTCATTTTTAAGCACTTAATTGAATGAAGGTAGATGAAAAGTAAGTTCCATGGTTTGAAGATGGTTTGAATGTGTTCTCCAGTTTCCTATGCCTGAAGCTTGGTCCCCCCATGCAGTGATGCTAAACCTGAAGGAAAAATCTTCAGGAGGTGGAAGCTGTTAGTGCATTGTAGATGTTGCTCTTAGGCAGGGAAATAATAGGAAGCTTGTTATTTCTCTTGAGAATGAGTTGGTATGGAAAGAAGCAGACTGTCCCCTCAATCTCTCTGGCTTCCTGTCTCATCATTTCATCTCTCCCTCTCATTTGTCTCCGACCATAATGTAATTCACCACATAGTCATGTGTCCATGTGGTTCTCACCAGAGCTGAGCAGAAACTGGCACTTTGCTCTTTGACTTCTAAAACTATGAGCTAAATAAATATCATTTCTTCATAAACTACCCACTCAGGTATTCTGTAATAACAATAGAAGATGTGCCAGCACAGCAAGAAATAACTCTTCTATATCTGACCAAATAATTGCTACTCTAGCCTTCCTACCAGCAACAACCACAAAAATAGGCAAAATCTGAAACAACATTTTTGCCATGGAAAACAGACAACATAAAAAGATGATTACTGAAAGAGGGTAAGTAAACTTACAAGATGAACCCTGTAATTCTTGCCAGTGAGGAACTTCTTAAAGTGAAACAACCCATTTTGTTGAACTAAGGATACAGAAATCATAGTTTGAGACTGTTGTAATTTTGGAATTATGAAGATAGAGCACTTAGAAAGATAACAGAATGAGAGAGAAGAAGTCAATATTCGAATTTCCCACAAGTTCTAGGTAGAAGGTTATGTTGCCTAAGTGCAGGGCAAAGCAACAAGGTCTTTACAAAGCAGTAGCAGCTGTGAGATTGTAAGCAGAAGACATAGAGGAAAAACATTCTGAGAAATCTTTTAGTACTGGCCTCATTAAAATAAATAAAACATTTCCATGTCTAGCTTATTCACCCAAGATAGCAAGAATAATGATTACCCTAGGGATTAGAAAGCACATCACATTCTCATAGAATTCAAAATGAAGCTTTAGTAAGATCAGCATTTGTAGGTTGAGACACACCATGTTAGATGATCTAGGAACTCATAGAACATTGTATCACCAACGTAAGCATTAAACCACATCCATATGAATTCAAGTTGAGTAGGTAATAAGTGACCTACCTCTTAGAAAAAAAGCATTTCAACTTTTCATTGAAAGATAATAGAATAAAGAGGCTCTGAATGAATCACCCAGGATGTCAAATAAGTCAAGATGGACTATTGTCAATATAATTGATTTTTTAAAGGTCCAAGTGATGGGTCTGGTTACCTCCTAAATGTAGGTTTCTTTTGACCATTTATAATCTCTTATGTTCTCATTACCACATAAACTGGTTTCTTCCCTCTGATTTTGAATCCTCCCACTTCAACCCAAAGAAAACAAACACACAAATCAAATTATCTTTTTAACCATCTGGAAAGACTATTCTCTGGTAAATGAATACTTTCATACACATTTGATCTCATCATTGAACACTTATTCCATGTATCGTGCCAAATTAAACCTCCTTTTCTTTGAGCATGTAATCTATTCTGTGGCTTCTCAGGGTCGCTACCCACCACCATCACCTATACCATAGAATTAACATATGAGTTTAATCATCGTCATTCAAAATAGCACTTTGATATAGTTTAGATCTCAAATGTCCTCCAAAGGCCCAGATGTTAAAGGATTGGTCTCCATTTTGGTATTATAGGAGGTAGTAGAAACTTACAGGTCATTGGGGGAGTACCCCTGAAGGGAATTTCAAGACTCCAGCTCCTTTTTATATCTTCTCTCTTTACCCAACCATGAGGTGAGCAACTTTGTTCCACTCAGTGCTGCCACAATGGTGTGCTCCTTTGCCACAAGTACAAAAGCAACAGGGCCAACTGACCATGAACTAAAACATCTGAAACCATTAGCCAAAACAAATCATTTCTATTTATAAGTAATCTCAGGTATTTCGAAACAGCAATGACTAAAAAAATGACTAAAACATTGTTTTCTTTTTTTGTTGCTGTGATTAAAGACCCAACCAAAACAACTACAGTGGAGAAAAAGTTTATTTGAGGGTTCACAGTTTCAGAGGTCTCAGTCCATAGAAAATCTGCTCCATTCCTCAGGGCTTGAAATGAGGTAGAACATTATGGTAGAAGAGTATGGCAGATGGAAGCAGAGAAAGATGTCTACTCACCAGATGCAAATATATACCCCAAGGCCACACCCCTAATACCCCACCTCCTCCAGCCATACCCCACCTATGTTCAGATACCAAGTAATTAATCTCACTAGGTGATTAATTCACTGATTGGGTTAAGGCTCCATAACCCAATCATTTCTTTTCTAAATCTTTTTGCATTGTCTCACACATATTTGAAGGATTATATATATATATATATATAATATATATATATTATAAGGATTATATATATATATATTCCTGATCATCATATATATACATATGTATATATGTGTATATATACATATGTATATATATGTGTGTGTATGTGTGTATAATGTGTGCATATATATATATATACATATATATATATAATCTGTTTGTTCTGTTCCTCTAGAGAAACCTAATACAGATCTCATAATTAAATGTAATAAAGTTTTTTGCACAATTTTTATATATTTATCTAGGGGAAGAAATAAATATAGATATGGATATATTACCATAATTGTTACAGAGAAAATCACTACATACTTAAAATTGAATGAGAAAGCCGGGCGAGGTGTAGCACACCTGTAATCCCAGCAATTTGGGAGGCTGAGGCAGGAGGATCGAGAGTTCAAAGCCAGCCTCAGCAATGTAAAGGCACTTACCAACTCAGTTAGACCCTGACTCTAATAAAATACAAAAAAGGGCTGGGGATGTGACCCAGTGGTCGAGTGCCCCTGAGTTCAATCCCCGGTACCACCAAAAAAAAAAAAAAAAAAAAAAAAAAAAAAAAAAAAAATTAAATGAGAAAGATGAAATTGTTTAACAGGTTGCTGTTTTGTGATTTAACTCCCTCAAAAACTGCAGAGACCTAACAGTATTAAGAGGAGTCTCATAAACAGTATTCAAAAAAGTGTCCTCATTGTAGTTACTGATCTCTTATTCCTGACTTCAAGGCACTTACTTTTTGATAGCTGTTCCTGATGCCTTGAGTGTTTTCCAGCTCAAATCAAGTATTTTTTCACCATTTGATAATTTGCTTTAAGTGACAACAATCTCAGAGCCACTTCATTTGTCACTTGTTTATCTGCTTGCCAACTGTTAAGTTTGTGGTTGTTGTATCTTCTATAATCTCTATTATTGTAGTTTTCTAAGTCTTAAAAAATTAATTTTCTCACAAGAGCTAATGTGAGATTTTATGAGGATGCAAAATTTAATGTAAATCTTTAGCTTATATTCTTCACTGGGAACCTTGACTTAGGTATTTAAAGTATTTTTTTCTCTCTACTATTAAGAGTAATAAAAGATAGTACAATGCTATATCACATACATAATCTTCACTTTTACAATATTATGTTGTTTAAGATAATTTCCAATACATCAGAACTAGAAACACATACCTTAAGTTTGTTCTTATAGACATAGGCCTTTCATTATAGGAATTATAACACTTGCCATACATATGTAAGCAAATAGAAAAATTGAAAAGGAGATGTTCTTTGATTTTATTTTAGTTAATCATATTAAAGCAAAATAAAATGACAGCCAAAATAAAGTAAATAGATAAAGTTGAATTTTTAGTCATTAAGCAAAGTGAAGAAAAGAGAAATTAAATTGGAAAATGTGAAACCTAAGTTTTTAATGTAGAATTGAGCTAATCAATCTTTAACTACATGAAAATCTAGACTTTCCTGAGCATAAAACACTTGTTCACCATATGTAAAAATAGAAAGCCATATAATTGGTGAGCATTTAATGAAGCAAGATATTTTTGTCAGCTTTTTTACTGCTGTGACTAAAAGACTTGAAAAAAATATTTAGAGGAGGAGAAATTTATTTGGGGCACATGGTTTCAGAGGTCTCAGTCCATGGACAGGCGGCTTAAAGTGAGGCAGGATTCCATGGCAGAATAGTGTAGTGGTGGGAAGTGGCTCATATGCTGACCAGAAAGCAAAGAGAGAGAGAGACTACACTGGCCAGATACAAAATGCATAGTCCAGAGGCATGACTCCAGGGATCCACCTCAATCAAATCCTACCTGCCTTCAGTTAACACTCAAGTTAACCCTATCAGGGGATTAATTCATTGATCGGATCAAGGCTTTCATAATTCAGTCATTCTCCACTAAACCTTCTTGGATTGTCTCACACATAAGCTTTGGGTGGACACATCACATCCAAACCATAACACAAGGTATTCAACTGGTTTGTAGAAATGAATCACAGGGGAAATCAAACAAGCAAAGCTATGTGCCTATCAAATGAATTCAAACACATTAAAATCCTGTTTTATAATATCTTGTTGTCTCATTATGGAATGCTGTTTGATAAAGAAATGGTCATGCCATGACTCCTCTTCATAAAATTAAATGACACTACTGATGTTTATCAAGATATGTAATTTCCTACACTATAAATGAAGATATGACTTACATGAAGAAATGGTTGATTTTTTTGGTTAAAGAAAGCTAAACCAGAAGAAAATTCTTAGCATTTCATTTACTTACGAGACAGCTAAGATTCTTCACAACTAATGACTTTTTATGGACTTTGTGAAGAAATGTTCCCCATTGTGAAGGCACATTTGTTTCTGCAGGGTGAAGTTGGTATCCAATACTGATATGTGATTCTGATTTTTTTCCCTACTGCTATGAAATTGCATCACCACGAGCTAAATCATGAAGTATATTCAAGTGGATTTGTAAAATGTTTCAGTGAAAACGACAAAGTTTCCTAACCACATAATGTTTGCTGATTTATAAAACATCTCACTTAAAAATGTATAGAAAATACAGAAGTTTCATTCTTTTTAAAGTTAAGAAAAGATTACTTTCAGAACAGTTTGAAAATGAAGGGTAAATTCAAAAAGTGTCTCATTTTATGGATGTATGAGTGAATAAAAGCCTTCAAAATTTTAAGTTCTGCAAGTCATCATTACAAATTCTGCTTTGGGCCAAGTTGGCACTCTATATTAAAGTTACTTGAAAAAGACAACTATGCAAATTCTCCCATTTAATTTATCTGCAGGCAGATATCTACAGATACTAGGAAACCCTGAAGAAATTTGTTGAAGGTTACTTTTTCTCCCATGACCTTAAAATTGAAACATGGATTTGTAATCCTTCCTTGCTGACATGGACAGCAAATCAATGATGCAGACCTTGCCAAAAATGACCTCATTGACTTCAGGACAAAGGGAATGATGCTTCATGAATTTCACTCAGCAACTCTTACAGAAATCTGTTGTTCACTGACACAGACTTAATCCTCATTTGTCAAACTGAGCTATGCAAGTTCTGATTCTTTTTCTATATGTTCTGCTGCTTGAGGGTTTCCGCATTTATTGCAATAAAAATTGGAACTGAAAAATTGATTGGAAATTAAGTATAGTCTTTGCCTTAGAAAAGGCCATTCAGGAATTCAGAAGTTCTTTTCAAGACAAACATATTTAATGGAAGTACATAAACAGGAATAAATATGACTTTTTTATTAATATTCATATTTTTCTTTCTTTCTTTTTCTTTTTTCTTTCTTTTTTTTTTTTTTTTTTTTTTTGAATTGGAAGATAATTAAAGGGCTGCCTCAATATCTGCAAGATGGACCCTGAATGTTTCCTATCAATCTTGGCCTTAAATGAAAGTATTTCAAAAGATTGTGTTACTTGAATATCTCTCAAATGAAAAACTGGTCATTTTATCAAAATCCTATACTTACATAGTGGAAAAATCATTTTACTCTTTACTTCTTAAGCAGTGTCTTTTTGAGGATTTGTTTTAATTTAAAACTAAGTAAATAAGTAAACATAAACAAGCAAGTCTTTGTTCTTCAAGCTTTGTTTGTTTATATGTCTTATACCCTTACTCATTTTCGTATTTAACAGGATTCTGTTAATTATTCCTCATTCCTTAGTAAATGCTTCATAGACCAGACTTTTATTTTGTTTTGTTCGTCTTTTACTAGTTATTGAACTCAGGGCACTTTATAATTGAGCTACATTTCTAACCATTTTTATTTTTTATTTTGAGAGCAGGTCCTGCTAAGTTCCTCAGGCTACCCATGAATATGCAATCCTCCTGCCTCAGTCTTCCTTGTCTCTGGGATTTTAAGAAGTGTGCCACTGTGTCCAGCTCACAGACCAGATTTTGAACTACTTTTTGTTTTTCTTAATGATCAGTCCAAAATCCTTGCCTCTCACTTTCTTGATCTGCTCTTCCTATTTATCATTTTTTCTATTATTGTAAACTTTTTACTTTGGCCATACTATGGGATTTATAATTAACCAGAACTTTTACTGATCCACAATTTCTAAGCATTTCTATACTTCAGAATTTCTTATTTCCTAGCACTTGGAATATTTGTAATATAATTTTGCTGAACTGAATTAAAAAGCAAGTGGGATAAGCATGTTTTATTATAACATAGAACAAGATAGTTTAGCTAAAGAAATTTTCAGAATAAAATAAAATGTGATCAATTCATTTCCAAATAATTCTATGTTCTAGGATAGTTTTAAGAATTATGATCATGATGGGCACAGTAACACATGCCTGTATGCATAGCAACATGAGAGGCTGAGGCAAAAGATTCATTAAATTCAACCTAGCAAAGCCCTGAGAAGCCTAGTGAGATCTGAAAGTGAAAAAAAAAAAAGGGCTGGGAATGTGGCTCAGTGGTACAGCACCCCTGGACCCTTGGGTTTGATCTCTGGTACCATTAAAAATAAAAGAATTATGGTCATGATTTTGGGTGCATATTTGTGTGTATGTCTATACATATAAATATATATATGCATATATGTGTGTGTGTATATGTATACATGTATACACACACACACATACATATAGGTGTACATATATCCACACATAAACACCTGTGCCATTATTGATGAATTTGTGGATATTGCTTTTCATTGAAATTAAGAAGGATGTTAATTGCCTAATGGGCAATTTTTTATGTTTTTAATATAATAGCATGAAGATTTATATTATCTCTGAATGGCATGTACTCAGTAATATTGCGAACAATTTTGAAGTAACATTTATTTTTTGAGGTCCCTCTTAAGTTTTAGAATGTGACATAATAAGCAATATCAGAATAAGAAGAGAATATAGTGAATACATAATTATTCTTAAGAAATGAAGCCTGGCCAGAAATAACAGTTGACAAGAAATCAACAGAAAAAGAAAGAAAGAAGACTAAAATGAAAGAAAATAAAATACAATAGCAGAAAAGTGAAAAATATGCAAATCCCATGGCTAAAATTAAAAGAAACAGGCAAGTCACCAAATTTCCTGAAAAGTGTATCTGCATTCTAGAAAACTATACAAATTAATGTCCTTTTGAAGTAGTTTCTTAATTTCTAGGTAATTGTCATGTTGGGATGGATAATTCCTTTTGGGGTCTCTAACTTGTCATTTTGAGATGATTAGCTGCATTCTTGCCCTCTACCTATAAGATAACCAGCAATAATCCTCTCCTGAAGTTGTGGTAAATGGAAATGTTTGTTACCACTTTAAAAGAACTCCTAGGGTGCAAAATTACCCTTGGTTGAGTCCCTTGGCTTAAGTAAAGGCATTATAAAGTATTTTGCACTCTATAGAGGAATCTGACATCTGTTTTTTGTTTTTTTTTTTTTTTTTCTTCTTTTTTCCTGATCCTGTGAACAGAAGAGTAAGTTCTATCCTTTTAGCTTTAACAGGCTCTTAGGAGTCAGTCCCACTTATGAGGGATAAGACTTGGAGTTTAGTGGAATGATATGGCATTAGCAAAAAGAAAAATAATACCACATAAACATGCAAAGTAGAAAAAGAACTCATGATACAGTCATAATAGCTCAAATAAAGTATATGTTCTCATTATTATTTATAAATAATAAGGAGCTACAGTCTGCCACAGCATGTATTATAAGCATTTCCCTAATTAATATTTGGTGACTATTTATTAAAATTGTTGTGTGACAGACTCTCCTATTGTATGGAGTTTTGTATAAAGTTACTTCATATTTCTCAAATTAATGTAAATTCATATTCCCATGGATATAAAATAAATAATCACTATGAAATAGAAACCTGGATAGGATTTTAACCTGAAGTTTAACCTGCTTTCCTTACATTCCTTTCTACTTGAGAATTTACAATCAGGCTAGTATTCAATTTTGAAGGACTAAAATCTTACAATATTGATATTTATTGGTAAGAAAAAGAACATTAAATGAAATATACAAAATTAGATACTGAATTATTTAAGAAACAACAGCAAAATATAGATTTTTTTTTTAAAAGCTGCTAAACCCAGCAAATATTGCAAAATTAAATGCCTAATCTTTGTTATTGTATTTTCCCTCTACATTTTGGCTATAAATTTGTTACCATCTCTTCGTATGTTATTTTTGTAGTATTTTCTACCATAATAATAAAAACCTTAATTCAAAAAAAGAAAAAGAGAAGAAAAAGAAAAGAAACTGTGTGTATATATATATATATATATATATATATATATATATTTTTTTTTTTTTTTTTTGTCTGGCACTGGAGGTTGAACCCAGAGCTTTTAGCATGATAGACTTTTTAAAATAAAATATAAGGAATGATTAAAACAAAACAGAAAAGCAACTATATACCAACATTATAATGTGTCCTCCAAACTCTAGAGGAGCATGTGTAGTTATTTTATTTTTCATTCTCAAGTTAATATACACAATTTTAGTTGTTCCTCTTTCAAGAAAAAAATTCCTACTATTTTCTACAGTTTTTAAAATGTAAAGATTTATGACGTGCATTACACAGCAAGCCCACAATTTATATTATAACGTGTGATTGAGAATCACTGTGTAACTCTACTCCTGCTGTTTTGTATTGATTGTACACTATGTATATGTCATTAGACATGCTGCAAAACTTTATCCCAAATGTGTTATAGATTTGCTAATTTTAATAATTATTAAAATAACCAGAAACCATCAGGATATCTATAAGTGATTAAAAATACGTACTACAGGAGGGCAAAGCTAGTCGGCAACTTGGCCATAATAACAACTGAAATTTGAAGTCTCACTGTGGCTTTAATGATTCATATTAATTAGGACTACTCTATGAGTTGAATGATTAAGATGAATTTGGGGTTTAAATATATGTTAGTTTACTTATTTTTTTCTTCCCTTTATGCAAATATGAATTCCATGAGATTTGGTAAATTTGCTTTTACAAATTGTCAAATCCATCTATGACAATTGCAGCATAATGCTCTTAGAATACTATGAATACAGGAAGAAAATTCACATTCTTGAGGTCGTGATAAAACAGAATGGGGAAGGTTCAGCTTAGCCCCTGTTCTATTGTTGAAGCTGACTTTACTCCATTATTCTTTATCCTCTCCTTTAAAAAGGTCCCTAAACAGAGATCTGAGTGTCAGCATTGAACAAGCCATAGTTTTCTCCCACATTTTAAGATAAGAAACATCCTTGTCTTTTCTCAATTATCAGTATATTCTTTATTCTGTTTGGCTCACTGCACATCCTCTGTAATATTTATTGACAACTAAAATGTGATGTGAAAAGTGTATATTAATCATAATTTTATCACTTCATGAGGAAATATAATTTCCATAAGATGATATAACTGCTCTGTGGACTGACAATTTTTAGTCTAAACCTTATATATTTACTGACTTACCTTATTTAATAATTTACTTCACGTATTTAAAACTTCATATAAATCAAATTTGTTTATTACCTGCTGTCCTTTACAAGTTACAAAACGGCATATTTTATTTCTGTTAACAAGGAAAATAAAATATTCTGACTGCTGAGTAATGAATATAGCATATGAATTCAGTGCAATAATCCAGAGATAACTTTAAAGAGGAAATAAAATAATTCCCTAAATTAATAATAATAAAATTCATTATGTGAATTGTAATAGAATATCAAAATCATCTCACACTAAAATTTCTTAATGTTTTTAATGTATGAGTAGACTCAAATCTAAATTAAGATTAAGCTTACTTTAAAAATATCATTTTGCATTTAGCAATGAAATTTATTTGTGATGACTTAAATGGAAACACTTAATGAAATTATGAGTTCAATTAAATATCAGAGACAACATATGAATAATAAAATATTAGCTAATAATTTAAACCTTTTGCTCAATTACTTTTCAGATTAGTTCCTTATATAACTTGATTAGCATAAAATATACGATGGCAATAATTCTACCATATGAATGGATTTCAACTTTTGTTTTCTGCTGAGCATGAGGTTTCCCGCTGCTAACCATTATTCCTTTAAAACTGGTTATGATCTTACAGAAGTTTAATAGGAAGATAGAAAGCTGGAGGAGTTACTCTTCTAATAGCCTTATTGAGATAAGATGCCTTGATAGAAAAGACCTGTGTCTTTCATATCACATAAATGGTAGAGAAAGGCAGAACAATCATGCTCTTTCCTGGAATTTATATTATATAGAGGTTACAGTTTCACTGAAGTTTCTAGTGCTATTACTGAAAAGCTAAGGTTTCCTATAAAGGTAAGAATGTTGTAGGTGATGGTGGACCACCCCTGGTAGCATCACTGGAGTTTTTCTCTCTGAAAATGCTTAGAAAAGCAAGGCAGGAGCAACTCTGAGATTTTACAGAGTTGACATTTTTCTGTTGAATATTATAAAACACACATGTATTTTGAAAATGAATTCGTTAAATTATGTATCCTTATGTCCTTCCTTAAATTGCTAATTGTTAAATATGTCATATTTGAGGAGTTTTGTTTTTCTCTTGCTATTTGATTACATAAGAGGTCATAATTCTTTATTTATGATCTTCCCAGTCTCCTAAAATGTCTACATTGTCAAAAACAAGACTATATGTAGTGTTCAGAATAAGCAAATAATGTAAAAGAAAAAGAAGACTATAAGATACCAGATAATAGGTGCAAATATTTTGAACTAAAATAACATTTATTAATATAATTAAATTAATATCATTTATACCCTTCACTATTATGTGTTGTTAATGTTACATTTTTATAGATATTCAGTTTATGACAACTGAGCTATAGTTGTATAAGGCATAAATATTGTGGAAGATTGAGCGAAGGATATATGCCAACTGTCTAATGTATTTTTGCAGCTATTCTATAAATCTAATGCCAGATTAAAATAACAAGAATAAAAAGATGTGCATTTATGACATAGAAAGCTGTTGTTATACCAATTTAGTAATTATTTTCCTAGACACTCTCTTAATATTTGTAATGATTACATATAGAACTTTATGAGCAATCAATGACTATGTATTGATGGAAACGTACTTGATGATATGAGTTACAGAGTGAAAAATGGAAGTATAATGTTATCTGCAATGGATGAAAATTTTTGTTATTAATACATGTGTACATGCATGTATGTGTGTGTATATATATACATATGTATATATATACATTTATATAACATAGACACATCTATGCATGTAGATGACTGTCATAAATAAAACTAAAGATGGGATGATTTAAAAAGCAAATTTGTTGTGTTAAGTTCATGATAAAGGTGAGGGGTAGTTTAATTTCTGATGAGGTTTCTCCTTTTTCATCCTCACAAGATATTTTTCCATGTTTGTGCATGGTGAGATGTCGGGACCTTACACTGTCAGCCGAGAGGATGGAAAACTCTGGCTTTTCTGGCTGCTTGCCAAGTTACCACACCCTGTTATGGACCTAAGCTAAGCAGGGGGCGTGGCTGTGATGTATGGTGAGAACCAGAACCGCCCTGCTGGTCACTGATTGGCTATGGTCCATTATAAAGTGCTGTCCACTCTTTCAACAAATGAGTCTTTGGCACCACTTCTGACCAGACTCCCTAACGCGACCCTGAGTCCTTCTGAAGGCGGCGGGAGGGGGCGTTAGCGGCTCTTATTTTCTCAGCCTGTCTTCGCCAAGTAGGCTCCCCCCCACCCTTCTCTGCTGGACAAAGAAGGATTCGTTTTGGGTCCACGGGGGTGGGGGGGGGGTGTCTAAAGACCTTGGCCCCTTACCGTAAATTCGCGAGAGTGAGAAGAAGCTATTTTCTCTCCATTTTATTTTTTATAAGGACAACAGTTCCAAGCCAGGCGCAGTGGCAGACGCCTGTAATCCCAGCATTTTGGGAGGCTGAGGCAGGAGGATCACGAGTTCAAAGTGAGCCTCAGCAATGGCGAGGCACTTAGCAACTCAGTGAGACCCTGTCTCTAATAAAATACAAAAAAGGGCTGGGGATGTGGCCCAGTGCCCCTGAGTTCAATCCCCGGTACCACACACACACACACACACACACACACACACACACAAAATAAATAAATAAAAGAACAACAGTTCCATTGTAGGACTCTACTCTTATGACTGTATTTAACATTGATTTCCCCTCTAAAGGTCCTATCTCTGAATATTCTGCGATAGAACTCCAACATAGAATTATTGGGAAATCCTATTCAGTCCTACACACACAGAAACACATACATAGACCACACAACTTTGAATTAGGGCATCAGACTTGTAAATAATTAAATCTCTGGGTTTTGGAGCTATTCTACTGATTGAAAAAAAAAATGCCTTGGAACTTACACTGTTCAAATCCTTTAAGTGTACTGATTGCCTATACATGTTAAAAATGCTGAGCTGCCCACATGGCCTTTTCACGTCATGAAGTTCACTTCATACTAGGCTACAGCTGGAACACAGAATCCCAGGAAAGTCAAGGCTAGTTTTGCTTGTTTTTGTTGTTTTTAACTTCATTTCAGAGCTCAGTTTTTAAGCAAGAAGGTGCTAGAAATGAAAATTCTAATATGCATATTCTGATATTTTTCTCAGAAGCAGGAATTATGTATGTATGATACAAGAACTCATGACAGGCTGGTATTCAGCAGGCCTTTTGGACCATCTTAAGCATAGGATAGCAGAATAAGGAAGTAAAAAGTCCTAGAATATCTAATGACTATGGATCTCTCTCCCATCCTGGACTGCCTATATTTTATGTATGAGAAAGAATGAAATTTTCACTTTAAGCCATCACTTTTCTATCAGATGTAGAATAATTTGTAGTAAAAATGACAAAAATACAGTGTAAAAATGTACAAAGCTGTGGGAAGATATTATCTTCTTAAAAGCTATTGTATTTCTATAATATAAAGCCTCAAAATGTATCTAGAAAACAATATAAAGAGATAAATATGAGTTTATTAGACAATCACAAACTTGTTGGTAGATTTTTATGGTATCTTATTCAGAGTTCATTGAAGAAGAGATCTGGTCAATACCTCTGTCATGGCCTTGTCTCAATTAAGGAGAGTTTGTGAAGGAAAATACACATTTACACAAATTGCAATTAATAATAACAATAATTTTAAGGCCTTTATTACCTAATGTTATATTTTTTGCGGGTGTACTAGGGATTAAACTCAGGGGCAATCAACCACTGAGCCACATCCCAGCCCTATTTTGTATTTTATTTAGAGACAGGTTCTCACTGAATTGCTTAGCGCCTAGTCGTTGCTGAGGATGGCTTTGAACTCGCAATCCTCCTGTCTCACCCTCTTGAGCCGATGGGATTACAGGCATGTGCCACTGTGCCCAGCACCTAATGTTATACTTTATAGAAGCTAAGAGATCTCTCCCTTTGGAGGGGCATCATCTTGATAAAGTTACCCAGGGTTCGTTATTGAATAATGCTAATGTTATACAACACTGAAGTATCTAGGTTTAGAACAATGGTCTGTGCACTGTTTATGCACAATGAATTAAAAAATAAAAAAATAATAATCTTTAGAATAACAACACAATGATGCTTGTCATTTGCAAGCTCTAGTCTCACATATCCCCTAAAGTATGCTGCAACAGTGAGTGTGAATGTATACACTTCCTTGGAGAAAACAAAAGCAAATTAATGAAAAGAAAGAAAAGATAAACAAATTCCTATCATAGGTCCTTTAATTTTCACTCAACCAACACCACTGTTTGATGAATAATATAAATGCTATCTGGCTTTAGTTTCTCAATATTTTTATGATTCATAGGCAGATAATGGAGTGTTAAAATCAAGTTCATTTATATACTTTGCATATATATGTGTGTGTGTATATATATATATATATATATATATATATATATATGAAGTTCCAACACTTTCTGCTTAATATACTTTTATGTTCTGTTATTTGGTTCATAAAATTTTTATGACTATGATATTTTCATTGCACATAGTATTATGTATAATATGATGCCTTTGTCCCCTTAAATGTTTTTTCTTAATTTTATTTTGTCTTCAATTAATAATTCAATCTTCAATTTTACTTCACATTACATCTTTGCCAAATCTTGTGCTTTGAAACTGGGTCCATTTATTTTAGATATACCATAGGAAAGAGAAAAGAACAATATTAATTTGTTATTAACCATTTTTATTCTACTTTCTGCTTTTGCATTCCAATTGGAAGTATAATATTGACATTCATTGGTATAACTGATATGATTAGTATTATTTATTTTCTTTAACTTGATTTTTATTCTACTTATCTTTTTGTATGTTATATTCCTTAATACTTATTGATTTTGAGGGGGTTGATTTTTGGTGGTTGATTTTGTTTCTTATTTATAATAACATGATCTATACACTAGCTACATATAAATGGATATTATGTTTTAGTTTAACAAAGTTTTTTTATTAGTATTTATGTAATTACATTTTCTCATAATTACTATTAACCTTTGACATAACTTCAAAGGAGTTATTTACCTCTTATTTCAACATAAAATCATAATCTCTAATTTACAATTAGAAATAAAAGTCCATAAGAATTTCCTGTGAGCTTCTGGGTCTAGGCATGGTGGCTCACACCTGTAATCACAGAGGCTAAGGAGGTTGAGGCAGAAGGATTCCAAGTTTAAAGTCAGTCTCATTAAGTTAATAATAAAGTCAGTCTCAATAAGCAACATAGTGAGATCCTGTCTCAAAATAGAAAATAGAAAGAGCTGGGAATGTAGATCAGTGGCTCAGAGGTAAAATGCCCTTGCATTCAATTCTCTGCACACACACACACACACACACACACACACACACACACACACACACACACACACACACAAATAATTGCTTGTGATCATGTGATCATGAAGATACTTTTACCATTATAATTTATGATTTTTATTTACACTACCTTTTTCTTTAATTTGTTCTATTTTACTCTCTACATTTGGATCCTGGGTTTTCTTTTAAAATTTTTTATTTTTAATTTTTAATAAATAGCTTGAAACTTGTAAAAAAAAAAACTTAATTTAAAATTTTGACACAAATATATCTCCTTTCTCTTACCTAAGAGTAGAAAGATCTTAGAAAGCTTATATTCTGGTCATTTCATGTAAGTTTATTGTACCTGTCATCTAGTCTTTAGAATTAACTTGTGTGCTAAATTCAAATAGATGATCATAATTTTAAACATTTTGGTTTAATATGTATATTTTCTATTAATTTTTGTCACCACTTCTTCTAAAACAATTTTTCTTTTTTTCTAATATAAAAGTCTGTTTTTAAATAATAAACACAATGATTTTAATTGTATAAAATGTATATTTACATTGCCTTTTTTGTCATTTTATATTTTGCTGAATATAGTTATAATTTCATAATTATTTTTATAGTACTTTAGAGATATTATAACAAAATCCTCTTTGAGAAAATATTTATTTTATTGCAATTTGTATTTAGTAAGCTGATTTACTCCAATACTACTTTTTTTTTTCACATTTAAGTACACCAATTCTTCAAAAGGAAATCTTACAATTACTACTGATATATTAATCGCAACCAATATCTATTGCCAGTATTTAGTTGTTTGATTTGTTGTGCTTTAACAATTGTGAACACTGTAAGCACTACACCAAAAAAATAGAAGAGTTCAGAGTTTCATCAACGTTGTGTTGAGTCAGATAGTTTGGACTAACAAAAATATAGTACATAATTTTGCTTCTATAAAATCCTAGAGAACAGTATAATCTCATCTATGATCACAGAAAGAACAGTGGGCACTGCCATAGACTTATTAATGGTTTGGAAGTGTGTATAATGGATGCCTTTGGGAGGCTGATAGCTCCCAAAGCTGTTCTATGTTGATTATAGAGTACATGCAATTCTCAGAAGTCATTGTACTAACCCTGTAAGACCTGTGTATTTTATTTTATTTAAATTATACTGTTATTATTTTATACCATACTACCAATTACATTATACTGTTATTATTTTATATTATATTACCAAATATTTAAAAATAAAATAAGAAAATAAAAAGTAGAAGACAGACTACAAAATATTTTCAATGAATCTATGGCAAATATTGTATCTAGAATATATAAAGAATACATACAAGTCAGTAATAAAATGAGAAGTTCTATAAAATATGGGCCAAAAACATAAGAATATTTCATTTAAACAGATATACAGGAGCTGGAGTTGTGGCTCAGTCATAGAGTGCTGGCCTAGTGTGGGTGAGGGTTCAATCCTCAGCAGCACATAAAAATAAGTAAATAAAAATAAAGTAATTGTGTCTACCTACAACATTTTTTTAAGTAAAATGAGAAGATACACAAAAGCATTTAAAAAATGCTCAAGATCATTAGTCATTTGAGAAAGGCAAATTAAAGTTACAAAGAAATATTTCACACTAAAAATCCCCAAATTAAATACTCATACACAATATACACAACATTGGTCAGGAGGCAGAGCAACTGGCATTTACCTTTATTGACATTAGGAGTGTAGAAATGTATAAAATTGTTGCCGCCTGTAGAGATTGCTGCTTGCAGAAACAATGCCGCGAGAGAAAATTTCGGAGGCAGAATGGAAATGAAAAAGTTATTTTATTATTCTTTCTTTTAACTTCTCTCTCCGGCTCCAACAACCTTTCCAACTCCAACTCCAACCACCCCTCTAACTCACCCTCACCCAGTTAAATACTTTTTGCCTTAACAAGGACACGTGCTAACAGCTCGAGCTTACAGGAGCATCACACAGTGTTCACGGGCATAAAAAGATTCTTAGATAAATGCATGAATATCAGGTGAAAATACTTGAACACCTTTATGGCTCTCAGCTAACCGCCATCTTAGTGATCCTCAATTAGGGCTCTTACATTTCCCCCCTTTTTTTTTAAAAGAGGGGATGCTCTTGGACGTCCATGTGCAACCAACATTCTTACCCGTCATCGGATAATCAAGGCTGTGCCCTTGACTCCTGTCTTAGGTTGATATGTCGGCCACATGAGACTGTCCCATGGATGGGCGACAACCTGATCTGGATCGACTGTGCCTGTCTTAGGTTGTCCCCCTCTGGGGATCTTATCCGTCATTGGCTAACCAGCCATCCAATTGAGCCCTTCAGGATCTACTGTGTGTTGACTAACAGCCATCCAATTGTGAGGAGATGCTGCGGCTTTAAGGCAGCATGCCTTCTGCTGATAAGCCAAGTTCCATAGCGAATCAAGGTCTTTAAACAAATCAGCTGCCCTAAGTTCCATCAAGTAACGCACTGAGTTCTCTAGACAAATACCCGCAAGGTATTGTCCTGTAATGTAATGAAAGATCAAAATGTCCATTTGTTAAAACACATTGATCTAGGAGGCCCCATGCATGCAGAGCAGAGGCCACACTGCTGGTGAGGTTGTTTGATGCTTGAGCAACAGGGATGCTTGTAGTGACCACGATCCCTGCAACTGTAGCAGCAGCCGTCTTTTTTCTGTCTAGAACATGCCACCGGCAAATCTTCAGGGTCCGCTACCTAGAAACTCAAGCATCAATTATTAAAGGAAAGGCAGTGCTATTCCAGCACTGAGTCAAGAGGCGAGTTGTCAAACTATAAAATAGAATTATTAGATTAGAAAATTAAAGTTGATCTCTGCTCACACACATTGCTGCTTGAGCTCCCACAAACATACCTGACAAAATATCACATTCAGAACAAATCAAAGAAGGACTGAGGGTATTTACTGCTTTAAAGATAGATTAAATAAAAGCAAAAAGCACTTTGGAAAAAATAATGTATTAGCTGGAACCCCCGAGTCTCTGCATACACAGCAAACTTCTATGAAATTACCTGTTGAAATAATTCAAATTAATCAGCTATTAAACAACTAAAGTTAATTACAAATAAACAATCCCATGTCAAATACCAAAATATTAGGTTATACAGTATTAGTCATATTCTTTGTTGAAGAGAAGTCCCAGGGCCACCTATAAATCAAAATTGAAGGTACCTTCACTTTTTAAATTGTTAACCCAAATTGAATACTCTAAACTTAAATGAATTAAACTTATTTGGATCCATATATATATATATATATATATATATATATATATGTGTGTGTGTGTGTGTGTGTATATTATATATGTATATATTGTAATTAATTTTTTATAATATTAATTTTCATAAGTGCTTTGTTATTTGTGACGTCACACTGGACAGACGCACATACAAACAAATATTTGTGACGTCACATTAACATGAAATTTAGACAAATACACAGACATAAAGACATATATAAAAAAGAAAAAAAATACAATTGTGTGCACACTAAAGAGAGATCTTCTCATCCTGGCCAGGAGGAATGAGACTTAAATTGTGAATTTATTGGAGGACTCTTTTAAGGGAATCATTCCATACCTTCATCTTGGTCCTCTTGATTTTGTACTTGTTTTATTAATCTTGATTCCTCAACAACTTCATCTTGGTCCTTTTGATTTGGTATCTGTTTTATTAATCTAGATGGTATCCATATTGGGGAGGATTCATGCTGTGGAAAAACACAAACAGATCTTCTCCCCAAAATTAATACTGGATCTGGACCCTTCCATGCACCTGCAAGAACATCCTTCCAGTAAACCAAAGGTTTATGTTGTTGGTGTGGATTCCAGTGTCTGTCTCCAGCTGAATATCCATTAGAATCTAAAGTTAAAAAATTTAAGGTAAACAGGGCAATGGCCAATCTGTCCTAGGATTTTTCCAATTTCCTTCTTTTTGCTTTAATAGCATAATTTTGAGTGTGTGATTAGCTCATTCAATTATACCTTGACCTTGAAGATTGTATGGGATACCTGTTTAATGGGATATATTGAATTTTGAGCAAAACTGTTGGAAAGATGAGGACGTATATGCAGGGCCATTATCTGTTTTAAGCATTTTGGGGATGACCAATGCAGCAAAAGCTTGCAGACAATGAGATGTAACATCTTTAATTTTTCTCCAGAAAGTAAGGAAGCAAAAATCATGCCTGAGCATGTATCTATGGTCACATGAATAAATCGCAATTTTCCAAAACTAAGCTTATGAGTGACATCCATCTGCCACAAATGATTGGGGATTAATTCTCTTGGGTTAACCCTATAATGTGGATTGGGAAAATGTGTCACACAAGATTGACAAGCCTTCACAATTGTTCGAGCTTGCTCCTTTGTAATTTTGAACCTTTGCTGTAATGTAGTACTATTGACATGAAATTGGGAATGGAACAAGGTAGCTTGTTGGACTGCTGAAAATATAAAGATTGTTTTAGTGAGAGCATCAGTCTTTTGATTACCTTCATGGAGAGGACCAGGCAAATTAGTATGAGCTCTGATATGTCCAATAAATAAAGGTTCTTTATGTTCCCACAGGAGATTTTGAATTTGAAAAAACAATTTAAAGGCTAGAGTATATGGTGCTATTGGACCTGCTAGCTCTGATTTAGGGACAGCATGTACAATATAGTGGCTGTCTGAAAAAAATATTTATAGGCTGTTCTTTAAAATTTTCTAGAGCTATTATAATAGCTTCAATTTCAACCAATTGGGCTGATTTTTGACCAGTAATATGAATCATATTTTCTTTTTGAGTGACTACTGCAGCAGTACTGTTAGAGGACCCATCTGTAAATACATTTAATGCCTTAGAAATAGGTTGATTTTTTATTACCTGTGGAAATATAATGGGATGACTGACACCAAAAGATAGTATAGGAGACTTAGGAAGATGGTTATCAAACGTTGTAGAAGTAGAGCATTTAGCTATAGCCCAATCATTATCATTGAAGCACAAATATTCAACCTGTGATGATGAATAAGGAGTAATAATAGTAGCGGGGTGAATGCCAAATATTTTAGTAAAAGTCTTAAGGCCTTGAAGAATAAGTTTAGCCACCATGGAGTTATAAGACTCAATTGTGCTTTTAGGAGAGACAGGTAAATGTATCCATAATAAAGGTCCCTGTTGCCAAAATAATCTTGTGGGTGTATATTGTGAAGAAATAATAATCAATATTAGCATATTAGCGGTCGAGCAAAATCAATTCTATCAATTTGGGATCTTTCAATGGCCTTTTCTACTAACTTTAAAGCTTCCCTAGCATCAGGAGTCAATGTTCGCGGTGAAGATGGATCAGGGTTCCCGCGAAGGACATCAAATAAGGTGTTTTTTTTTAATATTTATTTATTTACTTTAGTTGTACACAATGCAATGCATTCATGTTTACGTGGTGCTGAGGATCGAACCCGGGCCGCGCACGTGCGAGACGAGCACTCTGCAGCTGAGCCACAAACCCAGCCCTCAAATAAGGGTTTTAATTGTCCAGTGGGGCATAGTGAGGCTTAGTGTAGGGCGAAGCCTATTAATGTCTCCCAGCAGTTTTTGGAAATCAATGAGGGTAGTCAAATATTTTTTATTTATTAAAAATTTTTGAGGCCTTATAAAGGTATCCATGATTTTAAATCCTAAATATAATATGGGAGATCTAGTTTTGAACCTTTTCTTCAGCAATTTTTAATCCATATCTTTTAAAATTTTCTGTCATATCACTGAATATGGTAAATAAGATTTCTTGATTAGGGTGAGCAAGCAAAACATCATCCATATAATGGAGGCACATAAGGTTTGGGTATTTGTTCTTGATTGGCTGAATAACTTTGTCTACATAGTTTTGACATATAGTGGGGCTATTAGCCATTCCCTGCGATAGCACTTTCCATTGAGATCTTTTATCAGTGCCATTAGTATTGATAGAAGGAACAGAAAAAGCAAACCTGGGGGCATCCAGAGGAAATAGGGGAGTGGAAAAGAAACAATCCTTTATATCAAGAGTTTTAAGATGGACATTTTTAGGAATAGCTACAGTATTAGGAAATCCAGGTTGGGTAGGGCCCATAATTTGCATGGTTTTTATTGATTTCTCTAAGGTCATGTTACAATCTCCATTTTCCAGATTTTTTCTTGATTAAAAATATGGGGGAATTCCAGGGAGAGGTGGAAGGCTCTATGTGTCCTGCTTCTAGTTGTTCTTGGATTAATAGGTGGGCAGCTTGTAATTTTTCTCTAGATAGGGGCCACTGAGGGATCCAAACTGGCTTATCAGAAAGCCATGGTATTTTCAAAATTATTTTCTCAGTGGACCCTAGAAAAAAATATCTTTTACCCTTTTGATGATGACTTAAATTTTTATTTTTAACACCTGCGGGCTTGGTTGTTAGGTGTACCCCCATTTGCTGTAGAATATCTCTTCCCCATAGGTTAACTGGCAAGCTGGTAAAACATAAGGTTGGAATGTTCCTTTATGCCCTTCATTATCTTCCCAATTTAAGACTACAGCACTTTGTGCTGGGGTGTTAGTGTATCCCAAGCCTCTTAAACTAGTTGAGGCCTTCTGCAGAAGCCAGTGCTTGGGCCATTGTTGTAGATTAATGATGGAAGAGTCAGCCCCAGTATCATTCAGCCCCTCCATCTTTATACCTTGGATTTTTATTTTGCGCATAGGCCTCCGTGAACAATCCTGAACCCAACAAGCCATAGGTCCCGAGCCAGTGGAACCAAATCCTCTTTTGTTCCTATTCTGCGACATACTCTTGAATGAGTTGTGGAAACTGGGAAGGAGAAGCAGCTGAGCAATTCTATCTCCTTGGTTAACAGAGATAATGCCTCTAGGTGAACTAAGCATTATTTTTATTTCTCCTTGGTAATCAGAGTCAGTAACACCTAGTGTTACTTGAAAACCTAATAGGCTTTTAGAACTTCACCCGAGAATAAGTCCTATAGTCCCTGAGGGAAGAGGTCCCCTGACTCCCGTAGGAAACAGTTGAACCCCCATTTCAGGTATTAGCACTATTCGGGTGGTGGAACAGAGGTCTATTCCTGCACTTCCTCTTGTCCCTCTGACAAGGGAGTCAATGGGTAGGAGGGATTGTGATGAGGAATCATCTGGATGGATGTTTGAAGATATTCCTCCTCTAATGCCTCGTACATTTGTGGGCCCCGAGGCATTGGGCCCCATGCCCCATTTTTTGAATTCCTGGACAAAACATTTCCATAGATGTCAAATTTAGAATGGCATTTATTGGCCCAATGATTTCCTTTTTTACACCTGGGGCAGCAGCCTGGGTCACAGTATGAGCTTGGTCTTATTTATCTTTGGGGATATTGCCTAAAATATCCTGGTTGATTATAATTATTTTGTCTGGAATATCCTGACTGATTATAATTTTTTTTGTTGAGCCCTATTTGAGAAATTTTGAGGGGAAGCACCTCTCATTGCTGCTGAAATCATATTGCCTGTGACAAAGGCATCATTAATATCTTTACATAATCTAATATATATGGAAAGGTCCTTTTTATTTTTTCATTTTCTTATACATCTTGGCAATATTTATTGGCATTTTCATATGCCAACTGGACTACTAAGGGCATTGCTTGATCTACATCCCTGAATATTCTGCCTGCAGTTCTTAAAAGTCTGTCAGCAAAATCACCATATGGCTTGTTAGGCCCCTGTATTACTTTTGATAAGCTGCCTTGCAAATCACCTGTTCCTGGTAAGGTCTTCCAGGCTTTAACAGCGGCATCGTTTATTTGTGTGTATACACCAGGATCATATTGCATTTGTGTTTGTAGTTCAGCAAACTGTCCTTCACCTGTTAGCATATCTACATTACGGTCTGGGAAGCCTGCAGTCGCATTTCTTTTAGCTCTTTCTACACAAAACTCCTGGAATTGTGACCTCCATATCAGGTATTGTCCCCTACTCAATACTGCCTTACATAAGCCTTTCCAGTCTGAAGGGATTAAAGTTAAAGTGTTAAGGGACTCCAGCATGCTCAACGTGAACGGAGCTTGAGGCCCATAGGTCATTATCGCCTCTTTGAAATTTTTTATTGTTTTAAAATCTAGGGATTAGTGGTATCTCTGCCCGTTTTTATTTTCAGATATTGGCAGGCCCCAATGTTCCTGCGGTTTTTGGTGTTCGAGGGCACATAAGCGCTCAGAAAGGCTGTTAATCTCTGCCTCAAGGGCACGCATATGCTTAGAAATACCCCTCTTGGTTTCTGTAATTGATTCCACCCATGAGGGAGCAGAGGGCACAAGTGGTTCCTCTACTTGAGGGTCCTTTCTGGTCTTAACTGATGCCGGGGCTGCTGAGTTATGAATGGGGCCGAGTTCTAAGCTACACCCCCTTTTGGGCCCTAAAAAGGAGTTTTTCCTCTGCCTGCAGAAGGAAAATGTAACTTACCCGGTGAGGGTGGACATAAGGGCAAAAATAGCTGGGTGTCTACCTCTGTCTGGTAAACAGAAACCACGCCACACCCAGGGAGTTTTGTATAGCAAGCGAGAATCCAGAAACTCAGATTTATTGGCAAGGTGCTGACTTAAATAGGCCTAGAACTAGCCAATCAGCCAGCAGAGCAGTTCAGTCTCTCATGCTATGTCATAGCCACACCCCTTGGCTCAGCCCCGGCCCTACTAGGGAGTGGTAAGCAGCCAAAACCCGTCCCCTTGGCAGACATGGAGTCCCAACAAACTGACTTAGCGGAGGAGGCTGTGCTTTCATGGTTATTTGGCTCCTCCTCATTACTATCACTTTCACTGGTAGTATCATCCTGGGTTTCAGATTCTATTGAGAGCACGTATTCCTCAGCTATTTCTAATAAATCTCTGATAGCTTTAGCAGCTCTTGTTTTTGTTATTTTTGAGTTCACACCAATATTATCCTTACTGGTCTTATCTCAGTGGAGGCTATGCTTTCTTGATCACTTTCCTCCTCACTATCAACTGAGTCAATGATGTCAAAAAAGGATTTTATTACTAGGCTTTTTGTTATTTTCACACCCATCTTTAAAGATTTCTCAGTTCTTACCTGCAGATTCCGAACTCCCCGTACGGGCCACCACTTGTTGCCACCTGTAGTGATTGCCGCTTGCAGCAATGACACCGTTGGAGAAAATTCAGAGGCAAAATGTTTTGTGGTATTTTCTATAAAGCCCTCTCCTTTTTCATGAAAGATTTGGTGTTGAAAGAGTTAACTTTGACTTCTACTTGCTGCTGTTCAGTTCTTTATTCACATATATGGCCACCAGGTATCCCTATTTCAATTATTTAGATCCAGACTAACTCTGTACATTTATCTTTTCTTGTATAGAGTAACACAAACCTTTTTCTATAAGTACTTAATTTCTAGTTAATAAGCTTTAAGAGTCTTTTTGTGATTAAAAATAAGTTTCTCTTACTTTTAAAGTAGATATAAATCCCTTAGAGCAAAAAAAGTCCTTCAGCCTTGCCTCCCTCTTTTCCCTGCTTCTAGATTTTATAAACAACTGCTATAAAAGAAAAACAATAGTGCTGTGGAATCCCAGACAGAGAAGGTTGACTTTTATCAGACAGCCTATATAGTGTACAGAGAAAACAGTTTCAGGGAATCCGTGAGAAATAAATTCTCACCCAAACTAATTAGATTAATAATAATGAAATCATAATATGCCTAGGCAGTCACGTACAGGGCCTTGAAAAGGTGCAAGTGACCTCAAAACCTTGAAATATATAAAATAAGAAATTTAATATGTCTAAAAATTAAGTCATGTCTGTAATGTAATCACCAAAGAATGTGTAAATATTCTGTGCTGCCAAATATTGTGCTTAAAACCTAAAAGAAAGTGAAAAGTAAAGAGAGAAGATTCCACAGCCTGACTCGCGTGTTGGTGTGTTATTTTCCCCATCACTGCTTCTCTGCCTCCGTACTTCGCTGAGCACTCACGTTGTACCCCCTGACTGGGGCTGGCCCCCAGCAGAATGGAAATGAAAAAGTTCTTTTATTTTTCTTTCTTCTAACTTCTCTCTCTGACTCCAACAACCTCTCCAACTCCAACTCCAACCACCCCTCTAACTCACCCTCACCTGGTTAAATACTTTTTGCCTTATAAAGGACATGTGGTAACAGCTCGAGCTTACAGGTGCTTCACCCAGTGTTCAGGGGCATAAAAAGATTCTTAGATAAATGCATGAATATCAGGTGAAAATACTTGAACACCTTTATGGCTCTCAGCTAGCCGCCATCTTAGCTATCTCCTCAATTAGGGCACTTACATAAAATTGTACAAACACTTTGAAATACAATTTGAATTATTTTAAAATTTTTGTTAAGTTCATATTTTTATGCATTTAATCTATGCTCCAAATTGCAGGTGTACATATTTGCCAGGAAAGTTAAAATTTATATGTGTCAATACATTGGTAAGTTTATGATTATTTGGTTCATACTGGAAAACATTAAATGTTCATCAACAGAAACACACAAGTCACTAATAATCAGAAGAAGATCTGCAGATACAGTTGATGACAATTTTTTGAATCAAAGTTATGTTTAGCAAAAAAAGGAAAAATAATGAGAATATTTCCTGTGTGATTTCATTTATATAAAATTTTGAAGTAGGTGTGACTTTTCTGTTAAGTTTGTAAGCAGACCAATGGTTGCATGTTGCCAGGGACCAAGAGGAACTTACTGAAAGAATTACAAGGGAATGTTTTTGGGTAATAAAAATGTCACTTCTACTGGGGTGTTGGTTACAAGGTTTATGTATATATTAAAACTCATATAAAATCCACCTTGAAATATTTTCATTTCACAATATTTAATTTTAATTAATCAGAAATTAGAATTGTTATCTGGAACAAAATTTTCTTCATCTTATGAATCTACTATTTATGGCAACTCTTATCACATTCCAAATAAATTTTCTTTTCTAAGGAAATTTGGTAAAATTCAAATTTTTGCCTTAGAAATTTTTGCACAAAAATTTACTTAGAAAGTATAATTTTATCTGAGAAAGATTAATTATGCTTGTCTATATAACATATTTGATTATTTCACTAATTTAGCTCAAATATGTTTTAAATAATTTTTGATATTCTTATTTCAATAATGCTGATTTATTTTTTCCTATGACAACTTGTTTTCACAATTACAACAAATGGAAAAATCTAATATAAAACTATTATTTCAATAATAAAACAATACTGAACAGTGATGTTTTAACATTTTTGGATATAAGAGCTTGAAAATGAGGATGCATTCATAGTCAGATTAAGCTAATTATAGTCCTTTGATAGTAATCATTGCTCCTATGAAGATATCTATCAGGTTGGCCTTCTTTTAAGTCACCAGAAATATTAGATTTGTATATTTGGGTAGTATTCTCAGAGTTGTGAGTTTGAATTTCAATTGTACCTGGCATCATTGTATCCATATGCTAAATCTATGTTTCCCTGACTACAGAAGGATTTGAAGATTCTCCAGAAAGAACTGTCACGCAACAAACAACCCACTCTTATGGGCCTATGCTACTTATATATATATGTTAAGGATTTCAAATTAAATCCCTAATTAGCAATTTGTAGGGAATTATTTTATTTTCACTAAAATTGTGGCTTGCACAGGTAACTTTCTTCCCTTCAGAAAAGATCATTCAGGACAAATCATTCTAATTTTTGTGATTTCCAATAATCTCCCAATTGAATTGAATAAGAATTTTTTTTTTTGAAATTTTTAATGAAATTACATAATGTAAATTATTTATTTCATTTTTGATTAATGAATACATTGCTAAAGAACATAAACATTGCTGATTAACTTATACATAATATATTGTGTAATACATTAAGTTATCCACATATATGATGAAATAATAAATCTTAGTATTTTAACAGCATTATAAAAGTATTACTGTACTAATTTCAAGATGTGTTAATAAAGTGGACAAGGTAATAAAAATAAGCCTATTGTTTGTCATTATTTAACAATGAATTAGATTGGTTATAGATTACATGCTGAACCCTTGGAGATGATCATTTGTCATTTTTCAATTATGGAACAAATAATGGCCAAGTCATTAGCATTCCTGGCACTGTGTTTGCTGCAACATTAAAGAAAATTAACATAAGATAATTTTAATATTCTACAAAGATGAATTGAGAACAATTTTGGTATATGTACAACCAAGGGTTAACATATAATGGGGTAGGCATGTTCTTCAGGAAATTAAAACCTAAAACAGGTCAACTTTGTATGTAAATATCAAAAGTGGAATGTGAAACAATTTTGATTCTAAATGTGAGTGCATGTTTGCGTGTCTACATCAATGCATGTGAGTCTTGGCATTTATTTGAGTACATACACTGAAAGTGGTTTCAAACTTCAAAACTACAGAAAATATTATATAATTTTTATATTGCTTCAAAAACAAAAAAAAATTGATATGATGACAGACTGTGTCATTAACTCAATACAAAAACATGCACTAAAGCAACTTCTGTATGTATTGCAGAGTTCATTCCTCTGGGATATTTGTTAAGAAGGATGAGTTAGAATGACCACAAGAATTGTAGTATAACCATGAATGATGAATTTGATCGCAGATCAAATTCAGCCAGCTGCCCATGATATAATCTACTTAGAGGTTTAATGTGTGGATTTTGTATTTCACATGAATTCTCTACTTATTTTTTGCATTTATTTTTAAAGTTAAAGGAAAATGACAGTGAAATGCTTGCATCATTTTCTACTTGATAGCAGAAAGGTATTTTAATAAAATAATTTTATATAGGTATAAGAATAAACAGGCACTTCATCTGTGCACATCTGATGAAACAATGCCTGGTGATGTATGTGTCCTGAGAAAGTTCTTCACACATTTTACATTAATAATGCTTCTTTGTGTGTCTAATACCAAGATACAGAGAATATATCTTAAATTTAAAAAAAATATATCTTGACACTAGGAGACAATCAGATTTGTGGAATATTGCTTACCTTTAAACTTTCCCCCTTTGTCTTGTATCAGTCATAGAAATAATGCAAGTGAACAATCAAGACATTTTGTTCTTTCCAAATTATCCAGATATATCATTGACAGTTCACTGTTTTTTCAGGAACTCCCAAGGTCAAAATATGAAATGCAGCCAAAAAAGTTTGTACTTTTGAGTGACTCTCAGTTGAAGACAGTGTTCTATTTGTCACTGCTCTTGGTCCCTGAAGAAGCAAGAAGTGCTAGTGAATGTTTTTTTCTGAAGTACAGAAGAGTGTACAAAGTGCTGACCACTGTGGATGAAGGAAAGAGAGTAAATCTTCACTTAAAAATAAACCCTAAAATGTGATAAGGGAAAGAAAATCCTGAGTCAAGCACATCAGTGGCTTCATATTTATGCTATACAGGGACGTAAGAAAACCTGCAATCAAACATAGGGAAATAAGGCAGTTGTGCCTGGACCTGATAGCAAAATGCTATATAAATTGTAGTTTAGCTATTACATTTAGTTGTTCCAAGTAATAATTATTCCAGTTTCTAAAATAATGTAGTTAAACTCTATAAACAAACCCTAAGGATACTCAATCACAGTTATGTGTGTGTGTATGTGTGTATGAATGAAAGAAAGAATAAAATGATTTTAATTATTAGTATTTGGTTTATTTCAGGAGGCAAGATACATTTTGTGGAAAAATAAAAAAACTTGTAAGTCAATCTTACATTTCATCCTACATCAGTTCATTCAAACTTACTTTAACAGTATATGCTGACATTGAATCTATTGTGAAATCAGAGATTTTCATATTTAAAATATTCACATTATTATTCTTTCCTTTAGCATTTACTATGTTGATTGTTTCAAATAGTATTCACCATTTTTACAAATTTTCACCTACTAATAAATTTTCCTAATGTCTTTATATGTAGATAACAGTATCTAATCTGGATGACCACCTATAAGATAAATTACTTTAATTCCTCAGTCATCTAGAGTACACTTTGGATAGTCAGAAAACAACTAGTCATGGATGCTTAAGATTCCTTGATGGCTTCTCCTCCAAACTCCTACAAGCAGATAAAGTATGGAATTTATCTTTAAATCCAATGTGAAACATAAAGGTATTATAATTAAAAGAAAATAGAGAATTGGAAGCAGAAAAGTGTGAGCTATTCTAATCAGTGATGAAGAAACAGAAATAACTGCTAGGATGTCCAACTACAAAATAATATCAATCACCACACCCACTGCTGTTTGGGATCTAAATAATTTATATGAAAGTTGATTTGAAATTGAAAAGAAGTACCAATTATTCAGCCAGGATTTCATGTCTTTTATATATTTTAAGGCCCCAGTGTTCAGATGAGGAAAATTTCATATCTAATCAATACAGAAAAATTCTGAAATTCAAATGTTTCTATTCTTCATTCCCCAAGTATCTAAAATATCCTTTGGTAGAAAATACCAAATAGTAAATACTGTGAAGGATAGATTGAGCCAAAAACCTAAGAAGCCAATGATTCTCAATCTGTTACAGCACAAGGGGACATTATACAAAGAACAAAATAACACCTAACTGAACCTAAATTGAATCATGCCTCTGGATCTAATGACTAATTTATAGAGAATGCATAATTTGGAAAAATAATTATACAATATTAATATGCAATCAACTATAACCAAAATACAGAATTTTTTAGAGAATAACTAGTTTCTTCACTATGTAAATAAAAAAGAAAAAATGAGTGTTGACATAATAGTAATAGATAAAATAAACTTAACAAACATCAACCCAGTTATATGTAGACTTTCTTAGTAGACTTTCTTAGAATACTGGAATACTAATTCTTCCATATATATATATATATATATATATATATATATATATATACACACACACACACATATATATATATATATATAACTATTCTATATTTACAACACTTAACAAAATTTGAAAACAATTGATGATATTAAGGAAGTATTGCCTATATTGTTGAATTAACTGAATAGTACTTATAGAAAAAAAATAAAATTCCTTGGTTAATAATTGTATTTAATCTAAAAAAATACTCCAGCTAACAATAGCCAAAAGACAGGAAGAGAGAGAGGGAGAAGAAACAGAGAGAGAGAGGGGGAGAGAGAGAATGTGTGAGAAGGATGAAGTAACAATACAATGATAATTGTTCAGGATTGCTGAGGTATGAGTGAAAGGTCAATATATTTTCCTGTGTATACTGTGCATCTAAGAAAATTTAAAAATGCACCATTGGAAAAAAATCATCCAGTGTGATATTAACAATTTAAAAACATATTTCAAAGGATTTTTGAGAAATGAAGTATATCTCAAACTTTAAATTCTTCATATTATACATGATAGAGGAACCCTTAAGTTTTACTCTGTCCCAAATTTTGTAGGCAATACATGTAAACTTTTATGAATGCCTTGTTTTATATAAACATTTTTATATAAATATTGTTAAATATGATCACATGATTTTTAATTCATCCACTGTCAATAATCTGACATCTCAGTTTGACAAAGTTAGTTTTAGGATTATGATGAGGAATGAGGAAGACTGGAAGTTTGAGCCAGATTTGGAATTTCACTTTTACCTCCCAATTCCAATTTGTTATGGTATTCTGCTTTCAGATTTACACGAAATCCAGTTCCAAATTAACATGAAATCGAAGCATTTAAGCAGGAATTGAGACTCAGGCATCCACCTGGAGATAAGGCCCCTATAGTAAAATTTCCATAAATCTGTTTGTGTTGAGGAAGTGCATACCAGAATAGAGTGACTGCTCATAACAACTTGAGATCAAATGAAATTCCTAGTCAATCTGACCACTTTGATGAGTCTTCCAGAAGATTTAGACAAAGATAAACTTGTATACAGGTAAGGGAGCATATGTATACAGAGTGATGTCTGCAGAACTGCCATATGAAGGTAACTGAAGCAACTGAAATGCACATGCCTTGATAGCAATTTTAACTTTTTTTTTTTGGTAATACCTTTTATGATATGTAAACAAAAATATTAGCTTTACTGGCTTTTCCTTATCTAATATATCTTCTTTGTTATATGTAGATTGTTTTTCCCCATCAATCTAGCTGTGGGCAACCATCCAGAGGCTAATCAACCTGCCTGGTGCTTCTTTAGAGAGGTGTGGACTTTTTTCAGTCATTGGTTGGCTATTTGTGGGGTTCTTTCCAAGCAGAAATTTTGAGTGACAATGCAAGATATTTCTTCAGTAAATTCTGCTATAATCCCTGTGATGGAAGCCACATGCCACGTGCCACAATTCACAAATTCAGAGGACCTAATTTATACACATGCTAAATTCTGCATGCCCATGTTCTCATTCATAGTCTGTAACTCTTAACACTCCAAAATCCAATTTCACTCTCACTTTTGCTTAAAATAATTGAGTCATAAAGTTTTCTTATTTCTGTTTGTAATTTATTTTGCCTAAACTTTTACCCTTAGCTATACCCAGTGGTTGATGCAGAACCAAACTATAATATGCTATGATAAATGAACCCCAAATCTCAATGGCTATCATAGCAGAAATCCATCTATTCCCTGATAAATTCACATACTTGTCCCAGGCTGACAAGAGACTGCTCACTCTATCCACCAAGGGACACATGCCAATGGAGTAGCCATGTTGGCCAATACTCTTGTCACCATCCCAAGAAGATTAGAGAGATAAGTTAAATAAAAGGACAGCAAAAAATCAAAATTACATATACTATTTGTGATAGTTAATTTTATGTGTCATCTTGACTAAGCTAGAGGATTTCCAGATAGTGGGGAAAACATTATTTCTAGGTGTGTCTTTGAGGATGTTTCAAAAGAGCATTTAATCCAATAAACAGGGTAAAGATCCATTTTTATTAATGTGGGCAGGTGTCAGTCAATCCACATGAGCTTAAATGGAACATAAAGGCACAATGAGTTGGCACAATGATTTCTTGTCTTCAGATATGGAGCTCTGGTTTGGGGCTTTAGATTCTGGGACTTACCCCAGCCATCTGACTTCTCAATCCCACCAATACCCCTGTTCTGAGGTCTTTGACCTTGTGCTGAAGAATACCACTAGTTTCATGGTTTTCCAGTTGTACATAGCATATCATGGAATTACTTGGCCTCCATGATTATATGGCTCAATTCATATGATGAATCTCTTATAAATTCTTTATAATCCAATTTTCTCTATTTCTTTGGAGAACAGTATCTAAAATCTCTACAAAAATTTTAACTGCTTATATGATTACTATTTTCATCTTTACCTTCTGGATATAAGGGATCTTGTTTCTCCATGGCCTCCTAAATATAATCCTAATATTTTTTTTAAAGAATAGCAAAATTTATCAGAAGGGACTAGACAAATAGAAAAGGGAATAATCTCTTAGAGCTACAGCTCTTTTTAAATTTTGTTAATCTGATAGGTAAAAACTAAATTTCATTGTTTAATATCTGCAGTTTAAAAAAGTAAAATGCTAAAAAACAATTATATAGGAAGAATAAGTTCTACTGCTTAACAGAACAGTAGGGTGACTATAGTTTATGACATTATATATTTTATAAAGAACTATTAGAGTTTAAGGATTCCCAGTATGAAGAAATGATAAGTGTTTAAAGACATGGAAATTATGCTAATTATCTTTATTTGATCATTGCATGTTATATACATGTATCAAATTATAATTCTGCATTCCATAAACATATGAGATTATTATGTGTCAATTATTTCTAACTGATATTACTGCAGTATGTCTGAAGGAAAGGTTTCCACAATACAAGTGACAGATTCAGTGTAAAAATGAATGTAATGATACATGTAAATGTACTTATGCTATTTATATAAATACATATATGTGTTCATGTGGATATACCTTCTTTTAAGTCTATATAAGCATTAGCAGTCTGGAAAGATATCCCACAAACTGTTATCATGAGTCTCTGAGAAACTGAGAGACAAAGGAGTAAGAGGAAAACACTTCATATTTTATTTACTTCTATATTATGCAAAATTTATCCATCATATAATATTTTGTAGTAATAGAATGTGATAGATTTAAAAAAGAAAAAAGAAAGAAAATGTCAAGGTTCTGTTGTACTGGCTGCTTTAAATGTAAGGTCCTTGAATAAGACTTGATCACAGCTTTTTGTGATTATTTCAATATGGATAGCTACATCATGGTAAAAATATTTTGTCTGGAAATTTTTCATAAGCCCAGAATCAGAGAGATTTATTTTCTACTGTAACAAAATTAATTGAACTATCTCAAATCCCCAGGAAAGGAAACAAAAATGACAAATGTATTTTTAATTTAAAACTAAGAAACTAAGACAAATGGAATGTTTCTAAGCAAAGTCAGAAGACAAAATTGCTTTGTGTTAGTACAAATAATCTTTTGGACCTGGACCTACTTCCATCATGAGTAAGTTACCATATGTAGCAGTGAGAAAATTGAGAAAGGTCAGAAGAGTAGCCATTTATTGTAGATTCCACAGTTTGGTATCTGTTTTGACTTCACTCAAATCATTTCTCTCAGTTTCTCCTCTATGTCTCAGGCAAATGAGGGAAACCCACACAAGCACAATTCTACCAGGAGAAACACCTAGCCTTAACTCCTGGGCTTACCACCCACAAACAGCATTCCATCTCCTTCAGGGATCTCCTCGGTTTCAGAAACATGCTTCCATTAGGGTCACACTCCTGGGGGCAGCTCATACCCACAGACAGACAGATAAAATAAAATAATTATAAAAAATTACAGTTTTAATTATGTCTTTGTGCAAATGAAAATTATAGATGGTTGACTGTAGGATGGAGAACCTGATAATGGCATCCCAAGTTATGGCATTAATGAATGAGTTACATATTTAGAAATGAATGATGAAAAACTACAACTAGAACCAATCCTACTTTACTATCTCAAGAACAACATCAAAGGCTCTGCCCATATACAATTTTACATTATCACTTCCTTCTACCATCTATATCTGAGGTCCTCTGGGAATCATATTTCTGAAAATGCAGAAGGATCCAGGTTTGTCATCCTTGAGTAACTCCTCCTTGATCCTACTTCTCTATGTTGACAGGAAAGATTTATTTTTCATTTCCCTGGGAAGTTCAGTTTTCTACTGACACAGAATTCCCATAGACTCAGTTATGTCTTATGCAGGCTGCAACCTGAATGTTAACATTTTAGTAAAGTAAAATAGTCAAAACTTATCTTCAAACATACCTAGTGTAGAAACCTAGCTTTGTCACTTCAACAAAACTCCTTTATAATCTATAGACCTCCATTATCTTACCTATAATGGGGAAACTTAATATCTATTTCTAAGGGCAGTTATCATGACTAATAACAAGCTATCAACATTTGGTATGTTGGAGGAAAACATTCTTTACCTGCTTTCTCTGTTTCTTGTATTGTTTTCAGTCTTGGGATATTGGATGAATTTTGCTGTAAGTTCTTTTTATGACCATTACTTTTGAAAATCTATTGTCTTCTTCCCTTCCCCGTCCTCTTACTTTCTAAGCAGGGAGGAAATCTAATATTATGAAAGAAGATATGCAAGTACATTTTGATAATTTCTTCATAACAATCATGCTGAGGAAGTAGTGGCATATAGTAAAAAATATTCTATAATGTTTATGGATTCAAGAGTCCAAAATTCTTAGTGGGTATGATAATATGTTCATGTTTGGTTCAGTCATTTGATATGGTTTCATTGTTTCTAGGAGAAAGTAGGTAAGTTTTCTACACACATTCAGCATACACAGTGGTCCAAAACATGGAAGGAAGTAGTGGGCATTCAGGCACCAGTCCTTAGCAAGTCTGAAACTCAGCTGGGCATGTGCTGTTAGTTACTTCATTAAGGCCAGTCCCTTTCAGTGGTTTTTCTTCACTCTAAATTCTGCCTAATGTTTTTTTTCCCAATAATTCATGCTCCTGTTCCTATCAAAAATACCCCTGATCATAAGTAATTTTAACTGCTTTCTATTTGAACCAATTTAGATATTCAAAGGTCATTCACTTTGACTTCTTTCTGTCCTTTTCAGTCAAAGTTTATATTATCACTTTAAATTTTTGGTTCACTTCTTACTTATTGGTTTACATTCTACTCCACTGGACTGAACCTACACTCACAAATACCTTGGAAATTCACCTTCCCTACATTGGATCCCCATAAGTAAGTGGTGGAAAATGCTTTCAAGAATTTAGCAGTGCTGTTGTCTAGCCAAGAGGGTCACTGGTGCATGCTCTTATATTATTCTTAGGGACTTTTTTGTTGAACTAAAAAAGGATTTGAGAAACTGTTTTAAATCTTTCTGAGGTCTTAACCAAGGGCCTCTCAGCCAACCATACCCTGGATTCCCAGAGGCAGTGTTTTACTGGCAGTACTCTAGATTTCTTTGATCTTTGTCCTGAGGCTATCAATTACTTTAAAAATATTTCTCTAGCTGGAAAGACTGCCTTAGCACCATATTTGTCTTTAAAATTCTAACTGAAACTGAAAATTTTGTTATTTAAGTAATCTATCACTTCTCAGATTTTATCATGGGCATTAAGCAGAAATCAGGAAAACTTTATGTAGTCTATTGACTTTATTGGGTACCTTTTTCCATTTTCTGTATTACAGTTGATGACAGTGTTTACAAACTTTCTGCAATTATGTGGCCAAGGTCATTCTAACTGAAGCTATCAATTACATTTTTTCTAATTTTCTTCAGAACTTTCCCTTGTTGAGTATCATCACATTTTTAACTAGTGTATGATCCCCAAATCAGCATCCCATATTTAAGGTATTTGTTATGATTTCTCTCTCATAATAGAAACTTATGCTCCATTTTTATAATTGTTTCAAACCAAACAAAACCAGAGTCTTTACATTTTTGTATAGAATCACAAATCAATAGAGGAGAAAGCAATCAACATTCAGTACATTCTATTGGCTGCACCGATTTAAAAGAAAAGGTACCAACAAACTAGGATTCCATTTATCTTTAATCTGTGTAGCAGCTTCCCAGGAAACTGCATTATTACAAAAAGAAGACTAGGGAAAGAGACTGGAAAAGGGATGATTTCTGAAGTAATGTGCAGAAAACACAGAATGCCTTCACAAACACCAACATTCCATTCTCCTCTATCTTGGGTTCAGCTTCAATGTTAATAGTTATGCAAAACTTTCAGCTATTAGAGTCTACATTTATTTCTCTTTTTATAACTGATTTATCAAAGAAAATGTAAAGTATTATTCTTACAAATTATACAAATTGCCAGGAAAAGAAAACTAAAAATCCTCAAAAATCTTAGATCTCTCTGGTAGATATTTTAGAAACTGTCCAAATTATATACTGAGAAACAGAATCATATACTGAGTAGGGAAGTATATAAAAGAAACAATGATAAGCTATGAAAAATATGATTAAGAAATGAGAATTTAGGAAAACAGATGTAGATATTGACATGATATTCAACAAAAAATGAATAAAATGCACATTAACAATTGAATTTTAAAATCAGGAACAATTTTAAGATTTAAAGCACCAGATCAAGCAACTGATTGAATTGCAAAAATGATAATTCAGTGGCTTAAAGACTGAATATTTTCAGATAAAGTAGAAGTAGTTAATGAAGGAAAAAAGTATAGGATAAACAGTAATTGGCATTAGTGTACTGGAGAATAAGTGAAACATTTTGCTTTTATTTTTATTTTTATTCAGCTGGAGATAAACTCTGAAAGATGAAATGTCAAAAAGGACAAGGTATCAGGGAATATGGGAAGAATGCAAACACACCCTGATATTTGTCAGGGTATCATAAAGTAAAGAAATAATTGATCCTTTATATTCTTTGAAAGAGGCAAACCTATTTAATGAATTTGAAAATGTTTCAGTCCACTTGCAGCATGATCCTATTTTATCCCATTTGAAATTAGAATTTTCCTTCTCAAGAGATCCTTCCTGACTTTTTGAAGTTTGTAAAGGATTTGTAAATACAATAATATATGGCAGACAGGTAGAAATCACTATCACTACAGGAGAAAGTGCACAGAGCAATGCTTTACGCATCCTTTTTGACTAATTGTGATAATGCTCAATGAGCATTAGTTAAACCTTGTTTGATCCTCATGCAATAAAATACCGCTCTTCAAATTGCCAGTAGGACACCCAGCTGGTAGTGCCCAACAGGAAATTGGAAATGCAGAATTAGTGAGGAAGTGGTTAGACTGGAGATGTGGAATTGAAAGATATTTTCATAAAGCTGAAAGCTGACCCACTGGGAGCAGATGTTATTGCCACAGAATATAAAAGAGAAGAACTTGGCAAAAAGAAATGGAGAATGTTTATATTTGAGTCATGAGAGCAGAAGTAAGGTTTGAAGTGTATAATAGGCAGAAGTAATTCAGTGAAATAAAATGTGACTTTTCAAAGCTTAAAAGATTTAAAATACCAATAGAATATATATTTTTTAAATGCATGACCAATATTGGTGGTAATACTACCAGGTTTATTGCTATTCACTTATTTTGTACAAATATTTTAGACTATAGATATATAGTAATATGACCCCAAAACAGAAAGGAATATGTTGCACACTTTCAATTTTATTCAGAGGATATTCTATTCTTTGTATTCCTACTATTTATGTATTCATTAATTTCTTTAGGTAGTCATCCTGTTGTGAGATTCGTCTAGGCTTATAGATGCAGGTAACATTTATTTATCTTCAGTATTAGTATTCCATTGTCTTATTAATGGACTTCCACAGTTCTTTTGTACATTTTTGCTAATTGGCTAGTGTTTCAGGAAACTTTTCTTTTTCCTTTTTTAAAGAATTTTTTGCAAGTGTTACTCAAAGTTTGTGAATTGAAATTTTTATGTTATGTGGTATGCACTTATTCATTTTCAATGTTCCTGTCAACCTGCAGCATTTCCGAGTTCCTTATGTTCTTCATCCTCTGTGACAATGCAGTCAGAAACTGTATTTTGTATCAATGTGAATTAATTTTTTCAGAGGACTTTATGATGAATCAGTTTTAATCATATATATACATATTTTGCATGTGACTATATGTTAAACATTACCTTTTGTTTTTTTCCATATGACTGATTTTTTATTTGCATCTGCTCTCCATCTGTTAACCATTCATCCATGATTTTCATAAGATGTAACCTCTGATGTGCATCTTCACAGAGTGCAGCAGTTAATTTTCTCTCGTTTTTTTTAGAGCATTTGTTTATCCTATTCTAATCCTATATGTCATTACCTATTACAGCTTTCTAGTAAGACTAGATAGTCCTTTATTCTTTATAGAATTTAAAATCAAGATGTGACATTTTATAAAGAACTCTGTTGAGATCTTCAAAGCAACTGAATCAAATATAAATATGCTATAAATATATCAGACATGTTAATGACATTTATTATTCTTATTGATCAACACATTATAACTTTCTATTTTAAATTTACTCTAAAGTCATTCAATAAAGTTGTAGAATTTTATTTATAAGAACATCCACACATTCTTTGTCTCTTTATGTCTCTCTCTTTTTACCTCCATTTGCAAGTTTAATGAATTTCCAGGTTTTCAGATAATTTCTTGGGCAATAAAAACATTCATTCAATAATCACACATTCTTACAATGGGTTTATTATTTGGTATTTATATTTCTGTTTGAGTTTTTCTACATATGAACATATTTAAAAGTTGATAGTAATCTTCAGAATGTTTCCACATTATTTTAAGATTTTTGTAAAATAATGTGGCAATAAAAGATGTTCCCTGATGATAGGATTTTAACGGTTTTGAAAATTTTACTCTTTCAAAGGTAATTATTTATCTTTGAAATTCTACATCTCTATAGAATAGATTGAATTCATTTTTACAATTAATGGTCAACATATTAAGCCATCTGTAGAATGAAGTTTTATACCAAAGCGGTAGTGGCAAACTATAAACCACAGGCCAAATCTTACTCTTTGCAGGATAAATCCAACTCTGTCCATTTCATTAACAGAGAGTTTATGCTGTATATATATCTTACAACAGCAGGAGTGAGCTTCATCAATATATATTATATCTGTCACAAACCAAAAATATTTATGACGTGATCTTTTATAAAAATATTTTTTGTAACACTACTTGATATGGAATTCAGTTATTTTGAAACACTGTAAACCTGGAGTGATTATGGTCATATTGTCACACATGAAAATCTTTGTATCCATTCCTAAAAATGCTTAAATAATTACCATTAATAAATATTCATATTGTAGACAGCATTATTTGTAAATAAGACATATTAAAAACTAATGATTAAGAAAAAATGTTCCAAAATATTTCTTGGATTCTATATGCAAATGATAGAATCCTGTCTGTAAGTTCTTACTTTCCAGCTTGTACCATTTCTAAGTCAGGTCTTCAGAATTTCCAGTTGCCTCTGTAAGAGCCCAGGATCCTGGCTTCGGGTTACACAACATCCTCAGGCCTTTCCCTCCAGACTTGGAAGAGGGGAGGGCAGAGGCTTCTTTTTCCTGCTGGGGAGGTTTTCCACTCTGCCCCACCCAGCTTCTTAGTTCTACCAATGTTTAAATAATTCTTCATAGCACATTTATTTAAGAGAAATATCTCCGGTATTTTCTATTTAAGAACTAGTTTTTACTAAAGGAAAAAGATAGAAATTATTGTGACCTAGTTCTCATGTGGAAGCAGTATTGACTGATTGCAAAGACAAAAGGAATTAGAGGTGACAGTGAGCAATTGCTGAGATGTCCATACCTCTTTGGTTTGGAGTTTTTTTATCTCATCTCAGTGAAAATATTATTGCTGTCTCCTGTTGCTAAGAAGTCTAGTGCTGTTAGTCTTATCAACATTTTAAAGAATGCATTTTGACTACAACTTGCATTTGGGATCTTCTTTTTCTTTAGTATTCTACTAAAGAAAAGCAAATATCTCAGTTTTAATAGCAAAAAAAAAAGTACTTTCTGAATCTAAATTTGTCATCTCTCAGTTATGTAAAATCCTAACTCAATTATATTTATTCATTTTTCTACATACATTCTCCTCCCCCTGCAAAGGGTAGAGAACTAAAATAAATCACAGAAATCAGTTCAGCAATATCTAGTCTCTTAAATTCATGTAAAGTTGTTTTCTTGTTTTCTCTTGTTTTATTTGTCCACATTTTCTATTCATATACCCTTTCTATATTATATCAAAACTTTCTAATTTGTATCATGCTTTCAGTATGTGTTGTTGTCACCATTATGTGGGTAATTTTTGTTCATGCCATCTTCATTCATGTGAATGCTATTTTATTATATATACTTTTGTTAATACTTTTCCATTCAGATTTTTTAATTTATATGTTGTACAGATAGTACATTTCTTTCTGCTGCATTGTAATATTCCAGAGAGTGTGCAGTATGGTTTGGATTGTCTTTAATTAATAATTACTGCAGATAAAACTCCACTAGATAGATATATCCTGTTCTTATCAGGGACATCTGGGAGATTTTTTTAAAATAGTGTACTTAGATTGAATTCTTGTCAGATTGCTCTCCTGAATGTCATATGGGCTGCACTGCCACTAACAGTGCATGAGCTCTCTATATTCTTATAGTCACACAAAAACATGGCATAATTAGAAGGCTTTTTTTTTAAAGTTTACCTATATTTATTTTCACAAGATAATGGTTATACAAGTTTTACTTGTGGAAGCAATGTATAAAAGTCCACTATTTTCTAAACTTGGTTTTCTTTTTTTTTATTCAAAGTTGTATTTATAATAGTAGTATGGATTACAATTCATAGTACACATATAAAGCATCTTTTTACATAGCACTGTTTGAATACAATGTATGTTCATACCTTTCAAGTCTTCAATCATGCATTTAGGATAAAGCTATCCATCTTATCCAACCACCTTTCCCCCCCATCCCCCCTTGCTCCCCTCCTTTCCCTCCCTCCCCTTTGACCATTCTAGTGTTCCTCTAATCCTCCTATGTACCCCTACCTAACACCATTGTGAATCAGCCTCCTTATATCAGAGAAAACATTTGGTATTTGGATTTTTGACATTGACTAACTTCACTTAGCATTATATTCTCCAACTTCATCTATTTACCTGTGAAAGCCATTATTTTGTTCTCTCTTATTGCTGAGTAAAATTCCATTGTGAATAGATATCACATTTTCTTTATCCATTCATCTACTGAGGGACATCTAGGTTGGTTCCACAACCTAGCTCTTGTGAATTGTGTGCTATAAACATTGAAGAAGCTGTGTCACTGTAATATGCTGTTTTTAAGTCCTTTGGGAATAGACCCAGGAGTGGGATGGCTGGGTCATAGGGTGGTTCCATTCCCAGTTTTCCAAGAAATCACCATATTGCTTTCCATAAAGTTTGCACCACTTTGCAGTCCCACCAGCAATGTATGAGTGTGCCTTTTTCTCCACATACTGTCCAACATTTAATGTTGTTTGTGTTCTTAATAGCTGCCATTCTGACCAGAGTGAAATGGAATCTTAGAGTAGTTTTGATTTGCATTTCTCTAATTGCCAACGATGTTGAGCATTTTTTCAAGTATTTGTTGTTACTTGTGTATCTTCTTCAGAGAAGTGTCCTTTCAATTCCTTAGCCCATTAATTGATTGGGTTATTTGTTTTTTTGGAGTTAAGTTTTTTGAGCTCTTTATATAATATTCTAGAAATTCATGCTCTATCTGATGTGCATGTATTAAATATCTGTTCCCAATTAGTTGGCTCTCTATTCACCTCACTGATTGTTTCTTTTGCTGAGAAGAATCTTTTTAGTTTGAATCAATTCCATTCATTAATTCTTGATATTAATTCTTGTGCTACATGATTCTTATTAAGAAATTTGGATTCTAATCTGACATGTTGGAAATTGGAGCTTACTTTTTCTTCTATTAGGCATATGTCTCTGGTGTAATTCCTAGGAACTCAATCCACTTTGAATTGAATTTTGTGCATGGTGAGAGATAAGGGTTTAATTTCACTTTGTTGTGTATGGATTTCCAGTTTTCCCAGCACCATTTGTTGAAGAGGCTATCCTTTCTCCACTGTACATTTCCGGCACCTTTGTCTAATATAAGATAGCTGAAATTATATGTATTAGTCTCTGTGTCCTCAATTCTGTACCATTGGTCTACCCGTATGTTTTGGTGCCGATACCATGCTGTTTTTGTTACTATTGCACTGTAGTATAATTTAAAGTCTGGTATGGTTATGCCACCTCCTTCACTTTTCTTGCTCAGGATTGCTTTATCTATTCTGGGTCTTATTTTTCCAGATGAATTTCATTACTCCTTTTTCTATTTCTTTGAGGAATGTCAATGGGATTTTGATTGGAATTGCATTAAATCTGTATAATGCTTTTGGTAGTATGGACATTTTGACAATATTAATTCTACCTATCCAAGGACAAGGTAGGTCTTTCCATCTTCTGAGGTCTTCTATAATTTCTTTCTTTAGTGTTCTATAGTTTTTGTTATAGAATTCTTTCACCTCTTTCGTTAAGTCCATTCCCAGGTATTTCATTTTATTTTTTTGATGCTATTGTAAATGGGGTAGTTTTCCTCATTTCCTTTCAGAGGATTTGTCACTAATATATAGAAATCCCTTTGATTTATCGGTTTTGATTTTGTATCCTGCTACTTTGCTGAATTCATTTAGTAGTTGTAAAAGTTTTCTGGTAGAGTTTTTTGGGTCTTCTAGGTATATTATCATGTCATCAGCAATAGTGCTAATTTGAGCTCTTCTTTTCCTATCCGGATCCATTTAGTTTCTTTCATCTGTCAAATTGCTCTGCCCAGAGTTTCAAGTACTATGTTAAATAGCACGGTGAAAGGGGGCATCCCTGTCTTGTTCCAGTTTTTAGAGGGAATGCTTTAAATTTTTCTCCTTTTAAGATCATGTTAGCTTGGGGCTTTGCATAAATAGCTTTTATAATGTTGAGATATGTTCCTGTTATTCATAGTTTTTCTAGTGTTTTGAACATAAAGGGGTGTTGTATTTTGTCAAATGCTTTTTCTGCGTCTATTGAGATGATTATATGGTTTCTATCTTTAAGTCTATTGATGTGATGTATTATGTTAATTGATTTCCCTATGTTGAACCAGTCTTGCATTTCTGGTATAAACCCCACTTGATCATGGTGCACTATCTTTTTTATATGTTATTGCATTCCATTTGCCAGAATTTTGTTGAGGATTTACGCATCTATGTTCATTAAAGATATTGGCCTGGAGTTTTCTTTTTTGGCTGTGTCTTTGCCTGGCTTTGGAATTAGTGTAATATTGGCCTCATAGAAAGAGTCTGGAAGAGTTTACTCTTTTTCTATTTCTTGAAATTAGTTGAAGAGCATTGGTATTAGTTCTCTTTGAAGGTCTTGTAGAATTTGGCTGTAAACCCATCAGGACCTGGACTTTTTCTTGTTGGTAGTTTTTTGATGGAGTGTTCTATTTCCTCGCTTGAAATTGATCTGTTTAAATTGTGTATAGCCTCCAGTTCCAGTTTTGGCAATTCGTACAACTCCAGAAATCAGTCAATGCCTTAATATTTTCTATTTTGTTAGAGTACAAGTTTTCATAGTAATTTCTAATTATCTTCTGTATATCTGAGGTGTTTATTGTGATATTTCCTTTTTCATCACGGATGTTAATAATTTGAGTTTTTTCTCTTCTTTTCGTTAGCATTGCTAACGGTCTGTCAACTTTATTTATTTTTTTTTCAAAGAACCAGCTTTTAGTTTTGTCAATTCTTTGAATTGTTTCTTCATTCTCAATTTCATTAATTTCAGCACTGATTTTAATTATTTCCTGTCTTCTACTGCTCTTAGTGTTGATCTGTTCTTCTTTGCCTAGTTCTTTGAGGTGTGATGTTAAGTCAAATGACTTAACATTTGTTGTTGTTTTCTTCTTTTGAGGAATGAACTCAGTGCAATAAATTTTCCTCTTAATATTGCCTTCATATTGTCCCAGAGATTTCTACAAGATGTATTTGTGTTCTTGTTCACCTCTAGGAATTTTTAAATCTCATCTTGATGTCTTCTTCAACCCCTTGTTCATTCAGTAGCATGTTGTTTAGCATCCAGTTGTTGGAGTAGCTTTTTTTATTTATGGTTTTATCATTGATTTCCAATTTCATTCCATTGTGGTCTGAAAGAATGCAGGGTAGTATCTCTACTTTTTTGTATTTGCTGAGAGTTGCCTTGTGGCATAATATATGGTCTATTTTAGAGAAGGAGCCATGAGCTGCTGAGAAGAAAGTATATTCATTCACTGAGGGATGAAATATTCTATATATCTCCATTAGGTCTAAGTTATTAATTGTTTTAATGAGGCTTAAATTTTCTTTATTTAGATTTTGTTTGGATGATCTATCTGGTGGTGAAAGAAGTATGTTGAATTCCCCTAGAATAATTGTGTTGTGGTCTATTTTACTCTTGAACTAGAGAAGGGTTTGTTTGATGAATGTAGGTGCTCCATTATTTGGGGCATATAGATTTATAATTGTTATACCTTGTTGATGAATGGTTTCCTTAATCAGTAATAAATATCCATCTTTTTCCCTTTTGATTAACTTTGGCTTAAAGTCTACCTTATTTGATATGAGAATGGTAACCCCTGCTTGCTTCCGCAGCCCACGTGAGTGATAAGATTTTTCCCAGCCATTCACCTTCAGTCTGTTGCTGTCTTTTTCTGAGGTGGGTTTTGTGGAGACAGCATATTGTTGGTTCGTTTCTTTTAATCCAGTCTGACAATCTGAGTCTTTTGAATGGTGAGTTTAGGCCATTAACATTCAGAGTTATTACTGAGATGTTATTCATATTCCCATTCATTTTTATTTGTTTATGGTATTTAACTTGATTTGGTTTCTCCACTGGTTGGTGTTTCCTTTAGTTTAATAATTCCCTTTGCTGATTTTAATTGTTATTTTTCTCTTCTTCTTCATGAAAAATGTTGCCCAGGATGTTCAGAAGTGCTGGCTTTGGAATTGTGAAATCTTTTAACTTTTGTTTGTCATGGAACGTTTTTTATTTCATCTTCAAATCTAAAGCTTAGTTTTGTTGGATATAAGATTCTTGGTTGACATCCCTTTTGTTTCAGAGCTTGAAATATGATGTTCCAGGATCTTCCAGCTTTTAAGATCTGGCTTGAAAAATCTGAACATAATCTAATTGGTTTTCCCCTATATGTAATGTGATTCCTTTCTCTCGTGGCTTTTAATATTTTCTCCTTGCTCAGTATGTTAGGCATTTTCATTATAATGTGCCTTGGTGTGGATCTGTTGTGATTTTGTACATTTGGTGTTCGGTAAGCCTCTTGCACTTGGTTTTCCCATTCATTCCTCATGTTTGGAAAATTTTCTGCTATTATTTTGTTGAACAAATTACTCATTCCTTTAGTTCGAAACTCTGAACCTTCCTCTACCCCATTCACTCATAAGTTTTGTCTTCTTATGCTATCCGATATTTCTTGAATGTTCTGATCATGATTTCTTACCACTTTTTGCTGTGTAGTCTACATTTTTTTCTCCAGATTATATATTTTGTCTTCATTATTTGAGGTCCTTTCTTCCAAGTCATCTAATCTGTTGGTCATGCTTTTAATTGAACATTTACTTTGGTTTATTTCTTCTTTCATTTCCAGAATTTCTGTTTGGTTTCTCTTTAGAACCTCTATCTCCCTATTGAAGTAATCTTTTGCTTCTTGTATTTGTTTTTGGAGTTCTTTGTCAAAATGATCTTTTACCACCTGTATTTGCTCTCTCATCTCAGTTTTTAGTTCATTCTTAAGTTCCATAAACATTTGGAATATGTAATTTCTGAATTCCTTTTCTGGCATTTGACCAACTGTGTTTGCCATGGAATCTACTGTGGAGGTATGTTGATTTGTTTGAGTCACTTTCTTTCCTTGTTTCTTCATATTGCTTGTGTGACTTTTCCTCTAGTGCTGTGGAACCTCGACTATTTTGTTTTTACCTTAAAGACTTATGATGCTCTTGTAGTACAATGTTATCAGATCCCCTTATAAATATTTTATACTTTAAAACCAGACACTTTCTATTCAGGTAATCACAGTTGGATCACAATATACAGATTTAGTTAACTCAGATATTGTCTCCAATTTACTATGTATGTTTGTGATGGGGATTATAGCTTCAAGTATTGGGCACAGATGTGATAAGTTTAGGAAAAAGGAAGTGAGGGTGTTGAGCTGTTCTTTCTTAGGAAGTGTGAAAAGATAATTCTATGGAAATTGTATAATATCAGCAGACGAGAGAAGAAAGAGTATGGAACGAATGATTTAGTGGAAAGTCCAGTGTATATATAAACCAAACTTGTGCAACCATTGAGAGAAGAAAAAAAGAAGGATGGAAAAGAAGAAGAAGAAAAAAATAAAGATGACAAAGAAGTAGGAATTAGTATAAAAGAGAGGAAAGAGAAAGTGAGTCAAAAAAACATAGAGAATAAACTATATATAACACCACTTTGCTATACAGTTCAGTTGCCCAGGTTCTAGAAATCCCAATTTTTGCGTATAACTTGTTTTCGCCTCTGTTAAGATTGCAGTGGCAGGGTGTAAATAGGAAAGATGAGGGAAGAAGAAAAGAGACCAAAGTGAGAATGAAGAAAAGAAAGGAAGAAAAGGGGAACAAAAACGGAGAAACAAACAAACTCAAACACAGTCAAACAAAACAAAAAACAAACAACAACAAATAAAACACAAAGCCGAAAGGAGGAACAAGTCTCATTCAAACAGCACCCTGAGAAGCCTTTCTTTTTTCCCTTCCAGTTTAAGCCAGTTGTCCTGGAACACGTCCAGGCAGTCACAGAGAACTTGTGGGTGGAGTCAAGTCTGTACCTTTGGCCAGTGGCAAAATGGCACAGGGGAAGAGTAGCTCAGGGCGGGGTGTGTCAGTAGGTGAATGGTACCAGGAAAGGGTCTATCCAGAAGGCATCCACTCCCCATGCCCTCCCACAATTGTGGTGTCTTGGGGCCGCTGCATTGGTCTCAGACACACCCTCCCCTGCTGGCTGCCTGCATCTCACCCGGGTATGTGCTGTTCTCAGAGCACTGGCTGTATCCGTGGAAGCCCACAGCTACTTCTCCTTTCTTCCTTGTTTCTTTGTCCTGGTCCACCGTGGCTGTCCTCAAAAATGTCTGCGGTTTCTCTCCTCGGGTTCAACAGCACTTCCCCTGACCTGTGTGACACTCTTGAGCATGCAAGTCCAGCCCAGCTGATTGTGTGAAAAAAATGAAAGAAATCTGTGTGGACGTTGCTCGCGTCTAGCTTTCTTATTATCCTTCTGCGTTGTTTAAAGCTGTTGTCCGGATCTCCCCCTTACCACGGGGCTACCGCACTGGCTGCGTCTTAGCGCTGGTTCATCAGTAGATCCCTCGTACTGGGCCTCATGTGTCGGTGGTCTGGAGTTAGTTGAATTTCACCGTCTCACCATCCAGAGAAGCACGAATGTCCCTGCTCCCTCTCAGTTGCAAGAATAGTGCTAGGAACTCATTCAAACTTCCCTCTAAGCCTCTTTTAGTGACTGACTCTCGGGAGCACATTCCTCCTGTCCGCCATCCTCAGCCGACCTCCTCATTAGGAGTTTTTAAAAATGTTTTTTTAGGAAATAAAAAGTGTTGAGTTCCTATCTGATTGTTGTTTTAATTTGATGTTTAATTTAATAATGTTTGAAAACTTTTCACATTTATAATTCTTTGATATTTCACTTTCTGCCAATTTTGAACTCATAATATTATATGCTTTCTGAGATGGTTGTACTTATAGTGTTGAAATGCTGTTCATGACATCCTCATTCACACAAATGCTGGTTGTTTTGCTAATGGTTGTATAAAAGCAGGAAAATGTGCACCTTTAGATAAAATGTATCACTATGGGTAAGGCACTGACATTTCGATAGGCAGGTTCAAATGTTATCTCAAACACTTACATACTCTCATGTCATAATAATATCAATAATCAGGTAATAGTGAATATTTAAAATATAAGTAATTTGACACTAATTTACATAAATAGAAATTGTACAAAAATGAAAAGTAAAAACAAAAATTACTGTTATATGCGAGTTTTTGCATTTCCTGTTAGTCTATTAATCTGCATTTGTATGGACAATTGAAAAATACACTTCTGCAGATGCAAACATTCTGTTATCACTGATGCTATGATTTAAATAAAAATAGGGAAATGTTTATTGAACAGAGTCATTTAATGGTTTTGCTCCCACTAAGCTATAACTTTTTACTATCCCAATATAGGCATGTTATTTTATTCTACAGTTAAGGAAGATAACATCTCTTAAAAATAGCATGTAAGAGAAACCACTCATGATGTCATGTGATGTTGCAAAAGGTACATTGCTTCAAATACCTTCAGGAAGTGTTTTACAGAATAGAAACCTTTCAGCATCATCTTTGTGCATCTAGCTTCAGACACTTGCAAGCCTCATTGCACTTAAAAAAATGATAACAAGATATTTCAACTATTAATTCTACCCAGCATGCATAATCCATAGCAAAAAGTATTGTTGCTTTAAAATACAGATTCATTGTTTCTGGAAGAGAATTGCATAATATAATTTCTGAATATAAATTATCTGGGATTGTTTCATCCATCCCCTAATTTAGTAGTCATATGGCCTTCAGTTACAAGATCCTAGTTGTATGTGGATGGAAATGTTGAAACGAACAATTTCTCAAAATACCAGATGCCATACTTGAACGTCTTCTTATTAACTCATGTAGTAATAAATGTTAAATATTTACAATTATCTGTTTATTCTACCACTTTTTTGAACTCACGTGTTGATTTATCCTCAGAAGACTTGATGAAAATAATTTTAACATTATTTTTTTTCTCATGAATTTGGAGGTTTGCCAAGCCAAACAAATGGACAAGCAACAGGAGGATGTTGTCAACACAGTGTCCCAGCAGAGAGACTAATACCTTTGAGCCAATGCCAACTGTGATGCCATACAAAGTTGGCTTTATGATGGATGATAGTGAGAAAAAAAAAGTTAATGATTGATCTCTCTTATAGGTCACTTTGGGTTTTCAGCATGTATTTTTGTCTTAGATAATTGAGGTGATTTTTGAAAGTGAAAATAATATAATTTAAATCTTTTTTTAACAATATGTTGATCCTTCATATTAAAATCAGCTACTTAAATACAGTAAACTATATCAGATGTACTTCAGTTTGGATAAGTAATTTGCAATTTTTAATATCCTTATATGTAAGGATATTATGTAAAGTATATAATATATAATCCTTATCTATAGTGATATTTATAGTGATGGCATGTGCATTAGTCCATTTGGACACATGAGATAGCACACCACAGACTGGATAACTCACAAGCAACAACATCTTAATTTTCACAGTTCTAGATTCTGATAAGTCCAACATTAACATGTGAGCAGATCCAGGGGCTGGTTTAAGAACCCTATTTCCTGGTTCATAGACACCCATTTTCTCACTATAACTACACTTGATGGAAGGGGCAAATGAGCTTTTTATTCATGAGGGTTCTGCCCTTGTAACCTTAATCCATTTGAAAGCTCTTATCTAAAACAATTACTTTGGAGATTAGAAATTCTATATTCATGTGAGAACACACATGTTCAACATATTTACAGCTTGCAAAACCTAGAGGATAGTTGATAAATAGTGATTGTTTTTCTTTTCAATCACTAGCCAGTTGACATTTTATAACTACAGTATAAAATTTCATTAAATCAAGTTTAATATTGGAATGCCTTTAAAATTGAAGGAAAATTTTAATGACAAAATATTATACTTTATGAATTTGTACTTGATGTTAATATTATCTAGTCTTGACAGCTAAGTATGCAGCTAGGTTTCTTTCACTGATCCCTAGGAGTCCATTCTGTAATGTGATGAGTCCACTTATTCAGCAAATGTCCTGCTTTAGACACTGAGAGACCTCATTGCACTCCTTGTATGTGTTGCATTGAGTCAAGGTATTCAAAGTATTTTTCTTTTTTAGGAAATTTAATAATACTCACATCAGAATTTTGTGTTCTAAGTTTGTCACAGAGAGAAAAAGCTGATTTTGAATTTAAATATTTATAAAAGAGACTCTTGAGTTACTTCTATTATAAAATGAAAAAAATATTGAAAGACTAATAAATACTTTCCAAAACTTCATATATTTAAACATGTTGTACTTTTTAATTTTCTTAATAGCTCAATGAAAATGTAATTATGTTTATCAAATGAGAAAAACACTTCAAAAAGAGCTTAACTTAATGAAGAGCATACAACTTTTACATGGTTGGAAAACTGGAAATCTTGGCCTGTAAATGACTTAGAAAAACTTGCATGTATGACTTTGTAAATATCCTCATATTCCTCTAAAATTACATCAAGGAAGAGCAACTGCCAACGCTCAGGGTATATCTCAGGGTAGAATGCATGCTTAGCATGCACGAGGCCCTGTGTTCATTTCCTGAACTATCAAAAAAAAAAAAAAAAAAGAGTCAAGAACTAATTAAATATTATATTTCAGACCAGTGAAAGGATTATGTGTCATAAATGCATGATAATAATGAATATCATTAATTTTGACATCCCTGAAATTAAAACTTAAGACATTCATTTTCTGATGTATAAAAACTGTAATAATCACTTATTTTTAAAAACATAAACATAGTAAATCTAATTTAAAAATTCAAGAAAAATTTCTGAATATTTTACTAATAAAAGAATATTGTATCTTAAACTTTGCAGAAATCAGTGTGAAAATATGGAGAAAACATACTTCCAGACTTGCAAAATCTTGAATTGTAAATCAGTTAAAATCAAAAAGGCATGTAAAGACATGAAAAATAAATTAAATAGAACAAGGATTCAATGTCTTTCTTTGTCTTTCCCTTCTCTTTATGAAGCAGGAGCTCCTAGAGTCAAGTTGTGACCATTAAAGTCAAGGAAATCTGGGCTTAGCATTAAACAGACAACATATAAAGTAACAAAAATACATGAAAAAGAACCAAGTCATTCATCATAAGATCAAATCTCTTGTAAAACTGGAAACTTACATCAACTTTGGAGTTTCAGTTACAAGAACAAATAAGCTTTATCATTTGTGTGAATCAGCCAAAGGAAAGATTACGCATAATAAAAAGTATTTAAAATGGGCTCATTAATTTATTTTCTCATTCAGGATATTTGAATTGATAAAGTTAGGCTCCTCTAGCAAGGGTGGCTGTCTAGTCATATTTAACTTATTTTCCAACTTCCAAAAGTAAACGTATGTTTCACGAATTTCTCTTCTAGAGTACATATCCCTGGTCTCAGCTTACGTTTACCAGTTACTTGGTATAATTTGAAAAATTCTTGCTTTAGCATTTTCTTCATCTCCACTGAAGCTTTATTTTCAGTAGTTTTTTTTTTTTTTTCTCTTGTTTCTTTGATTAGATTTGATTAAGGAGATAATTGGCATTTTTGCCATATTGTACTCAAAACTTATTGAAAATCAAAAAGTTGAGAAGTTAAAGGCAGAAAATGTGAAGAACTTAATAGATGTCAAGTAGACTTTTGAAATAGTGGGGAGTTTAATTTAGTAATCTCTCTTTGCAGATCACTATGTCTCTGGTAGAAGAGAATGAGAATAAAATTATACATAGTCAGTCCCAGTATATATGAACAAAAGACAGGAAATTGGCTTTGGTTCTCAAAGTTGATAAAGTGTGATATAGACATAGTAACAGACTCAATGTCCTTTAATGGAATTTTAAAACTTTTTTTGGAGAGATTAACAACTGGAATGAGTGGATGAGATTTTTCACTGATATGTTCTTTAGAGAAACTGTTGAAAACTATTAAAAAAAAAAAAAAAAAAAAACTTCTGGACGGGTATTATGGTTTGGATGTGAGGTGTCCTCCAAAAACTCACTTGTGAGACAATGCAAGAAGGTTCAGAGAAGAGATGATTGAGTTATGAACCAATCAGTGAATTAATCATCTGATGGTATTAATTGAGTGGTAATTGAAGGCCGGTGGGGTGTGGCTGGAGGAGGTGGGAATTGAGGTGTGGCTTTGGGGTACATATTTGTATCTGGCAAGTGTAGCCTCTCTCTCCACTTCCTGATCATCATGTGAGCTTCTTCCTTCTGCCACACTCTTTCTCCAAGATGTTCTGCTTCACCTTGGTTCTAAGGAATGGAGCTGGCTGTCTGTGGACTAAGACGTCTGAAACTGTGAGCCCTCAAATAAACTATTCTTCATCTACAATTGTGCTGGTTGGATATTTTAGTTGTGGTAGCAAAAAAAAAAAGCTGACTAAACATGGTTTTAAGGGTAAACAGCAAATGGAATATTTATTCAAGAAAATTTATGAAAACATTATAATAAAGGAAAAAGTATATGGCATTTCATCAAATAAATGTCCTTTGCCTTTTTTACCCCAGCTCTTTGAGGTAGACTGTACTCCAAAGTGATGCCAGTAAAAACAGAGAGTTCCCTGAACTCCCAATCAGAGAGCATTATTACTGGAAAGGAGAAGGATATCAGCATCTCCCATTCAGCTACAGATACCTATAAAGCTTAAGTCCTGGGCATTCATGTAACAGAAATATAGGCCCTCTTGTTTCTCAGCCCTATTTATGGAATTGAAGCTCTACCTCGGGCACAACACATTGAGAAACACTGGGCTCTGAATTATAATACCCCAACTCATAGGGAAGTAGGCTTATTCAATTAAAGCGAAACTGGGGGGACCTTGTGCTCTCCCTGTATCTTGCTTCACTCAATTTTAAGGATCCAGAGTCTGAACGTTGAGCCCCAGACACTTTCCTGAGATATTTTGCCTAAAGGGAAAATCAGGCCCTAAAGCACATAGCTATTCATTCAATCCCAAAGAATTCGACTCTGTTTTCAACAAAACTCTAAAAATAGTTATAAAGAAAAAATACATAAATTGAGCTTTATTAGAATTAAAAACTATGGTGGCAAATGCCTATAATCTCAGATACTCCAGAAGCTGAGGCGGAAGAATTGCAAGTTCGAGGCTAGGACTGGGAACGTAGCTCCATGGCAGATGACCCCTGTTCATTCCCAGGAACACAAAAAAATTAATAAATAAAACAATTAAAAACCCTCATGCTTCAGAAGACCTCATCAAGAAAAAGTGAATGATAATCCACATTATGGATTTTAAAAATATAGAGATCAAGTATCTGATAAGGAAAATATCTATAACATAAAACATATATTTAGAATATGTATGTAATTTATGCAAATCAATAATAAAATAACAGGTCAGTTTTTAAATGGGCTAATTATTTGAAGACAATTCTCCAAGGAAGTTACACAGTTCACTAATAAGCACATGAAAAGATGCTTGACATCATTAGTTATCAGGAAAATGCAAATCAAATCCACAAAAAGATACTCATTCATATCTACAAGGATGAATAGGATTAATCATTTAAATATTAAGCCTTGATGAGGATGTGGAGTTTGGAACATTCATGCAGTGATGGTAAGAATATAAATGGTGCAGTCATTTTGGAAAAATGTCTGGCAGTTCTCAAACTATCAAATAGAGATAGCATACAATCCCACAAATTCATTCTTAGTTGTATACCCAAGAAAATTTCAAACATTTTTACCCCCAAATTTATACATATTCTTGTAGTAAAACTATTTACAATCACTAAATGGTAAAAACAACCCAGCTGTCCATTAATTGACAAGTGGACATAAACTGTGACATATTGATACATTAAAATATTATTAATCCATATAAAGAAATGAAGCCATAAAAGGAAAGTTAAGATTTGCTACAATTTGGGTGAACCTTGAAATTCTTTTGCTAAGTGGAAGAAGTAGTCACATAAAATCACATATCATAGGATTCAGGCAGATGAAATATTTAGAATAGCTACATTTGTAGTGATTTAAAATAGATTTAAAACAGCTTAAGTGCTATAGAGTCTGGTGATGGGATGGGGTGTGATTATTATTAGGTACAGGATTTTTTATTGTGACATGAAAGTTCTAAAATCGACTCAAGTGAGGGTTGCATATATCTTGGAATGTACAAAAATACTTGAATTTCATACTTTTGATAGGTATGTTGTATGATATTTGAATTATTTATCAATAAAGCTCTCAAAACAAGCACATGAATCTTTAATTTGGCCACATCTAAGCAAATAATGGTTACATATTCTTCACTATCAAGATTCACTAGAACACACCATTGATAGCAAATAGGTGTATGGTGACCTTCTGCCTATCAGGACATCCAGGGGGAAGTTGCTTGCTTTGAGTAAAAAGAGAGAGAAAATGATGCCAATGGAAATGTACCAGAAGTAGGAATTTGAGTGAAATTCATTCATTATGATGCACACGGCTTACAACAGTGTCTTAATCTATACTTCATTTCAGGCACACACATTTAGTTTTGGAATGAGCATTATTAGGGAAATGTGGCAAATAAGCACTAAGAGAGGTGTGGAGCTGGTGCTGTGGACATGTCTGTAATCCCAGGGGCTCTGGAGGCTGAGACAGGAGGATCAGGAGTTCAAAGCCATCCTCAGCAACTGTGAGGCGCTAAGCATTTCAATGAGATCCTGTCTTTAAATAAAATACAAAATAAGGCTGGGATGTGGTTCAGTGAGTGAGTGCCCCTGAGTTCAATCCCCAGTTTAAAAAAGAAAGAGAGAGAGAGACAGAGAGAGAAATGTGGAGATAATTAGTGATATGCACCATTTTAAGATGTTGTGGGTTTTTTCTGAGGGATGAGATTATGGTTGATATTAAGCTTTTGTTTGATATACCTGTGTTATTTAAATTTCTCTTTTTCTATTGAATATATGTAAAGTGGGAAATGAAAATAAGTGAACACATTTAATACCTATTTGGTATGAAATTGTTCAATTTCTTTCTTTTCATTTTTTATTTTTGTAGTACTGGAATTGAACCAAAGGCTGGGGTTGCTCTACCACTGAGCTATATCCCCAGCCTTGTTTTTACTTCTGACTTTGAGATGGGTTATCTCTAAATTGTCCAGAATGTCCTTGAACTGGCTAGCCTCCTCTCTCAGCTTCCCAAGGAGCTGTGATTACAGGAATGGGCCACCATGATTGCGTTCAATTTCATTTACGCATATGATCTCCTTTAGACTAGAGAGGTAGAAAATAAGCCCCTAAAAAAAGAGAGTTCATTGGAAGTAAGTGTGGTAGATTTTAATACTTATAATCTGAGACCTAGGACCACAGTATGATTTGAATCTGGATCTATAACTAGCTAGTGATAAGAACTAGAGTGAGTTATCCTGTCTCTGCCTCCTTTTTCTCTTCTAAAAATAGCAGCTACATTTTTAAGGTAGAAATACTTGGCTTCATTCAGAAAATTTCTTTGGAATTATGCCTGACATTTAGTAGATACTCAGCATAAGCTATTATTATAAACATCTCTTTTCAAATAGGTGAAACTGTCAAGTGGCAGAGAAAATAAAGGTTCTATTTGGTTCAGAAAAAAATGCTAATGTGAACACAATATTGGAAGTGTACAGTATTGTGAACATCTATCAATGTGGAACAGATCCAAACTGAAATGGCTGCTTAACATATTTTTGTTGTTCAGTGTTTTAATGTGATGTTATCATGGCTTCTCAGAAATTAGGTATCAGGCTAATTTTAAATTTTATAATTTCTAAGTTTTCTTGTGAATATTTGGTTATTTTTATAGACACTGTTTTCTAGTATATTGCCTTAAATTTGATATATATTTGGTGAAAGATGCTGTCATTTTTAACTAATTTTATTTTAGGGAATTGCATCTCCTAGGTTAACAATTAAAGTGAAAGCCAGAAATATGGCCTATTATACATATTCAATATATTTCAGTTATTTTTGCTATGTTATAAAATATTTAATAGTAATTTATCTGTTACACCTGTAAAAGGTTTTCCTCTGGGATTGAGTGTACAGTTTAAACTAGATTCTAATTAACTTTAAAAAATCCATTAAGTCTTTAGTTCATCTGTTTTAGAATAAGGGGGTCAAAAAAGAGTCAAGATTTTAAATTCAAATTAAATTAACTGTACTTTGTAAAAAAATTTCTATTCAAAGCCTCCTATAAGATGTGACAAGGCATAACCTTCTTTGAATTATTCTTTCACTGCTTGATACCTGTTGAAGAAAATTTATATTTTTTTCCTGATTACCTTCTGATTACTTCTATACAACCAAGAAAAGAGACATATTTGTATGAGAATTCATACATACTAGTCTGATGGTAATTACTATAGTATTTTGTGTACAATAGGTCAGGACACAAATATTCATGAGTTGGAAGAAATGCTATTTGAATAAATGCTGTTTTATTTTCTTAATGTTAAGGAAATATATATATATATATATATATATATATATACACACACACACACACATATATGTATTTATATACACATCTATTATTGATTTGCCTCTACATGTATACAGGTCTATTTAATAATAATCGGTATATTTAATAAAATGAGTGAGATTGCTAGTTATCTTTTAAAAACTCAATATTATTCTTTATATAACATTTCAATAAAATTCAGGTACTTTAAAATACCTGAAACACTTTCATATTTTAATATTTACTGATCTCATTATTAGCAAGGCTTTCATGAACTTTAAATCACAAAAATTGTTCAGGATTAGCATTGGGAGAGCCAGGGGTAAGAAGACCCATGCACTGGTGGATTCATTGTTCTAGGAATGTCACAGTATATTTTTATAAATAAAATGGCCATTATGTCAAAGGAGTTAGAGGAGATTCACATTTATAATAGATGCAAAACTAGAAAATTACAACACATTTTAGTAAATACAGTGAAGTATTACCTCAGGGGAAAAAATCCAATTAATTTTCTTAGGCCAAATTATCTAAAAAATAGATACCAAGGTAGTATTTACATGCTATGACTTTTCTGGGAAGTAGGATCCAAGGGAAGTCAGAATGTGGGGACAACAGAAGTGAAGTGGGAAAGGACAGAAAGAAAATACAATAATTCAAGGAGGTGTGTTACTGAGATAGCTTCAGCTCCGGGCAAGCACAGATAGTGGTTTATTCAGTCTTGGAGGACAACTTCAGAAAGAATATATGAACCACTGAACCCCACTATAATCTGCTGTAGGGAAGGAGACATAAGTCTTTCTCTTTAGCTCTCCCCCATCCTTTTGCAGCCCATTTATCAATGGTTCATGTCATAGGCCAGCAATTGTTTCCTAAATCAGAGTCAAGACACTTGGCCTCTCTTGGAAAACATCCGAAAGTTAGAAACCAAGACAGCAGTAGCAGGAGTTAGGTTCAGACTACATAGAGGAACAGAGAGTCACCATTCCCTGCCTGAGTTACCCTGTTCTGTCTGAGAGCTAGTACTATTGTTTAGTACTAGCTCTAATATTTGAAAAGTCAGAAAAATGGCCACAGCATGCTCATGTCATCTGTGGTCTACCAAAGAATATTTGTTAAACTTCCATTAACTTTTAAAATGTATCTGTTTGGGTATAGTTACAAATAATAACAGACAGCCATAATTTTTCTCTTAAAATATCAGTGTACTTTTTAAGAATCAGAATAATAAAGCCAGGAAAAGCCAGTGGTTACTACTCATTGAGTGACTCAACAGTATTCAACAGTTCCATGATTCTTTTCCACTTTCCTCATGCTTGATATGCCCTGGTTACCTGGAGGTGGTTTCAACTCCAGACACGGTTTTACCTTTCAGTTAGGACCTTAAGTTAACTTAAGAAACCTAAATAAGTTAAGAAAACAAAACTTGCGCAGAATACTTAAGATTATTTCTAACTACATGATAGTGAGTAGCTAACCATCTAGCCAAGAGATCAGGAAGGTGATAGATAACCTTCTCAAAATCAGAGTTCTCAAAGAAAAAAGCAACAATAAATGTAAGATACCTATTAACAGTATATGGCACAAAATGAATATATTTACATAATTTAAAAATATTTTTGTGAGATAAATACTCATAATTAATCATGGCTTTTAGAGCAAAGAAATATATTTTTAAAATATTTATCATCTTTGGAATTCAGAAGATTTATAGAGCTGATAAACAAATTTAGTAAAGTACTAGGGAACAAGAACAACATACAGTCAATCACTTTCCTATATTCCAGTAATGAATGTGCTGTAAAAGAAACAAGGAAAATATCCTATTCACAATAACTCAAGGAAAAAAAAAAAAAAAAACTTCAGAATTAATCTAACAAAGGAAAGGAAGAACTTTTAACTTTTACAATAAATTTTTTTAAAAAATACTGTAGAAAAACATTGAAGAAAACCTCAGAAGATGGTAATATCTCCCATATTCTTGGATAGAAAGACCTATGTCAAAATGGTGATACTACCAAAGTGTTATACATATTCAATGCAATTTCCATCAAATAGCAATGACATTTTCCACAGAACTAGGGAAAAAAAAAAAAGTTCTAAAATTCATTTGGAAAAATAAGAGACCCAGGATAGCTGAAGCAATGCTGAACCAAGAGAACAATGCTAGAGTCGTCACAATACCAGATCTCAAATTCTACTACAGAGTGATAGTAACAAAAAAGCACGTCATCAACACCAAAACAGACATGAAGACCAATGGAATAGAATAGATGATGCTGAGACAAACCCACGTAAAGACAGTTTTCCATTACTAGATGAACGTGCCAAAAAACATACATTGTAGAAAAAACAGCCTTTTAACAATAGTACTGAGAAAACTGGATATCCATGTGTAGAAGAATGAAAATTGGCCCTTATCCTTCATCTTGCATAAAAATCAACTCAAAGTGGATCAAAGATCTAGACTGAGATCAGAAACTTCTACTTTTAGTTGAAAATATAGGTCCAGCACTTCAATGTATTGGCACAGGAAACAAATTAATTAATAAGACCTTGAGAGCCTAGAGAATGAAAAAAAAATTTTGCCATTTGCTTCTGAGGGGATTAATAATTAATTAATAATATCCAAAGTATATAAAGAATGCAAAAACTTAACACCAGAAAAAAATAGTAAACAAATTAATAAATGGGAAAAAGAACTAAAAACACAATTACAATTCTCAAAAACACAAATAAAAGTATGTATTGGTATGGATGTGGGGAGAAAGGTACACTGATACATTGTTGGTGGGACTGAAAATTAGTGCAACCACTCTGGAAAGCAGTATCAAGATTTCTCAAAAAGCTAGGAATAGAAGCATTATTTGACCAAGCTATCTCACTCCTTTGTATGTATGTGAATTTAAAATCAGCATCCTACAGTGATGCAGCCACATCAACCTTTATAGCAGCACAATTCATAACATCCAAGCTGTGGTACCAGCTTAGATGCCTTCAACTAACAAATGGATAAAGAAAATGTAGTACATATACACAATGGAGTAGTACTCAGTCATAAAGAAGAATGCATTTATAGCATTTGCCTACAAATGGATGGAACTAGAAACTAACATACTAAGAGAAATAATCCAGACTTATAAAGTCAAACTTTTAATGTTTTCTCTGATATATGGAAGCTAGTCCCAAATTTAAAAAAAAATGAAAAGAAAAGAAAATTGTTGGTGGGACAATAGTTCTATCAAAATGGAAGAAAAATCAGAGCTCAGGAAAAAGAAGGGGCTTGACGAGGAGAAAGAAGGGATGGAGTAATGGAAGAACAGTTGAATGAATCTGACCTAACTTTCCTAAGTACATATATGAAAATACTACAGTGAATCACACTATTATGTAGAGCCACAAGACACTAATTTGAGAAACCTATAAAACTATGAAGGGGAGGGAAAGGGGAAGTATTGGGGACTGAATTAGAGCAAATTATATTCCACGCTTTTATAATTTTGTCAAAATGAATACCAATGCTATATATATAACTAAAATGAAATAATAAAAAGAAGCAGTAGAATATGTCTGCTGTATAAGAAATGCTCAGGTTATGTCTGGTAAATAAATGGATTGAAGCAAATCTTGAAGAGAATAGGGGAGTTCAATAATTTCAAGGAAACTGTTTCTAAATAAAAATCAAGACTTTGAAATTAAAAACAAAAATGTAGAATTCTATTATTAGACTCCAGGGAAAACATTAGAGACTGTCACACTATTTAAAGACTAAAGGCATAAATCATTCAACCATACAATTCTGTAACCAGACTTATTTCATAAGCCTCAGATCAATAAAAGCACATAAATGTTATAACTCCAATGGAAACAAGAACCAGTTTAAACTCTCTATATTCTTCAGCTATTTTCCACAAGAGCCTTGAGGGTTAGATCATTTTAACTGTAGTAGCAAGCATCAATTCCCCATTTTAACAGCAAATCACACTTCCAAAGAAATAATAGCTTTAAGAGAGATTGAATCAAATATTTCAATAGGCTACTGTGAATCACTTATTCAGAAATACCTTTCAAAATCACATACTCCACCTCCCTGTTCCTCAGACTGACTATTTCTAATAGGTAGACAGAGGCCTACAAAATGATTTAAATGTCCTATAAAATTAAGCAATAAAAGGCAGCTAAGTAAAATAAAGCTATTATGTCTCTGAGAGTATCCTTTAGACAGAAACAAACTGGCATTCAATCTCCTTTTTTTCTTTAAGTATAAAATATTTTAACATGACTGCCAGTGTTTAAAGGAATGTGTCCTTGTGTAACTAGAAATGTATAATGAATAGAGTACCCATGATAATTTTCACTATCAGGTGCCTAAGTTGTTTGTTTTAAGTAGTTTGAGACAAATCATAGAAAATAATGGTTTAAGTAACACATTTTTTCAAAAATATTTTAGTTGTAGATGGACACAGTATCTTTATTTTATTTGTATGTGGTGCTGAGAATCAAACCCAGTGCCTCAAACATGATAAGCACTCTCTCTCCCACTGAGTCACAACCCCAGCCCCAAGGAAAACAATTTTAAGCAGCTCTAGTTAACATTAAAGTATATCATCTTGTGTTTAGATAACAGTTTTGGTTTCTAAAATTAGCATACTTCTGAAAAAAATCTTCATGGACCTACAAAGTTAATGCTGAATGTTGGTGGTGCATTGTTACAATGTACATATGGTCTACAAGCATCTGTGTGGCTATTTATTAACAAACTTGAGTAATTAGTTCAAGTTTGTTTTAGACAAAACAATATTTAATACGTGCTTGTTCTATGTTTATGGAACATATAAAATGTGACTTCTTTCTAGTGGGTGCCAATGTAACATTGACATTTTTCTATTAAATAATTCTGATATAAAATACCATATAATTTATTATTAATCTATCAATAAGGGTCTTCTTATGCTGTCTTATTTGGGTGTAATATTATGAATTATATTCAGTGAGTATTCAACTGTCAAATAAATGACAAGACAACATTAAACAACATCTCAATTAAAGGCAAATTCAGAATACTTTAAAAAATTTCCATAGCAAACTGTTTTCTAAGGGGCCATATGTATTTTGAAATAGACATTAAATAATTTCTGTTTTGATTTCAATAAGAATTTTATTTTTTTAATTTTTTAAAATTTTTTATTTTATTTTATTTTTTTTTGGTTTTCCAGAGGCACGTTTATTCTGTTCTTCTGGACAATGAAATATTTGATAAGGGGAAGTTTCTCTTCATAGAAATAGATACATACAAGAGAAATAAGAGAATTAGAATATAATTTGCAACCCCAAATGAAGTAAGGGATAAAGACAATAATCATAAATAACTGCTAATGGTAAAACGTAAGAAACAAATGTCACATGCTTTATAGTGGAAATATACATAACACCTAGGAAGTATTTTTTTAATTAGTAGAATGCATTACAGTTTATAATACACACATAGAGCCTCTTTTCACATAACACTGTTTATATACAAACTATATTCGTACTATTCAAGTTTTCAATCATGCATTTAGGATAATGATATCCATCTTATTATACCACCTTTTCTCTTCCCCGGCATACCCCCTTAGCTCCCTCCCTTCTCCTCCCTCCCCTTTGACCAGTCTAGTGATCCTCTAATCTTCCTATGTACCCCAACCCAACACCACTGACTCTGCCTCCTTATATCAGAGAAAACATTTGGTACTTGGATTTTTGAGACTGACTAACTTCGCGTAGCATTATATCCTCCAACTTCATCCATTTACCTGCAAATGCCATTATTTTATTTTCTTTTATTGCTGAGTAAAATTCCATTGTGCATATATACCACATTTTATTAATCCACTCATCTACTGAGGTACATCTAGGTTGGTTACACAACCTAGCTGTTGTGAATTGTGCAGCTACAAACATTGAGATAGCTGTGTCACTGTAATATACTGTTTTTAAGTCCTTTGGGAAAAGACGCAGGGGTGGGATGGCTGGGTCATAGGGTGGTTCCATGCCCAGTCTTCCAAGAAATCTCCATACTGCTTTCCATAAGGTTGCACCATTTTGCAGTTCCACAAGCAATGTATGAGCGTGCCTTTTTCCCCACATCCTCTCCAACATTTATTGTTGTTTGTGTTCTTAATAGCTGCCATTCTGACTGGTGTGAAATGATATCTTAGGGTAGTTTTGATTTGCATTTCTCTAAATGCCAGTGATGTTGAGCATTTTTTCATGTATTTGTTGATCAATTGTATATCTTCTTCTGAGAGGTGTCTGTTCAGTTCTTTGGCCCATTTATTTATTGGGATATTTGTTTTTTTGGTGTTGAGTTTTTTGAGTTCTTTATATATTCTAGAAATTAGTGCTCTGTCTGATGTGCATGTATTAAATATTTGTTCCCAATTACTTGGTTCTCTATTCACCTCACTGATTGTTTCTTTTGCTGAGAAGAAGCTTTTTAGTTTGAATCTATCCCATTCATTAATTCATGATACTTATTCTTGCACTACAGGATTCTTATTAAGGAACTTGGGGCCTAATCCAACATGTTGGAAATTGGAGCTTAATTTTTCTTCTATTAGGCATATTGTGTCTGGTCTAATTCCTAGGTCCTTGATCCACTTTGAATTGAATTTTGTGCATGGTGAGAGATATGGGTTTAATTTCATTTTGTTGCATATGGATTTCCAATTTTCCCAGCACCATTGTTGAAGAGGCTATCCTTTCTCCACAGTACATTTTGGCGCCTTTATCTAATATAAGATAGCTGAAATTATATGTATTAGTCTCTGTGTCCTCAATTCTGTACCATTGGTCTACCCATATGTTTTGGTGCCAATACCATGCTATTTTTGTTACTATTGCTCTATAGTATAATTTAAAATCTGGTATGGTGATGCCACCTGCTTCACTTTTCTTGCTCAGGATTTCTTTGGCTATTCTGGGTCTCTTATTTTTCCAGATGAATTTCATGACTGTTTTTCTATTTCTTTGAGGAATGTCAATGAGATTTTGATTGGAATTGCATTAACTCTGTATAATGCTTTTGGTAGTATGGATATTTTGACAATATTTATTCTGCCTATGCAAGAACAAGGAAGGTCTTTCCATCTTCTAAGGTCTTCTATAATTTCTTTCTTTAGTGTTCTATATATATATATTTATTTTTTTTGTGTGGTACTGGGGATTGAACTCAGGGGCACTTGTCCACTGGGCCACATCCCCAGCCCTTTTTTTATGTTATTAGAGACAGGGTCTCACTAAGTTGCTAAGTGCCTCGCCATTGCTGAGGCTGGCTTTGAACTCGCAATCCTCCTGCCTCAGCCTCCCAAAGTGCTAGGATTACAGGCATGTGCCACCGCGCCTGGCTCTATAATTTTCTTTAAAGAGGTCTTTCACCTCTTTCGTTAAGTTGATTCCTAGGTATTTTATTTTATTTTATTTTTTATGCTATTGTAAATGGGGTAGTTTTCATCATTTTTTTTTCCAGAGGATTTGTCACTGATGTACAAAAATGCCTTTTACTTATGGGTATTGATTTTGTATTCTGCTACTTTGCCAAATTCGTTTACTAGTTGTAAAAGTTTTCTGGTAGAGTTTTTTGGGTCTTCTAGGTATATTATCATGTCATCAGCAAATAGTGCTAATTTGAGCTCTTCTTTTCCTATCTGGATCCCTTTGATTTCTTTCGTCTGTCTGATTGCTCTGGCCAGAGTTTCAAGTACTATGTTAAATAACAGCAGTGAAAGGGGGCACCCCTGTCTTGTTTCAGTTTTTAGAGGGAATGCTTTCAATTTTTCCCCATTTAAGATAATGTTAGCCTGGGGCTTTGCATAAATAGCTTTTATGATGTTGAGATATGTTCCTTTTATTCCTAGTTTTTCTAGTGTTTTGAACATAAAGCGGTGTTGTATTTTGTCGAATGCTTTTTCTGCATCTATTGAGATCATCATATGGTTTTTATCTTTAAGTCTATTGATGTGATGTATTATGTTAATTGATTTCCATATGTTGAACCAACCTGGCATCCCTGGGATAAACCCCAGTTGATCGTGGTGCACTATCTTTTTGATATGTTTTTGTAATCGATTTGCCAGGATATTTTTATGTTCATTAAAGATATTGGCCTGAAGTTTTCCTTTTTGGCTGTGTCTTTGCCTGGCTTTGGAATTAGTGTAATATTGGCCTCAAAGAAAGAGTCTGGGAGAGCTCCCTCTTTTTCTATTTCTTGAAATTAGTTGAAGAGCAATGGTATTAGTTCTTCTTTGAGGTCTTGTAGAATTCCGCTGTAAAGCCATCAGGCCCTGGGCTTTTTTTAGCTGGTAGTTTTTTGATGGCGTCTTTTAGTTCCTCACTTGAAATTGATCTATTTAAATTGTGTATATCCTCCAGATCCAGTTTGGGAATTCGTACGACTCTAGGAATCTGTCAATGTCATCAATATTTTCTATTTTATTACTGTACAAGTTTTCAAAGTAATTTCTAATTATCATCTGTATATCTGAGGTATTTGTTGTGATATTTTCTTTTTCATCATGGATGTTAGTAATTTGAGTTTTTTCTCTCCTTTTTGTTAGCATCACTAAAGGACTGTCAATTTTATTTATTTTTTCAAAGAACCAACTTTTAGTTTTGTCAATTCTTTGAATTTGTTTCTTTAGTCTCAATTTCATTAATTTCAGATCTGATATTAATTATTTTTTGTCTTCTACTGCTCTTGGTGTTGGTCTGTTCTTTTTCTAGTGCTTTGAGGTGCAATGTTAAGTCGTTTATTTGTTTTTTTTTTTTTTTTTTTTTTTTTGAGGAATGAACTCAGTGCAATGAATTTTTCTCTTAATACTGCCTTCATAGTGTCCCAGAGATCTCTATGTGATGTATCTGTGTTCTCATTTACCTTTAGGAATTTTTTAATCTCCTCCTTGATGTCTTCTTCAACCCCTTGTTCATTCAGTAAGATGTTGTTTAGCTTCCAGTTGTTGGAGTGATTTTTTTTTATTTCTTGTTTTATTATTGATTTCCAATTTCATCCCATTAAGTTCTGATAGAATGCAGGGAATTATCTCTGCTTTTTTATATTTGCTGAGGGTTGCCTTGTGGCATATGGTCTATTTTGGAGAAGGAGCCATGTGCTGCTGAGAAGAAAGTGTATTCGCTTACTGAGGGATGAAATATTCTATATTTGTCTGTTAGGTCTAAGTTATTAATTGTTGTAATGAGGCCTAAATTTTCTTTATTTAGCTTTTGTTTGGATAATCTATCCAGTGGTGATAGAGGTGTGTTGAGTCCCCTAGGATAACTGTGTTGCAATCTATTTTACTCTTGAACTTGAGAAGGGTTTGTTTAATGAATGTAGGTGCTCCATTATTTGGAGCATATAGATTTATAATTGCTATATTTTGTTGATGAATAGTTCCCTTAATCAGTAAGAAATATCCATCTTTGTCCCTTTTGATTAGCTTTGGTTTGAAGTCTACCTTATTTGATATGAGAATGGAAACCCCTGCTTGCTTCCGCAGCCCATGTGAGTGGTAAGATTTTTCCCAGCCTTTCGCCTTCAGTCTATTGATGTCATTTTCTATGAGGTGGGTTTCTTGGAGACAGCACATTGTTTGGTCGTTTCTTTGAATCCAGTCTGACAATCTGTGTCTTTTGAATGGTGAATTTAGGCCATTAACATTCAAGGATATTATTGAGATGTGATTCGTATTCCCATCCATTTTTATTTGTTTATGGTATTTAACTTAATTTGGTTTCTCCGGTTGGTAATTCCTTTAGTTTAATAGCTCCCTTTGTTGATTTTCATTGCTATTTTTCTTTTCTTGTTCATGTAATATTTTGCCCAGGATGTTCAGAAGTGCCGGCTTTCGAGTTGCAAACTCTTTTAACCTTTGTTTGTCGTGGAAGTTTTTATTTCATCTTTGAATCTAAAGCTCAGTTTTGCTGGATATAAGATTCTTGGTTGACATCCCTTTTCTTTCAGAGCTTGAAATATGCTATTCCAAGATCTTCTAGCTTTTAAGTTCTGGGTTGAAAATTCTGAGCATAGTCTGATTGGTTTCCCCTACATGTAATCTGCTACCTTTCTCTTATGGCTTTTAATATTCTCTCCTTGCCTAGTATATTAGGCAATTTCATTATAATGTGCCTTGGTGTGGATCTGTTGTGGTTTTGTATGTTTGGTGTTTGGTAAGCCTTTTGAACTTGGTTTTGTCATTCATTCCTCATGTTTGGAAAATTTTATGCTATTATTTCATTGAATAAATTACTCATTCATTTGGTTTGAAACTCTGCACCTTCTTCAACACCAATCACTTTTCAGTTTGGTCTTTTTATGCTGTCCCATAATTCCTGAATGCTCTGTTCTTTTTTTCTTACTGCTTTTGCCGTGTCATCTAGATTTTTCTCCAGGATATCTATTTTGTCTTCATTATCTGAGGTCCTTTCTTCCAGGTGATCTAATCTGTTGGTGATGCTTTCAATTGAGCATTTAGTTTGGTTTATTTCTTCTTTCATTTCAGAATTTTTGTTTGGTTTCTCTTTAGAATCTCTATCTCTCAATTGAAGTAATCTTTTGCTTCCTGTATTTGTTTTTGGAGTTCTTTGTCAAAATGCTCTTTTACCACCTGTATTTGCTCTCTCATCTCATTTTTGAGTTCATTCTTAAGATCCATTAACATTTGGAATATGTAATTTCTAAATTCCATCTCTGGCATTTGACCAACTGTGCTTTCCATGGAATCTACTGAGGGGTTATGTTGATTTGTTTGGGACATTTTCTTCCCTTGTTTTTTCATATTGCTTATGTGACTTTTCTTTTAGCACTGTGGAACTTTGACTTTTTTTGTTTTTACCTTAAGGCCTAATGATGGTCCTGTTGTAGGATGCTATCAGCTCCCCTTAAAACCAGACATTTTATATTCAGTTAATCACAATTTGTTCACAATTTTCAGAGTTAGAGAATTTAGATATTTTCTCCAATATATTCTGAGTGATTATAATGGGGTTTATAATTTTAGATATTGGGTACAAATGTGATATGCTTAGGAGGAAGGAGAGAGGATATTGCTTTCCCTCCCCTTTGGGAGTGTACTAATAGAAATCTATGGAAGTAGTTTAATAGCAGAAGAGGGAGGAAAGGAATTGGAGTGTACAGTTAAGTGTGAAGACCGATGTGTATTTCAGCTAGGCTTATGTAAACATTGAAAGAAATTAGAAAATGGCCAGGTAGTAAGAATTAATAAAAAAGAGAAGACAGGGTGAGTCAAAAAAGAGAGAGGAGACTATATAAAACACCCATTTGATGTTCTATTCAATTGCCCCACTTTTAAGATTCCAAGTTCTTGTATACAACCTGTTTTCTTCTCTGTTAAGAATGTAGGGGCAGGGTGTAGATAGAAAGATGAGGGAATAAGGAATGAGAGGCAAGAGGGAATAAAAATGGGAAAGAGGAAAAAAGAAGACAAAAAAAAAGAAAGAAAAAAACACAATAGAACAACTACGACAATGACATTAAAGAAAAACACACACACACACAAAGTCGAATTCACAAGTCTCAATTAGGCAGCTTATTCTCTTCCTCTCTCACTTTGTTAAATTAGCTGTTTGGCATATCTGCCCTGGCTGATGTGGAGAATTTGTGGGTTGGGTCAAGTCTGTGTACCTGGTTAGTGAGGAGTGATGCTGAAGATGGGTCTTTGTGTGGTGTCTACTTCCCCGTGCTCTTCCTTCGTTGAAGGGTCGCAGAGGGTCGTCACACTGGACTCGAGTTCCCCTGCTGTCTGTTGAAGGTCCTGCCAGTCACGGGTTCTTCCTTGCCTGTTTGCCGGTCTCCCCATGGCTTTCTCTGGGGCTTTACTGCTGAGGGTCACGTCCGGCAGAGTGTGGATTTGAACTGGCATTGTCATCCCACGGTCTCCCGTGGTCTCCAGTACTAATTCCGCCGCCTGTTTTCGCTGGCTTCATGCTGGTGTGCTGAGTGTTACTGGGGTTGCAGTCGCAGCGTGGTCTCCCCACTCTGGCTTTGGTCCACACCACCCGTGCACTGCCCGGGCGGTGTTGCAGAAGCCACATGGCTCTAGCCACTGTCAAAGAATCTATTTTTATCTTACCAAAAACGTTCTGAGGTTATATGGATTCTTAAGTCAGTATGTTAATGTTATTTTGATATTACGAAGTCCAAAAAGAAAGGAGGAAGATCAGAATATGTATCATATACTTTATTAAGAAATACTATTTAATACTGAATGTAAGAATGCTTTGTACGTACCTAAGAACATATATCTTTGTGTGTACATTCACACATGGAATGTTTGATATTATGAATATTTCAAGGCTTGAGATGAATAATTATACTTTTTACAAGTTTTTCAATAAAATCAAAATATAGAAAAATTTGATGTTTTTCTACATAGTAAAAAATACAATTAAGTATATCAGTATACTATGTTGTCTTTAAGTTAAAAGAGAAAGATTTGCTTTGAAATTTAGCTTTCATTATTTCCAACTTTTTTGGTAACAAAAAATTAAATAGTTACTCTTCAATACTGTTTTTTTTTCCAAATTTATTTTTTATTCTAAGTTGTTAGAAATGACAACAGAATGTATTACATTTCATTTTATACTTATAGAGCACATTTTAACATATCTCTGGTTGTATACAAAGTATATTCACATGATTCGTGACTTCATACATGCACTTAGGGTAATGATATACATCTCATTCTACCATCTTTTTTTTTTTCTTCTTCACCCTTTTGTCCCCTCCCTTCTTCTTGCTCCCATTGGCCATTCTAGTACTTCTCTAATCCTCCTATGCTCCTCATCCCAACCCCAGTGTGAATCCGCCTCCTTATATCAGAGAAAACATTAGGCATTTGGTTTTTTGGGATTGGCTAACTTCACTTCACATTATATTCTCTAACTTAATCCATTTACCTGTGAATGCCATGATTTTATTTTTTTTTTATTGCGAGTAATACTCCATTGTGTATATATACTACATTTTCTTTATCCATTCATCTACTGAAGGGCATCTAGGTTGGTTCCACAGTTTAGCTATTGTGAATTGTGCTGCTATGAACATTGATATGTCTGTCCCTGTAGTATGCTGTTTTTAAGTCCTTTGGGAATAGACCCAGCAGTGGGATGGCTGGGTCATAAGGTGGTTCCATTCCCAGTTTTCCAAGAATCTCCATACTGCTTTCCAGATTGGCTGCACCATTTTGCAGTCCCACCAACAATGTATGAGTATGTCTTTTTCTCCACATCCTCACCAACATGTATTGTTGTTTATGTTCTTAATAGCTGCCATTCTGACTGGTTTGAGATGAAATCTTAGAGTAGTTTTGATTTGCATTCCTCTAATTGCCAGAGATGTTAAACACTTTTTCAAGTATTTCTTGATTGATTGTATATCTTCTTCTGAGAATTGTCTGTTCAGTTCCTTGGCCCATTTATTGATTGGGTTATTTGTTTTTTGGTGTTAAGATTTTTGAATTCTTTATATATTTTAGAGATTAGTGCTCTATCTGACATGCATGTGGTAAAAATTTGCTCCCAATTAGTAGGCTCTCTATTCACCTCACTAATTGTTTCTTTTGCTAAGAAGAATCTTTGTAATTTTATTGATTATCCCATTTATTATTAATTCTTGATATTAATTCTTGTACTATAGGAGTTTTATTAAGGAACTTGAGGCCTAATCCAACATTTTGGAGATTAGAGCTTACTTTTTCTTTTATTAGGTGTAGTGTCTCTGGTCTAATTCCTAGATCCTTGATACACTTTGAGTTGAATTTTGTGCATGGTGAAAGATAGAGGTTTAATTTCATTTTGTTGCATATGGATTTTTAATTTTCCCAGCACCATTTGTTGAAGAGGCTATCTTTTGCCCAATGTACATTTTAGGCACCTTTGTCTAATATAAGATAACTGAAGTTATATGTGTTAGTCTCTCTTTTTTGAAGTAATCTTTTGCTACCTGTATTTGCTCTCTTATATATTTGTTGTAGTGGTCAATTTTTGCCTGTATTTGCTCATTTAGGTCATTCTTTGATTCACAGATCATTTTAATTATAAACCTTCTGAATTCCTTCTCTGACATTTCAACAACTTCGCTGAGCATGGGTTCTGTTATTGTAAAATTCTTCTTTGTTTGGGTTACTTTCCTCCATTGTTTTTTCATGTTGTCTATTTGCCTTACTTTCTTGCAGTGTAGATCTGAGATGTTACAGTTTCTACCCTATATTCTTATAATATTCTTGCAGATTGTCTGTGCCTCCCCTTAATGTTGGGCTATCAGAATCTGCCTTTGTCACTCAAAGTATGGTACCTGGGGCTGGGTCCAGGCAGGTTGGTGTGGGTTGAACTGGTTGAGCCTGAGCTCCTGTGGTGGTCTGCTGGTTGGAAGAGGCAGTTTGCTGAGCAGAGGTCAGTAAAGCTGTCCTAGATTCGCCTGAGCTCTGCGCGTGTGGGCTGGGCTGACCTGGGCCCGCCTGTGCTTGGGCAGAGGTTGGCGAAAATTCCCTGAACGTGGTCACACTCAAGGGGATGTCAGTGGGACTGACCTGGGGCTGGAGTCACTCCAATCCAGGTCCCCGGGACCTTCCTCAGCCCTCCTGATCTCAAGCAGAGTTGGCAGGTCTGTCCTTACTGTCTCCTGCTCTGGGGCGGAGGTCGGCAGGCCAATACTGTGTTTTGAATGGGCAAAAAAGGTCAATATGAAAAATGGAAAATATCTCTATTCTCATTTGTGATTGATTTTAATCCACCCTTACACTGAAATAAAATATCTCAATTTATATTTGAAATTTTGTGAGAAGACAACATTTTTACTCATGGAATTCACAAGACCTTCTAATAATGTATCTTAGTATGAATGATCATAATTATGTTTGCTATAAATACTGGATAAAATTAAACACAGTTGATCTTCAGTATCTACAAGGGATTAGTTTCAGGACCCCTTCATATACCAAAATTCATTGAGGTTCAAGTCCCTTTGATAATATGGAAAAATATTTTTCTATAACCCATATATATCCACCCTAATATGTTAAATCATCTCTAGATTATTTACAATACCTATTATAATGTAAATACTATGAGAATAATTGCTATAGTGTGTTTGTAGGTAATAAGACAAAATTTTGTGCTTGTCCAGTACAGACTCAAGTTTTTACAAAAGATTTTTCAGCCCATGGTTGGTTGAATCTGCAAATGTGACATCCACAGATAGTTTGGGTTGATTGTATATATAGCATGTACACCATAGTGCTTAGGATTATGGGCTAGGGAAAGAAAGCTATTCTCACCTTCAAATTCTAGCTCTACCTTTTAGCTCTGTGACCTTAGATAAATTGCCTGGCCTTTCAGTGCCTGTGATTCCTTATTTTTCAAATGAAGATAACAAAGGGTCCTTCTTCTGGGATTATAATAAAAATAAAAGGAGCTAATATATGTGAAAGATTTAGCATGATTCCAGTTAACATTTGTGTTAAATCATTCAATAAATATTAGTTATTTTTAGGCCTCAATTGCATAGAACATTTTTATGTCCTTTCACTAATTTACTGCTTAACATTTGATGTTCTGTATTAGTCCTTTTCCCATGTTATTTTACATTCCCCATTTCGTAATGCTTTCTGTATGAACAAATTGAAAGACATCTTTAGAGCAGTGTCCTTTAATTCCATTCTGCTTTACTTGGCACAGATGTTATCATTTACATATTAAATCTATCTCAAATCAATTCTTGACAGCTTGTTTGCACCAGCTTTACTTTAAATACAAAAGCAAGTACTGGCACCAAAATCTTGTGACAGTAGCATGCTTAAAAATTTTTGCTTTCCTTATAGTCTATCCTTTAACTATCCCTCAATAAAAAATAATCAAGTAAAATCTCAGAAAATATTCTTTTGAATTTCCAAAAATGTTTCAGAAAGTTCAAATAAATATTTAATCTTTTGGATAATATGTTTTCAATCTTGAAAACTTTGATAATACACTGAATCTATATAAATTTTTTTCATAAAGCCAGGTGTGGTTCTGGATGCCTGTAATTACAGGTACTCAAGAGGCTGAGGCAGATGGATCATGATTTTGAGAGCAATCTGTTTAATATGATAATACTATCTCAAAAATTTTATTAAAAAATTGATTTCTCTAATTACTACAATGAGTTAGAGATATCACTTGATCTTTATCTATATAAGTATTTAAAAATCCTAATAATAATAAAAATTTTCAAGAAAAATAAAATAATCACCTAAAATACCTCACAGAAATATAATATTTATTTAATGATAAACAACCTGGGCTATTTTAATGAGTTTTTTTGGTAAGTCATTATGTCAATAATTGTGACTCATATAAGGAAAGAGGAAAAGGTATATTTTGATATACTGAAGTTTTCAGAGTTAAAATAGACAATCATTCATTTTAGTCTTCATAATGGACTAATCCTATGTTACACATAATTATCTCGTTTTGATTATCTTGGCAAAAAAGACCACAGGTATATGAGTAGTAAGCTCATGAGTGTCAAGGTAGAATGCTGGGCTTACATTCTTGCTATCTCATTATCACCCCGTAACCAGTTTCTGCTTTCCAGTCCACAAGAACTATTTTGAATGAACTCTGCACTCGCAAATTGAGTACTCTCAAGATGACTGTCTTTTGTACAAATTTTCTTCATTTTATTTCTCTTTTAAAACTAAAAATAAATCTATTTAAATATGTATGTTATTAATCTGTTCTTAATATCTCCTCCAAATTATCCATCATACAAAGCTAACCTTGAAAATCTTCAGCTTGAAAACCAAGTTAAACTTCTCTATGCCTTCAGAATCAATTCTAAATTATTTCTGATGACTTTCAAGACTTTCAAAAATTCTTTTATTTTTTCACTGTCCATTATTACATTAGTGTTTTTCTCAAAATTTTCCCAAATATTAGCTATCTCTGAGTTACCTAAAGATCTTATAAAAACACAGATGCCTATTCTCCCTCCAAGAGGTCCTGATTATCACCCAGGAGTTCTTGGGTGATGCCAATCATTAATGACCTTCTTTCCTTCCATTTTGTTCTCTCTCCTCTGTCCTTCCCCTCTGTCTTTATATTTTTCTTTGTGCTGAGAATCAAACCCAGGACTACACATAAGTTAGGAAACTGTTCCTATAGTGAGTTGTATCACCTGGCTCCGTGACTGAGCTTTTTCAAATATTCCCAGATGACACTGATGCTGTGGGTTCACACTTTGAGAAAAATTGCTCTAAACAAATTGTGAGTTACAACCACTCCCTCTGAATCACCATACTTAACATTCTATTGACACTAAATTACTTCCACAATTATTTAAAATTATATTATGTGTGTGTTGCCTTTCCCTACCTATATTCTTAGTGTTGTAAGTATACAACCAACATTTCACATATGATAATTACAGCCATAAGAAGTATCATATGCAAAATAGATATACAGTGAATCATTGCTACGATAGTGATTATTGGGTGGTTTAAAAACATTTTTTTGTGTAAAATATTAATACTTTAGCATTTTTATCTCATTGACATCTTGAATTATCTACATAGTACTTGAAAGCTGCATTAATCAAAGCATTTAATGTAAAGACATGATTTTCTATAACAAAGTAATGTGCTTAAACTAAAGAAATAAGGAGATGAAAATAGCATCTATCTTCTTTTCTTCATTCATTGAATCAATGTTTGAGCATAGAAAAATACATGAATCATTAAAGTTCAGATTTATTTTGAGGCAAAAAGATAGAGTGTGGATTTCATAATAACCTGATGGCACTAATTAAATATTAAGAACATTCAGAGAGAGGCCCGCCCCAGCACCTAGCACCCCAGCAACCTGAAGAGAGGCACCATGTGCCCTGGTGACCCTGAGAAAGGCACCCCTCCCTCACATGGAGGGGCACCTTATGCCTGGCATCATGTGCTGGTTCCTTATTCACCAAAGCCAAAGCGTGGCTCCACATACATATGTATCAATGTACACATAGTCTTGACACTGCTGCCACCAAACTGGAAACATTGCTGCTTCAATCTAGGGACAACAATAAGGACTTGGTAAAATATCACAAAGTTTCTATGAGCCTGGTTCCACCAGAGTTATCTCTACTAGAGGTGCTAATAGACATCCTGTAACGGAGGTAACTGGGAGTCTTGCATGGGGTTGCCTCTTGTTTCTCCTGCTAACAGCCAACTTATGATTACCCTTCAACTAGACATATAATCTAATACTTCTATATTCTCGCATCCTACCTCATAAACATCAAAGCCAGGTCACCCGCCTCCTGCCTTCTACCATTAGAAACTGTAAACCATTACTCAAACCTATTGACTATATGGTAGAAGATAACTGAACTCATCATCCCTGTTTATAGTGAAAAATCTGTAAATGTCAAAATAGAAGCTAATTAATTTATGGCTGCATGTTGGGTACATTGGGTGCTATAATATTGATATCCCCTTTAAAGGTGAGGTATTGGTAACCTACAGGGACACTATATGACAATAGGGCAGAAGCTGCAATACCTACTAATGGTAGGTCAAGACAATATATACCCTGATGTTGGGCTGTGGAGCCATGATTCAGCTTTGGTGAACAAGGAACCATAGCACATGGATGTGGGGTGCCTTTCTCAGGGTTGCCAGGGGCATGGGGTGCCTCCTTTCAAGTTGCTGGGGCATGGGGTGCTAGGGCAGGCCTCTCTCTGAATGTTATTAATATTTAATTAGTACCATTAATAGGTATCTATTAATACCATTAATACCATTAGTAGGATCTACACTGCAAGAGAGGAAAACACATAGACATCATGAAAAAACAAGGGAGAAAAGTGCTCCAAACAAAGCAAGATACTATAACAATAGAATCCATAAATAGAACAATAGATAAAATGTCAGAGAAGGAGTTCAGAATATACATAATGAAAATGATCTGGGAATTAAAGAATGACCTACGTGAGCAAATACAGGCAAAAATCAATAACTCCATAAAAGAGAAAAGAGAGCAAATACAGGCAACTATGAATCACACCAACAAAGAGATAGGAGAGCAAATACAAGTAGCAAGAGATTATTTCAAGAAAATGAAAATCTTGAAAATAAAGTTGACCTCAAAGTGATGATGGTAAGAAACTCTGCACAGAAAATCCAAGATTTATGGGATAATATAAAAAAAAATCTAAGATTAATCAATATAGAGGAAGGCTCAGAAATTCAAATCAAAGGAATGCACAATCTCTTCACTGAAATAATACCAAAAAAATTTTCCAAACAAAAAGAATGAATTGGAAAATCAAACACAAAAGGTCTATAGGACACAAAATGTACAAAATTACAACAGATCTACACCAAGACACATTATAATGAAAATGCCTAGCATACAGAATAAGGATAGAATCTTAACTGCAAGAGAGCAGAATCAGATCACATATAGGGGGAGACCAATTCGTATCTGAGCAGAATTTTCATCCCAGATCCTCAAAGCCAGGAGATCCTGGAACAACATATACCAAGCTCTGAAAGAAAATGGATGACAACCAAGAATCTTATATGCAGCAAAATTAAGCTTCAAATTTGGTGACAAAATAAAAATATTCCATGATAAATAAAAGCTCAAAGAATTACAGCAAGAAAGCCTGCATTACAGAACATTCCTGGCAAAATATTTCATAAGGAGGAAAAGGAAAACAACAATGAAAATCTACAAAGGGAAGAACTACACTAAAGTAAAAGCCAATCAAAGGAGAAACCAACCAAGTCAAGTTAAATAGCAAAAATAAGTAAATATGACCAGGAATGCAAATCATATCTCAATAATAAGCCTGAATGTTAATGGCCTAAGCTCACCAATCAAAAGTCATAGACTAGTAGATTGGATTAAAAAAAAAAAAAAAAAAAGACCCAACAATAGGCTGCCTTCAAGAGACTCATCTCATAGGATAAGACATCCACAGGCTGAAGGTGTAAGGATTGGATAAAACATACCACTCACATGATCTGTGTAAAGAAGCAGGGGTTTCTATCCCCATATCTAATAAAGCAGACTTCAAGCCAAGGTTAAGGAAAAAGGATAAAGAAAGACATTTCATACTGCTTAAGGCAACCATACAACAACAAGACATAACAATTATAAATATATATGCCCCCCAAAATGGAGCATCTATGTTCATCAAACAAACTCTTCTCAAGTTCAAAAGTCAAATAGAACACAACACAATAATTCTAGGTGACATTAACACACCTCTTTCACCACTGGGTAGATCTTCCAAATAAAAGCTAAACAAAGAAGCTATAGAAGTCAAAAACACAATAAATAACTTAGACTTAAGTGACATATGTAGAATATTTCATCCATCAATGAGCAAATAAATTTTCTTCTCAGGAGCACATGGATTCTAATCTAAAATAGAGCATATATAATGCCACAAAGCAACTCTTAGCAAATACAAAAAAGGAGAGATACTATCCTGTATTCTATCAGACCACAATGAAATGAAATCAGAAATCAATAATAAAATAATAAAACTACTCCAACACTTGGAGACTAAATAATGTGCTATTGAATGAACAATGGGGTTGCAAACAACATCAAAAAGGAGATTAAAAATTCTTTGAGGTAAATGAGAACACTGATAAAACATACCAAAATCTCTGGGACACTATGTAGGCAGTACTAAGAGGAAAGTTCATTGTATGGAGTTCATTTCTTAATAGAATAAAATGTCAACAAATACATAACCTAATATTACATCTCAAAGCCTTAGAAAAAGAACAAGTCAACCCCAAAAGCAGTAGAAGATAGGAAATAATTAAAATCAGAGCTGAAATCAATGAAATTGGGAAAAAAAGAAACAATTGAAAAATTTGATAAAACAAAAAGTTGGTTCTTTGAAAAAAATAAATAAAATTTATAAACCCTTAGCCATGCTAACGAAGAGAGAGAAAAGTCAAATTACTAACATCTATAATTAAAAAGGAAATATCAAGACAGACATTACAGAAATACAGAAGATAATTAGAAATTATTTTGAAAATTTGTACCCCAATAAAATAGAAAATATCAAAGGCATTGACAAATTTCTACAGACATATGATTGACCAAAACTAAGTCAGGATGATACACACAATTTAAACAGATCAATTTTAAGCAATGAAATAGAAGCTTCCATCAGAAGCCTATCAGTCTAAGAAAAGCCCAGGACCACATGTATACACAGCTGAATTCTACAAGACCTTTAAAGAAGAACTAACACCAATACTCCTCAAACTATTTCATGAAATAGATAAAGAGGGAACACTTACAAACATACTCTATGAGGCCAATATCACCCTGATTCCAAAACCAGACAAAGACACATCAAAGAAAGAACACTTCAGAAAAATGTCTCTAATGAACATAGATGCAAAAATTCTCAATAAAATTTTGGCAAATAGAATACAAAAACATATCAAAAAGATAGTGCACTAGGATCAAGTGGGATTCATCCCAGGAAGGCAAGGTTGATTGAACATATGGAAATCAATGAATATAATTCATCACATAAATAGACTTAAAGATAAGAATCATATGATCATCTCAATAGATGCAGAAAAAAGCATTAGACAAAATTCAGCACCCCTTTATGTTAAAAACACTAAAAAACTAGAGAAAACAGGAACATATCTCAACATTGTAAAAGCTATGCTAAGCCCCAAGCCAACATCATTCTAAATGGAGAAAAATTGAAAGCATTCCCTCTAAAAACTGGAACAAGACAGTGATGCCCTCTTTCACTACTTCTATTTAACATGGTTCTTGAACTCTAGCCAGAGCAATTAGACAGACGAAAAGAATTAAAAAGATATGCATAGGGAAAGAAGAACTCAAACTAGCACTATTTGCTGACAATATGATTCTATACTTAGAAGACTCAAAAAATTCCACCAGAAAACTTCTAGAACTAATAAATAATTTTAGCAATGTAGTAGCAAACAAAAGCAGCACTCATAAATCAAAGGCATTTCTGTACATCAGTGACAAATCCTCTGAAAGAGAAACTAGAAAAACCACCCCATTAATAATAGGTTAAAAAAAAAAAAACTTGGGAATCAATGAAAGAGGTGAAAGACCTCTACAATGAAAGCTACAAAATGCTAAAGAAAAAAAAAAAAAAGTAAAGACAACCTTAGAAGTTGGAAAGAGCTCCCTTGTTCTTGGACAGGCAGAATTAATATTGTCAAAATGACCATACTAACAAAAGCACTATACAGATTCAATGCAATCACAATAAAAATTCCAATGATATTCCTCATAGAAATAAAAAAAAAAATTATGAAATTCAACTGGAAAAATAAGAGACCCAGAATAGCCAGAGTAATCCTTAGCAAGAAGAGTGAAGCTGGTGGCATTACTATACCATTACTATACCAGACCTTAAACAACACTACAGAGCAGTAGTAACAGCATGGTATTGGCACCAAAATAGACCTATAGACTAATGGTATAGAATAGAGGACACAGAGACAAGCCCACATAAATACAGTTATCTTATATTAGAAAAAGGTGCCAAAAACATATATCGGAGAAAAGATAGCCTCTTCAAAAAATGGTGCTGGGAAAACTGGAAATCCATATGTAACAAAATGGAATTAAACCCCTATCTCTTACCATGCACAAAACTCAACTCAAAGTGGAACAAGGACCTAGGAATTAAACCAGAGACACTATGCCTAATAGAAGAAAAAGTAGGTCCCAATCTCCATCATGTGGAATTAGGCCCTAATTTCCTTAATAAGACTCCTATAACACAATAATTTAAACCAATAATTAATAAATAAGATGGATTCAAATTAAAAAGCTTCTTCTCAGCAGAAGAAACAATCAGTGATGTGAATAGAGAGCCTAAAGAATGTGAGCAAAATTTACCATATGCACATCAGCTAGAGCACTAATCTCTAGGATGTATTAAGAACTCAAAATCTTAACACACACACAAAAAAAAAAACCAAATAACCCAATCAATAAATTGGCCAAGGAACTAAACAGACACTTCTCAGAAGAGGATATACAATCAATAAACAGATATATGAAAAAAATGTTCAACATATCTAGCAATTAGAGAAATGTTTAAGGAAAAGTAATAATGAGGACACAGAGACAAGTGGAGAGACAGGGATGGTGGCAGAGTGGCTCTTTGTCCAAGCAGCCACATTTATTAATACCAATAGGTTACATCATTAGTACCATAACTACACTGTTGTTTGCTTATTCTGTAGTTACATTCTACAGTTACAATATGTAATTTTAGGAGCTTTGTGCAGTTCTCAAGAAAGTACATTGTCTGAAGTTACTGGGGGCAGATACAGGAGCACCTGAACTTGATGAAACATTGTAGTGGTCTAGCTGATGAATTCATTATTCCCAGGAGCTATGTACCTGCAATCAAGTTTGAGACTTGATGAGGCTCTAACACAGAGGATTCTCAGGGCATTCCCATACCAGCTAGACATTGCACATATATTAGCTATATTACTAGATCATAAGAGAGATTGCAGGGCATTCTAAAGGGGGAAACAGGGTGCCTGTTACCCCCCAGGGCATTTGCTCACCAGGGTAATGCTTCCCTGTACATTTCCACTGTCAGAATCCCTACAGAAATGCAAATCAAAATTATTCTAAGATTTAATCTCACTCCAGTCAGATTGTTAGCTGTTAAGAATACAAACAACAATAAGTGTTGGTGAGGATGCAGGGGAAAAGGCACACTCATACATTGTTGGTGGGACTGAAAAATGGTACAGCCAATCTGGAAAGCAGTATGGATATTCTTAGAAAAACTTGGAATGGAACCACCATTTGACCCAGCTATCCCACTCCTTGGTTTATACCCCAAAGACTTAAAAACTGCATACTACAGGGACACAGCCACATCAATGTTTATAGCAGCACAATTCACAATAGCTAAACTGTGGAACCAACCTAGATACCTTTCAGTAGATGAATGGATAGGGAAAATGTGGTATATATACACAATGGAATATTACTCAGCATTAAAAGAAAACAAAATCATGTCATTTGCAGGTAAATGGACAGTGTTGGAGAATATTATGCTAAGGGAAGTAAGCCAATCCCAAAAACCAAATGCAAGTTCAAAGACAGCCTTAGTAATTTAGTGAGGCCCTAGGCAACTTAGTGAGACCCTGTCTCAAAAAAAAAAAAAAAAAAAAAAAAAAAAAAAAAAAAAAAAAAAAAAAATCTGGACATGTGGTTCAGGGGTTAAATGCCCCTGATTTAAAAAAAAAAAAAAAAAAAAAAAAAAAGAAAAAAGTAAAAGTGTAAGAAGTGGATATAGTGGGTGTTTCTAAGGTCCTTAGGTCATTGAAGGTCCTGCCCTTGAAAGAGATTAAGGTTGTTCTTGCAGGACCCTGGGTTAATTCAAACAAGAGTGAGTTGTTATAAGAGGGAGCTGGGCCCTGAGTTATGCTTTGACTTCCTGCCTGTTGATATGACATCTTTCTTGCACATATTCCCACTATTATGACCCCATTTCCCATGAGGCCTTTCCCAGATCCAAGTAAATGGCTGATACCATAGTCTTGGACATCTAGAAGAGTGGGCTAAATAAACTTCTTTTACTTATAAATGTACCCAGCTTCTAGTATTTTGATATAGTCATGAAAAAAAAACAGAATAATACAAGGTCATATCAAACTCATCCAATAAGAAATTATAACAGATATAAATCCCATCTGAATTTCAAGGGTTTTAAGAAATTCTTCACGTTTTGCAATATTTTCCCCAAATTGGTAATATTAGAGAGTATTTCACAAATTTTAAGTACTTTATTTCCCCAAGTGAGGCAGAAAAATACAGAATCCTGTCATAGCTATTCACCAGTGAATTTAAGTTAAGCTTGAATTGTTTTAAGTTATTAAGACTCCAGTCCCTGTACTTTAATTCAGTACACAAACTAATAAATATGCATTCTTATAGCTTGATATGTAAATAAATAGATACAGAGAGCTATGTTTTAACTCCTCATCATGGGGTTGTATTAATTATGCATACTTAATTTGTAAATTAATTTATAATCAATAAGAAAATAGCTTCTGTACCTAATGACTAAACAGAAAATTATCAAATAGCAATTTTTTAGTTTTATGTTTTTTTTTTTTTTGGGGGGGGGTGGATGAGAGTGCTACCAGGGATTGAACTCAGGGGCACTTGACCACTGATCCACATCCCCAGCCCCATTTTGTATTTTATTTAGAGACAGTGCCTCACTGAGTTGCTTAGCACCTCACTGTTGCTGAGGTTGGCTTTGAACTCGCAATCATCCTGTCTCAGCCTCCCAAGCTGCTGGGATTACAGGTAATTTTTTTTAGTTTTAATGAAATATTTTGTAATATGAATTTCTCAAACCATGCTGAATATCTTTGTTTGAATTTTATCTTTCTGTTCATGATAACACTGATGAGAAAGAACAATGTCAGTCATCCCTGGCCTTAGCCGTAACTGCTATCAAGTGTATGTATTATAAGTAACATGGGTACACACAAAACAGGTACTACACATCAGATAGGTTTCAGGTGTCAGGAAAGGAAATTACATACAAAACCAAAAAAATATTGTCCTTGTAATCCCCAGGCCAGTTATTGCATTTCAAGCATAGTAAAACCAAGAAATTTCCTGGCCTTTTTGTTTACAAATTTTAGTGTTTCTTCATTTATGGAGATTCCAGCATGATAGTCATAAACTGTATAACACTATGAGCTGAAAACTCCTTTCAGAAAGCTCTTTTTATCCAATGTAACTGTGTAAGCTAATCTAGTTGGAAAACTCTATTCTGTTCAACATTTTCTTTCATCATCTATTTGAAAATAGTTTCATGTAATGATTGGCATTCTTTATTACAGAATTATTTGGTCTTTTGTGAATCATGGAAAGATTGTATACAAGCAGAATAAAGCCAACATGAGGAAAACCAACGTAAGACATTGTTCCTGGGCTAAATGCCATTCTGAGCCATTATCTTTCTTTTTCCTTGTATTCACTGGACAAAATTAGGTACAAATATAATAAACAAAATGTTGAAATGTTGTTTTCTTTTGTCCATAAGTAAAGGCTGAAATGGTAAATGAATCCTCCACAAAATCGTTATTTACCTTACACAATGCTTTTCTCTGGAAAAACAATTGGCTTCCTCAGTTCACAATGCATTTAGTAAACCAAAATATGTAAAGGAAGCATTTCTGTTTACTATGAACAGTTTAATGATATGTTTCATGGACCAGAGATTGTCTTCTCCATCTTGAAGGGTAAGTATTCATTTTGGAACTTCTGAAGGTAGTAAGTCTTTTCTCTCTCTTTATTTCCCCCTCTTTCCTAGCCACCCCTCTCTTTTTCTAAAACACCATCTTTAGCCTCCTTTAGTCTAGTCTCAAAATTATTTTCATGAAGGATTAATATGTTAGAACATGCATGTTCATTTGTAAGAAATAGTCTTTCAGGAAAGAAAATTTTTCACTTAAGGGAGAAAATGATATTGATTTTGTGCTTATGTTTTTAGCATCCATTCTTCATCTGTTATAAACTATACCATGTATAGGAAAGATAATTTAAAAAATAAATCTAGAGAGTCAATGTGTTATTAGTCATTTAGGCAGTAAGTTCTCAATTTAAGGATACCTACAACTTACACTGTAAATTATATAAACTTTCTCATGTATACATTATATATTTGTGTTTTATACCTCTTTATTATTATACCTCTTTATTTGCCTTTGATTTTTAACAAAGAGTATTTGCACTCAGTAAGTTATTTAAAAATTAATTTTAAATGTCAAGTGAAATAGAAAACAAACCCAAGCCATGGGTTCCTTAGAAAATACAAGTGAAAGTATAGGTAAAAATCTTTGCCATGAAAAAGTTAAATAAGTAGATATCTGTTGTAAATACATGGATGTCAGGAAAAGTAGCTTTAAATACTAGTTACCATGAATAAAAAAAATGTGTTCAGTGTATTAATTATAATGTTACATATTTTATTAAACCATTTTTATATCCTGAGTATACATAAGTCACAAATGTATGATCTGAAAGGAGAACATTGATAGATTCATTTAATCAGGGTGTCAGCTTTTAGCAAACGTTACTCAATAAGTTATACAGAGCAAAATGTATCAGAAATCAGGATGTAAAATTACTGGGTATCTAGAGAACTGAACACAACCCCATGATATTTATGATTATATTAAAGAGTTGCAGAATAGGTTTTCACTCACACAGTATACTTTTAAATAAAATGAACGACACATCAAATTATAACAAATAAAATCTGTATAAAAAATAAGAACATCCAAAAATACTATGGTAAATAAATGGTTTAATGAAAATCTCCCTAATGTATCTGCATCTTATTTTCAAATTTAAATACAAATATTTTTGCATTAAACTGTAGCAGAAATACTTTAAAATTAAATATAAAATTGAGCACACTATACTCCTTATAGAAAATCCAGTTGGCACAATTAGGTAAGAGTGTGCCTGCCTGATAACTCTCCCTTTTTATTTCTAGTCACACCAGAATTTTACCCAAGATTCTTTTTGTCTGGGCACCAGTAATTTCCTTTCAAAAACCATACACAGGCATAAACAAAAATGAAAGAATGAGACAAACTTTTGTCCCCCAAATTATAATAATTTTAATAATGAACTTATAAACAATCCAGGAGAAATAACAAAAGCAACAAGACTCTTTGAGGGTCTACAAGGCTTACAAAGGAACTGCCAAAATTTCTAGGTGCTCCATCTCTCCACACATATCTTGCAACTTGAATCTTCCTGGAAATATGCTAGCAAATTAATCAAAAGGCTGCAGTTACTAAAAAAAATTTTGCTTCTGTATGTGGGTAACCAATCAAAGAGCAATTAATATTTTGCTCTATGTTGAAACATAATATAGTTTAGTGTACTCCCTTTATATTTTGTCATTATTATTAATCCATATAACCTACATGAAAATGGAGAACAATTAGACAATAACCTCAAATGAGAATTTTTCTGACTTTCATTCCCATCAACTTACCTACCTCATAAATTCACATAAATAGGATCATACAAAATGTACTCTTTTTAATTCAGCTTAACATTAAGTCTGTGAGTTTCTTCTTTGTTCATGCATATAACATAAATTTATTAATCTTGCTGCTTTGTAGTATTCCATTGCATACTCTTACTATAATTTAATTATTCCTAACACTGTTGACAGACATTTGAGTTGTTAGGAGTTTAGGGCTTTTATCAATAAAGCTGCTATGAACATGCTTTTGTATGCCCTGTTTCAAGTATAATTACAAATTTCCCTTGGTCATATACATTGAAAACTAATTGTTTATCATTGAATAGCTGTATACGATATTACAAAATACAAATATATATAAATAATATATTAATGCAACTATCTATTAGCTATATCATATATTTTCAAATACATGTACTACATAACACTTAGTACTTTATTTTGTTTTGACTCTTCTGGCAGTTAAGTATAACACAGTGAGATTTTAATTTGCATTTCTCTTGTTATAATGACTTAAAGAAACCTTGTTCATTGGATAGCCTATCTTTTGAAATGACTGTTAATGTTGTTTACTCAATTATGTTAAAAAATCAGGATGTATGAGTTTTGCATGTCTTGGCTTGCCTTTTCAATTTCTTTATGGTATCCCTGAATGAACAGAAATTCAAAAATTTTGATGAAGTCTGTTTTATCAAGACAGCTAAATGATTCTCATTAAAACTAATTCTTGTGCCCTCATTAGAAAAACCATTTAGTCATAAAAAAAGAATGATATTCTATCATTTGCAGTGAAGTAGATGGAACTGGACAACATTATGTCAAACACAGAAAAATACTGCATTTTTCTCTCTTATATGAGGAAGGCAAATAAAATGGATTTGAGTCTAAAGTAGTGATTACTAGTTGGAAAAAGTTTCTGGGGTAGGGTGAATGTTGAGAAGTTGGTTAATGGGTACCAAAACACAGATACAAGTAATAAGTTCCAATGTTCTACAAGAGTACAGTGGGGTAACTATAGTTCATAATAAACTGTTATATATTTTATGTGTAACTTGATTAGGAAAAAGCCTCTAAGCATAAAGTAAGGATAAGGTGTAGAAGTGTTAACTGTTCTGATTTTATCACTGCATGTTTTATTCATGCATTAAAATAAATCATAAATAAGTGCAATTACTATATGTCAATAAAAAATTTACAAAAAATGTTAAAGGAGCTGAAAATTATAAATATCCTGATTTAATCATCACACATTGCATACTGGTATCAAATAGTTACACTGTGCCCCACAAATATGTATTATTAAAACAACCAATAAAAATTTAAATAATCCCCAAAGTTGACAATCTGATGATCATGAAGATATACTCTTAATTTTCTTATGAAATGGATCTACTTTGCATGTTCTCTTTAATTCTAATTTCTTTAAGGTATGAAATGCAGATAATTTTTAATGGAACAAATTTTTTCTAGTGTCATTTATTAGATTTACTATCTGTGTTAGTCAGGTTTTCTTTGCTTATTACCAAAATACCTGACAAGAACAAAACATCTGATCACAAAAACTTAGAGGATAAAAAGTTTATTTTGACTCACTGTTTCAGAAGTTCTGTCCACGATTAGCAGACACCATTGCTCTGGGCCCAAAGTGAAGCAGAATATCCTGTGGCAGGGACATGGTGGTGAAGCTGCTTACATAATGGTGGCTAAGAAGCAGAGAAAGGGAACAGCCAGGCGGACATGATGCAGTCACCAAGAGCATACCCCTAGTGACACAACTCTTTCAGCGGTTTAATTCATCAAATGGATCAATCCACCGATTAAGTTATAGCTTTCAAAATCTAATCATTTTGCTCCTGAAAATTCCTGCATTAATAGAAAAGCTTGTAGGGGACACCTCATTTTCAAACTGTAATATTTTCTATTTCCACTAAATTCTAGTGTCACTGGAATGTTTCAAATAAATGACTAAGTTAGTATATTTGTACTGCTGTAAGAAGATACCAGAGACAGGCTAATTTATAAATAATAGAATTTTATTTCCTCATAGTTCTGCAGACTGGGAAGTTCAAGATGAAGACACAAGCAGTGTCCTAACATGGAAAAAGAGCCAAAGAGTTCTAACCCACTCCTGCAAGCTCTTGTATTAGGGCCCTAATCCCATCCAGAAGGGTCTACTCTCATGATCTTATTGATAAAGCCCCACCTTCTAACACTTTCACATTCATGATCATATTGTAGTACAGTACTCCTCTGCCAAGGCACATTCAGACAATAGCAATGAATATATAAAGGGATCTCTTTCTGGACTTTATTATTTGCATTAGTTTTTTGCTTACCCATTCATCAACACCACACTATCTTTATTACTGTAATATCATAGTATGCTTTGACAATAATATGGACAGCATAGACATCTTAAAACTATTAAATATTTTAATTCATCATTTTAGTGTATTTGCCCATTTACTTAACATACTTTAATTATCTTTTGTTATTATAGAAAATAAAACAGATTTTTAAAAATTTAAGTCATTCGTATTCATAGTTTTGTTGGTAATACTGGAGTGTCTTTTCTTGATAACAGGAGTAAAATATTCAGTATTTCACTATTAAATACAATGCTATTCATAGTTAATCTATTTTTTCACAAGTCTTCTGGTATCATTTTTGGCTGAGAGATTTTGTGGGAATAGAAAAGACAGTAGAATGAATTGGACATAACATTCCTATAATTATATATGAATACAAAACCAGTGAAACTCCACAGCTTGTAAAACCACAAGAATGTGATCCCAAAAAGTTATACTTCATATATGTATAATGTCAAAATACACTCTACTGAAATGTATATCTAAAAATAACCAAGAAAAGAATGGCTATTTAAATTCAACAAATGCTGGGGTAGTTATGTGATTTCGCTTTCTAATCCACTGGTGAATTACATTGATAGATTTTTAAAATTTATGGTTTTACACTAGGTCTTTGGATTCCTGGAATAAATCATAATTTGCCATAATCAATTATTCCTTTTGTATATAACTAGATTTGATTTACTATTATTTAGGAGTTTTATAACTGTTTATGAGACATATTGGTCAAAAATATTTCCCCAAAGATTCATGTGAGAATTGGTAGTAGACACATGTTCACTAAAGAAAATGCTTCTCCTTCCCCCTTTTTATGGAAGACTGCAAAATAGATATTATTTCTTGCCTAAGTTTTTAAAAAAATTTCACTAATGAATATAACTGTGATGGATTATTTGGGAAGAGAGTGGGTGGTGAGAGAGTGCTTTTAATTCTGTAGGCAAATATTTTTAACAAGGAAAAATTAATCAAATCATATTTTTCAATTTATTATATTTTTCCAGGAATTGGTCCATTATATCTGAATCATTGATGTAAGTACATATTTGTAATGTCCTGTTTCTAGTTTTTCACTGTAATATCAGTAATGATATCTCTTATTAATTGCTTGTGTCAGTAAAATTTTATCTTATTGTTCTATTTCCAATGTATTGACCTTTTTATTGTCTTTCTCTAAAGTACATCAGATTTCTCTATCGTTGATTTCTACTCTAAGCATTCATGAACTTTCTCTTCTATTTTGTATGTATTTAATTTTATTTTCTTTATATCTATTATCAGGAGAAAAGACCAACTATTAATTTTGTAGCTTCATTCTTTTATAAAATACATAATTTAATGCAATTATTTCCACTACACTACTTTATCAGATTATCACAAGTTTTAATAAGTCTTATAAGTTCCACTCTTATTAGCACAAACTACTTTAAAAACTTTATTTAGTTCCATTTATGTGTTTATTCATTTATTTATTTAGTTTTGGTTCTAGGGATTGAACTCAGGGGCACTTAACCACTTAGCCACATCCTCAGCCCATTTGGTATTTTATTTAGAGACAAGGTCTCACTGAGTTGCTTATAGCCCTGCTAAGTTTCTGAGGCTGGCTTTGAAACCAAGATCCTCCTGCCTCAGAGTTCTAAGCCACTGGGATTACAAATATGCTATTTAGTTCCTTTTTGATAGATGGTTATGCCGGTATGTGTCGCTTAGTTTTCAAATAACCAGGGATGTTCCAGTTTAATTTCATTGATTTCCTGTGTATTTCACTTTGATTAAAGAATACAATCCCCTGATTTAAATTCCTTTGTGTTATTATTAGTACTTATTTCAGCCCAACATAAAGTACTTTTTGCTAAACATTCTGTAGGTACTTGAAAAACCTGTGAATTTTACAGTGTTCTATAGTGTATACTTGTTGATTTGGGGTGTGTAGGTGTTTACTTATTGTTCATCCTCATGCTGTTTCTGACATCCACGTGGTAATATCTCCAAATGTGTCTGTGTAACCAACACTTTCATTTCTTTTTCTTTTCTTTTTTTGAACCAGGTATTGAATTCAGGGTGTTCAACCACTGAGCCCTATCCCCAGCTCTTTTTTATATATTATTTGGAGACAGGGTCTCACCAAGTTGCTTAGGGCCTTGCTAAGTTGCTAAGGCTGGTTTGGAATGCATGATACTCCTGACTCAGCCTTCTAAGCCACTGAGATTACAGGCATGTACCACTGTGCCTGGCCATCATGTTTTTTTGTTTGTTTGTTTTTTGTTTTTTGTTTTTTGTTCTTTTTTGTAATAACTTGTTTTATAAATATCAAAATTCAGATGAACATCACAAACACTAATAAACATTCCATGACATATTTAATTATATTGAGATTGTAATTGTTGATGATCTCATTGCATTAATAAAGCAAATAAATATTACTTTAAATAGGCACATAAGTAAAAATGATAAACTGTTAAGAGAATTTAGAATAATCACAAGTATTTCTTATTAAATACTATCTAAAATATTTGATGTATGACAAAAACAAGAAAAAATGCATTGAATATATACTCTGAGATAGGCATTAGACACTCATTTATCAGAATTCTTATAAGCATTGATTTATCGGAAATCATATCATTGTTTCTTCCAAGAATGATGCCACTTGATTGGAAATATGGCATAATTAATATGCCTAAGATCACATCACTATGAAAAGAAAGAAATTTCACTTAATATTAGGTTCTGGAGTTCCACTTGGAATTTTTAAACTCCAAGCTCTAATATATATATATATATATATATATATATATATATATATATATATATATATATATATACATATATATATATATATAATATTCTATAAATTATTTTCTAAGTATTTCATTCCCATTTATGATAAAAGAGACTTTTAATTGTGTAGGACATTTTAAATGATTAAAATAAAAATTTATCTGCATTTTAACTTTAGAATTTATCCTCATGAATATTAGCTATTCTTTATATGATGTATATGAAGCATTTAAAATGTTTCAGTTAAATCCTGTTCTTGATGGTATCTCTTCATAAAGAAAATAATTCTAAGGATAATTAGCTATAGGTACACTGGGTTGGATGGTATTCACACAAAATAATAGTCCTTCCCTAAACTTCAAAATATGGTCCTATTTGGAAATGGGATAATTGCAGATGAGCTCAGGCTAAGATGAGGTCATGAGGATGAGCCTTAATCCAATGTGATTTGTGTTCACAGAAGATAAGGGACATGGAGAAAGAGACATAAGAAGGATGCAATACGAAGATGTAGGCAGAGATTTGAGTTACACATTTATAAGCCAAGAAATTCCAAAGATTGTCTGAAGTGCCAAAAGCAAAGATAAAATTATATAATGGAATATTCCCAGAACTTCCAGAGAAACCATGATCCTGCCAACACCTTGATACAACCTGTAGCCTTGAGAACTGTGAGAGAATAACTTTAAGTAGTTAATATTCTCAGTTTGGGGTACTTTCTTTGTTATTGCATCTTGGAATTGATAAAGATTTTGGTAACAGAAAATAAGTTGTTACTATAAGAAATACCAAAAACTTTGGAAATGGCTTTGTAATTTAGTAATAAATGTAAGTTGCAAGAATTTTGAGTCATTTGAGAGTCAAATTCTAGACAGCTACTCAATATTTCACAAATACTGTACTGGTACTGTCTTGAGGTTGTGGCTCAATTCTTTTTTTTTTTTTTTTTTTTTTTTTTTTTTCTTTATTTTTGTGGGACGTTTGCTACACCCACCCTTTAACAATTTTACTTAACTTGCTCTGTCATTCCTGGATTGTAACACACACATCTAACTGCTAGAAACCCTGATTCCAAACATCTAGGGATAGTCTCCTTTTGTTGTGCCTGTGGAATCATCAAGCTATGCAATCCACAAAAACACCCATTCAATCCAAATAATCACAATTTGATTGCCACACAGAAGCCTCTTCTTTCAGTTCAGTATTGCTGTTATCCTTTCCCTGTATGCAACTCCTGAGGTATGGCCTTACCTCATCTCATTTGTAAGCAAGAAAGAACTCTGCCTTTCATCTACACATAGGTCTTTGTGTTGTGTTCCACCCTTCTCAGAATCTAACAAATGTGTAAACAATAAAACATATATTTATTAGAGTATCTGTGGATATATGGAGTTAACAACAATTCTGGTAGGAGATAAAAATGAAGACAGGAGAATAAGAAGAAAACATAATTATCATCTTGAAGAATACATATATTTTGTTACATATACATATGGAACAAAATGAAATTAAACCCCTATCTCTCATCCTGCACAAAATTCAACTCAAAGTGATTCAAAGACTTAGGCACTAGAACAAAGACCTGTGCCTGATAGAAGAAAAAGTAGGCCCAACTCTTTACCATGTTGGTTTAGGAACTGACTTCCTTAACAAGACTCTTAAAGCACAAAAAGTAAAATAAAAAATCAATAAATAGGACAGATTTAATACAAAAACTTCTTCTCAGCAAAGGAAACCATCAATAATGTGAAGAGAGAGCCTACAGAATGGGAGAAAATCTTTACTACATGCACCTTAGATAGAACATTAATCTCCAGGATATATAAAGAACTAAAAAAAACTCAACACGGAAAAAAAAAAAAAAATCAATAAATGGGCTAAGGAACAGAACAGACACTTCACAGACGAAGAAATACAATCAACAAAATGAAAAAAAAAAAAAAAAGTTTAACATCTCTAGCAATCTCTAGCAATTAGACAAATGCTAATCAACACTACTTTAAGATTTCATCTCACTCCAGTCAGAATGGAAATTATCAAGAATACAAGTAACAATAAATGTTAGGGAGGATGTGGGGGGAAAGTACACTTATGTATTGCTAGTGGGAATGCAAATTTGTGCAACAATATGGGAAGCAGTATGGAGATTCCTTAGAAAACTTGGAATGGAAACACCATTTGACCCAGTTATCCCACTCCTTAGTTTATACCCAAGGACTTAAAATCAGCATACTATAGTGTTGCAACCACAAGTTCTAAGTCTTATAAGTTCCACTCTTACTAACACAAACTATTTTAAAACCTTTATATAGCTCCATTTTTGTTTGTTTGTTTGTTTTTTTGGTACCTGGGATTGAACCCAGGGACACTTAACCACTGAGCCACAAACCCAGCCCAATTGGTATGAGTCTTAGTCATAAAAAATATTCTATATAAATAATCATATAACATATATTGTATAACATTTATGGATGAAAATAAACTAAAATATTAATGAACAATATAATAAAGACAATATGTTTATGTAAATATATAAATTATATATAAAAATTAAAAATATATAAATATATTAATTAATATTTTATATTTATGTAAATATATTTAATTCAAATAATGCTATTTTCAACCTTTATGGTAATCTTGACTTTGTTTTAGTATACACTTTTTGGTTATTTTCAACTTAAAATAATGCAGAGTAAGAGAAATAAGGTTATAGTTAGAATATTTCAGCTCCTATCCTATTTGTTGCATTTTTTTTGTTTACTCATTGTAAAATTCATCTAAAACTTGCAGCACAATGATGTCATGAGAGTCTAGCACTGTCTGATATAAAATAATATATCTGTAAATAAATTTTAAGAGATACAATCTTGTTCTTATGGAGGAATAAGTACTATGGCAAAATAATATGAATATTAGAGGCATAATAAAAAAATCCCTATCCTTAGAAAATGTGGTTTGAATTCATTTATGAGTTCTAGAAGTTTTCTGGTGGAATTTTTTGGGTCTTCTAGGTATAAAATCATATTGTCAGCAAATAATAATAATTTGAGTTCAACTTTACCTATCTGTATCCTTTTAATTTCTTTCATCTGTCTTATTGCTCTGGCCAGCATTTTAATTACTATGTTGAATAGAAGTGGTTAAAGAGGGAATTCCTGTCTTGTTCCAGATTTTAGAGGGAATGCTTTCAAATTTTCTCCATTTAGAATAATGTTGAGTCGGGCGCGGTGGCGCACGCCTGTAATCCCAGCACTTTGGGAGGCTGAGGCAGGAGGATTGCAAGTTCAAAGACAGCCTCAGCAATGGCGAGGCACTTGGCAACTCAGTGAGACCCTGTCTCTAAATAAAATACAAAAAAAGGTCTGGGGATGTGACCCAGTGGTTGAGTGCCCCTGAGTTCAATCCCCGGTACCACAAAAAAAAAAAAAAAAAAAAAAAAAAAGAGAATAATGTTGGCCTGGGGATTAGCATATATAGCTTTTACGATATTGAGATATGTTCCTGTTATTCCTAGTTTTTCCAGTGTTTTTGAACATGAAGGGGTGCTGTATTTTGTCAAATGCTTTTTCTGCATCTATTGAGATAATCATATGGTTCTTATCTTTGAGTCTATTGATGTGATGAATTACATTTATTGATTTCCATATGTTGAACCATCCTTGCATCCCTGGAATGAACCCCACTTGATCATGGTGTATTATATTTTTGATATGTTTTTGTATCCGTTTTGCCAGAATTTTATTGAGAATTTTTGCATCTATGTTCATTAAAGACATGGGTCTGAAGTTTTTTTGTTTGAATGTGTCTTTGCCTCATTTGGGCATCAGGGCAATATTGACCTCATAGAATGAGTTTGGAAGTGTTGCCGCCTGAAGCGATGGCCGCTTGGAGCAACGAAGCCGCGAGAAGAAGTTCAGAGGCGAACTGGAAACAAACAGCTTTTTATTCTGATAACTTTTCTCTCTGGCTCTAACAACAACTAACACGCGCCACACACACCACCAAAATGGTGCTGACCTGACCAACAATCTCGGCTCAAGTCACTTGAGATCCCAGGCCAAGTCCTGCAAGATCTCGGGCCAAGTCCCATGAGACTACGGAAGGTGACAATGCCCAAATCTCCATGGCCCATAGTCAACCGCAATTTAAGCCATCTCTCCAAACAGGGCTCCTGCATGGAAGTGCTCCCTCTTTTTCTATTTCCCAAAATAAATTGAAGAGTACTGGTATCAGTTCTTCTTTAAAGGTGTTTTAGAACTTGGCTGTGTATCCATCTGGTCCTGGGCTTTTCTTGGTTGGTAGGCTTCTGTGTAGTCGCCTGAAGCGCTTGGAGCAATGGAGCCGCGGGAAGAACTTCAGAAGCAAACTGGAGACAAACAGCTTTTTATTCTGATAACTTTTCTCTCTGGTTCTAACAACAACTAACCCACGCCAAACACACCACTAAAAATGGCACTGACCCGATCAGCAATTTCGGCCAAGTCACTCGAGATCCCGCAACAAGTCTCGTGAGACTACGGGAGGAGACAATGCCCAAATCTCTACGGCTCATAGTCAACTGCAATTCAAGCCAATCCCCAAACAGGGCTCCTGCATTTCCCCCTTTTTGTTTTAAAAGAGGTAATGCTCTAGGACGTCTATGTGCAACCAACATTCTTACCCGTCATCGGATAATCAAGGCTGTGCCCTTGACTCCTGTCTTAGGTTGATATGTCGGCCACATGAGACTGTCCCGTGCAACTGTGCCTGTCTTAGGTTGTCCCCCTCTGGGGATCTTACCCGTCATTGGCTAACCAGCCATCCAATGGAGCCCTTTAGGATCGACTATATATGATGACTAACAGCCGTCCAATTGTGAGGAGATGTTGCGGCTTTAAGGCGACAAGCCTTTTGGTGATGAGCCAAATTGCATAGCATATCAAATTGTTTAAACAAATCAGCTGCCCTAAGTTCCATCAAGTAACACACTGAATTCTCTAGACAAATACCCGCAAGGCATTGTCCCGTAAAGTCCCAAACAATGAAAGAACAAAATGTCCATTTGTTGTAACATGTTGATGGAGGAGGCCCCATGCATGTAGAACAGAGGCCACACTGTTGGTGAGGTTGTTTGATGTTTGAGCAGCAGGGATACTTGCGGCGGCCGCGATCCCTGCAGCTGTAGCAGCAGACGTCTTTTTTATGTTTAGACAATGCCACCGGCAAATCTTCAGGGCCCGCTACCTAGAAACTCAAGCATCAATTATTAAAGGAAAGGCAGTGCTATTGCAGCACTGAGTCAAGAGGCGAGTTGTCAAACTACAAAATAGAATAATTAGATTAGAAAATTAAAGTTGATTTTTGTTCACACACATCGCTGGTTGAGCTTCTACAAACATAAGTTGGAAAAATATCATATTTAGAACAAAACAAAGAAAGACTGAGGGTAATTACTGCATTAAAGATAGATTAAAGAAAAGGTAAAGGCACTTTAGAGAAATAATTTGTTAGCTAGAACCTTTGAGTCTGTATACAGAGCAATCTTTTACCTGTTGAGATAATTGAAATTAATGAGCTATTAAACAAATGAAGTTAATAACAAATAAACAATCTTAAGTCAAAACACCAAAATATCAGGTTATATAGTACTAGTCATATTGTTTGCTAAAGAGAAGTCCCAGGGACACCTATAAATCAAAATTGAAAGTACCTTCATTTATAAAATTATTAACCTAAATTGAATACTCTTAACCTAAAATGAATTAAAGTTATTTGGATCCATATATATATATATATATTTTTCTTTTTCATAAGCGCTTTGTTCTTTGTGACGTCACACTGGACAGACGAACAAACATACAAACATATATTTGTGACGTCACATTAACATGAAATATAGACAAATGTACAGACATAAAGACATGTATAAAAAGAAAAAAAAAAAAAAATACAATTGTGTGCACACTAAAGAGAGATTTCCTCGTCCCGGCCGGGAGGAATGACACTTAAGTTGTGAAATATTTTGAAGGACTCTTTTGAGGGAATCATTCTATACCTTCATCTTGGTCCTCTTGATTTTGTACCTTTTTTATTAATCTTGATTCTTCAATAACTTCATCTTGATCATTTTGATGTGGTACCTGTTTTATTAATCTAGATGGTATCCATATTGGAGAGGATTCGTCTTTTGGAAAAACACAAACAGATCCTCTTCCCCAAATTAATACTGGATCTGGACCCTTCCATGTACCTGAAAGAACATCCTTCCAGTAAACCAAGGGTTTATGTTGTTGGTGTGGATTCCAATGTCTGTCTCCAGCAGAATAACCATTAGAGTCTAAAGTTAAAAAATTTAAGGTAAACAGGGCAACTGCCAATCTGTCCTTAGGACTTTTCCAATTTCCTTCTTTTTGTTTTAATAACATAATTTTCAGTGTTCGGTTTGCTCTTTCAATAATGCCCTGACCCTGAGGATTGTATGGGATGCCTGTTTTATGGGATATATTGAATTTTGCACAAAACTGTTTGAAAGATGAGGACGTATATGCGGGGCCATTATCTGTTTTAAGCATTTTGGGGATGCCCAATGCAGCAAAAGCTTGCAAACAATGAGATGTAACATCTTTAACTTTTTCTCCAGAATATAAGGAAGCAAAAATCATGCCTGAGCATGTATCTATGGTCACATGAATAAATCGCAATTTTCCAAAACTTGGCTCATGAGTAACATCCATCTGCCACAAATGATTGGGCATTAATCCTCTAGGGTTAACTCCGAAATGAGGATTGGGCAAATGTGTCATATAAGATTTACAATCTTTTACAATTGTTCTGGCTTGCTCCTTTGTGATTTTAAACCTACGTTGCAAGGTGGTGCTGTTGACATGAAACTGGGAATGAAACAAAGTAGCTTGTTGTAGCGCTGAAAGTATAAATACTGTTTTTGTAAGTTCATCAGCCTTTTGATTACCTTCATGGAGGGGACCAGGCAAATTAGTATGTGCTCTAATATGGCCTACGAATAGAGGTTCTTTTCTTGCCCACAAAAGTTTTTGTATTTGATAAAACAATTTAAAGGCTGGAGTATGAGGTGCTATTGGTCCTGCTAACTCTAATTTTGGGACGGCTTGTACAATATAGTGGCTATCTGAAAAAATGTTTACGGGCTGGTCCCTAAAATTTTCCAGAGCTCTTACCACAGCTTCCAGTTCCACTAGTTGAGCTGATTTGTGTGCAGTTATGTAAGTCATATTTTCTTTTTTAGTGACTACTGTAGCAGTACCATTTGAGGACCCATCTGTAAATACATTAAATGCCTTAGGAATAGGTTGATTTTTTATTACCTGTGGAAATATAATAGGATGATTAATACAAAAAGATAATATAGGGGACTTAGGAAGATGATTATCAAAATTTGCAGAAGTAGAACATTTAACTATAGCCCAATCATTATCATTGAAGCATAAGTATTCAATCTGTGATGATGAATAGGGAGTAATAATAGTAGCAGGGTGAATGCCAAATATTTTAGTAGAAGTCTTAAGTCCTTGAAGAATAAGTTTAGCCACCATGGAGGTATAAGATTCAATTATACTTTTAGGAGAGACGGGCAAATGTATCCATAATAAAGGCCCTTGTTGCCAAAATACTCCTGTGGGTGTATATTGTGAAGAAATAATAATCAACATCAGCGGTTGAGTTAAATCAAATCTATCACAATGAGCTCCTTCGATGGCTTTTTCTACTAACTTTAAAGCTTTCCTAGCATCAGGAGTCAATGTTCGTGGTGAAGATGGATCAGGATCTCCACGAAGGATGTCAAATAAAGGTTTTAGTTGGCCAGTAGTGAGATTTAGTGTAGGGCGAAGCCAATTAATGTCTCCCAGTAGTTTTTGGAAATCATTGAGGGTGGTCAAATGTTCTTTATTTATTAAAATTTTTTGGGGTCTAACAAAAGTATCCGTGATTTTAAATCCTAAATATAATATGGGAGATCTGGTTTGAACTTTTTCTTCTGCTATATATAATCCATATTTTTTTTAAATTTCTACCACATCACTGAATATATTAAATAAGATTTTTTGATTAGGGTGGGCCAATAAAATATCATCCATGTAATGTAGACACATGAGGTTTGGATATTTATTTTTAATGGGTTGAATAGCCTTGTCCACATATATTTGGCATATGGTGGGGCTATTAGCCATTCCCTGTGGTAAAACCTTCCATTGATATCTCTGATCAGGGCCATTATTGTTCATAGAAGGAACGGAAAAAGCAAACCTGGGGGCATCCAGAGGATGTAGGGGAATAGAAAAGAAGCAATCTTTTATATCAAGAGTAATAAGATGGAAATTTTTTGGAATAGCTACGGGACTAGGAAGTCCAGGTTGAGTAGGCCCCATAACTTGCATGGTTTTATTGATTTGTCTAAGATCATGTAACAGTCGCCATTTTCCTGACTTTTTCTTGATCACAAATATGGGGGAATTCCAGGGAGAGGTGGAAGGTTCTATATGACCTGCTTCTAATTGTTCCTGAACTAATTGGTGGGCCGCTTGTAATTTCTCTTTAGATAGGGGCCACTGAGGGACCCACACTGGCTTATCAGAAAGCCATGGTATTTTCAAAATTATTTTCTCAGTGGCCCCGAAAAAAAATATCTTTTTCCTTTATGACAATGATTACTTTTAGGGTTAAGATTACTCTGTACTTTTTGATAATGAGTTCTTTTATGGTTAAGATTACCCTGTAGGTTTTCACATTTAACATCTGCAGGCTTGGTTGCAAGGTGTACTCCCATTTGTTGCAAAATATCTCTTCCCCATAAAGTAACCGGTAGATTAGGTAAAACATAAGGCTGAAATGTTCCTTTATGGCCTTCATCATCCTCCCATTTTAAAATTACTGCACTTTTATCTGGGAGGTTATTATATCCCAAGCCTCTTAAACTGGTTGAAGCTTTTTGCAGAGGCCAGTGCTTGGGCCATTGGCGTAAATTAATAATGGAAGAGTCAGCTCCAGTATCTATTAATCCCTCCATTTCTATTCCTTGTATTTTTATTTTACACATAGGCCTCCTTGAACAGTCTCGAACCCAGCAAGCCATGGGACTTGAGTCAGTGGAACAAAATCCTCTATTGTTCCCTTCTTGAGGCATACCCATTTTAAATGAATTATGTAAATTGGGAAGGAGAAGCAACTGAGCAATTCTATCTCCTTGATTAACAGAACTTATACTTTGGGGTGAGCTAAGCATTATTTTTATTTCCCCTTTGTAGTCTGAGTTTATTACACCTGGGGTCACTTGCAAACCTAATAAGCTTTTAGGACTACGCCCGATAATAAGTCCTACAGTCCCTGAGGGAAGAGGTCCCCTGACTCCTGTGGGAATCAGTTGAACCCCCATTTCAGGTGTTAACACTATTCGGGCGGTGGAACAGAGGTCTAATCCTGCATTTCCTCTTGTTCCTCTGGCGAGGGAGTGGATGGGTAGTAGGTATTGTATCGGGGAAGCATCTGAGTGGATGCTTGAGGATACTCCTTCTGCAATGCCCCGTACATTTGTGGGCCCCGGGGTATTGGGCCCCGTGCCCCGTTTTATGAATTCCTGAACAAAGGATTTCCATTGATGTCAAATTTTGAATGGCATTTATTGGCCCAATGATTTCCCTTTTTACACCTGGGGCAGCGGCCTGGGGCACGATATGAGCTTGGTCTTATTTCTCTTTTGGGATTTTGCCTAGAATTGCCTGATTGATTATGATAATTTTGCCTGGAATATCTTGATTGATTATAATATCTACGTTTAGCCTTTGTGAAATTTCGAGAGGAAGCACCTCTCATTGAGGCTGCAATCACATTTCCTGTGACAAAGGCGTCATTTATATCTTTACATAGTTGTATATATACGGAAAGATCCTTTTTAGTTCTCCATGGCCTGATGGCTGCTTGGCACCATTTATTTGCATTTTCATAAGCTAATTGAACAACTAATGGCATAGCTTGGTCAACATCTGCAAACACACTACCTGCAGTTCTCAAAAGTCGATCAGCAAAGTCGGCATACGGCTCATTAGGTCCTTGAATCACTTTTGACAAGCTACCTTGTAGATCCCCAGGTCCTTGTACAGTTTTCCATGCCTCTAAGGCAGCTGCATTTATCTGAGCATATATATCTGGGTCATAATCTGTTTGAGCCTGTAAGTCTGCGAATTGCCCTTCTCCTGTGAGCATGTCTATATTATAGTTTTCAAACCCTGCAGCCGCGTTTCTTTTAGCCGTTTCTATACAAAGTTCTTGGAATTGTGATCGCCAAACCAAGAATTGCCCCCCGCTTAATGTTGCTTTACATAGACTTTTCCAGTCTGAGGGGTTAAGCTAAAGGTGTTAAGGGACTCCAGCATACTGAACGTGAAAGGAGCTTGGGGCCCATAAGTCATTACTGCCTCTTTGAGATTTTTTATTGTTTTGAAATCTACTGACTGATGGACCCTCTGTCCATTTTTCTTTTCAAATGCTGGCGGTTCCCAATGTATCTGTGAGTTGTCCTCGAGAGCGCATAAGCGATCAGAAAGACTTTTTATTTCTGTTTCTAGGGTATGCAAATGCCTAGTAATACCCTTCATATTTTCTGTAATGGATTTCACCCATGGGGGAGTAGAGGACACAAGTGACTCCTCTGCCTGACGGAACTTTTTCTCGGTCTTTTTAAATTTCTTTTTCCTCATTTTCTCAGGATCACTTTTACTAGCTTCCTCACCACTGCTAATTTCACTGACAGCAATATCCTGAGGCCCAGGTTCCAGTGAGAGCAAGTATCCTTCAGCTTTCGCCAATAACTCCCAAATAGCTTTAATAGCTTGGATTTTTGTCATTTTTGGGTCTCTTCTAATACTCTCTTTACTGGTCTCAGTTGGCCCAGTGGAATCTACACTTTTTTGATCACTTTCACTTTTGTCTATATACTCCTCACTGAGAACAGAGTCAGGTATATCAAGGAGTCTTTGCATAGCCTCTATCACTTGGGATTCAGTTATATTCGAACCCATCTTTAGAGACCTTTCAGTTCTTACCTGTCCGCTCCGAAGTTCCCCATACGGGCCACCACCTGTAGTCGCCTGAAGCGCTTGGAGCAATGGAGCCGCGGGAAGAACTTCAGAAGCAAACTGGAGACAAACAGTTTTTTATTCTGATAACTTTTCTCTCTGGTTCTAACAACAACTAACCCACGCCAAACACACCACTAAAAATGGCGCTGACCCGATCAGCAATTTCGGCCAAGTCACTCGAGATCCCGCAACAAGTCTCGTGAGACTACTGGAGGAGACAATGCCCAAATCTCCACGGCTCATAGTCAACTGCAATTCAAGCCAATCCCCAAACAGGGCTCCTGCACTTCTGATGGCATTTTCTGTTTCTTCCCTTGAAATTGATCTGTTCAAATTATGTATATCATCCTGCTTTAATTTGAGCAGATCATACGACTCTAGAAATTTGTCAATGCCTTCGGTGTTTTTGTATTTTGTTGGAATACATTTTTCAAAATAATTTTGAATTATTTTCCTGTATTTCCATAGTGTTTGTTGTGATATTTCTTTTTTCATTTTTCATTGCATATGTTAGTAATTTGAGTTTTCTCTCTCCTTCTCTTTGTTAGCCTGGCTAAGGGTCTGTCAATTTTATTTATTTTTTCAAAAAACCAACTTTTTCTTTTGTCAATTTTTTTAATTGTTTCTTTTGTCTCAATTTAATTAATTTCAGCTCTGTTTTTAATTATTTCCTGTCTTCTACCACTTTTGGTGTTGGATTGTTCTTTTTCTAGAGCTTTGAGATGTAATTTTAAGTCATTTACTTGTTTACTTTTTCTTCTTTTGAGGAATGAACTCAATGCAATGAACAAACTGCCTTCATAGTGTCCCAGAGATTTTGATATGTTGTGTCTGTGTTCTCATTCACCTCTAAGAATTTTTTTAATCTCCTCTTTGATGGCATCTGCAACCCATTGTTCATTCATTAGCATATTATTTAGTCTCCAGGTGTTGGAGTAGCTTTTATTTCTTATTTTATCGTTGATTTTTAATCTCATTCCATTATGGTCTGATGTTGGCGAGGATGTGGAGAAAAAGGCATGCTCATACATTGTTGGTGGGACTGCAAAATGGTGCAGCCAATATGGAAAGCAGTATGGAGATTCCTTGGAAAACTTGGAATGGAACCACGTTATGACCCAGCTATCCCACTCCTTGGTCTATACCCAAAGGACTTAAAAACAACATATGACCCAGACACAGCCACATCAATGTTTATAGCAGCACAATTCACAATAGCTAAACTGTAGAACCAACCTAGATGCCCTTCAGTAGATGAACAGATGAAGAAAATGTGGTATATATACACAATGGAGTATTACTCAGCAATAAGAGAGAATAAAATCATGGCATTAGCAGATAAATAGATGAAGTTAGAGAATATAATGCGAAGTGAAGTTAGCCAATCCCAAAAAGCCAAATGCCTAATGTTTTCTCTGATATAAGGAGGCTGATTCACAGTGGGGTTGGGATGGGGAGCATAGGAGGATTAGAGGAACACTAGAATGGCCAATGGGGAGGGAGGGGAAAGGAGGGGGAAAAAGAGTGAAAGGAAAAAAAAAAAAGATGGTAGAATGAGATGGATATTATTACCCTAAGTGCATGTATAAAGTCACGAATAGTGTGAATATACTTTGTATACAACCAGAAATATGTAAAAATGTGCTCTACAAGTATAATATGAAATGTAATACATTCTACTGTCATTTCTAACAACTTAAAATTTAAAAAAAAAATTGAAAAAAAATGTGGTTTCAGTATCATATGGGAAATTAGCTTCTGTGATCACTTGAATTTGTTGAGATATTTTGTTAAATTATACTAACTGATTAAATGGTTTCTGGCCACAATAGTAACATTACTCAAACAAGTTCATGGAAAGTTAGTTAGCGATGGCATTAGGATTAGTTGATCACAGAACCAGTAGAAGGGCAACCGAGTGTTATGTTTCATTTTGGGGACATCTCCTTGACAGATTTGTGATACAGTAAATTCAAATGCTGGCTTTTTACTAGCAACCCATAATTGGTCAATGAACATAGTTCAATATCATCTGAACCAGCAAAGCCAGGAAATACTATAACTGATTTTATTTAATTATAGGTGATTTTGATTATTAATAGAAGTACTTATTAGCACCTCCTCTAACTAATACTTCAGAGACCTAATGTTTACTCCTTTGTTAACATGAAATGAATAAAACTTTAAGTGCATAAAGAGGTGACAGAGTATGAGAACTAATGGAAGTGATGCATTCTTTTGGATAAACACCCAGTTTCATGCATCTTTTAAATATCTAAGGTCAGTTTGCTAGAATTATAGTTTAATTGAATTGGACCTATAAATTAATGTTCCCTAAGTAGATCTATAGGGTGATATGGCATCTGAAATTAAGGCTTAGCAGTTGTAAAGAAATTCTGCTACCAAACTCAGAGAAGACTGTGAAGACTGGCAAGTGTGGTTCTCCAGTAGAATCTTAGTTTCCTTGGACAATGTCTGGAGGCAGCCACGAAGCTACTGCTGAGATAAAAAGGTAGCCACTCCCTCATGCGAAGTCTCCTTTTCATTAGGAAAGTAGGACTGCAATATTCCTGAATCCAGGGTGGTATTAACAAGATTTGCACATAAGGGAACTCCTTGGTTCAGTAAAAACAGCTGTTTGTTTTCTTATTTATATTGATGACCTAGACAGAAGAAGAGGTGCAACAAATGATCTGCATGATCTGAAATTATGCTGCATATGCTATTTTTTTAATATTTTAAAAAATATAAACTAAGTTTCCTTCTTAATGAGTTGTATAATATGGATTTTCTTTTCAGTATGTAGTAGACATGTTCTTTACACATGATGATCAGCCTCTATCCAAAAAGCAAAAACAAAATATAGTTTCATTCTTTGCAGATTTTTAACTATTAAATTGGGCACTTGACATTCATTGAAACTCATCCTGACCTTTGAATACCAAAATACTTACATTTGACCAAGACTTCAACATGTAGAACCTTAGTCTGAATAAATAAAAATGATAGATCTTATCAGAAAACATCTGTTTTAAGTCAGCTCTGGCTGTGACAGATGTTACATTTACAAACTGTCTCTACTTCATGTTACTGATATCCAGTTAATTCCAAATAAAAATCTAGCAACATTAATTTTCAAATAATGATGGAGGTAAAGGCAATAGTTAAATTATGGAGCATTGGTATGAGGGAAGCAGTGAAGGGAGAAAATGTGTGAACAGTAAATGCCCTATTACCCATCTTACATTTCATCAGGCACCACATGGCATGAATATTATGCTGTCTCAGTCCATTTCCTTGCTGCTGCGACTGAGTTGCCAAACTGGACTGCTGTCCTCTTCTAAAAGCTACAGTCCTTTAGGAGCTGGCTATTATTTTAATCACAAGTAATGAGGATTCCTTGCACTACTTAAGGTTTATATACTAAAGACTTCTTCGTGTTGTTTAAAGCAAGATGAATGAAATGTGCTAAATAAATAAATCATTTTATCTGAGTCTACATGTTATCAAAACATGCACATACGACACATTTACAGTTAACACCAACAAACAACCAAAAAAGTTCCCTTTGCAAATTTTGAAGTTTAGACCTAAAAATAGTGATTGGCACTTCTAAAATATATATAATATTGATTTATATTTATATAAATATATAGATAGATAGATGTATCAATTTATATTTTTAGCAGGAATTCTACATATTTTCATGTGGAAGTCAGCCATCTTAGAAGAATGATTTATTGAGTGCATCAGTGGGCTGCAATTATGATAACTTATCTCCTAAATAGGTTAAGGACGGGAATACCTTCAGTTATACCTCAAGCTATACAGTTGATTGTTATGGCATAGTTAATCAAGTTAATGTTGTATTAAAGTTATTAGAATATTACTGAATGCATTTTTGCTTTATTTCCTATAGATTTGTATTTTATAAAACCCAAAAGCCATTGTGGGGATTTTTCTGAAAGATTTTATTCATGAGGAGCCAATACTAAGTATGAGCACCAGGCTAAAAGAAGAGGATGTAGGTCACAGCAAGGAGAAAATCAATAGTGTTTATGGATGATTTTGTTTGATTCACAAGCAATTTTCTCTTCATAATAAGAAGATAGTTTCAAATTAAGTTGTAAACTTTAGCTAATATATTGTTTTATGAGATATTTTTATAGCATGTTACAATTTTTTTTTCACCAAAGCATTAGAAGTTTCATTTCATTAGTGATAGAGACAAGGTTAGTAGCAAATTCAAAAAATTAGTTTATAAAACTAGTAACTGTACAATTTTATATAATAAATCAGATTTTTCATAAGACAAATGGATGATAATTTTTAGAAGTCTCATATACAATCTACACTGAGCAAATTATAGTCAAGAAATTGTGTTCTTGGGCAAAACAGTCCAGTTACATTAAAAGGTCCAAGTATTTCCTGGCTGATTAGTGTAGACCTAACAGCTACACAAAAACATAATTTTAATCTACAAATTCTATTTATTCTGCCACACTGATCATGTTATGTTTTCTTCTTTTATTTGAACATATTTCATTTTATACATATTCAAAATATATGAATTGTGCTAAATAAATATATTGCTATGCATATGTATGGCTGTATGTACATATAATGTATAAATAATTCATTAATCCTTGTCAATTTTTATATTGATCTAGATATCAACAATATACCAGGCACTGAGCAGAATATTGGTGACTATGAATAGCATGAAGAGGAGCATGGACTGCCCCTAGACAGGGAAACTGAAGCAGGTTCACTGTGCACATCTATTAACACCAGTATCAATTCCACTTGTGTGAGTATAGGAAGACAGAATATTCAGTCAACAACTGAAGCACCTATATTACAAATAGGCAGGAAAGGGTATAGAATTCTGAGATGATTGGTGTGTCAGTCCCCACAGTTCAGGGAAACTGCTAAGGGAGAATACATTTAATTGCATCCCTGCTGATGGATAACAAAAGGCACTTCACTATATGATACTCTGGTTAAAGTGTCATAGGTCATCTTGTTCTAGGAGGGATGAGAAGGGCCTTGGCTCTTCCAGACAAGTCTCCCTTCTCTTAGTATGTTAAAAATTGTAGTACGTTACAAGATTATGTTTTGAAACTATATGGGAAAAAGAAGGAAAACAGCTGGGTTGGCAAAGGCCCTCTGGGTGTATGCCCAGCAGGCATAGCAGTAAAATCAGTCTCTGAAAGTTTGCTACACAGGCATCAAGAAGGTTATTGATAACCAGCTCCACTTGTTATTGGCATTAAAAAAAAAAAAACTTTTTGCATTTAAATATTATTTCATAGGAATATTAATAATAAATGGTATAATAAATTAGACTATATACACATGTATACCTATAAATTTAAGCCATCTGATTTTAAGACCTCAATTATCAAATTTTGAAACCTCAGTCATCATCAGACTGACCTTTCACATAATCAATTTTTACACACAATCTACAAAAAGATCACATAGGTTGGAGAACACTCTGCCTTCAGAGCACTTACTTAAAAGTTAAGGGAAAAACCAAAATGTATTAAAAATTTTAATACCAATAAGGAGTACAAATAATAATTCAAAGTTATTGAATAAGAAATTATTCAATGTGTAATTGTATGTGCTGTGGAAACATTAGATTCATGAAAATGGGATATGGTGGTCTGAACAAAATAGAACAAGGGCAGAACTTGATCAATGTGAAAGTAGGAGTTAAATGGTAGAATCACACTTGGTTGTGTTGCATTTTCAAAAATTATTTACTCCTAACTCTTATAGAAACAAATGATGAAATGATTCAGAAATAATGTGTCTATTATTTTTCCTCTTCAGGATTTGGCTTACTTCTTGGATTAGAATTTCTCTGGCTCACAATGCTGCTCTGAACAATTTCTACACACTATTGAAGGATATTTATTCAAATAAAGTCTCCAAAATGTACACTCTCAATGTAATATGTAGTACGTAATATAAAAATATATACTGTAGGTATATAAACATAGATACACAATATGTGTAGATATAATATTGTGTATTTACATAGTGCATATATTTATACACTAAACAATTTATATATATATATATATTGTGTGTATATAGCTTGTATATTATTTAAAATTTTAGATTTGCAATAAAAATTGAGAAGAAAACACATCATTCCCATTTACAGGGCAATAAGTTTTTATTATTATTAAATATCATACATGAAAAAGTTGCATTTTTACTTAGTGAAGTGATAGTGATATACTGCAATTAATAAAAAATACTTTATATTTACATAGATTCATGTAGATTCTGGATTTCAGAATGACTTTAAGAAGGACACTAGCATATTTAAAACAGTGTGTCTTTATTGGTGTTTTTCTTAAGGTTTCCATATGATTACAATGGGGTTATGTTTTCAGGAGGAAGAATGCAGAGGTAGGGTTCCATTCTTACCACATTGTCAAGAGAACATTCTGTGAACATGGTTGATCACCATGAATGTAAACTTTGATCACCTGGCACAGGTACAGTTTTGAAAGTTATTTCATTGTGAAATTACCCTTTTTGCCTCCTTTCCCATATTTTGCTGTTTGAAAGAAAATCATAATGCACAATCTATACTAAAGGAACATGTAGCTATGCTGCCCTTTTTGGGGGCAGGTAAAAACATAAATTGTTTGGAATTATTCCACATGGGAGATTAATCTCCTCTTCAGCCTTACATATTTATTTATTCAGTATTATTATATCTGTATCAATTCCAACACTACATTATTTTATTTCCAAATTGTTCCAGCTTTGTCTATGCGGAATTGTGTGTGTGTGTGTGTGTGTGTGAGAGAGAGAGAGAGAGAGAGAGAGAGAGAGAGAAAAGAGAGAGATTGAGAGAGAGAGAGTGCATGCATGTCTGTATATCCATTTGGGTCCTGTTTCCTTTTGCAATAGCCCCATCTTTACGTGTGCACATCTGTGTGTCATATTACTTTGTTTGCTATCAGTGTAACATACTTCAAGTTTGATTTTTATATCCCTTGCTTCATCTCACAATCAGCCATTTCTCAAAGGACCCCTGATTTATTTTATTGGAAAATAGTTTTGATAGCAGTTTGGGAATTAGGTAGGCACATAGATAATGAAATGCTGTTGTTGTATGTAACTCTTCTCAACTGACAGTTTTGAAGTATATGAATGTATATTATTCTGTGTATAGACATATTGTATAAATATTTCTATAGTATATATATATATGCATGTATGAATGTATATATGTGGCTAATATATTGTGTACACACATATATGTGTGTGTGTATATATATACATACATATATATATGTATATATGTATATGTACATATATATGTAAATGTATGGCTAATCACAAGATCTTATTCTAAATTTATACACATTTTTTACCAAGTCAAGCAAGTCCCTTGCATTTCTAGTTTGCTTAGATTTCATAGTAAATAGGTGTTGGGGTCTTTCAAATTTTTCATCAAATGTGGAGCCAATCTTACATATAAATTGCCATTAGATTGTGGTGAATTTCCAATATGTATATCTACTCTCTAAATTTCCATTTAGGTACTTTTAACAGAATTTTATATAATTGAAAGTTATATATTCATCTTTTATATATTTAAAATATTTTAAAATTTCCTCTTAAGGATTTTTTTTTTGAGCCATGGCTTCTCTGAACTGAATTAATTTTTAAATATTGAGGACTTATTCTTGTGGTGGTACATAATGTGGAATCTCACTTGTGGTGTATTTATATATGAACATAAGAAATTTATGTCACATTCATTCCACCATCATTTCTATTCCTATCCCCCTTCTCTTCCCTTCATTCTCCTTTGTCTAATTCACTGAACTTCTATCCCCCACCATACAAATATTAAATAGAATATTCAGCTTTTGGATTTTTGATATTGGCTTATTTCACTTAGCATAATAGTCTCTAGATCTATCCATTTACTGGCTAAGTCATAAAGTAATTCTTTTTATGGCTAAATAATATTCCATTGTACATATATACCACCTTTTGTTTATTCATTCATCTGTTGAAGGACCCCTAGGCTGAGACTGAATAATTTCCTCTGTCTCAAAACTGTATTGAAGTATGTTGAATATCACTTGTAATAACTGGGATAGGTGGTGAAAAGGAAGAAAACTATATATCTTAGAGTTATATAAATCTACTTACACTCCTTGAAGCAGAGCAAGTATTGACCTGATATAACACCTGACACCAATAACCTAAAATTAAGAGCATATTCTAATTTTATTTTAAATAACATAGCTTAAGATTTTAACAACCAGGTTAGGTTAAGTAAACACCATTAAATTGTATGATGCTGTTGCCAGATATATTAATGCCATATTGTATACTTTAAATTAAAGAAAATGATGATGTCTGCAAAGCATCTTTATGAATCCATTTTTCTAATATGACAGAACCTCAGTATCATTCAGTAGTGTCAAGTAGTTATATAAATACTCTAAAGTGTAATATGAAGAAGTCAAATTTAATTTGTAAGTCCGTCTGTGTCTAGAATTACTAATCTCGTATCTGAAGGTCAAAATCAGGCCATGATTTTACATATATAAATGCATGTGTACATAAACTTATGTTTTTTTATCCAGAATGATGGCACAGATTTACAAAATAAACGTTAGAATTAAACACCAATAAAATGAAATGAAAAATGAAAGAAGTAAATGAAATTAATTTAAAAATGGATGAATTAAATGAATGAAAAAATGAGAAATTTTGGCTTAAATTTAAAAAAAAATGCATACAAGATTTTGAAGATTTAACCTTGCTACTGTTGGTAAGACAAGGAATGGGAGGTATTGCTCATAATTATTAGGAAAAAACAAGACTGTCTGAAGAAATATTGTATATCTCTCATGTATATATTGTCACAGGCCCAAAGCTACAAGATCAAGTGACCATAGACTTAAAGCTATGAAACTGTGAGCCAAAATACAGGTTTCCTCCTTTTAAGTTTATTTATTTCAGGTATTTGTCACAGTGATCAAAAGCTAACCAATAGAAGAGTACGCACACTTGTAAATTATTCCACAAGAAAAAGCATGACTTTAAAATCATGCAAAAATCTTACCCAAACTACAAAATGACATTTTAAATTAAATTATTATTTTTTAAGAAAATGCACAGCAGCTTTCTGCTGTATTTTTTTTTTTTTTGGGGGGGGGAGACAGAGAGAGAGAAGAAGAAGAAGAAGGAGGAGGAGGGGGAGGGGGGAAAGAAAGAAAAAGCAGTTTGAATTTCTCTTTTCCTTATATCATTTTCATCTGTAGTTGTCATATTTAATACTGATCTATGAAATAGTCTGCTAATTGGACTACTGCTGCACTCACTACATCATTTATAATGTGCTTTATTTATTTCATAGCTCCTATTCTAAAATGCAATGGAGTATAAACCAGGTCTGTTTTTAAACTGCATATAAAATATTTAAGCACTGCTTGGGAGAAAGAGGAGTCAGTAAGCATTTGCAGAAAGAATAAGGAATGAAGAAATGAACGAAGAAAGAAAGGAAACAAGGTTGCAAAGGAGAGGGGAAGAAGGAAGGGAGAGGAGGTGGAGGTGGAAGGAAGAGATGGTGGGAGGGAAGAACAGAAAGACAAACAAATGGATGAGGATGGATTCCCATTCAGTGCAGTTATACTCAGAAGACTAAAACCCCTGATGGGTGTTCTAAAAAGGAATTCTTAACAGTGAGGTTATTAGAATAAATTTCCCCTCATTCCTTTAGAATTCAAAATTCTATAAACTTATAATAATCAATACTAGCAAATAATTAAAAATATCAATGTATCACCCAAACCCCTTCAGTTCAATAATAAACAACAAGCTGATATGTGACAAATATAACATTTGAAGTGAAATAACAGTTGGTTTTATTCTAATTGTTCATTAGAAGAATCATCATGCTTTCAACATTCTCCCAGGAGCAAATAACATCTTTTGTTGTCAGGACCTTACACTGCTTTCTGGCTGCTTGCCACATTACCACGCCCTGTTACAGGACCTAGGCTAAGCAGGGGGTGTGGCTGTGAGAACTAAAACCACCCCAAAGATAGGCCAATGGCTCCGCCAATGGCATCCGCCCATGATCCTTATGTGTCCCTATGATCTTTCTGTTGATTGGCCCATGTCCTATATAAGACCATCCAACTTCCTCAATAAACCGAGTTTTGGGCATTGCTTTCTACCAAAACTCCCCGGGTGTGGCGTGGTGTCCATCAATCAGGCAGGGGTAAGACACTCTGCGACTTTTGCCCGTTAAGCCTATCTTCGCCAGGTAAGCTACTTTAACTCTTTCTGCTGGCAGAAGGAGCCCCCTTTTTGGGCCCAAAAAGGGGGGTAGCTTTAGACCTCGGCCCCATTAAGAAGTAACGCAGCAATCCTGACATTTTGTAATACATTATGTGCTTCCACTATTGAATTATGAATCTTTAAAAATATCTATGTTGTAAGAAATGAACAAGTAAATATCCATTTCACTTATTTGATACATAATTGGAACTAAACTAAACTATACATAACTAAAAATTATTAGTCATTTTAAGAGTTTGAATTTCCTGGTCAACATTACTTCCAATAATTTTATGTTGTGGCTATGTTTTTATTTTATGTTTGTTAAAAGGATTTTAAAAGTGTTTTACCACTGAAAAATAGAGGTAATATCTGTACTACACAGCATACAAATCAAACTAATTAATATATATGTATATATTTATAAATCATATTGAATTTGAGATACTCTAAATTAACTATTATTTTTAATTATTTCTTTATTCTAATTTGTTATATGTGATTGCAGAGTGCAATTATTTTCATATTACATATAAAGAGCACAGTTTTTAGTTTTTCAAATCACTGGTTTTACATAAAGTATTTTCACACCATTTGTGTTTTTATATATGTACTTAGTGTATTGATGTTTAACTCATTCTTCCATTATTCCTATCCCCTTGTCCCTCCCCTCCCCTCCCTTTTGTTCTATTTAACATTCTTTCATTCCTCTCATTCCCCCCTCCTGTGCCATTATAATTCAGTATCATCATAGCAAAGGAATCACTCCACCTTTGGTTTTGTGGGATTGGCTAACTTCACTTAGCATTATTTTCTCCAATTCCATCCATTTACCTGCAAATGTCATAATTTTATTCTCTTTTAGTGCTGAGTAGTGTTCCATTGTGTATATATACCAAAGTTTCCCAATCTATTGATGGGCATTGGGGTTTTTTCCACAATCTAGCTATTGTGAATTGTGGTGCTATAAACATCGATGTAGCTGTGCCCCTGTAGTAAGCTCTTTTTAAGTCCTTTGGGTATAGACCAAGGAGTGGGACAGCTGGGTCAAATGGTGGTTCCATTCCAAGTTTTCCTAGGAATCTCCATAATGCTTTCCAGATTGGCTGCACCAATTTTTCATTCCACCAGCAACGTGTGTGTGAGTGTGCCCTTTTCCCCACATACTCTCCAGCATTTATTGTTGTTTGTGTTTTTGATAGCTGCCAATATGACTGGAGTGAGATGAAATCTTAGCGTAGTTTTGATTTGCATTTTTCTAATTGCTAGAGATGTTGAACATTTTTTCATATATTTGTTGATTGATTATATCCTCTTCAGAGAAGTGTCTGTTCAGTTCCTTAGCCCATTTATTGATTGCTTTTTTTTCTTTTCTTTTTTTTTTTTTTTTTTGGTGTAAAGATTTTTGAGAGCTTTATATATCCTTGAAGTTAATTGCTTGTGGTAAAGATTTGCTCCCATTCTGTAGGTTCCCTGTTCACCTCACTGATTGTTTCTTTTGCTGAGAAGAAGCTTTGAAAACCTGCAAAGGGAAGAACTACAATAAAGGAAAGACTAACCAAAGGAGAAATCAAGTCAAGCTAAATACCAAAAATTAAAATAAATTAAATTAAATTAAAAATGACCAGTAATACAAATCATATCTCAATAATAACCCTGAATGTTAACGGCCTAAATTCACCAATTAAAAGACATAGGCTAATAGATTGGATTAAAAAAAAAAAAAGACCCAAAAATATGCTGCCTTCTAGAGACACATCTCATAGGAAAAGATGCCCACAGACTGAAGGTGAAAGGATGGGATAAAATATACCACTCACACGGTCTACATAAGCAATCAGGGGTTTCCATCCTCATATCAAATAAAGTAGACTTCAAGCCAAAGTTGAGATAAAAAAGAAGAGATAAAGAGAGATAAAAGATGGACAAAGAGATAAAGATGGACACTTCATACTGCTTAAGGGAATCATACATCAACAAGAAATAACTGTTATAAATATATATGCCCCAAATAATGTACCATCCACATTCATCAAACAAACTCCTCAAGTTCAAGAATCAAATAGACCACAACACAATAATTCTAGGTGACTTTAACACACCTCTTTCACCACTGGATAGATCTTCCAAACAAAAGCTAAACAAAGGTACTGTAGAACTCAATAATACAATCAATAACTTAGATTTAACTGACATATACAGGGTATATTATCCATCAACGAGTCAATGTGTATTGACTTTCTTCTCAGCAGAACATGGATCATTCTCTAAAATAGACCATATATTGTGCCATAAAGCAACTCTAAGCAAACATAAAAAAATAGAGATACTACCCTGCATCCTATCAGATCATAATGGAATGTAATTAGAAATCAATGATAAAAAAAGAAACAAAACCTACTCCAACACCTGGAGACTAAATAATATGCTACTGAATGAACAATGGGTTGCAGAAGACATAAGACAGAAATTAAAAAATTCTTAGAGGTAAATGAGAACACCAATAGAACATATTGAAATCTCTGGGACACTATGAAGGCAGTACTAAGAGGAAAATTCATTGCATGGAGATCATTCCTTCAAAGAAGAAAAGGTCAACAAATAAATGATCTAATATTACACCTCAAAGCCCTAGAAAAAGAAGAACAAACCAAAACCAAAAGCAGTAGGAGAGAGTAAATAATTATAATCAAGAGCCAAAATCAATGAAATTGAAACAAAAAGCACAATTGAAAAAATTTGACAGAACCAAAAGTTGGTTCTTTGAAAAAATAAATAAAATAGATAAATTATTAGCTATGCTAACTAAGAAAAGGAGAGAAAAAATTCAGATTACCAATATCTGTGATGAAAAAGGAAATATTACAATGGACACTAAAAAAATAAAGAATAAAATTAGAAATTATTTTGAAAAGTTATACTCCAATAAAAGAGAAAATAATGAAGGCATCAAAAATTTCTAGAAACATACTATCTGCCCAAACTAAATCTTGATGATATACACAATTTAAATAGGTCAATTTCAAGAAAAGAAATAGAGGATACCATCAAAAACCTACCAGCCAAGAAAGGCCCAGGACAGGATGGATACACAACCAAGTTCTACAAGACATTTAAGGAAGAACTAACAGCAATACTTCTCAAACTATTTCATGAAATAGAAAAAGAGGGAACCCTTCCAGACTCACTCTATGAGTCCAATATCACCCTGATTCCAAAACCAGGCAGAGACAAATCAAAGAAAGAAAACTTCAGACCAATATCTCTAATGAATATAGATGCAAAAATTCTCAAAAATTTCTGCCAAATCAAATACAAAAACATATCAAAAAGATAGTGCACCACGATCAAGTGGGGTTCATTCCAGGGATGCAAGCTTGGTTCAACATAAGGAAATCAATAAATGTAATTCATCACATCAATAGACTCAAAGATAAAAATCATATGATCATCTCAATTGTCGCAGAGAAAGCATTTGACAAGACACAGTACCCATTCATGTTCAAAACGCTAGAAAAAATAGGGATAACAGGAACATACCTCAACATCATAAAGGCCATTTATGCTAAGCCCAAGGCCAACATCATCCTAAATGGAGAAAAGCTGAAAGCATTCCCTCTAAAAACTCGTACAAGACAAGGATGCCCTCTTTCACCACTATTATTTAAATAGTTCTTGAATCCCTAGCCAGTGCAATTAGACAGACTAAAGAAATAAAAGGGATACAGATAGGAAAAGAAGAACTCAAATTATCACTATCTGCAGATGATATGATTCTATACATAGAAGATAAAAAAAAAAAAATCCACCAGAAATCTTCTAGCACTAATAAATGAATTCAGCAAAGTAGCTAGATATAAAATTAATACCTATAAATCAAAGGCATTTCTGTACATCAGCAACAAATCCTCAGAAAGAGAAACTAGGAAATCCACCCCATTTACTATAGCCTCAAAAACAAACAAACGAACAAACAAACAAACAAACAAAAAACTTGGGAATCAACATAACAAAAGAAGTGAAAAACCTTTACAATGAAAATTACAGCACACTAAAGAAAGAAATTAAAAAAGATCTTAGAAGATAGAAAGGTCTACCTTGTTCATGGATAGGTAGAATTAATATTGTCAAAATGACCATTCTCCCAAAAGCACTGTACAGATTCAATGCAATACAAATCAAAATCCCAATATCATTCCTCATAGAAATAGAAAAAGCAATTATGAAATTCATCTGGAAAAATAAGAGAACCAGAATAGCCAAAGCAATTCTTAGCAAGAAGAGTGAAGCTGGTGGCATTACTATTTCAAACTTTAAATTGTACTACAAAGCAAGAGTAACTAAAACAGCATGGTATTGGCACCAAAATACACCAATGGTACAGAATAGAAGACACAGAGACTAACCCACACATATACAGTTATCTTATATTATACAAAGGGGCCAAAAATGTTCTTTGGAGAAAAGATAGCCTCTTCAATAAATGGTGTTGGGAAAAGTGGAAATCCTCATGTAATAAAATGAAATTAAACCTCTATTTCTCTCCATGCACAAAACTCAACTCAAAGTGGATCAAGGACCTAGGAATAAAACTAGAGACCTCGCAACTAATAGAAGAAAAAGTAGGCCCAAATCTCCATCATGTTGGATTAGGCCCCAACTTCCTCAATAAGACCCCTATAGTGCAAGAATTAATAAATGGGATGGATTCAAACTATTATTTTTATATGGAAAAATTTACTTTGCTACTTTAGAACTGGGTGTCTTTGTATAGGATTTACATATTTAACAGAAAATTTTCCAAGATGTTTCTACATCTATATTCAGCCACAGAATCAAATGATTATAATAATGCAAAGATAATAATATTTTAATAAAACAACTCTAGGCAATTAAAAAGTTTCTCTACAAAAGTCATTTACTCTCATGGTTAGAATTTTTGTAGAATTTTATTTAATAATTGAGAAAAATCTTATACAAAATTTAGAAATTTATGTATGCTCTAGTCAGATTAGTAAAAAAATATATCTTATTTTAAATAACTGATATTATCATTTTCTAAAGCTATAATCCCTTGAATAACTCAAATATTTTTGTTTAAAATTCTTAATATTTGTGGCTAAAGATCAGAGTTCTACAGAGTAGATTTAGAGTCTTAGTGTTATGGTTTTTGCATTGGTGACTCCTTTGTATCCATCTTGAATTCTATCCACAGATTTTCATGGGTAGAATTTTGGGTATCTGATGCTGAATTGGGAAATGGGAAGATATTTGTCTGATTTGTCTTACCTTTCTTTCAGTAATTCTGTGACTCATTGACAGACCTCTTGGATGTGCTGGACTTCCTGTAGCTGTTACTTTTCTTAAATATTATGGACTATTATTTTTATTTGCTTTTTGTCCTAGGGTAGTCAATTGAATAGGTCTAGGATGTTAAAAGTCTACAACCATATTCTACCTTTGTTCCATCCAGGAATTTTGGAAATTTGAACATCTTTTTGTCCACTTGTTTAGAAAAGTAAAATGAAACTAAAGCTTTCCTTCTGAGTAATTCCTCTCTCTCTCCCTGGGGAGTCCCCCCCCCCTCTCTCTCTCACACACACACACACACACACACACACACACACACACACCATTAAAAGAAAAAAGAAAAAAAAAACATTAAAACTGGATGCAGAAGCCCTCAATAAAGTTGCCTGATTCTCAAATGAAAACCCAGGCAAGAGATTACCTATCTTTCTGTCTTTCTTGTTTATTAGATTCTCCTGACACCCTGGCTCCAGAAATGCAGACATGTGTGTCTGAATTATTTCTTTCTAATTTCTACCTCCATTCCACTGTCTCCCAGAACTGAGCACGGAGAAGTTATCTATGTAATATGCTGTTTTTCCTTCCTGTATAATACTGTCTAATTAAACCTACCTAGTTTACATGTGCTAAATGGAAGCACTAGTAGTACTTATAAAGCCTTTTTTTCTGTAAGGTTTCATTTTGAAGGAGATTGCTCTGTCCAAACTAATACACTCTTTGGTTAAATAATAGCTGAACATTGTTTCTTATGTCTCTATTTCAGTTATATCAGGACTAATTTACACTACCAATTTCATATATGTCACCAATACTCTTGGTTTAGAGAGAATAATCTGATTGACTAATGGATTGATTGATTCCATTTTCTCCCCTTCCCTACCTCTTCTCCCCATAAACAATGCTTCTAATGTTTTAATGTGTTTATCCATTTCTTCTTGAAAATTAATTACAATTCAATAAGCAACAATTCATGTAAATATTTTTGTTTTGTTATTGTGCATATTACCTGCTTTTCTGTTCTCCTTTTCACTGAAAACTGTGTTGGCTCACTTTTATTTTGGCCTATAAAATTTGTTTTTTAACTGCTGTAAATATTCCATGGCATGCATATATCACATTGTATTTAATTTGATACAAATGTCTAAGTCCTCATTTAGTTAGGTGAAATACAGAAATATTTTTATACAGTTTTGTCAAATGTTCCTTGGAATTAATTCTAAAATGTAAAGACCACTCAATTTTTTTTTTTTTTTTTTTTTTTTTTGTGGCACCGGGGATTGAACTCAGGGGCACTTAACCACTGGGCCACACCCCCAGCCCTTTTTTGTATTTTATTTAGAGACAGGGTCTCACTGAGTTGCTAAGTGCCTCACCATTGCTGAGGCTGGCTTTGAACTCGCGATTCTCCTGTCTCAGCCTCCCGAAGTGCTGGGATTACAGGCGTGCACCACCACGCCCGGCTTCAAATTTTTAAAAATAAAGAAAACAAAAATAAATCTGTAAATAAAACATAAAATTACAAATCCATATATTGAAAATAATCAACTCTCATGTAAAAACACTTAGAAAAGATGAGTCTCCAAGGGCATCAGCAATTTTATAGATCATAGACTTGCTATTATACAGAAAATAGAGATGAACGAATATATAGAGAGTATGGTGACTTAGTTTAAGTTGCCCAGAAGCAAACACAAAGACGATATCATGTGCAATTGACTTTTAAAATGAATTTCCCCAGGAAAAAAAATTCATGGTAGGAAGAACAATAAAGGGAGAAAGTATCAGAGCCAGAGTTCCATTCTTTCCAGGTGAAATGTCACCTGGCACCTGCAGGTTGACTCTGTAGAGAAAACCTGGAGCTAAAATTCTATCTTAGGATTTTTTGCTTTTGGGGGTATAACAAACAGAATGACTTCCACACAAGTGCTGTGACTGGCTGGGTTGGTAATTGATATAGGGCTGCCTGGACTACTGCAGTAGAAGAAATCTTTTCAGAGTTCTGTCCTGGACTTTGAATGAATTGATACAGCATCACAGACACAGTTTTCTGAAGAGAGTTTCAAGTTCAAGTCCACGTGAAACAATAGTACATGTATGCCTGGGGATGAGTCTGAGGAAAAGATAAAGTAACATATGATCTGAGAAGAGCACTGATACATCTCAAAAATCCCAGAGGCTTTGTGTTATTCAATTTTCTGAAAGATGGTACAAGAAAGATCATGGGATGCTAGATTTTCTGGTTAATCAAACTTGCTAAATTGTATTTTCTTTCTTTACAGATATATTAGTGCTATCTAAAACTGTCCCAAATGAGACTTCTGAAGAAATGGGAGCAATCTCCTTGTTTAAATCAATATCTTCCTTTTTCATTTGATAAATTATGAAATGGTGACGTCTTCATTGTCTGGCAAAATTTCAGTATAAGATCTGCGGCTTAAGATCTCTGAACTTAACCTTTAATTATGAATTTTAAAAAATAATCATTTGAAGTCATAGTAATCCTGATCACAAAATATATTGTCTGATATAAATTTTAATCCTTAAAAACTTATATGTTTTAGGAGCCAATTAAATTTAACAAAATACAATGTTCAGGATAAAGTGCATGACTGACATAGAGAAAGCCATAAGTTATAAAATAAATGAGGGGATAGAAAGAGCAATAGGTCCAATATAGCTGAACATACTATTGATGGAGTCTGGGTTATTTTCTTTAAGTGTAAGCATATGTTTTAAAGAATGATTGTTCAATAAATTTGAAGGACTCTTTAGGTTGTTCGGTGTTTAGTGGTTTGAAATCTGTTAAGGAAATCACTTTAGAAAAGAAAAAATTATCATTTATTAAAATTCTATCCCTGACCTATTTTCATATTTCAAATTATTCCTTACAATTTCTCCAATGAAATCTTCTTGAACTTTATAGTGCTTTTAAATTCAATGCCTCTCTAGATCTGGATAGGTCTCTTTCTACAGCTCTTCCTTCAAATTCTTGCCATAAGTAGGTCACCATAATGAGATATATATGGAGCAATGGAAATTAATGATTCATGGATAGATACAAATTATATTTTCAAGGTAAACCCTTTTTAGTTCTGAAAATATTAAACATAATTGTTTGTAATTAAAACCAATATTATGATCAAATAGGGCTTCTTTTCAAATTTCACAAAATATAAAAATAAGTTAACAATTAGAAAATAATTTTCACATTAAATTAAGAGTTTAGAAAATATTTTATTTAAAATATGACATTAATTTTTACTTAATTATAAAATAAAAAATATTTTTAATGAAAAAGTAACGAACTATCATTTAATTATCAAAGGCTATAATGTTTTGGCATGCTTCTGATTAAAATATGTCACATTTCTTTAAGTTTTACACTGAGTATTTCTCTAAGGATATTTAACAAATAAACAATATGATAATTTAACATCATTTTCACTAATCAATGTCACACCAAAGATCCATAAATAATTTGGATGAATTAAAATAATTAAATATTCTTCTTTTATTTTCATGCTATCATTTCTTTTCTTCAGGTGTTATAATGAATATTTTAGGAAAGCTAAAATTAGAAATATTAAATTTAATTACCAATTAACTTGTGTGCAGATTCCACAATATCTCTTAATCTACTCTGGGTTACCATAGTCTTTCTGTCTACCATCCTCATGAAATCAATGTGCCAGTCAAATTAAAGTCATAAGTATAGTATTAATGCCAGGCAGGGAACATGTAACATGCAGGTAGAAATCTAAGCTTTTTGAAACTAAAGCTCATACATTTAGGAGGAGTAATTTTAGATTAAAATGGTTCAGAATTACAAATAAGAAATTAGTAGACTTATGAATACTTATTTTGCAGTGTGAAAATAACTTACACATTAAAAAATAATAATATTTCAAATGTGAAAAATACCACCAGAGTTTTCTTTACATTCTGATTTTATTTATTTATTTGTTTGTTTGCTTGTTTGTTCGTTTATTTATTTATTTATTTATTTATTTACTTACTTACTTACTTACTTATTGGTACTGGTGATTGAACCCAGGGGCCCTTAACCACTATCCCCAACCCATTTTATTTTTTATTTAGAGATAGGGTCTCACTGAGTCGCTTCAGGCTTTGCTAAGTTGCCAAGGCTAGCTGTGTACTCATGATCTTTCTGCCTCAGCTTTCCCAGCTTCTAGGATTACAGGTGTGCACCATGGCACTTAGCCACATCCAGGGTATTTTTACTTGTGCTACCATACTTTCTTTTGGTCATATTTGAATTCTGAACATAATTCTGGACAAAAGATAAAAAAAAAACTAAATTAATTATATGAGAATAATTGTGTTTTTTTTTTTAATTAATTAAACTGAATTTTGTTATAACAGTAATTTCATTTTATTTATATTGAATTTCTGGTGAATATGTGCAGAAGTTTTGGTATTTGAGTATTTATTTCTTTGGGTCACTTTAACACTTCCATTGCACTTCACATAGCTATTTCTTCTTTAAAGATGTTATTTAACCAGAGGAACATATGTCAAATATTCTGTAAAATAATTTTCATACCACAGATTTCATACAACATGTTGCATTATACATCAATGTATTTGCTATATTAAATTACTAGTGTGTATGTATCCAGACACAAGAAATCTGTCAATTTAACTTCAATATTCCTCTAAAAAGAAAAAAGAAAAAATATATATATATATAGTATGTTTATATAGGATGCAGTATTTTTACTATTGTATATTGTATATGCTACATTACTAGTTATTTTTCTAACAGGAGATAGCTTCTAATTGGACTAGATCCCAATGGGAACCTATTTTTTATATCATTTTGTTTGTCTGAAGATTGGAGGAATATTCCACAGGCTAGTTATTGGCTCCATATCTATCACATCTTTTTTATCTTCCAACTCATAATAACCATCAATGAGCTTTAGAACCTGTCAATATCACTATGCTATCTCTCACCTTCTACTTTCGTATTATGATGCTGGGCTATTTGACTCAGTGAATAGTGAAGATATTCTGGAAGTCACATAGTCAACTGCCCATTGAAATATCTGTAAACTGCATAAGGTTATTGCAATAAAATCCAACTTGGTGTACAGCAAAATAAATTTCTTTCAGCCGTCTCCCCAAAAGGCATGATCTATTCCAATTCCATGGAAAAATTAAATAGAAAGTTGGGGAAGGAATAGATTATAATCATGGTCAATGAGGGTTTTAAAACATATAGTCTTGCAAGCCCAAGTATGGGACCTGATAGGCCTTGAGAGAGGTCATGCAAATAAGAATTGCTGAAGCTTAGCTTTGATTGGATTCTGTGAATCCAATGTGATAAATAAAACACATTTACACTCTTCACTGACTCTATCCTATTAAGTTTACATAAGTACAAGACAATAGAAGCATTGCTGTTTCATTTTATGCATAGGAAGTAGAAATGAAGACACATTAGGCTGTTTCTTTTATGTTCCTGGACTATTAAAACAAACCCACCCCACTTTATGAAAATGCTTTTCATAGTTTCTTCCATATATATATATATATTTTTTTTTTAATTAATTAATTTTTTTTTTTGCAGATTTGAAAGTGACTTCTGGAATACAAATATATCAATTCAAATCACCATTGGGGTGGGTAACAGTATTATGTGGATGACATTGCAACTATTGCATGAGTTTTAAAAAATAGAAACTGATAAATGGAAAGAATATTGTGGGAGATTTTTCAAAATAAATCAGTTGTGAATTCTGCCTTGAGTCTGAATTAGGTACAACAAGCTTTGCTATGTTTCCAACACACAAACAGGAGAACAGACACCAGACCCCAAAAGATCAACATAGGGAGAATGCTTATTGTACTGGTTACATTGAAAAAGTATCTGAGTATGTAGTCCCTGATACACAAAGTATAAGAAAAATATTTCCCACAGAGGAAAACACATGCAATCAGTTGCTTACTTGCCGAACTAGGATTATCATTCAGTACTTAGCTCAAATATTAACTAGTTAAAAAAAAAAAATCAGAGACTTCCCCAATTTTCCATTTTTCTCCAGAAAAAAATAACATTATTCTTCCTCAATTTTCATCCTACCACTGAGTACGTACGTGATGGAAATTATTGCAGTGAATGTTAGATAATGCATTCAGGAATACTACCCATTAGATCATTACCTTCTTTGTGGCAAAATTTGTTCACTGCTCATTTTGTATAATCAATAATATATACAACTTTCTATTCAAAAGATTTTTTTTTTGCCTATAAGAATGAACACTGGAGTAATAGGAGTAACCAATGTAATGAAATATAAAGTGTGAGCCATATTCAGTGAACAGCAAGTTGATTTTGACTGGCAAGTATGAAATATACACTTGAAAAGTGTTCATAAATCTAAGTTGTAGCAATATTATAGGAAGCCCTAAGTGCCAAATAGAGTAATTTATACTGAGCTTGGTCAATAGCATATAGTCTTTAGAGATATTTTAGCTGGAAGCTGGCATTCTTGAATCCTGACAAATGATGGTATTGTCATAAGAGCAATTCACAGGCAGTGAAAACAAAATTTAAGTATCTTCCCTAATGTAAGTTATCCTTAGGCAACTATAATATTGCCTGTTGGTATAATTTAGGAGTACTGGAGTATAACTGAAGATCATGACTTCAAAGAGACAGAAAAATGAAACCTATATATAGAAAACTTAAGAAATTAAATTTCAACTGGAGAACAAGAGTATTTCCCTGAACAGGTGATGTAAGATTATCTTCAGATATTGACAAAGTTGTAGGTGCTGAGGTAGAAAACATTGGGTTTATTTCTGATACACAGTAGTCCTTTAGACAGTAAAAATAAATGTCATTTGTTTAAAAAATAGTGGGGTTGAAAAAAATGTACAATTGTTGATAGCTATATATATTATCACTAAACCAAAAAAAAAAAAAAGAAAAGAAAAAGAAAAGAAAGAAAGAAACAATAAAACACTACGTAACTAAATCCCAACCTAGCTAACTTTTTTCTTCCCCCAACCTAGCTAACTTAAGGAAACAATGAGAATAAGCCTGGGCCAGAAAGTCCAGATACATATTATTTTGAAGGACACTGGCTTTCTCTTATGCACACTAGGAACTAGAGCATGTTAGTGTTAACTGTAGAAAGCTACTTTATTGCACGTACACCAGGACAGTTGTTCTTTGTCAGGCTGGTCATACAAGCTAACTAAGCAAGCATCTGTTCATGACATCATTGCTTTTGCAGTCCAAAATAAAAACCCCTCTCTGAGTTGAGACAGGTGTGGAACTGAAGGCACTGTGAAAAGTACACATATCATTCATCCAGAGGGCCATCACTGGACCCAACAACATGAGGAACAGGAGGCACTGCATGGAAAAGCACTGTGAGGGTTAGAAGTGTGATCTGTCACCCCTGGACTATTGCAACAGTCACTGAATTCTTGTAAGCTTTCCTCAAAAAAACTGTCCCCCATGCTGTCTCCAGGCACTTTCGTTGACTTTGCTACAACCCACCCCCACTGCCCTTGAATAATAATGTTTTAAAAGACCAGCTCCAACTGGTTTGTGGAAGGAGAAATGAGACCAGTGGTATAAAGATGGTTGAGAACCCAACTAAGTTTAAACCAATTGTCTGTGTTCTGCTGAGATGAAACTAGGGACTCAAGAATGCTGGATAAGCACTCTAGCACTGAGACTCCCCCAACCCTTTGATGAGTGAAAATAATATAAATGTTACATAGAACTGACATTTGATATGACATGGTTTATTTGTTTCTACAACACAGCTGCCAATCTACGAGGTAGAAAATCAGTAAAGAAGGAATGTTAACATTTGTATAATGTCAATTTGCTAAGTAGAATCTAATTTTTCTGAAATTTTATTTTTTATGAATAATTTTGTGTTAACATGAACTATATGAGAGAGAACAATATGCCAAGCAAGCTCTCAGGTAGGGTTTAATACCCCCACACTATCACTTGCATGTTGACTACTCTTTATTACCATGATAGAGCAACTGAGCTCATAACTACCTCAAATTGTTCTTTATGTTTTTCTATTCCTGTAGCAGATATGCCTTGATTTCCAAGATGAATGTCCTTAATTTCTTGTGTAGTTCACTACCTGCATCAAAATTAGAGACCTGGAGTCGAAAGGATAACCAGGGAGTTCCCATCTATCCTCTGAGACTCAGTTGATGTTAGCAGTTCCAATTTTTGTTTCCTGTCTAGTTTTATATTCATCTTCTTATCTGATCACTTGCTGTGAAGGTTTGGGTGTGAGGTGTCCTCCAAAAAACCATGTGTGAGACAAAACAAGAAGACATAGAGGTGATATGTTTGGGTTATGATAGCCTTAACCCAGTGCATTAATCACCTGATAGAGATTAAGTGGTAACTGTAGGCGGGTTGGGTGTGGCTGGAGGAGGTGGGTCACTAGGGGTGTGCCTTTGGGATATATATTTGTTGAGCTGAGCTAATCTCTCGCTTTGCTCCCTGATCATATCCTACCTAAGCTGCTTTCCTCTGCCACACTCTTCCACCATGATGTTCTACCTCACTTTGAGCCCCAAGGAATGGAGTTGGCTGTCTTTGGACTGAGATATCTAAAATGACAGATCTCTAAAATGAGCCCCCAAATAAACTTTTCCTCCTCTAATTGTTCTTGTCAAGACTTTTGGTCACAGAAGCAGAAAAGCTGACTAAAACATTTACCTTTTTGATTTTAATTTTCTATAGCATAGACAGCAGCAGTAGACTACATAGACTCATATTACTAGCTCAAACATGGAAAACAGGATCACCAAAAAATCACAATTCACTATGCTGCTGTCACTAAATCCTAAGAATATTCTTATATAGTATTAATAGTTTCCATAGCAAGCCTAGTAGCAAAGAGATATTTATAATTTAAATATCACAGTGTTAGAAATTTCATATCCACCCATTTGGAGTAAGCAAAGAATAAAATTTGTTCCCTGTAAATATGAATCATAAAAAAATGACTTATGGGGGCTGGGGTTGTGGCTCAGTGGTAGAACACTTGCCTAGCACTTGCCTAGCATGTGCACAACCTGGGTTCGATCCTCAGCACCACATAAAAACAAAGACATTGTGTACAAATAAATAAATATTAAAAAAATGACTTCTGGAAAAAATTCTTATATTAGTGAAACTAACATATTACTTGATAATAATAAACCCAAAATATAGGTGCTATAGTTTGGATTTTTGATGCTCATCAAAGGTCCATATATTAAAAGCATGGTTCTAGGATGGTGCTATTAGATAGTGGAAACATAAGAAGGCAAAATCTTCTTGGAACGTCCTTCGATCATTGGGAACATGACCTCCGTGGGGATTGTTGGACCCAAGTTTTTCATCTCTCTTTTATTTCCTGGTGAAAAAAATTAGTTTTTATTTATATTGTCTTCCTACTATGATGTACTGTGTTGCAACAGATCCAAAGAAATAAGCCCAATTCATCATGGACTAGAACTTACAAAATTGTGAGTCAAAATAAACTTAATCTCTTTATAAGTTACTTATCTGCAGTTTTCCATTACAGTGATAGAAAGCTGACTAGTACCATATGTAATTTAAAATTGTTTTTATCTCAAATATTCTATTTATATAAGTATATTGTCAAGTATTTAAATTTTCTCACACATTTAATTCTCTTTATACTCCCTATATTCCCCTCTTCATTCCAATCCTGATCTGCTTGTTTGCATAGAGTAAAGCCCCTGTTTCTGGATGGTTAATTAACATCCTCATGAATAATGCATTAAGATTATACTTCATCTGCTACTTATATATGCATTAGTACTGTAGTTAATACAGTATAACAATATCTTAAACATATACTATTTTATTTTTTATAATATACCTGTTATAGAAATACTAGAAAACTTTATATCAGTTTCTGTGATGGCACTCTAGTTTTGTTTCACAAGAAATGAATAAATACAAGCCAGACAGAAGAGGTGATATAATTATCTGCAACCAGTCTTAAGTTTACTTTCTGAGACTGAGGTAATCATGTGTTTATAGGTGTATTTAATGGCTCCAGTAGAAAGTGATTTACATAGATGCAATTTTATTCTGTGACTTTCAGAGAAGCATACATTTTTTAAAAGATATTTTGACCCATTAATGTTTTAAAGCAATGTTTCTGTACAAGTTGGTTTCAAGGAGGCAGAATATAAACAGTGATTTTAGGGAGGTGTTAGGTCCATCAAAGAATTTGAACTCCAGCTTCATCAACTGTTATTTGTGTTACCAATAACAAATATAAAGTATGCAATTACATACTCTCTTCAAGCTTCAATTTTTTTCATTCATAAAATGACATTGCATGTACTGTGTCCTCCTTCACAGCCAGACTTACCACTTAACATTTGGAGAGTCTTCTCTCATCATGTGCTTCTTTCTACACAATTTGTCACTAGTTCTCTGTTCAGCAAGACCACCTGGTACTTATCAGTTGAACATCATAGTCTGTGAAGAACATCCTTCTAAAACGCTATTTGTGTTCTTAGTTCTCATGTTTATTTTGAAATTAGAACTCACAACCTGATCTGTAATGTTGATATAAACCTGATAAGCTGATTAGAGGGTGTTTATATGTGATGATAGATGTTAACATGTGGCATAATTTTAACATTTCCCTTGACCATTCAAAAGCTGCTACTCATCACATATTTTATGGCAACAAAGATTATTCATAAATATTTAAAAAATAAAATATTACAACTCTTTAAAACTATACATCTTCAAGATCTCAGAATTTCTTCATATATATCAAATAAAATAATACAAAGCAACTGACAGAATGCAGAAGCAAATGTGAGGATTCAGCTGACTTCTTCTAAGGCTAATATCAAAGAGATTTGAATAGATTTTTGAAGTTTTATTTATTGATTTGAAACTTCTCATTTTTTCAAAATATAAATTCAATACTAAAATCTGATTTCTCACCTCTATTTCTATCTATATCCTATACATCACTAATGATGCTAATATTTCTAATTGCTATATGGGTTGTAATATCATTTAATTCATGTTTCACCAACCTACTTATTATTTAGAGAGTTTACATGTGATTACCAAGGGTTTCTTGCTATCTTTCTGATATTGATGACTATTTTGCCAAAATTTTGGTAGAAGAACACACTTTATAAGATATAAATTATTGTAAATTTGCTGTGGTTTGTTTTATGGCTTATATTTCTAACTTGGTATATATTAAATGGATATACAAAATTGTAGGTATTCTCTTGTTGTTGAGTAGAGTGTTCTTGCTTTTGATTAGATGATGTTTTATAATGGTGTTCTTGAATTTCTCTATATTTGTACTGACATTCATTCAAGTTGTTATTTGGATTTATCATAGAGGGAAATTAATATTTCATCATCATCATTGTAAGTTTGTCTATCTGCACTCAGTGGTACAAGTTTTATTTATAATATTTTGCAGTTCTGTTTTATAAGGCACATGCAATAAAACTGTGTGGTCTTCTTTGTAAAGCTTTTATCATTTGTAATATTCCCATATGTCCCTGATAAATGTTGTTCCTCTGAACTCTGCTTTTATTATATTAATATACTTTTTCTTTCACTTGATTATTTCCTTTGTATATCCTTTTCTGTCCTTTTATTATTACTTTTGAAGATTATAGAGCTTGGAGTTGGCTTTTATTTTTAAATTCACTAACAATATGCATATTGAATAATATGATTATGCCATTTATTGATAATGTAATCATTGTTACATTAAGAAAAATTCTGCTATGTCTACTTATAAATATTTTGTGTTCTGTTTGCTTTTCTGTTTCTTTTTCAACTTTTTTCTCTTTTATCTTTTTTTCTTACATTTTATGGATTACTTTGTCATTTTAATAATAATATTCTCATTTATTAATTTATTATTATAAGTATTTATATAAGTAGGCTGATTCATTATTTATAAGGTTTTCATGTGCATTTTGTTGTGTAGCTTTTTACTGATTGCACTAAATATATTGTATCCTTGAGACCAGGGCAAAAGTATAGTCAATGTAGATAATGAATTCTTGGGCCAGGAAAATGGGGACTGATTTAAAAGGAAATAAAATGCTAATACTTCCCCCTCCTCACCTGTTGCCAAGGTCACCTCCCTCAAGAAAATTGTTCCTCCCAGCAAGAAGTTGTTCATGATACCTCCTGGATGGCTCTCTTCCTGCCCTGGTCACTCAACCATTTGGTCACATAGACAAGATAAAAGGAGGAAGGGACATGAAAAGAAAGGAAATCTGAAATCTCTAAAAGGGGGAAGATAACCCCACTCCCTCAGGCACCAGCTCTGGATACCCTCCCCTAGGGAGGAGTCTCCCCACCCACCACCTCTCTCTCATCCTTTAAATAAAACGTTTTAAGTGCTTGCCTTGGTACTTCTCTGGTGTTTAATCTTCAATCTTCAGGGAGTACAGGACCCAATCCTTGTTTTTAAGAACTGGTATCACTCTCATGGTCATATCTATAATCAAATAAAATGTGAAATATTCCCTTATTTTGCATCACTTTGTCCCCCTTAGTTTATAATGTAATTGTCAAATACATATTTCTTCTCCCTCAATTTAGAACATTTTAAGCAGTGTTATAACTTTTGCTTTAATTTTTACATATAATTTATAAACACACTCATTGATTTTTTTTTTTTAACTCTACACTCCTTTTCCTCTACTTCTACAATTTTGATGACAAAGATTTTTATCTTTTGTCATGATACCATAAATTCTGGAGCTATGTTCATTTTGTTCCCAGTTTTAACACTGTCATTTGGAGTAGAGAATGTATACTTCTCTATTTTCCAGTTTACTTATTCTATTGTTTCCTATATTTTTCTCTGGTATTCATCCATCAGACTTTATTTTATTCATGTTTTTGGTTATAAAATTTTCACTTAATTTTTTTTTTTCTGAAACTGGAGTTTTGAGATCAGACTCTATTCTCCACTTCTGGAGGTGAGGTCTGTACAAATTGTACATCTCTGCAGTCGAGAAACATGTTATAGCTCTTAATGGTGGATTTATAACCTGCAGTGTTGCAGCAGACCAGACCCCAGCAGCTCACCACAAACTACTTCTTCTCGGGTTCCTGTCTCTTCAATTAGAAGAATGAAATCTAGAAATCAGGATGAATTAATGAAAGAGTAGGATTAATTCAATTTTGAATAGAAACAGAATTACCACAGCAAGAGAGGGGAACTGACAAGGGTTACCACCTGAGAACACTGGTCTACATATAAGTTTATATAGCTCTTGAGTCAATACCAGACTTATGCTAATTACGGTTTGCAAAAGAACTAATGCTATTAGTCCCAAATTATTCTAAACAGGGTTTGGAAAAGTATTAAAGTTGTTGCTTAGCCCTGAATCTCCTTGACATTTGCCTTCCTTTATTTTTCTCCTTGCTTATGCAGTAAGTTGAAGTAAGTGAATCATGCATATTCAGTTGCAGGGGGGTGGTGGTGTGGTGATGTCAGGAACTGCCTCACTTCGGGGATCATGGATCTGGTGTCTGTACTAGGCCTGGCAGTGAAATGTCAGTGGGCCTTGGCTTGTCTGTGGTATTGATCTGTCCTGCCTTGGGACCACTGTACCTCAGGACTGCACAGACTTGTCTGGCTCCACACCATGGCCTATCCCTGCAGCCTGTGCTCCAGCCCAACTTGGCCATAGCTCTGCCACTCCACTGCTCTGCTAGTGCTTCTTGGCAGGGACCCATGGGCTGGCTGCAGGCTTAATGGCCAAGCTATGTCATTTTGTGCTTTCATTTCCTTATGTAACTTATTTCTTTGCTGAAGCTTCCCTACCCCTGAAAATTTACTCATTGAAGCATTCTTTCTTTCTTTCTTCTTCTTCTTCTTCTTTTTTTTTTTTTTTTTTTATCACAGTCTTTTAAAATCTTTTACAGGTAACTCTGAATTCTTTTTTATCTTGGTATTACATCGCTGTCTTTACAAATTGATTTTGAGAATTCTTTGTCCTTTGTACAAATAAGGCACAAATATTTGCCTACTATATTCTGGAAATCTTGATTTTAATTAAACACCCCTTCCCACTTTTTTCTGATTTTCACTGATACCTCACTCCATCATGGGAAAGAGAAATGCTATACATTCACTTCCAGATTGAAGTAAGAGATTATGTTCTTCTCTGGGCCTCCACTGATCCCTAAGATATGGGACTGCTCATTATGGCTAGGAGAAATTTCATGTCTGCATCCCATGTGGTCTTTAATTACAACAGAGTGTGTTTGTCCTCAGTGATATTGGGAAATAATGAAAATTATCACCCCCTACTAGACCTCCAACACTACCCATACAGGGAGAAATGAGATGGCATATCATTGCCTTATATACTGAAATTTCAGATCTCCACATAGTTTTCAGAGGCACCACAGGAAGTGACCTTGCTTCAGGCTGATGGAGATTAAGTCCTGATTACCAACTTGGTCTTCTTTGGGATTACACCAGTGATGTGTGCACATTGCTGCAGCCTCTTGGGAATAGACATGTAGGCCCATATGGCTTTTGCTAATGTTTGGGGATGAAGCCAGGGTTTTTCCACAGTTTTTAGCTAGTATAAAGTGGTTATCATCAAATGTTTTCTGATATTAAGTTCTCTCTCTCTTACCTGACGCTTTTGTTGGGGAGAACCACCTTCATTGGCAATTACTGTTTCCTTGATTGTTTTGTTGTTCTGAAGCTACTTCTTTCTTCAGTTCCAAGTCTGAAATATGTGAAGAAATACAAAAGGAAACAACAAAGAACACGGGTAACTCATCCATGGTTCTTTCGGTCCGAATGTTTGTACATGGCATCTTTTTTTTTTTTTCCCATAAAATCTCAGTCTTTTTATGTTTGTCATACACACACACACACACACACACACACACAGAGGAGTTTTTGTTGTTGTTAGTAAAAGGAATATGAAAAGATATATCTGTTCTGTACTGCTGAAACAGAAGTCCCAACACCATTTCTAAACATCAGAAAATCTTGTTTGAAAATCCAGACCACATGTGTGTATCTTCTGACTTTCTTCACTCATTTCCTTTCCCAAGAAATCATTCAGGATCCCTAAAACATAATACTATTTTGACTTCACTAAATTCATATTTATTTTATAATACTCAATTAAATGATCACATTTTGAGGGAAATGAATTTATTTATTCATTTATTTGTTCATTCATTCATTCATTCATTCATTTATGTAAGGATTCTTCCTGTGAAAAAGTACAGGACAGGGTTCCTCTGGTGAGCAAACTCCTTGGGGGGTAGCAGGTCCCCTGTTTTCCACACTTGGGATATTCTGCAGTTTCTCCATGGAACTATTAAGATAACTAATACATGTGCAATACCTAGCTGCTATGGTAATGTCCTCCATGAGGAGGCTCTGTTCTAGAGTCTTATCAGCCTGGACCTTGATCTCAGACACTCAAATCCTGGTAATAAAGGAACTCTTTTGTTAAATAACCACAGTGTTTCACTAAACCTAAACCTGTCCACATAACAGTAACTTTAAATAATGAACTTCCTTGAGGGCTATACAAAGCTCCTAACATTGCATATTGTAACTTAGTATGTAACTGAGGAATAAGCTGCATATGTTGCTAAGTCTGTAAACTGCCTAATAATACAATGAACAATATGTACTAATGATGCCAATGACCTGAAGTAACCTATTGATATAAATAAGTTTGGCCACTTGGACAAGCAACCATCTTTCTTGCTTCTGCATCTTGTCTCTGTGTCTCTTATCATTTTCTTTACACATTTATTTGTTTATTATAATTTGGTTTACATGACAGCAGAATGCATTTCAGTTCATAGTACACATATAAAGCACAATTTTTCATTTCTTTGTACACAAAGTAGTCACACCATTCGTGTTGTCATATATGTAGTTAGGGTAATGATGTCTATCTCATTCCACAATCTTTCCTATAACCATGTCCCTTCCCTTCCCCTCTCTCCCCTTTGCCCCATATAAAGTTCCTCCATTCCTCCCATGATCCACTGTTCCCCTGCACTCCAGTTGTGGATCAGAATCCACATATCAGAGAAAAGATTCAGCCTTTGTTTTGGGTGATTGGCTTACTTCACTTAGCATGATATTCTCTAACTTCATCCATTTACCTGCAGATGCCATGATTTAATTCTCTGTTAATGCTGAGTAATATTCCATTGTGTATACATAGCACAATTTCTTTATACATTCATCTACTGAAGGGCATCAAGGTTGGCTCAACAATCTAGCTATTGTGAATTGTGGTGCTATAAACATTAATGTGGTTGCATCACTGTAATATGCTGTTTTTAAGTCCCTTGGGTATAATGGAGGAGTGGGATAGCTAGGTCAAATGGTGGTTCCATTCCAAGTTTTCCTAGGAATCTCCATATTGCTTTCCAGATTGGTTGCACCAATTTGCAGGCCACCAGCAATGTATGAGTGTGCCTTTTCCCCGACATCCTCGCCAACACTTATTGGTGTTTGTATTCTTAATAACTACCATTCTGACTGGAGTGAGATGAAATCTTAGTTTTGATTTGTATTTATTAAATTGCTAGAGATGTTAAACATTTTTCATATATTTGTTGATTGATTATCATCTTCTGAGAAGCATCTGTTCAGTTCCTTAGCCCATTTATTAATTGGGTTATTATTATTATTATTTGGTGTTAACTTTTTTGAATTCTTTATATATCCTAGGAATTACACCAGACACCCTGCACCTAATAGAAGAAAAATAGGCCCAAATCTTCATTATGTCAGATTAGACACCAACTTCCTTAACAGGACTCTTATAGTGCAAGAAGTAAAACCAAGAATCAATAAATGGGATGGATTCAAACTAAAAAGCTTTTTCTCAGCAAAAGAAACTATCAGTGAGGAGAAAAGAGAGCCTACAGAACAGGGGCAAATTTTACCACCTGCACCTCAGATAAAACACTAATATCTAGGATATATAAAGAGCTCAAAAATAATTCATTTTTAAAGTCTATTATCTACCACTTTTTAATATTATGAAATTTTGATTAACTTAATTGACATAATTAACACCAATTAAATATATTAATATATTAATCATAATGTAAAATTGTAAATCAAAATATAAAATCATAATGTAAAAGGTCAAGAGATCATGCATGTTAAACATTACAACTGTAATTTTAATGAAAAGAAAAATAATCTTTTTATTAGATCTTGTTCTTGACTACCCTTTATTATAGAGCTTTTAGAAGCCTTATTTATATTTTCCTTTGTGTTGTTACTGTGCACTCATGAGCTGAAAGTTTGACATTCAATGTCATAATTTTAATGGAATTGTTTCCTAGCAACTACCACATTTGACAATTTGCCTTCAGGAGCAGAATTTCTCAAAAGGTACTTTCTTTGGCAAGAATGATAATTTTTTTAAAGAGAGCCTTTCTCCAACCCATTGTTTAGTCCCTCTGTTAAATGATCTCCAGATTATAGAATTTACAACTAAGTTTATTGCTGAAATACAGAAAGGAGTCTACTGTAATTAAAAGATAAAATACTTTGACTTTCATAAGCATTCTTAAAAATTGTTTTATATCTATATTTAAGTAATTATAAAAATGGATGTTTTTTATATTACTTATTTTTTGAAATTCAAGAGAAAAATTAAATGCTCCAACTCCATTCCTTGTAGCCATCATACATATATTAAACTAGTTTTAAATTTTAAATAATAAAAAAAAATGTTTATTTTGGGGAAGTGGACAACACTTAAAAAATTAGATAAAAATAAGTTAAATGTGATCTTAATTAAAATAATGTATTTTACATGTATTAATTTGTATACAATCTCTAGGGGTTTTTTTTAGTGTAAAGTATATTTATCATCTTGACTTGCATTTTATGTGATTTTTCAAAGAATGGCAGTGTAGAGGGCAAGGGAAAAGGAATTCATTAGCACTGAGATAAGGACAACAGAGCACTCAGAACTGTAGAAGAGATCTTGTTAGAGAAAAGGAAGGGGAGGGGCATCCAGGGTGGAGGAGGAGGTTGACAGAGTACAGTGAGGGTAGAAATGATCAAAATGTTATGAACATGAGCAAATATGGCTCAATGAAACCCATTGTTCTTTACAATTAATTTTCACTAGTAAAAAATTCTGACAATATATAAAGGTTCAAAAATCATTTTTACATCTTTTAAGGAATCCATAGGGCTGGTGGTAGAGTAGGATTTGGAGAGACATTTATATTGAGTAATCACAATAAACAACAACAACTAAAAAAAATACCAGTAATCATGGTTTAATTTGATAAAAATTAAAAATACTTTATAAATGTATATACTGTAGCTTTTGTTAAAAGAAAAGCAATTAAAATTTAGTGGAATCAATAATGTTATGACTATTTTCTGTCTATGAATTCTAGCATGATTCTCTTGCCTTTGCATATAACATAATTTAAAAGCTAATTTCTACCATATAAAAATTATTCTATCATCTTGATGAAACATAATGAATGAAAGGTAGGATTTATAGAGAAAGAGTCAGTTCCTACTATTACTGGCTTTGAATTTCACAAAAGGAATAAAAATGATGCAGATGTAATCTATTGTGTAACGTTTTTGTTGTTTTTGATCCTTATGTCACTAGGATGACAAAATTAACTTCAAATTTATGAGATTAAAAGGCAAATCAGGTGATAAGTTTGCCTCCTTAAAACCAAAAGTTTGAAAAACTATTCTACACATTCCAACAGATTACACAAAGATTGAGGCACATATAGCATCAACTGAAATGTATTGTAGAAATACAAAAAATTATTTTTTTCACATTTTGGGAAATATCCATATGAATTTTCTCTTTTAGTGCTTGTTAGGATAGAATTAAACATTATGTTACTTGTCTTAATTTAGAACAGTTTTGTGTTTCTGAAAAATGTAAAGTAATTTTAGTCAATTATCATGTACTCTTTTTCTAATTGTAATCATGCTAAATTATGTAATTACAAAATATTACAAGTATTAGCAATCATACACTGACAGCTTTTAATTATGTAATTACCATGTGGACTTATAGAATTATGATATCTAAAGATGTCAAAAATATTTTAATGTGATTAACTCTTTCCTTGTATCCTGAATCTAATTGAATTATGCAACACATATAGGATAAACTAAGGGCTTATTCCTATATTTACAATTGCGAATCCCAGGAAAAATTTGGGAAACTTTGAGACAGGTAATGTTTATTTAAAAATGCTATGTAATGCCCAGTCAACTTAAGAACATATACTGAGAAAATTATACAGTGTTTCATATTATTATTTGTAAAAATCAAACTTCTTTTGTTGAACTATTATGGTTTTTCATGTCAGTAAAATAAACTAAAAATGATTATGTACTCAAACTTCCTTACAAATTTAATTTTCGATAACCTATGCCTCAAACAAAAAATATTATTTGCAAACCATTTTTGACTTAGAAGTTATTTCACATACAATCACCTAATTATTGGCTACTTTAACAGATATTTTTAAAGAATTACTTTAAGTGTGGATTGATAGAGGTTATGAAGAATGTCTTGAGCACAAAAGGCATGAATAAATAAACAGTATACTTGACTACACAAATATTAAAAATCTGTGATCCTGCTTGTAATGTGGTGAGATAAGCTCATTACAATCTACCTGCCCCAGTGATTACAACTGAAACCACTGAACAAATGTTCAAAAGCAACTTAGCTGGGCACAGTAGTGCATGCCTGTTATCCCAGGGGCTCCAGAGGCTGAGGCAGAAGGATCTAGAGTTGAAAATAAGACTCAGGAATAAGAGAGGCACTAAGAAACTCAGTGACAGCCTGTCTCTAAATTTAATACAAAATAGGGCTGGGGATGTGGCTCAGTGGTCTTGTGCCCCTAAATTTAATCCCAGTAACTGGCCCCACTCCCCCATCCCGCCAACAACAACAACAACAATTAAAAAAAAAAAAAAAAAAAAAAAAAAAAAAACTACTTAAGGCGTCTGAAAAGTAGTTCATGGATTCTACAATAAGAAATTATAATGACCTTTAATTATCTCCATAAAATTACATACTAAATCAGTGTTTTGAGTTACTGACTCAGACATTTAATTTTTTAAAAAAGCATAACAGCAAAACACATTTTTGTTCTAAGTGTGTTTGTGTCTGTGTATTTGGTGTTATTAACAAACACTAATAAATATTTTTATCCATATCCTTGATAGGTCAAAATGTCTAGGCAGTTTCTTTCACTGTATTAGGAACAGAACACATTGTCGAATGCAAGTAAAATATTCTCACAGTAAAATTATCTTTGCTGTTTGCTGTTTTTTTCCTTCTACTTCATCTAGTCATCTACTAAATTTTGTGACTCATAAACACCTCCACTTCCCAATTCTAAATTTGGATGAAGAATCATGTTTTTAAGCTACTCTAATTATTCATTTATTTCTCTAACAAATCTGGTGTTTGTAGCTTCTTGAGAAATTCTAATTTGAATCTTTTCATATCCAGAGTCTTTGAGGTTGTTGGTTATTCCCAGAAATTTATTTTCGCCCTCCTAAAACTGTAGTGATTTCTTAGAGTATACTTTAATCAATCAATGGAAGAATGAATAAAAGAGAGACTATCACAAAGAATGAGTTTTAACAATCCACTAAAATTTGATACATTTAAATTTATTAATTTCTTAAAATGTTTTCCATACTGTATATATAATCCCTCTTTTATATTACTACACAAATAGATTGAAAGGAGGCACTTAAAATCATTATTGACAACTTTTTTAGCATCCAGAACATGGTTAATTCTAAAGTATAAATTTTGAACTTTTGATTTTTTTTCTATTTTCTATGTTTCATTAAATATAACATGTTTCTTATTACTTTTCATTTAAATTCTACTTGGGTAAAAAAAATATGGAAGGATAAAGATTTTATTCCACAAGAAACATTTTGTTTGTCCTATGTTCCCTTCTGTGAATTTTACTTATCCTGGAGTTTCTTCTTGAAAACAGATCATTCTATTTAAACGCTATACTTTGAAATTGTTGATTTCAAATTTTGCCTTAATAAATTTACTCAAACATTTATGCTATGTGTCCCTTCCTCTCTTTCTTTTTCCACTATTCATTTCTATGCATAAGGGTAAGAAATTAAAGAGCAGCAGTAGATTTAATCAAGAAATACTCATATCAAATAAAATTAATGGCACTGTGAAAATTCTTTTTGTTAGGGTACTAATTTTATAAAACCAACTGCTTTACTTTTACATTTAAAATTGCTCTAAAACAAGGCCCAAATAAAAATGAGACTACCTTGCTTTTATGTGCCACTAACAATTTATTTTTAGTGATAGTTTATTTTATTTATGAAATAAATAAATTTATTTTGTATATAAAACTGAAACTATACAAAGAGGCTTATAAATCTATAAGGTGTTCCCCATTACTAGATTTTGCCTTTCAATTAATGGTATAGATGACACATGAAAAATAAATTCATAGGCATTTCCCTACTTCCTGTACTATATTTTTAAGTTAAAAATTGAAGAATTCTTCTAGTAATATTCATGATTGTCTTTTTGTCTTTTGGGTACCAGGGATTGAACTCAAGGGCACTGTATTACTGAGCCACATCCACATCCCTTTTTGTATTTTTATGTAAAGACAGGGTCTCACTGAGTTGCTTAGTGCCTTGCTTTTGCTGAGGCTGGCTTTGAACTCATGATCCTCCTGCCTCAGTCTCCCAAGATGCTGGGATTACAGGCATGCGCCACTGTGCCCAGTGAAAAATCATAACTTTTTTTTTATTGACAGTTATTCTTTTTTGATATGGTCATATTTTAATTGTATTGCTATGATCACACCCAATTTTAAACATGCAAGTTTTCATTTTTTAACACAGTCAGATATGGTTAAACAAATACTAACTCTCACTATGGTTGAAATTTCTCAGTGATTTACCCTACATTTAAAAAACAAGTTTGTACTAAACAATTTTTATTTTTGAATAATTCTGCTCCATTATCTAATAATAAAGTCAAATCAATTCTGTTTTCTTTTTGTACCTTGTAATGAAGCAAATCAGAAATTCCCAATGTTACCACTCATATAATTATTTTTCTAAAAAAGATTTTTCTCAACCCCATTTAATATACAAATAGATCAAATTTCAGCTATGTTTTGTCATGTTAGTATTTAAAATATTTGTCTCCAAAGAAATGAAATGCCATAAGATAACTTTAAAACATAAATTTTCATGTATGCCAAATGAAAAATTTTTAAGAAGTGGGGGCATTCAAGCACACACATACAAGTACACCCAGATTTCTGCCATTCTGTTATATGAAGTGACATAAGAAAGTACACAGAGACACTCTGCTCTACAGAGCCATTAGGTGAAACGAAGAAATTGTAGCTGTAAATTCTGCCTACTGGACAGAACAAAAGTATAGGTTTATAAAATACAAAAAATACAAAATAAATAAATAGACATATTTGTTGGCATTTTGTATTGGTGCTACAAATACTGGCAACTTTATTAAGTTTATCTGAAGAAAAGAGGATGCATTTGTCTTCATACTTTGCAATATTAAATACAATATTAAATGAATATATAATAATAACAAATGCATTTTATTATCTGACAACTAGTCAGTGAAATATTGCCAGGGCAATCCTAGTAAAATTTTGGATGTATTTCAAGATTTACTTTAATAACTACTCTATCAAGTATTCATGTGTCGTTTCCAATGCTGTCTACTTTAGCCTCTCTCTACCTTCATTCAAACCAACCACTCCTTAGGAACACTTGCAGGTAGCAAGTTTGGTATGGATCAGTTTTGGGTTTTGTTTCTTTTTCTGCACTAGTTCAATGCAGAACAGTGTATACTGTGATAAAGAATGTGCTAGAACCTGAATTTGTTGGATAAGTCTGTACTTTAATTCTGTCACTAATAACTGTGATTTGGATCATGTCAGGACATAATTCTGGATGATGGTTTCAGATTTTGTAAGCTTTACAATTTTAAAATGAACTGTTTTACTCCAAAATAACAGAGAATTATTGATCAATCCTGTTGTCTTATAGGTTTCTCACTTTTAATCTTGTCAGGACTAATCCATTGTGGGACACTAATCAAGGTTTAAGCCTCCAGCACCCTTTGTTTTAATTTTTGTCTGGTGTCCTATATTTCTGAAAACTTCTTTATTTCTTCCTAGTGGAATAAATCTGTTTTCTTATCAACATGAATTCTAAAAGTACTAAGCTAAATAATATTTATAGTATTTATGACTAGCAAACATCTACTAAGATAAATTTTCGTTGATTGAAATAAAATCATTAATCTCCAGTTTATAGTGATCAAATATATGTTATCCTAGTGGATTTAAGTTATATGAATTGTTTCAATCCACACTGGGTTCTCATTCAGGCTGAAATTTCTTAACATAGGTACTCTTTTGATTCAAACTGAAGTTTCTCTACATAGTAACTTACAGTTAATGAAAGATATAATTTGTGGTACAACAACAGAGGAAGTAATATTTTTATCTGAGTACTAATTAATATTTGGTCACCTATCATTACCTATGTAAAAATAAATGTAGTTACCTTGATAAAACTGTTTAATGAAAACAATACTTGATATAGCTTAGTTATAGCTTAGTGTTTGATACCAAAAAATGATTTTTCTTCAAATTTCCTTGTCAATTGTAAGCAGTCAAACTAAGAAGCACAATATGCAGACACATTGATCTAGGTTCCCCAAGCTCTTCTGCTGTATTCTCCAACCTATTAGAAATGAGAGAGGAATAGACACTGCCAGGATAGTGATTCTGTGTCTAAGGAGTTTAAATACTGGCCATTAAAGAAAAGAAAGTTCTAATTATTATTTAGAATATTTCTTGGAGCAAAACAACTGCCTATAACTAGCTCTTGACACCTGGATATGGATTTTTTAATAATTAAAATCATTTGTGGACCAATGTCTGATCACAAGTATACTCTTGAAGAAACAGTCATAAGTTAATTCATAAGCATCATTGTCTTTGACTGTTGGAACATATTTTAGTTTCAGTGTAGTCTGTAACCCTCATTTTTACTATAGAAAATGAAAGGCCTAAAAATACTCAGATATCATTTCATATAGATATTTGTGTCAAAATGCAGGATGAACTTTGGAAGTAAAACTTTCAATATGACACAATTTATTGAAAGATACATCATTACAATTAGTTACTAGGGAACTATCATTAGACATATGCTAGATATATTTCTGATTTTCAAAACCTAGTCATAAATTATGATTTTATTAAACGGTTTGTTTTTTTCTTAGCATATCTGGCTCTTAAATTTTATAATAGACATGCACTTTTCTCCTTAGAATCCACAGATAAAATAGTGGAAAGGAAAGGATGAGAACATTTTTTTAGGATCCACAATCAAGATTTACTCTGCACATTGCCTCTTCAATTATCCAAATAAAATAACAAACATAGACTGATATATAGAGACTATTTGCCACATTGAGTTATGCATTTTATACCCTAATTCTTTTCAGTGCTTACTTTTCTGATTTTATGGAGGTCAAAAGAAAATGTACAAAATGTATGAACATGAAGGTCATTATACTGGGGTTCTGCAAGGTGATAAAATAAAAGAAAATTCAAGGATGACAACCATGCAAAACATCTGGCATCCTGTCACCTGAATATTTTTATAACTAAACTGCTTCATGTGCTTTTGTGGGGCTGTGCCAGATGGACACTGCAATTGTATACTGCACTGAATTACATCTCCCAGAGGAGGTGTAGGACATTTGCATGCTTCCACTCACACCACCTATGCATTTGGGATAAGAAAGGATTGCAGAAAGAAATCTAAACTGAATTTCAAAAAAACGTGACTGGCTTAGTTTTAATTTCTGTATAATCATTGATTGCTTTATACTTCAGTAGAATTATTGAATTGCCAGCATATTTAGTTTTGGTTATTACTATCAAAAATGTTGATATTCATCAGTAAAAACCTATAATTTGATTTCCCACAGACTGCCCTTTCACAAGTTGGATGACTTCTAATTCAGGCATACATGAAAGTTTCATGTAAAAACAAAATACATGTATAAAATTTTTAATATAGCAATTATTTGGGATTTATCATTAGCTTGTAAATAACTAACTATGCCTATATCACAATGTCACTTGTCTTATATACACAATACTAGACCTACCTATTGGCCATGTCATTCTCTTCTGTACATATTTATGTCATTTTCACAGCAGTAATTGAATAAGAACTTTTTCCAAGTGTTATTGGAACTTTTTATTATATCTAGTACATACAAACTACATTATTTTTTAGAGAATTATTGGGGTGCTATGTCAAAAATAATCTAGAAATAAATGGCAAATTTAATTTTTACATATAATTAGAATATTATTATAAAAGAGATACATTGTTATTTTCTGAAAGCATGTGTAAATCTAGTATTTTAAATTATCTAATCTTTACAAAATATTTAAGGAAGATAGTATTTCCACTTCATATGGGGGAAATTCAAAGGAAAAGAAAAGTGAGGACATCGATTTTAAAAGTGACATAACCACAAGTGGTGCTCAACTCTGATTAGCAAAAAGATTCATGAACTTTCTGCAATACCACACTGATAGACATATAATTAACAGATATGAAGATTCATTGAGATAAATTATGTTCAGGAATAAATAATTATGTTTTATTGCAAGATAGATTGAAAAAAGAAACAGTAAACTGATAGCAATCTTTTATTTCATACATTTATACTTCACCTCTTTCATATATTTTCTAAAGTGAATTTAATGTCTTCCAATACCATATTTCATATCCAAGTACCATTTTACAAAAGTAAAATAGGCATTATTCTTTGAAATAGAGCCATCATATACAAAAACTTTGATACACCAAAAGGTAACATTTCTTACCTGGTCATTCTAGTTTGTAAAGTTTGTTTGTAAGTAAAACTGGGCAGACCTCATCTCTCTGTAAAAGCACTCTTTGGAGTAATGGTGCAGGAGAGGCTGCAGTCTATGTATGTAATTACATCCCCAATGTGTCAGTACATCAATGTAACATAATTTCTGCTACTTTCAGGGTGGGCCATAATATGAGAGGTGGGGCTATATCTCATCAGATGACTTCTCTTTTCATGTTATCCACTATTGGGTGGGAAAGATTAGAAACAAGTGTGAAGCAAAAAATCTGTTTAAATAGCATCAAGAATATTTTGTAATGTGATATCTAAAAAGATCATGCTAAACTATGTGGAGTAGATTTTTTAATTCTTTACCCAATTAAGCAAAAATCTCATTAATTTTTTTGTTGTATTTTAACATAAGCTGATATTTCCATGGAACCTAGTGAAAAAATAATGATTGTATTTTTGTTGTTTATTTGGAAGTTGCACTTATTTCAAAGTAAACAAAACAATGTTTTAAGTAAATACAGTTATAAGTAAATATGCTTCACAATTAAATTTTGTTATTCATTTGAAAGTTGCACTTATTTAAAATAAACCAAATATCATTTTAAATAAATACAGTTTTATTTAAATATACTTCACAATTTATAACAAATGTGTTTATAAATAAGTATAACTTCACATTGAAAACCTAACAAGAAATTATTTTTCCATAGAAATATATATATGTATATATATACTATGTATATTATATATACTTATATTAATATATGTAATATACTAGTATAAAATTGTTTGATAATCAAATAATATAAAGGTTAATTGTATTTGAAATTTCCCTACTAACCAAAGAAATGTCCTCTCTGCACCTGTAATTAAGTAAGAAATGTATTATGACTGTAAATGATTTGAACAGAAGGAAAGATTAATCATTTTTGCAGCAATGCTACAATAAATCAATTGTTCATGGACATATGACACAAGAGTGTTCATTTTCACACCATGTTCATTTCGCTCTATGCAGGAAAAATAATATTTCTCCCTAATTGAAGAAATCAAGATCATGTTCATTTTTATTTGCAATGGTTCCACACATCTGTCTACATATACTTTGTTTTGTTTTGTTTTGTTTTTTGTTTTCCTTTTTTTCTTGTACTAAGGATAGAATCCAGGGGTGTGCCCTAACACTGAACTATGCCCCTAGCAGGTTTTTATTGTTTGGCTGGGTCGCACTAAATTGCCCAGCTGGCCTTGAACTTGTGATCCTCCTGCTTCCATCTAAGTAGTCACTAGGATCCCAAGCATGCATCACCATGCCTGGCTTCCATGTATATATGCTTTTAAATGAATGCCTCATTTAAGAAAAAGAAAAGAAAACAGAGAAACTCCTATGGTTCAAAATGAAAAGAAAAAACTGAGAAACATACTCTGATGTTAGATGTGCTGGATAAGAGAAAAGACTAGGAAATTAAGTGCTTAATAAGTATTATTAAAACATAAATGTATCCTTAATTATTTACCTCATTACATTCTTGATCGATCAGTGATTGTGACAAATAATCTACCAAGCTTATGTTACATTAAATAATATTTGAATATAAAATTTGTATTTAATAAAGCATGTGCAAAAAGGTGAAATTTAATACAATTTAACAGAGATTAAGTAAAACTTGAAGAATAAAGTTGACTGTCATTGTAAGACTACATGAGCTCACGTGTGTGTGTGTGTGTGTGTGTGTGTGTGTGTGTGTGTGTGTGATGGATTCTACCTTACATGAATTTTTTTTTTTTTTTTTTTTTTTTGTGCAATGAGTAGAAACTAGCAGAAACAATATTAAGAGCACGTCATAAATGTCATATATGGTACATGCTATTAGATCATGTGAGAGATCTGGGTCCCATGGGATAAAATCGTTATAGACAATTTTATTGCGGTGAAGATATCTGAAGGGGTGGAGCAATCAGAGTGAAGAAATTGACTGTACAAATTGAGTTAAGATCCATGGAGATTCCCTTTTTGTCTAGTACTCAAAAGCTCACTTTTTCCAATTTTAACCAGGTAATAAGAAGTCCAGAGTTTTCAGAGTACAGGATCGAATTTCATGGTACTCTGTTTTTGGAGTTCTGAATAAACCTCATCTTCCGAATGTAATGGAGGGGAGATTTGAGATCTTTGAAAAGCCTTGAATAAATCAAATTCAGAGGTTTTGCCCTACAGACATTCTGAATTTTGCTGGTAAAGCTAGAAATTGTGAGATCAATGCTTGAATGAAATAGGGGAGAGAAATGAAGGTGGAGAAAGGTGAAATTAACTTTCTTGGTAAATAGCATCAAAATTCATTATCTTCTCAGTTTTGCTTCATTAAATAGCCACATCCTTGTCATTATTAAAATCTAGAAATATTATTTTTGATGCTGGGTAAAGGATATTATATTTCTATCAGTTTATATTTTAAAATAGGTTTTTCTGTCTTTGTGACTTCAAAGAGTCTGAGCGAGCCATGGAAGCCGTTTTCTGCTTTTGTTGTTAATGCTCATTCTTGGTTCATACAGAAGGTGAGAAATCTTTGTCACTGCATTCTTTTTGCCAATACCTCTCATTGATTTTAATTCCTTATATGAATTTTTAATACAATCAAGATATCTCTAAATGACTTCTTCTCCGTTCTTTCTTTCTGTAATCCAAGGTCACATCTCAAAATAAATAATTATGTAATAAAATGGGTTCTTACATAAATAATGCCTACTTGAAAAATGGCTCCTATTCTATTATTCTTATCCCTAAATCCAAGAAAGCAATTCAAGGAATGCTCTATGAAGTTTGAAACTGAAAAGAAGTATGAAAGGAAGCTTCGTATTCTATATTCACATATTTTGCTTTGTTTATTGTTTTAATGACTTTGTTCTTCAGGAGAAGTAAACACTTTAAGAGGGCTAATATTATGTCTGTTTTTTTGAACTCTGTAACAGGCCATCTGTCATCATGCCAACTATTTTTTGTAAACATTTAGTGTTTGTTGAATGACTGAAATTTTCCTAATTTCCAAAGATGATAATTAATGAGTACTATTTAGGAAATATGAGAGGTCATTTGCTCTCTAGTATTAAAAAAAGAAAAGAATAAAAGAAAAATACATAAAGTAAACATAGCTGAGTCTACCACCATTTTAAATATTAGTGTCCATTACAAGAGGACTAACTGAATATTGTAATTATATTCCCTAGAGTGGATCCCTGAACTCTCCATTCTTTTCTTCCCCTCTGTATTAAGGTCCATGGGACTCTTGTAAATACTGTCTCAATATGAAAGTGTACTATCCCACTATCTGCACTCTCACTGTCCGTTTTCTCTTATTGTTTTTCCAACATTCCTTCTCAATCTCAGTCATCTAAAATAAACTGGTCAGGCAAGCACACAATTCCATTTCACTGGAAATTTCACTTGGAAGATGTTATTGATAAGAACTATTCACAATGTAAAATGAGTATCCATATATGGATATTTTGACATATTATCCATGTATGTATAATATGTCATATACATTCTACTGCCATGTATATCTAAAAAGAATACCAACAACAGAAAGAAATCCCAAGTTTACTATGTCCAGTTTTTCACATCTATAGCACAGAATATACTGGAAATATATTTTACTTTGTAGTAATAAATATTTGTCACTCATATCCCACATATGAGAATACACTGTGGAAGAGTTGTTACATCTTAGACATCATTTTAGCATATTGGGATAAATATGAAGATAAATGAGACATAGTTTTCAACTATATGTCATTTAAAATAGACAAGCTGTAAAAAGCTAACTTCATAATGAGATTGCATTGAGTGTAAATAGAAGAACCAAATACTAATGAAAGAGTATTACTTTATTTTTTTAATAAGAAATTATTTAATCTGGACTTTGAAACATGTATGATTTTGATGGAACAATAAATGCATATCATAAGTCCTATCTAATGGGGAAGTAGGACATTTAAGTCATTGAAATTATTATTGTCAATAAAGGTAATGTCAAGTCAAATGGATAGTGAAGCAACCTCAAGATAACAGCAACTTTCACTCCCAGTTTAGGTCAAAGAAACTAAGGGACAGTCTATGATACCAGAGCCCAGGTTTCCAAGGTTTACCCAACAAAATCTGGATATTTGATGAGATTTGCTCATAGAAGCCAGAGCCCCAGAGGTGATATAGTGGCTTTACAAGAGGCAAAGATGGAAGGAGAGAACTAATTGTGTTCTCCCTTTCTTCTGTTCTCCAACTTCCTGTCAATGCCTTTCATTGGCCAAATTCATCAGGAAGCCAGATGAGACACAGGTTTGTAGACAGCTTTCTCTACTGCCAAGTAGAACAAATCAGAAAAGAAGGGTAGGGGACAGAGCATAAAAGGAAAAGGATGTTAGTAAAGAGAAAGAACATGGGTAAAATGGCAGATAATTCTTCATACATTAACATAAAACATCATTGATAGTATACAGTCATTGAGTTTTACTTTTTCATCTTTATTGCAGTAAAATCACAAAATTTTAGTACAAAGTGTACAATGTGATTCTGTTATACATGTATATTGCAAAATAGTTATCATAATCAAGCTAATTAACATACTCATTACTGCCTTTACTGTGTGTGTGTGTGTGTATGTGTGTAATGATATCACTTAAAATCTACTTTTCAGCAACATTTTTTCTACTATATTTTACCCCTATCCTTGCTCTGACCATCAATCCTTCCATTTGTAATATCACTTTCCTTCATGTCACATCCATTTAGATAACCACGTCTTGCCAAAGCTATGTGCATTTAGTGAAGATATCAATCACAGTAACCCTACCCTTGATGTTTGAAAATAGCAGATCATATGGCTTAGGACAATTATAATTTATCCATGATGTATTCATTTATAGAATTTCAAAGTACTGAAAACAAGATCACTGAGCTGCAGAGAGATGGTCTCTTGCCAGGATAATATTGAAACTTTGAAGGAAATCAATGTTGCCTTCCCCACAAAACTCCATAAGCTTAGTTTCCAACCCACTTTTGGGTTGGTTTTCTTTACTATACAGTACATGATTATACACTAATTTAAAGAAGGTCAGTTTTACAAAAATGAAACAGTGTCAATTTCTCTAATCCCATCTTTATTACCTGACAGTCTACCATAAGACTGTCCAAAAGAGAAATTCATGAGCTGTCATTGTAAATCCTGCTTGAGATAATTGGAATAACAATACTGGAATTAAAAAATACTGTAGATAAATAAGTATTATGTTATTAATATGCTATTTTATTCCACCTAAGCCCTGTGTTGCTTTAACAGGAAGACAGTAACTTACGAACTTTGTATCTTTTATCTATTTTTATCAGGTGATAAGGAAAATAGAAATTTATATACTATGACTACAATCAAAGAGAGTATAATGTAGCTGTGGAGAGGAAGTTAAAGAATGAAGCCAAAGGAAAAAAGAAACAATAAATATCAGAATAGGGACTCAATCAGTGATTGCTGTAATATTCCAAAACTGTAGTCATGATGGAAGTATAATTTTAAAAGCAACTTGCAATATGAATGAAGTATGGATGGATATCAATAGAAGAAAATATTTTGGTTGGGTGAGAAGTATGAATGAACAGGGAAAGCTTATATTATTTAAGTTATTTAAGAAACAATTCAACCCTAAAGGCTGAGACAGAAAATTGTGCTATTTATACCTTAGAAACATCCAGCCCCATCCTTGAATAAGAATTGCAGGGGGGAACTTTCAAAATATGGTTGTGGAACCATTTTTTAAAATCATAAAATCAAATCAAATTTCATGAAGATGACCCAGTGCAGCCAGTGACTTATGTTTCAGATGCAGAAGCACTGCTCAACAAAAGAGATTTAAAGGTAATAATCAGAATGAAGAGGAAACATTTCTGAAATTGAAGTATACACACATACAAAATGGCTTAAATTACATATTCTTACCAAAATGTCTCATCTCACTGAAGGCTAACACATTAATAATTGCACATTTTTTAACCCATCAGTTGGAGAAGTTCGAACAATCATGTCACCAGGGAACCATGACTTAATACAGGAGATGAGTTGTGTCCATATTTCTTGAGTCACTTCCTATTCTGCTCATCTATCCTTTCTCTGCTCTACAAAGGCAAGGGTTTTTCTATTTCAAAAACTACAGGTTAGTTTTCCTTGTTTGTAGATTTAAAATCCTTTAAATTGCAGTCTGGGTTTTTTATGACTGGCTTCTTTTGCTTACCACATTAGAATTGAAATTATCCATTACGTATCTGTAGTTCATATATTTTGATAGCTAAGTAATATTCCACATTATTCCCAATGATGAAACATAAGGTCATTCCTGTTTAATGCTATTACAAATAATATTGTTATAATAATTACTTTCCAAGTTGTTTCAAAGACACATTTTTCATTCTATTGTATATATTCCAAGGAGCCATTTCCTATGCATGTGCTTATATGAAACCGACACACAGATAGATACTTGAAATAATTATAGAATTAAATATACCTTCAGCAGTTTCCAGATGCTCTGTATTCTAGAAAATATTTTATGTTCTCTGTCTTTTTTAATTTCAGCAATTCTAGTGATAGAGAAACGGCATCTCATTGTGATTTTAATTTGTATTTATTAACAAACATTCTGCTACATGCATGGAGACAAACTTGAAAGATTACCCTTTAAATAATCTTTTTTGTTGGGCATTTTCAAAATGGAAAAACCATAGGGACCAACAGTAGGTCTGTGGTGGCCAGAGTGTAGGAGTAGTGACAATAGTTAACTATAAATAAGATGCAGAGGGGAAATTTTTAATTCAACAAAACTGTTTTATATCATGCTTATAGTAATAGACATATAACTCTGTTTTTTGTCAAGTACATAACGTATACCACACAGAGTGAATTTTTATGCATATTAATTAAGAGCCAATAGTAAAATCAATTTTAAAAGTAAAATTAAAGCAATAGGCTAGACTTTCCATCAAGGCCAAACCTCAGGCAGATGAACACCCCATTACTAGCAAGTGCCTAATTTACTGAACAAAGTCCTAATTTGCCAGAATACTTTCTTATCAAGTTTAACATGACATGATAAAATCTAAAATCTCATTGTGATTGCAAAAGAAAATAAAATCAAGAAGCTCCTACAAAGAAATCAAGTAGTTAAGGGAAGAGACAACTATGACATTTCACAGTGACTGCTGTTATTCTTAGTAATTTGTAACTCCCTTATACCTTTTATAATCTCCTATCATGATTCCATAGAGTAGCTTGTAGATTTAGTTATTTTAAATAAAGCTATTATATATTAATTGAAGGACTACATGTAAACAGTTCTTTATTTTAAAGTTAAGCCAATGTAAAAAACAAACCTTACCTTTCTTTCCCTTCCCTCCACCCCTGTATGCTTAGTAAATGGACTCTACAGACCGACATCCTACTAAAAACATTAGCTAAGTGCCTTCTTTTGTTCAAGACAGTACTTTCAGTGAAGTATTTTTCTAGTGTTTATTTTGGCAAAATTCAGTAATTTCTGCAAACCATTAGGTAGGAGCAAATTGAGTGCAAGCACTTGCAAACTGCTTTTGTGACATGAAGCAGGTGACTTCAGCTATTTGGATCTTCCAACTTATGTACGGAGGGAAATGATGTAAAAATTTAACTTTATTTTTTTTCCAGTAGTATCTATTTCTATAAGTCTTTCTCCTGTTTCCTTTCAATTCCTTTAAAACACACATACATACATGTGAACTCACACACATATAATAACAATACTTAACACACTGTCAATTCAATCACAATTAATGAGGTTATTTTAAATAAGTTTATTTAGATGTTTGTATAATACATTTTGATTTGTAGAATTATTTGATAAAGAAACATATTAAATATTGCTAAAACACTATAGTTTAGAAATAATTATCTATATTATTTATAACTAAAGTCTATCATTGCCATAGCCTCAACAATTGAAATATTTATATCATTTAATAAAAAAAGTTTGAGAAAATTATTATTAACAAAATGCAACAATTTACCCAAACTTCCTGTTTTTGCCTTTGAATTGCTGAAATCAATAATCACGGTAAAGCAAGGAAGTAAAAATAGAAGACCCCTTCAGAATGACAGGAAAATGCTGATAATTAGTCTGGAGTGTCTTTGGGCTAAAAGAATCCTAGACTTCTCCTGTCTGTTTTAAGCTACGAGCTAAAATTTTCCTCCCATTAGAAGAAGGAGTAAATCAAAGTTAAAAGATATACAAAAAGAGACATTATATTAATTGCTGGTCTTTTCCACTCTTAAAAATTTGGTTCAAGCCAGGCGCGGTGGCGCACGCCTGTAATCCCAGTACTTTGGGAGGCTGAGGCAGGAGGATCGCTAGTTCAAAGCCAGCCTCAGCAATGGTGAGGCACTTAGCAACTCAGTGAGACCCTGTCTCTAATAAAAATACAAAAAAGGGCTGGGGATGTGACCCAGTGGTCGAGTGCCCCTGAGTTCACTCCCAGGTACCAAAAAAAAAAAAAAAATTTGGTTCAAAAATTTATTCCCCGTGCAGCATGTTCCAACTTTCTTTTCAGATTAAGCAAATTACAGATTTAACTTCAACAAGTTTAAGAATGTAGAACCTATTAATTATAATACCCCCTTTTTACTCTATTTCAGACTTATTTACTTTAGCAATGAATAATTTTTTTCAACAAATACAACATGTTCTAATTCATTTTATTTTGATTCATAAACCTAATAGTTTTTTGTGGTGATATTACCCAGTCATTGTACTTTCACAGCATCAGACATGATGCATTAAAGGGAAAGTTATGGGACACATGATTGCAATATACAATAGAAGCCATGTAAAACCAGAACAAAAGGAATCATACTTTCTATTTTTGCATGAAAAGAAAACTATTAAATACAGTAGACATACTACCAATTATTAAAACAATGTACATAATTTGTGCTTTTCCGGATAGCATATGTCCAAGCTTCCAAGAGTTGTTTCTCTTGTTTCTCTTAACAGAATAATTCATACCAGCTATGCTTATATGAACCACTTTACCAACTGGAGATGGCTTATTTCCTCTGTGAGGAAGAATGCCAACTACAAGGTTATGCATATATTAGATTCTTTTAAATATTGCACAAAATATCAGATGTTGTTATCAGGACATAGTTTTTTAAAGGGCCTAATCTATTATTTTGTGCTTTATTATCAGGCATTTTTTACAGTTTCCATGATAGGCTTCTGTCTGGTTATATGTAATATAATTTACAGGCCATTATTTAGAATCTTTAGCCACAGTGACAACTTAGCCTTTGAAAACTCTTTTATCATTATTCAAACTATCATCCCTTAAGGGTCTTCAAAATTTATGTACATTTTAACAAATACTAATTGTTTCAGAGGTAAAGGTAAACATAAAAATTAAGGTACTAATGTTGAGGAAGTAATTTATAATAAAAACTTGTGTTTTTTAAGAAAATATTTCAGTAATATAATCTAAATTATAATATGAATTATAACTTGAACAAATGTATTACTATGTAGTTGGCTCCTCGGGATAAAACTAAAAAGAGTGAAAATGTAAATGTATTGTGATTCCAATAATTTGTAAAGAACGTTAATGAGCTATTTCTCTGAAAATAAGCTAATTTCAGTTTCTTTTTTAGTTTGTGATTAAAAATGCAGCTTTTTCCCTGAATGTTTTTCTGCATTTCTTCACCTTTCACATCAAGGAGTGTTTCACTTAGTAGCTAGTTAGACATGTCAACTCCTCATTCCACCCAGTTGGGAATTTTTTCTTTCATTTGCTTGAATTGTTGTACATGCATTTTTTCCCCATTCCTACTTCTTTTTTCTTTTATTTTATTGGTTCTTTTTAGCTATACATGATAGTAGAATTCATTTTGATATAATTATGCAAGCATTCAATACAGCTTATTCTAATTAGTACACCACTCTTATGGATACACACTATGCTGCGATTTATTAGGGCATATTCATATAAGTACATAGAAAGATTATTTCAGATTCATTTCACTGTCTTTCATTGTCCTATTCCCCCTTCCTTCCCTTCATTTCACTTTGTCTAATATGCTGTCTATGTAATTTACTTAGCACATTTGAAATAAGGGCTCTACCATACTACCTCATATTGTGCATACCTAAATTAATCTGCTCAGGTTGCCATAACAGAATACTATGTACAGGTGGCATATGCAATAAAATTTTATTTTCTCACAGTTCTGTGGGCTGAAATTCTTAGAATTTGGGTATCAACACAGTTATGTTCTGGTGAAAACTCTCTTTCTGTCTTTTTCAAGACAGCTTTCTTTCTGTGACCTCACATGACACAGACAAGAGTATGCAAACTCTCTACTATAAGTCTCTTAGAGTGTATTAAACCCATCATGAAAGCTCTTATTTCATGGCCACATCTAATCCTAAGCATCCACTAAAAGTCCCTTTTCTAATCACATTGAGAGATAAGGCATCAAATATGAAATTTGTCGGGTTCTTGGACTTCTAGCAATTGTTGCTCTTTTAGACTGCATGAATTTTTGCTTCATTTTAATCAAATAATTAGTGTTTCTTTTAAATTATCATATTTTGTTTTTAATATATTTCTACTGGTGTTACAAGGATCTACCTGAATCTATTGTTTCTTATCTTACCATACATGAAGCCATTGGCAATGGATTAGTATCTATGTTGCCATTTAGAATTCATTTTCAATCATGTTGACCTTACTTTTAGGTGCCAATGATTATTAGTCAACACTATCATCTATTCATGACCTTCAGCATCATTAGCTTTATTCTCAGCTAGAATTAATGCATTCATATTTTTACACCATATGCTGATACTGAAACTGGGTTAGTTTAATTAATATATACATATAATGTTATGCCCAGCTGTGTATAAAAGTGTCAAAGCTGGAAAGGTCTAGTTTGTCTATATTAATTAGGTTAGGAAGATCATGAAAAAAAAAAAAAAACTGAGATAGCTTTTAAAGTGTATGTATAAATTTGATATGGGGAAGAAAAGAGAAATTTCTGTGATACTTGAATAAAGTTTGCCCCCACATATTTAACCTTACAGTGATTTGTGGAAACATTTGCAAAACATGAACTTATCAGTAAGTAGTACTTAATTTAAATAGAATAGTAAATCAACTTTACTAGGCATTTGTCTCTGAAATGCCTTTTGTTTTTATTTGATTTAATTTTATTTTAATAAGTATAATAATTAACACATATTCATTACATAGATTAATGAGTTTCACTGTAGCATTTTCATACATGTATACATTGAATGTTTTTCATGTTATCTCTCCCTTCTTCTTCTACCTCCTCTTTCCATGACCTTCTCTCCCCCTCTCTGACCCCATTTCAAAAACCTGTTTTAGATTTGTTTGATTTTTTTTTAATTTGCCACATATTAGAAAGAACATGAAATATTTGTATTTCTGTGTCTCCCTCATTTTGCCTAATATAATATATTCCAATTCCACATTTTTCTGCATGGTTACATGATATTTCCTTGTATTTGTGTACCATATTTTCTTTATATATTCATCTGTTGATGGACACCAACTGAACCCATATCTTGTTTTTTGTGAATAGTGTTTCAATGCCTGAGTATGCAGGTATTTCTTTTCTTTCTTTCTTTCATTTTTTTTTTTTTTTAACTAATTTAACTGCCACTAGTAATTTATTTATTTATTTATTTTCCTCTTTTTTTAAATTCAAAGTTGTATTTATAACAGTAGCATGTATTACAATTCATAATACACATATAGAGCATCGTTTTACATAACACTGTATACAAATATTCAAGTACTATTCAAGTCTTCAATCATGCATTAGGATAATGATATCCATTTTATTCTACCACCTTTTCCCCCCCTCCATATCCCCTTGCTCCCCCCTCCCTCCCTACCCTTTGACCTTTCTAATGTTCCTCTAATCCTTCTATGTACCCCAACCCAACACCACTGTGAATCATCCTCCTTATATCAGAGAAAACATTTGGCATTTGGATTTTTGAGATTGACAAACTTCACTTACCATTATATTCTCCAATTTCATCTATTTACCTGCAAATGCCATTATTTTATTCTCTTTTATTGCTGAGTAAAATTCCATTGTGTATATATACCACATTTTCTTTATCTACTGAGGGACATCTAGGTTGGATCCACAACCTAGGGTTGTGAATTGTGCTGCTATAAACATTGAAGTGGCTGTGTCACTGTAATATGCTGCTTTTAAGTCCTTTGAGAATAGACCCAGGGGTGGGATGGCTGGATTATAAGGTGGTTCCATTCCCAGTTTTTCAAGGAATCTCCATACTGCTTTCCATATTGGCTGCACCATTTTGCAGTCCCACTAGCAGTGTATGAGTGTGCCTTTTTCTCCACATCCTCTCCAACATTTATTGTTTTTTGTGTCTTTAATAGCTGCCATTCTGACTGAAGTGAAATTAAATCTTACAGTAGTTTTGATTTGCATTTCTCTAATTGCCAGGGATGTTGAACATTTTTTTCATGTATTTGTTGATTGATTGTGTATCTTCTTGTGAGACGTGTCTTTTCAATTACTTAGCCCATTTATTGCTTGTGTGATTTGTTTTTTTTTGTTGTTGTTAAGATTTTTGAGTTTTTATATATTCTAGAAATTGGTGTTCTAGCCAAAGTGCATGTGTTAAAAATTTGTTCCCAATTAGTTAGTTCTCTATTCACCTCACTTATTGTTTCTTTTGTTGAGAAGAAGCTTTTTAGTTTGAATCTATGCCATTTATTAATTCTTGATATTAACTCTTGCACTACAGGAGTCTTATTAAGGAACTTGGGGCCTTGGAAATTGGAGCTTACTTTTTCTTCTATTAGGTGTATTATTTCTAGTCTAATTCCTAGGTCCTTGATCCACTTTGAATTGAGTTTTGTTCATGGTGAGAGATAAGGGTTTAATTTCATTTTGTTGCATATGGATTTCCAGTTTTCCCAGCACCATTCGTTGAAGAGGCTATCCTTTCTCCACTGTACATTTTTGGTGCCTTTGTCTAATATAAGATAGCTGAAATTGTATGTATTAGTCTCTGTGTCCTCAATTCTGTACCATTGGTCTACCAGTCTATTTTGGTGCCAATACCATGCTGTTTTTGTTACTATTTTTCTATAGTATAATTTAAAGTCTGGTATGGTGATGCCACCTGCTTCACTTTTCTTGCTAAGGATTGCTTTAGCTATTCTGGGTCTCTTATTTTTCCAGATGAATTTCATGACTCTCTATTTCTTTGAGGACTGTCTTTGGGATTTTGATTGGAATTGCATTAAATATGTATAATGCTTTTGGTAGTATGGACATTTTTACAATATTAATTCTGCCTACCAAAGAAGAAGATAGGTCTTCCCATCTTCTAAGGTCTTCTATAATTTCTTTCTTTAGTGTTCTATAGTATTCATTATGGAGGTCTTTCACCTCTTTCGTTAAGTCCATTCCCAGGTATTTTATTTTATTTCTTTTATGCTATTGTAAATGGGGTAGTTTTCCTTATTTCCCTTTCAGAAGATTTGTCACTAATATATAGAAATGCCATTGATTTATCGGTGTTGATTTTGTATCCTGCTACTTTGCTGAATTCATTTAGTAGTTGTAAAAGTTTTCTGGTAGAGTTTTTTTTTGGGTCTTCTAGGTATATTATCATATCATCAGCAAATAGTGCTAATTTGAGTTCTTCTTTTCCTATCTGGATCCCTTTAATTTATTTCATCTGTCTAATTGCTCTGGCCAGAGTTTCAAGTACCATGTTAAATAATAGTGGTGAAAGGGGGCATCCCTGTCTTGTTTCTGTTTTTAGAGGGAATGCTTTCAATTTTTCTCCATTCAAGATGATGTTAGCCTGGGGATTCATAAAAATAGCTTTTATAATTTTGAGATATATTCCTGTTATCCCTAGTTTTTCTAGTGTTTTGTACATAAAGGGGTGTTGTATTTTGTCAAATGCTTTTTCTGCATCTATTGAGATGATCATATGTTTTTTATCTTTAAGTCTATTGATGTGATGTATTACGTTTATTGATTTCCAAATGTTGAACCAACCTTGCATCCCTCGTATAAATCCCACTTGATCGTGGTGCACTATCTTTTTGATATGTGTTTGTATTCAATTTGCCAGAATTTTGTTGAGGATTTATGCATCTAGGTTCATTAAAGATATTGAACTGAAGTTTTCTTTTTTGGCTGTGTCTTTGCCTGGCTTTGGAATGAATGTAATATTGGCCTCATAGAAACAGTCTGGAAGAGTTCCCTCTTTTTCTATTTCTTGAAATAAGTTGAAGAGCATTGGTATTAGTTCTTCTTTGAAGGTCTTGTAGAATTCGGCTGTAAACCCATCAGGACCTGAGCTTTTTCTTGTTGGTAGTTTTTTGATGGTGTCTTCTATTTCCTTGCTTGAAATTGATCTGTTTAAATTATGTATAGCCTCCAGTTCCAGTTTGGGCAATTCGTACGACTCTAGAAATCTGTCAACGCCTTCAATATTTTCTATTTTGTTAAAGTACAAGTTTTCAAAGTAATCTAATTATCTTCTGTATATCTGAGATGTTTATTGTGATATTTCCTTTTTCATCACGAATGTTAGTAATTTGAGTTTTTTTTTTTTCTCTTCTTCTTTTCGTTAGCATCGCTAAGGGTCTGTCGATTTTATTTATTTTTTCAAAGAACCAGCTTTTACTTTTGTCAATTCTTTGAATTGTTTCTTCAGTCTCAATTTCATTAATTTCAGCACTGATTTTAATTATTTCCTGTCTCCTACTGCTCTTAGTGTTGATCTGTTCTTCTTTTTCTAGTGCTTTGAGGTGTGATGTTAAGTCATTTATTTGTAGTTTTTTTTTTTTTTTTTCTTTTAAGGAATTAACTCAGTGCAATAAATTTTCCTCTTAATCCTGCCTTCATAGTGTCCCAGAGATTTCTATACGATGTATCTGTGTTCTCATTTATCTCTAGAATTTTTTTAATCTCATCCTTGATGTCTTCTTCAACCCCTTGTTCATTCAGTAGCATGTTATTTATCTTCCATTTGTTGGAGTAGTTTTTATTAATCCTTGTTTTGTCATTGATTTCCAATTTCATGCCTTTATGGTCTGATAGAATGCAGGGTAGTATCTCTACTTTTTTATATTTGCTGAGAGTTTCCTTGTGGCATAATATATGGTCTATTTTAGAGAATGAGCCATGAGCTGCTGAGAAGAAAGTATATTCATTCACTGAGGGATGAAATATTCTATATATCTCCATTGGGTCTAAGTTATTAATTGTTTTAATGAGGCTTAAAGTTTCTTTATTTAGCTTTTGTTTGGATCATCTATCCAGTGGTGAAAGAGGTGTGTTGAATTCCCCCAGAATAATTGTGTTGTGGTCTATTTTACTCTTGAACTCGAGAAGGGTTTGTTTGATGAATGTAAGTGCTCCATTATATGGGGCATATAGATTTATAATTGTTATACCTTGTTGATGAATGGTTTCCTTAATCAGTAATAAATATCCATCTTTGTCCCTTTTAATTAACTTTGGCTTGAAGTCTACCTTATTTGATATGAAAATGGAAACCCCTGCTTGCTTCCGCAGCCCATGTTTGTGATAAGATTTTTCTTAGCCTTTTACCTTCAGTCTGTTGATGTCTTTTTCTGAGGTGGCTTTTGTGGAGAAAGCATATTGTTGGTTTGTTTCTTTTAATCCAGTCTGACAATCTGAGTCTTTTGAATGGTGAGTTTAGGCTATTAACATTCAGAGTTATTACTGAGATGTTATTCATATTCCCATCCATTTTTATTTGTTTATGGTATTTAACTTGATTTGGTTTCTCTTCTGGTTGGTGTTTCCTTTAGTTTAATAATTCCCTTTGCTGATTTTAATTGTTATTTTTCTCTTCTTCTTCATGAAAAATGTTGCCCAGGATGTTCAGAAGTGCTGGCTTTGAATTGTGAAATCTTTTAACTTTTGTTTATCATGGAATGTTTTTATTTCATCTTCAAATCTAAAGCTTAGTTTTGCTGGATATAAGATTCTTGGTTGACATCCCTTTTGTTTCAGAGCTTGAAATATGCTGTTCCAGGATCTCTAGCTTTTAAGATCTGGTTTGAAAAATCTGAACATAATCAATCTAATTGTTTTCCCCCTATATGTAATGTGATTCCTGTCTCTCGTGGCTTTCAATATTCTGTCCTTGCTCAGTATGTTAGGCATTTTCATTGTAATGTGCCTTGGTGTAGATCTGTTGTGATTTTGTACATTTGGTGTTCGGTAAGTCTCTTGAACTTGGTTTTCCCATTCATTCTTCATGTTTGGAAAATTTTCTGCTATTATTTTGTTGAATAAATTACTCATTCCTTTAGTTCGAAATTCTGAACCTTCCTCTATCCCAATCACTCATAAATTTGGTCTTTCTATGCTATCCCATATTTCTTGAATTTTCTGATCATGATTTCTTACCATGTTTTTCTATGTAGTCTACATTTTTTTCTTTAATATTTTGTCTTCATTATCTGAGGTCCTTTCTTCCAAGTGGTCTAATCTGTTGGTGATGTTTTCAATTTAACATTTTAATTTGGTTTATTTCTTCTTTCATTTCCAGAATTTGTTTGGTTTCTTTTTAGAACCTCTATCTCCCTATTGCTTTTTTTGCTTTTTTTTTTTTCTCCTTCTATTTGTTTATGGAGTTCTTTGTCAAAATGATATTTTACTATCTGCATTTGCTCCCTCATTTTATTCTTGTGTTCATTCTTGACTTCCATGAACATTTGGATTATGTATCTCCTGCATTCTTTCTCTGACATTCCATCTACTGTGCTTGCCAGAGAGTCTACTAAGGAGGTATGCTGATTTGTTTGGGACACTTACTTCCATTTTTTTTTTTTTTTTCATATTGCTTGTGTGACTTTTCTTCTAGCGCTTTGGAACCTTGACTTTTTCGTTTTTACCTTAACACCTTATGATGCTCCTGTAGTACAATTCTATCAGTTCCCCTTATAAACACTTTACACTCCAAAACGAGACATATTCTATTCAGATAATCACAATTTGGTCACAATGTACAGAATTAGTGAATTCAGATATTGTCTCCAATAAACTCCATGTGTTTGTGAAGGGGTTTATAATTTCTTATATTGGATTCAGAGGTGATATCTTAGGTTGAAGGAAGTGAGGATATTTCATCATTTTTTCTTAGGAAGTGTGAAAAAAGAAATCTATAAAAGTAGTTTAATATAAGTAAAAGGGGAAGGAAAAAAATTGGAGTGAACAATTTAATGGGAAGAGCAATATATATATATATAAACCAAACTTATGTAAACGTTGGGAGAAATAAAAGATGTCCAAGTAGTAGAAATTAGTGAAAAAGAGAAGATAGAGAAAGTGAGTGAATAAAATAGAGAAGAAACTATATATAATGCCACTTTGATGTATTATTCAGTTGCCCTAGTTCTCAAAATCCTAATTCCCGTATAAAACTTGTGTTCGCTTCTGTTGAGAATGCAAGGGCAGGGTGTAAATAGGGAAGGGAAAGATGAGAGACGAAGAAAAGAGAGAGAGAAGAAAGAGAAACAAACAATAATAATAAAAGTAGTAATAATAGAAAAACAGACTAGAGAACAGGACTAAACAAAACAATAGAGACTAAATGAAAGAGAGAGAGGAAAAGCACTCGCATGTGTGCACACTCGCGCACACACACACACACTCACATTTGAACACACACACAAAATAAATAAATAAATAAACCCACAAAGTCAAACCCACAAGTAAGTCTCAGTCAAGCAACTCTTATGGAAGCCTTTCTGTTTCACTCTCCAGCTGTTTAGTTGTCACTGTACATGCCCTGGCTGTTGAAGTGTAGTTCTGGGTGGAGTCCAGTCTGCATATCTGGTTACCTGATGAATGGCAATGGGGGTTGGGCCTTTTCGTGAATGGCATCGAAAGAGGAAATGTCCAATAGGCCTCTACTCTCCATGCTCCTACACAGATGCAAAGTCATGGGGGGCCATCACATCAGACTCAGATATGCGTTCCCAAGCTGGCTGATCGTGGCCCACCCAGCTCTATGTAGGATCATACACTCGCAGATTTCTGCCCATATGCCCGCTGTTTTCTGCGCAGCTGTCTTTCCGCTCTTCCTTCTATGCATCTGCTGGAGCCACAGTCAAAACTGGCTGCGATCATTCTCAGCGTTCAAATTTTCTGCCAATCCCTCTGCGCTGCTCCAGAGACTTTGCCTTATGGTGTGTTCTTCCCACTTACTCCACTGCTGCTGGCTGTGCCTGGGACGGGTGTGGATTCAAGCTGGGGCCGCTGTTTCTGCCGCCTCCCAGCTCCAGCTTGGTCCTGCAGTGCACATGAGAAGGAGCTCCACGGAGCCGCTGAGGCTGCACGACAGGTATCTCATTTCTATACTAACTTATTTTCTTTTGGATATATTCTCAAGTGAGGGATAGCTGGGTCATATGGTAGTTTTATCCTTAGTTTCTTAAGGAGCCTCCATACTGTTTTCCATAGTAATCGTACTAATTTAATTCCTAGCAACCGTACTTAAGAATATCTTTTTCTCTAAAACTTGACCAATTTTTGTAATTTTTAAAAATAATAACCATCATAATGGGGTGAGATGGAATCTCATTGTGGTTTTGATTTGCATTTCCTTGATAGCTAAAGATACTGAGAATTTCTCCCATATATTTATTGGCCACTTGTGCATCCACTTTTGTGAAGTGTGTACTCAGACCATTTGCCCATTTACAGATTGGATTATTTATTGTTGTTAAGTTTTAGATCTGTATTATGAATATTAATCTTCACACTTGTTAAAAATACATATTTTCAGGATATTCTTATTCAGTATGAAAAATGCTGAAAAAGGAAAGAAAAGCCATTTTAGTTTTTTAGTGTAGGATGATGGTGTGATTGCATAATATATGGTCCACAAAAGCCACAATCCTGGGTGGCTCAGTGGTAGAGTGCTCACCTGGCACATGTGAGGCACTGGGTTCAATCCTGAGCACCACATAAAAAATAAAATAAAGGTATTGTGTCCATCGTCCATCTACTATATATATATATATATATATATATATATATATATATATATATGTATGTATGCCACAATCCTCCCAGTACTTAGCAAAGGAGATGCCACACAGTAGGTAAACAATACAAATTGCTTTTTAAATGAAACCTGCATAAATTATTTTTAAAAATATTAATCAGAAACTGGTGCAAAATATGAATTAGAATGAGGAAATGCTGAGGTCACAGAGTACTACTATGGTAAATTAAAATTGCATAAGTATATTATAGCTTAAATGTACAACCCTAGCATAAGCAGGTTTCCATAGTGTGAAAAAACATTTAAAGCACTAAAAAAAAAAAAAAGTCAAAAAAAAAATGATTTCTGGCAATCATTAAGTTTTATGTTATGCATTGTTATGGAATTTGCTTTTAAGATATCAGTTGTATACTTGTAATATTTTCCCCAAGACATGGTAGAAACCAAGGGGAGAGAGCTTTTGAATAGTCAGCATTTTTTTGAATACGCAGACAATCAAAATTTTATTCTTAAATTATCTGTTGAGATGTTAAGGTAGATACATGGCTCACTATCACTTAAAAATCAACTTTTTTCTTCTTGCTATTTGGTCTATGTGGAAGAACTTTAATTTATTTCTATGTCTACCAGATGAAATGCTATCCTTCAGGAATGAATTGAAATTTTGCTTAATTTAATTGTCTGTTTTCTCACAGAGGTAAAACTGATATCTACACTAATGCATACAGTGCTTACTGCTGTTAAAGATAAAAATATTCATGGCACTTGTTAATGAATGGTAAGGCAGATTTTAGTTAACAAAGACTATCACAATAGGTTTGCAGGAGGCTGTAAAATGTTTTTTTGTAGTAGCAAAATGAGATCTGACTCAATTCTGAACACAAAAGGAAATGTGGTAATTTATAGCCAAAGTACAGGGTTAGAGGCAATGGATTGAAAATATCAAGAAAAGGTTTAGAGAGTAGCATGGTTTGAATCCAGAGTGTCACCCAAAAGCATATGTGTTGAAGAGTTGGTCCCCAGTACTGCAATGTCCAGAGGTGGATCTTCAGGTCAGTGATTGGATCATGAGGATCTCACAACAATAGTGGATTTATCTAATTGATAGGTTCACAATTTGAATGGACTACTAGGAAGAAGAAGTAACTTCTGAGGTTTGGGCATGATTTGCAGTAGTAGGTCTCTGGAGGCATTCCCTTGGAGACTAAATCTTGTTTCCTGGACCCTTTCTCATTTTTTTTTCCCTCTTTCCTTTCTGACTGATAGGAGCTGAGCTGATTACTTCCACTATGCCCTTCTACCATGATGTTCTACTCCACCTCTTGTCCAAAGCAATGGGGCTGGCTGACCAAGGAGTAATACCTATGAAATTGTGAGCTAAAATAAACTTATCCTCCTTTGAGTTTGTATTGTCAGTATTTTGTGATAGCAATGAAAAGCTGGCTAATACAGGGAGTTTCTGGCTATACAAATTTAGTAAGATTGTTGGTAAAATAGGGCCAGCCTAATCACATCATCTTGAGAATGGTAAGGAATCTGATCAAATACGGAATATGCTCAGAAATAAAAGATTCAAGATAAACTGGCCTGGCACAAGTCTTACTAAAATTAAACATTGTAAAGATGAATGCAGAAGCCCAAAAGTCAGGACCTACTTGATAGTATAAAGAAACCTGAGAAGGCTTTGGCAAAAAAAAAAAAAAGGATCTTTGTCAGTACTTCTTTCTTTTAAAGTATTGCATCATGATTTGTAATATGCATAAGCATATTGTTGTCATTTATACTGTAGTCATAATTGTGTTTTGTTGTTTTTATCTGCCATGTTCTTTATATTCAATATTTCTAATCAGTGGTACTCAATTTACGTTTTCAAAATATAAATAAAGAAGGAAATAATGTCTTTCTACTAGCTCTTTAATTCTCTTAATTAAAAGAGGTGAAATTTTAGTATTATAGAATAAATTAATTTTGATATGTATTTTACTTTTGCATTTCATTTTGACTATCACTTTTCTATTTTTGTTTTCAATAATTTTATGGTTACTAAAAACATGTTAACAATAAATATTGTTACTTCACGAAAGATGTATCCTTGTGTGATGTTCAACCCTTGTGTGATGTTCCAAGATCCTGTGACATTTTTGAATGGAGGCTCTAAATCAATGCTAGTTTTCATGTCTCCTTTTTTTTAAATTTATAATTGGTAGCATATGTGGTAGCAATTACTAATTAGATAATTGGAAGCATATGGTACCAATTGCTGTCAATCAAATTATGCAATATCGCAATAGGTAAAGCAATACCTTCAGTGCAGAAATGTCTGATATATATGTTCTCAATTTGATAAAGGAATTAATGAGAGTATTCTATGCTATTATTTGAGTCACTTTCAATGAGCAATGCTTAGAAGCAATCTATAACTGTAATTGAGGTCGTGTCTAGAGTATATGACAGCAGCTATGAATTGGTCCGTCCAATTTGCTGTGGCTCATTAAGACATCCACTGCAAGAGAATTGTGTAGACAGGTCACAACAAATCATATCAAGTGAATTGTTCAGTCAGGTAAAATTCTATTGTAAAGACATGGCCTAGAGCCAGGTTTATGTATCACAAGAAAAAAATGCCGATGATATAGTATATAGAGTGTAACCTGGTTTTAGCTAGACTGTCAGATGCATCATGTTCCATGGCAGCAATAGCTCATTAAGATCTATATTTAGTGATTAATGGAGCTCAAACTTATAATATGTCATGGTTTCTATGGAAGTTAATAGATACAGTGTTATCAATCAGGTGTCAGCAGAAATCCTAGTTTGAGATTGGAAGCCAGGACCCTTTGCTTACCAAAATAAATTTACCTTTACAGATCAGCTGAATAAGGAGCCTTCATTCCCAGAGCTTCTTGATCAAATTCTGCCTTCAGCAGTGCATACACAATTATGCCCAGAAACATCCTGAGTGAAGATACATGTATTATGAAGAACTCCAACTTCTAAGAGTACCTAGTTGCTCTTTTATTGTATGCTTTCAAAATATTCATGTAGCCCTATTATTTCAGTCCTCATAATTGCCAAAATTATAACTTATTTGCATATTTAGTCCCCTTTCTTCTCTTTTTACTTTCCCTTTCTATAATGATTTACAATAAAATTTGGTCTTTTCTTTGTGCTCACATATGCACACATATACACAGTGTATGGAGGTATTTCTATACACTTCCAGATACACATACATTACCCAATTTATCATGATATGAACTTACCATTTATAACAGAAACCCATATGAATCAGAACCTCAGTGATATCTAATAAGATTGTCCTAATAACATGTCAAGAGGTTGCTTTCTCCCTCACTGTTTACAAATCAAACATAATAGTGATAAAGAGTTATTATGCTACTATACTATTGTGCAACACCTAAGCATAATATTAATGTTATTTGCATATTAAGATACATAAAAACATTGATACATGTTGTATTTCACATGAGCAACAATAATTATAAAAGGTCTTTTAATGTACCAGATATAAAAAGCTTTTTAGGCTATTATTATTTCTCCCTTACACCATAAATACATATACGCAACTTTAGTTTCAATAAATTCATTAAACAATCATTGATGGAGGTTCATAATGGATTCTAGACAATGTTCTAGGTCCTGAGTATATTAGATGGATACCTCAAACAGAAATGTCTGCCCTCAAGCAGATACAACTGAGTGCAGATAAACATACAATAAGCAAAATTAACTAATAAAGCATGACAGTGCTAAGGAGGATAAAAAAACAGTGGGAGGAGATGGAGAGATGAAGGAATGTGTCGGGGGGAGCATTAAGCAATGACTTGAAGGAAGTGAAGTTGCAGATCATATGTAAATCTGGAAGAGTTTCTCAGGCAAAACTTATAGCACATATAAATGTTCTGAGGCAGCAGCATACTTCATATATTCTGGGCAAGCAAGGAAACTGTACATATGTAGCAGAATGTGAAAGTAGAGAAGTAAGAGAGAAGGTTAAAGATGTTATGAAGGTTAGTCTCCCTTGGGCCTCAAAAATCATTTTTAAAGAATTTCAATGTCACTCTGAATGACATGAACAGCCACTGGAAATTCTGAAGGAGAATGAGATGATCTGACTATACATGACTGCCATATTGCAATAGACTGAAGGAAGGAAAAGATGGAGTAGAAGAGCAGTTAATATGACATTGCAAACATGCTAGCAGAGTAGAAAAGGCATTGATAATTTGCTGAAAGACAATGAATGGGTGGAACTGAAAAATTTATATACAAATTATGATATTTCAAAATGGACGACAGTAGGGTATATGAAAACAATGAATGTACCAAACAAAAGCTGTGATGTGCATCACAGACAATTCTCCAACTCTTTTAACACAAGCTTTTTCAGACACGTGTCTTTCAGAATAGGACTAAGAGCAAATGAACTGATGATAACAATGTGACTTGTCTTTCAACTATTTGGGCAACATGCTAGTGTGCAGAAACTGACAAATCCTTACCAAAACCATCCTCTGACTAACTCCAGGTTCAAGAGCCTGTAACTGTTAGTAATAAGCAGTGGCATGCAAACCAATTACATGGTTTTCCTGGTTAAGGTGATGGGGTTTTCTTTAAATTGCTTTTAAGGTAAATGAATAATTGACTAATTCACAGAAAAAAATAGGTGCATGAACCCTGAAAGTCAATAGGGAGAAATAAAGGGAACCGATTAAGAAATATGTCAAGAAAGAAATATCAATGAGTCTCACCCCTGACTATGTCTGTAGGGGTCATTTTAAAGTTAGGATTTATGGTTATAGGTTTTTCAATGTATTTCAGAAGATAAATTTCTTTAGTAGAGCATGTGCACTAAGGTAAAGTTTATCCAGTCACAGACCTCAATACCTGCAACATAGGATTGACTTATAGATAGATCCCCTCTGAATATATTGGTCACTATGAGAGTTCTGGAGAGGACAAAGTAGTACCAAAACCTCCCCACACAACATTAAGGAGTTGAACATCTGATTGGTGTTGACTACAGAATGTGAACCCCAGCTTTCAAGGCAAACATCAGACAGCAATATATTTGGAATCAGCACAGTTTCACTCATTGTTCTCCGCTCTGAGACGACTTGCTCTCTCTTGAGAGTGCTCTTTGCTTGAGCTTTACTTTATTCTCCCTTATAATAGAATTCTCTTGGTTGGCTTTTTGGGTCTTACTTTAATTTTTTTTTTTTTCATAGTGTCACAAGAACAGAGGCTTGGAGTTTCACCTCACCACTCTCCTGTGTTATAATTATTTTCTCTTTAACTCTCCTTTTTTATACACCCTACTGATTCTCACATGTACTCTTTGTTGCACCAAATTCAGTAAGCTTCAACTTTTTAAAAAAATGTAACTTCATCAATGGTGGTTTTGGTAAGTCAGTTTTAACACAAAATGATGTTAATTATGGCCAAACACTATAATTGCATGTGGACTTGGAAAACTATATCTACACTCTACCACTGAGTCACAACCCCAACCTCTGGAAACCTTGATATTTCTAATGGCAACTTGTAGGAGCTGTCCTATATCCTTTTGTATATGGTGATAATGAGACCTAAGACAGTGTTTTGCATCTGTCTTAAACTCCTTGATGGGCGTTATAATTAGGTAGCCTTGAATTCACAGAGAAGTTCTTTGTTTTAGATGAAAATGTGGATGACATTGGTATATTTAAAGCCAGGAAAACAGATGAGGTCATAAATGAATGAATGCAAATAAAGGAGAGAAACAGTCCAAAGACTTAGGTTTGGGCATTCAAAATTTAAGAGGTTGAAGAGATGAGAACAACCAAGAAATGATGGTAGAACAGAAACTCTAAAGGGTAAGATAGGATAATTCTGCATAACACAGGGAAATGTTCTCCACTCTGAGGTGGAAAAGGAAATGAGTTTTATCAAATGCTTCACATGAGTCAATCAAGAAGAGGATTGAGAATTGAATTTTATATATGCATAAAATATGTGTGTCTATTGATCTTACTATGAGCTCCTTCACTGAACTCATAAAAGCAAATACCTGACTGGGGAGGACGCAAGAAACCATAGGTAGGCACAAATTAAAACTGGAAGTGCCAGTAACACCTTTTGTAAAAAGAAAGATTAACAGAAGTAAGTTTGGAGAATGAAATTAAGGCAAGGGAGGTTTTTTGCTTGTTTGTTCATTTATTTGTTTGTTTGTTTTTGTTTTCCCTCAACAGTATGTGAAACAGCCTATCTGTATGCAAGCCTTATGGTTCACTAGACAGGAAAAACAGTGAGGCATGAAGGAGTGGGGAAAGAGTACTTTGAATAGGTGACAAGGGGCAGGGGACATAAATGAAGGAATTGGCCTTGGATGAAAGTAAGATATGTTCATTTATCTATAGTTAGGTCTGCTTAGAAATGTTTAAAGAAAAGCTTGTTCTTTCTTTGCAATATCAGCACACTGAGTTCTGAATTTCTTTAGGCAACAAATGAACTATTTACAACAGTTGAAAGACATAGAAGCAAACAAAGCAGATACAAATCAGCCCTGCCTTCATGGTGCATGCCCTTTAACAAATCTATTGAATTTGAATTCCAAATTGAAAAATAAGAACCCTTGATACACCTCTCCTCCAAAATCCTAAAAGAAAAACCACTTTAGTGTTGCTTTAGTAGTGTTTGTTGAATTTCAGCATAACTGCTTGCTTGAAAAGGGAGCCTGAAAGGAGTAGCCTAAGTAATGCATCTTTCAAAAGAACTCCTCATTCAGCTGACAGAAATGACTATGGCCAGTAATCACTGTTTGCAAAGAACTGATGAAATTGTGTCAGCAGAGGTTTGAGAAAGAGTACTGAACACTTGCAGATCCAGTATAAGTTTTCCTGAGACTGGCCAGTGAAATCAATACAAAACCTCTATGGGCTTCTTTTCATGTCCTTTGAAAAAGTAACTAACTTGCCAAATGCTATACTCAGTTATATCTTTTCAACATCAACATCCATTGCAATGACTGGATATGGTTTCTAACCAATGCTCTGTAGAAAAGCCAGTTCAATATCTGTTACTTTAAATGTGGTCAATAGAATGTTATTTAAAACTACCACTTGAGGTAACAACCACAATTTTCCACACAAAGATCTTGCTCATTGTTTGTGCATGGCTTGTATTTCTAAGTCACCTCAGGGATATAAGTAGGACTGAATACCAGAGAAATACAGGTTAACCTCCACATAGGAATAAAAAAACAGTTACCCTATAAAGCAGGGCATTTTCTCTCTGAACATTATATTCTTTCCCATCTATTTTTTTTCCCTTAACTGCACTAATTTTTATCTTGAGTGTTTGACAACTCCTACAAAATTTTTGACTTTGTATTGACTCTGACTCTGGTTTCTGTGCTTGGATAACACCCCATTTTATAGGCTCCATTAGAAAACGATTGAATCAGAATTTCTTGGATGTGAAGTTCAAGCATCTCATTTAAAATCAACACCTACATAATATCTATACACATTAAAGTTTATAAACCAAAGCCCTTGACTCTCTACTTGGTCTCATACATTGATGAATGCTGTTGGCCAAGAGAAAATAACACCTCTTACAATTGATATTCCCTTTTATATGAAAACCACAGTGAGTGTAAAATGATCTTATGGCAGTGGTGGTTACTGTTGGGAGCTGGGAATGAACTGTGGGCATGTCTGAGCCATCTCTAAGCGTAGGTGAGCCCCTCTGAGAACTCTTGGTTTTATCTCACCAAACTGAGACTGCTCTGTTGCCTTGGCAAAAGTCCTGCTCAAAGAGAATTCTGTGATACCGTGGAATTTATTGGTTCAGACAGCTGAAGTTTCAAATGAAACTCCCTAGAGGTGGAAAGAGATATAAGTGCCCTAACAAGCTTCCATGTACCAGCTTCCTGGAGGAGGAAGAATGACTGCTCAAGTGATTAGTCCCCAATCAGGTCAACTTCCAGAGTCTGTAGCCTCTTGTTTACCTTGAAGAACCCTCCTCACTGTAAATTTCTTTGGTGTGTTTCACTATAAATAAAGCATTTGGGGGCTTTTTCCCTTTGTTAGGATCAGACCCATCAGGTCTTTTCCACCCATCAAGTCCTCACACTAAATTACATTTCTTGTGTCCTTTATTTCTTAATACTACTTTTCCATCCTTTTGTTTCTAGCTGGCCCACACATCCAGATGGTTACTTATTCCCTGGCACTTAGGTAGTGGGTAAGAAGTTACTGTGTATCTTGTTTTACTCCATAAAACTAGAGTTCTCAGCTGTAGTTAGGAATGATATTGACCCTGATTCAACGTTGGGTAAGAAATGTCTAGAGTCATTTTTGGATTTCAAGGTGGGGGGTCAAGAGCTTACTAGCACTTCTGGTGGGTAGAGGTCAAAGATGCTTTTAAACATCCTATAATGCATAACAAGAGAAGTCCTCAGAAAAAAATAATTATTTGGCAAAAATATCAAGAAGACAGAGGGTGAAAACCTTCCCCTAAGGCAACAGATTAAAATTGATGACAGTTTCAATATGTTTGTCTGCTCATTCCAGGACTCAGGGGATTTATTCTCCTCCATTTTCTTTATTTTTTGAAGCAACCAATATTATATGTTTCCACTGGAAATGCAAGGAAATTCTGCAGGGAATGACATATACCATGGATTTCTAGTACAGTATTCTCATCTATCCCAACATCAAAGAAGATAAAGGGTAATACAATGTTCTAAAGCAGTTAACAAAATCAAGCTTGAATGTGAAAATGGCAGATGGTACAACATATAAACCAAAGACATTCCTTTTTATGCTCTGAGCATCAAAGTCATAACTGGGGTCACAATTTTGTCTCCACTATAATTATAAGATAAACTTGTGATTAATAAGAAACTACAATGACAAAGAAATAAATGAAATTAATTTTTCCCCATAAACCAGATAATTAAGAAAGGATTTCTTTGCCAATTTGCTGTAAATTTCATTATTTATGTGATAGTGTTTTTGAAAACTAGGAATGGACCTCAGAAGCATCTGGGGTTTTAGAGTAAACAAAGTAAAACTCAATAAAGTACAGTAAAAGAGAAAAGCGCTTTAGATCATGATAATGCATTAATCCAGACTTAAAAATCAATAATTAATTGACGTCCCTCAAAAAACACTCTCAGGAGAACAATTCCAGAGCTACAGAGAATCCTGTGTCATGGAACAGAAATTGTTTTCTATGAAACATATCATAAAGTAAACAAAGCAAAATCAAAGACACCAAAAATTGTGTAAACACAAGAAGACTTTAAGTGTTTCCTTTTAATATAGAACAGTGCAATTCAAAATAGACATCCCTTATATTAAATGATAAAAAAAATTCCTGTTTATCAGTAACTTAAAAAAAAAAAAAAAAAAAACTTAAGTTATCCTTTCTCAAACGTAATTTTGTGCTTGGAATATGAAAGATTATCTTGATTAATAATTTCCCAAATAAACTTCAGAAAACTATAGAATAACAATAGTTTATTACTCCTAAATTTATATGCTTTTAATTCTTAATTATTCACTAATATAGCATATAGCAAATACTTGTTGAAGGACTACTGTGTACCAAGTTCTATATATCTGCTAGAGTCATTGCTTGAACAAAAGAGTACATATTTGCTCATTGTCAGGAGCTGTGAATGAACTGCCCCAGAGACAGAAGCTGACATCTCCTTTGGAAATCTCTCAGTGCAAAGGCGCCAAGAAAATTGCCCAGTTGAATGGTGATGCCTGTTCAAAGGGATATTCCATGATTGCCATGGAGCTTATCTGTTCATGACTTAAGGTTCAAACATGAGCCAGCCCCCCAGGAGCTGGAGAATTGTGGGCAGAAGCTGTAAGACTGTAATTGGGCTATTCAAACTTTTGACCTTGGTTCTGTTTTACAGTAACTCTCTCACAATTAATCCCATTGTTGTAAAAACCTATATAGTAAATGTGCAGAGCCTGTTCATTGTCAGTCTTCTTCCATTAGAGGGTCAGCTGAACCACTGGGCATGAACTTTCTCTATTTTTGTGTTTTGTTCATCTTTTTTCCAATCCTCTCATCAGCCCAGTTTGGGGAAATTGAGTAAATGGCTATGATAGCAGTGGCAGCTCTTGAAATCTATATTTTTATGAAAAAGGAAAACATTTAAAATAAATAAACTTAAAACAGTTATTAAGGCTAATTATGGGTGACATATACACTAAAATATAAGAGGGTTCCTCTAAGGATAATGTATGATACAGTGCTTAGATTGCACTGTATTTGCCTATTAAAAAAAAAAAAAAAAAAAACAGGGCATCAAAAGACTGCATAATATACTACCACATTAATATTGATTCTATATTACCATGTGATATTTTTAATGTGCAGACATTTTTCAAAATTAGTGGGACATATTGAATAAATAGTTGTAGGGTCTGCCACAAATTTTAAACTTGCCTTTAGAAGAGTTTTGCAGTTTTGAATTCCTCAAAAGTATGTAAAAATATTTTCTGCTGGGCTCGGTGGCGCACGCCTGTAACCCCAGCACTTTGGGAGGCCGAAGCAGGAGGATCGTGAGTTCAAAGCCAGCCTCAGCAATGGGGAGGCACTTAGCAACTCAGTGAGACCCTGTCTCTAATAAAATACAGAAAAGGGCTGGGGATGTGGCCTGTGGCCCAGTGGTCGAGTGCCCCTGAGTTCAATCCCTGCTACCACCAAAAAAAAAAAAAAAATTTTCTCAAACTTTCTTGAACTTCTCAAGTTCAATGTTCATTTTTCCTGTGTGTGTGTGCGTGCGCGCACGTGCACGTGCACATACGCATATGTCTGTGTGTGTGTATGAATCTCCACAAACAGCACACACACACACATATATGTAAATTTGGACAGGTAAAGATTTGTTGAGTACTTTTGAATTAGCATATTTATTGTGTACTAGTGGGATCAACTACTTTACATGTTCATTGGGCATTTTTTCTTTAATACATACAAATAAATTTCAAATGAACTACTGATATTTTTTGGTAATCTTAAAAAATAATATGTAAAAAAGTATTAAAATTTGGTACATGCTCATATTGAAACTATTTCCTGTAATTTATTTAATTTATGTACAAAATATCATTTATTACTTTGCAATGTTTCAAGTTTCATACTTTTGGGATATTTTTCAAAGAATAAATTTTTTACAAATGATAATACAATTAAAGATTAGAAGTCAAAACCAGGATTTGGGGAAAACTGTAAATGAAACTGTGAGCTTTTACAGCTTCCCAACACTTCAGAATATTTTATGATACATCAAGGATGATATTAATAAAAATACCTTTTGTTATTTTTGTTTTCAAATTTCAATGAATTATTATTCCTCCCTAAAAAATGTAAATTTTGAAATCACTAAAAATACATAGCTGACTTTTATGGAAAAATGAAGACAGAAAAGAATACACTGTGCACCTATTATCATGAAAGACCTTGGCCTTTTTTCAGTTGAATAAACAAATGTACACTCATATGTTTCAAAGCTAAAGAAAATATTTAAGGTATGTAGTTGTTACTTATTATTTTCTTCTTCAGCTAAAATATATTTAACTAAAATTTTAGATTAAAGATACTTCAGTGGAAGAGATAAGAAGATGTTAAAAATGGTGTGTGTGTGTGTGTGTGTGTGTGTGTGTGTGTGTGTGTGTGTGCACGCATGTGCAGGACAGTACCTGTGATTTTACTTTCATGAGTTTTTGTAGATGTTTCTATTTAGAGAAAATTATTGAGAAGTCTAATTTATAGAAGATGGCAAGAAAAATCTACCACAGTTTATAAAAGTTATCTTTAGTACTCACTCCACCACACATTTCCAACTTGTAAAAGACCAGAACTTCAAACTGAGAACTGAAGAGTCACCAAAAACACATTATTTTCAATGATGTACTAGGTTGGACTGTCATGAAGTGGGGACTTAGGATAAGAAGTGCCTATAGAGAATGAGGACAAAAATTTCATGTCCAGGTTTGATGCTCCCTACTCTGAAGAGCTGTGTCAGTCCTCTCTAATGCATTCAAATATTTCATATGTGTCCCAGAACAATGCTACCCAAAGGGTAGATCCTGGGCTACTTAGCATGGATAGAGAAGTTGTGCATAGACATTGGCAATTTGAGAATAGTTTTATAACAAAGAACAGTAAAAAATAAGGGTTATGTTTGCATATACATTTTTCTGTATTTGTATTTTATTTTTCTAGTAATTTATTTTATATAAAACATGACCTGTGATCATTGAAAATGAAACCGAATGAGTGAATTTCTACTTTTTCTTCTATGTAGTATTTGAGAAATATTTTTCTAAAGTACAGGAGCAGCTGGTGCCTATCTTCCATCTGGAAGGCTGCAGGCTGACTGGAGCAGAAAGCAGAGGAAGGAGGGAAAGCAGCAGATGGATAGCTTTTGGGTTTCTCCTGGTCCAAGCAGAAGTAGCAGGGGTTGCACCAGTCTGAGCAGATAATTAGTGTCCTGACAACAGAATAATGGCTCACAGGGTGGGAGTACCTCTGTAGCAGTGTTTATGAAAACTGCTGGGACAAATTCTGTAGTGTGGGTTGATCACAAATGGACAGCTACAGAGGATATGGCTGTCTTTAAGGAACTGGGCCATATAAAGAGAGGATTTAAGACAAGCATGGCTTAAATTTAATAATGCATAAATATATATGTATGTATAAATAAATGCATATTTATTTATATTATAAACACACATGATATTTACTTGAATGATCATAAAAACTTCCTAGATGATTCCTTCTTTGACATGCTTGAATAAAAATTTAGACGAAAATAGTAATAGTCCCTGGGTACTTGGCATAATTGCACATATTTCCCAGGAAATATTCTATTATTAATCAAATATCTTAGAATCCATTAATGCAAGGCAAAATGTTAAGAAATTTTTATGGGCAGTCTTCCACCATGAAGATGACATGCTAAAGGTATAAAAAGGTACCAAACATGGGCTGTGGATAAGGCTCAGTGATAGATGCTTGCCTGACATGAGTGAGGGCCTGGGTTCGATCCCCACACTTCACACAATGTTTAACACCCACTTACAAGACATATCATGTGTTATCATGGGAATTCCATGTTGTAAATTCTCACATTGCTTTCCATAACTCTAAAGAAATTTAAATTCAACAGAGAAATAACTTAGAATTCACATTTACTGAAATAAAAATGTGTTGGGGTTGCTGAGTTATGAATGGGGCCAAGTTCTAAGCTATCTCCCTTTTGGGCCCTAAAAGGGAGTTTCCCCCTCTGCCCGCAGAGGAAAATATAACTTACTCGGCGAGAATGAGCTTAAGGACAAAAATAGCTGAGTGCCTACCTCTGTCTGATGAACAGAAAAAAAACCACACCACACCCAGGGAGTTCTGTATAGCAAGCGAGAATCCAGAAACTTAGATTTATTGGCAAGGCACTGAACTTAAATAGGCCTAGAACTAGCCAATCAGCCAGCAGGGTGGTCCGGTCTCTCACGCTACTTCACAGCCACACCCCTTTGCTTAGCCCCGGTCCTTTAGGGCGTGGTAAGCAGCCAAAGCCCTGCCCCTTGGCAGACATAGTCCCAACAATTCCCCTTTTTTCGTTTATTTAAAAATGGGGTCTCTCCATTTTATATTTTAAAAATGGGATGTCCCATCTTGTAGGGTGTCTAACTCATTTGAGAGTGTGCTTGTCTAGGTTGACTTCTCCTCTCTGGGAAAAATCTTACCCGTCATTGGCTATCACTCTAGCACTTTAGGTGGACATACCTAGGGCCAGCAGGTGGCCAAGGGGAGCACACGGGACATGACAGTCACCTTTGGGAAGGCTTGACTGGATGGCATACCTCTGCATCCTATTAAGGACCGTGGCCAAGCCTACAGGGCTATAGCTCAGCATGACAGTAGACCACCCAGCTGTATCTGGCTAGTTCTATAGTGCTAAAAGTGCACACAGAGACAATGACAGTCAGGGATTTCACCAAAAAGAGAAAGTCCATCCATTTACCTTAGTTTAAAGGAAGTCTTTTGGCATAAAGTCCGGACAATTGTCATAGGAATGGGACTCTTAGAGTCCAAAGGAAGCCATCCAGCACAAAGATCAGATAATTGTCATCAGATATAGCGCTCTTCTCTCAGAGTCCAAAGGAAGTCTTCTAGCATAAAGTCCAGATAATTGTCACAGGAATGGCACAGTCCTTCTTCTCTCATCGCAGAGGGTTGAGATGCTGACAAAGAAGGAGTCCAGGATAGTGTTTTTGATGAATTTTGAAACGAATGTGATGAAAAGTTTAATCACAGCAGGACAGGAGATTTGTCACGGTTTTTTTCATTTCTGTGGAAAAAAGAAGGGATCACTCCTCAAGAGCTTGTGCTCCTGGGTAGTCATTTTGGTCGGATTGGCAGTATTTGAGATCCCTGGCAGGCACCCATATAGGGTTTTGTTCCCACATTGGGAAGACACATCCAAAACCTCTGCCAGCACTTATTAATGGATCAGGACCTCTCCAGAATCCAGTTAATGGGTCTTTCCATCAGACCTCAACTTTTACATAAGGCGTTTGGTTAGACCAGTGTCTTTGAAACGCAGACAGAGGCTGCTGTTTGGAAAAATTTAAAATATTTAAAGTAAGCATAGCTGTTTTCAACTGGTCATGGGGGTTGCTTCCCCCATTTTGTTTTATTAATTGGTCCTTTAAGGTTTTATTATGTCTTTCTATTATGGCTTGTCCTTTTGGATTATATGGGATCCCTGTGGTATGCTTAATATGCCAAGTTTGGAAGAACTTTTGTAATGATTTGCTTACAAAACAGGGTCCATTATCGGTTTTAACTTGTTTTGGCAATCCAAGAATAGCAAAGCATTGTAAAAAGTGACTTTCAGCATGTTTAGCCCTTTCTCCAGAGTGTGTTGTGGCCCAACAAGCATGTGAATAAGTATCTATGGACATAAATATATATTTTAATTTTCCAAATGGCATATAATGGGTTACATCAGTCTGCCAGATAGCATTGGGCCATAGGCCTGTGGGATTTACCCCAGGGGACTGGAGAGGTGGGACCTGTAAGAAGGGCAAACAGGATTTACATGTTCTTATAATCTTTTTTAAATCTTTTATAGGAACTAAAAGAAATTTATTATGTAGTCCCCCTCCAATTTAAATGAGTAAGGTTGTGAAGACCTTGGGCTAACTGAAGGTCTTGTTGATATGGGACTATAACTGTCAATACACCTGTGGTGGCTAAACGGTCAGCGGCCTGATTTCCCTCAGAGAGGGGCCCAGATAAGCCTTGATGTCCCCTAAGATGTTGGAGGAACACAGGTTCATTACGCCCCTTTAGCAGGGATCGAACTGGATCATCAGAGGGGTGATAGGATTATTATCTATCTTTATATATGAGGCATTTAGAGTAGGTAATAGGTTAATTACATATAGACTATCTGAGAAAAGATTCATAGGCTCTTGGACATGGGTCAAGGCTAATGTAACAGCATATAATTCTTTAAATTGAGCAGAACCAGTATCTGCTTCAAAATATTGTGTCCTTTGGCCTGAGGATGGGTGAAATATTACAACTGCTGACCCTTCTTTTCCTCCATCTGTGAAGACATTTACTGCCTTGGGGAGTGGCTTGCTGGAGAACAAGATGGGGGAGTCCACTCCAGTTTGGGGAAAGAAGAGGTTCATTTGGTTGACCCGTAATGACAGTCAACTTTTCCTAGGAATCCTTCTAAAGCATAGGAGACTCTAGGGTTGTTTCTCTGTATCCATTCAAAGTCTGACAAACGGTAAGGAATTGTTAAAATATCTGGGTCTTTTCCATAATGCTTCAATGATGTATCTCTCCCTTTTATTATAAGATCTGCTAATTGATCTAATGGGAATAAACTCGAGGTGCTCCTCCCACAGAGGAATGTATCCATTCTAATGGATTTCCCATCTGGGTTAGTACAGCTGTCAGGATCTTTAGCACCTGAGAAAACCCACAGATATAGAGGTTGTTTTGGTTGGTATTGAGCCAATTGGACTGAATTGAGGGCATCTTGGACTTTTTGTAATATTAACAGATGACTTTCTTCTAGTATAATTTATATCAGAGGGGGATTGTCCCCGTAGCAACTCAAAGAGAGGTAATAAATCCTCAGTAGAGATATGAAGCCAAGGTCTTAACCAGTTTAGCTCTCCTAATAGCTTTTGTAACTCTGTCAAGGAATAAGATTTTTGAATGAGAAGCTGGGGTTTGAGAGGACAAACCGAGTCTAGGCTAAGTTTTGTCCCCAATATTTTAAAGGGAGGAATAGTTTGTATTTTATCTTTGGATATGTGCAATCTTCCTTTTTTTAAGAGCTCTCGAAGGGTTAAGTAAGCAGAGTTTAGTTGTTGGACATCAGCAGCTCTCAGGATGATGTCATCCATATAGACATATAAGGTGAGCTGTGATTTTTTTCATTAATGGTGACAGAAGACATGAAACATAATATTGACAAAAAGCTGGGCTATTAGCCATACCTTGAGGGAGAACAATCCATTCGTGTCTTTGATTTGGTTGAAGAGGTATTGAAAAATAACAGTATTTAATATCAATAATAATTAAGGTTAAATCTTTTGAGATCTGGCCAGGGAAGCATTCTGGAGGCCGACCAAGTCCATTGGGGTAGTCTTTGTTAAAATAGCCTTGTCGTCCATATTTAAAATAGGCTCCTTTTCCATTTAAAACTGTTGTTAATATCTTAGTATGAGCATTAAGGGGAGTGTTTAATATTTGAGACTGGTGAGTTGTTGAACCCACATCTTTGGTGGCAATAATCCATCTCTCTATAGATTTATCCCTTAACTTAGCATAGGCCAGCTTGTGATTTGTGGTTATTCCTTCCCAAACTAACATTTTTGTAAATTGGTCACTAGGTGGAAGTTTCTTTTGAAGGCTTTTTTCCACTTTTTCAATAAATGTGGTCAGATCTTTATTAGTTTTTTGAGTGATTTTAGCTATAGGAAGCTCTGTTAAATTAATTGGAAATGCCATTACAGGTGAAAGCCCACTAGAGGGCGCTAGCGCCTCTTGGTATAGTGATGGCGCCGAAGGCTCAATAGGAGCTGACTCATGAAATGGCGGATCCCTCTCATAAAGTTTCGAGCCACGTGGCCGGTGGCCTTTGTTCTCAGGGAATTTGTTAGAGATCTCTAAAGGAGGGGCTGTAATTTCTAATTCCCTGGAGCAAGATTTCTTTAAATTCGTGGACCGGGAGGGGGTGTTTAATTCTCGGGACCGGGAAAAATTCGGTGTTTGTTTTTCTTGTAAAAGCGAGTACGCTTCTAGGGTGGATAAAGCTGGAATATAAACTCCCGGAGGTGGGGATTCCCCGTACTCAATTTCTCGGTCTCTTAAAATTTGTTTTATTTCGTCCCACGTCTCCCAAGAATCAAAATCAGACTTTGGGAGCCAGGGAGCTGCCCGTTTTAACGAATTCCAAATCACCTCCACTTGGCTATCAGATATTTGGAGACCTTGCTTTCTTAAAATACCGTGCCACGCCTCGAGGGCTGGGTCTTGCGATTTCCTGAATGTTAATATTTGCCCCATACTAAAGGGTATTTTTGCCAGCGAAAGAGACGCTGCGTCTCTAACCTTATTAAGCCCACCGATAATTTTTTCTTTGTTCCCTCCCCGCGATGGGCGCCAACCTGCTGGGGTTGCTGAATTATGAATGGGGCCGAGTTCTAAGCTATCTCCCTTTTGGGCCCTAAAAGGGAGTTTCCCCTCTGCGCGCAGAGGAAAATATAACTTACTCGGCGAGAATGAGCTTAAGGACAAAAATAGCAGGGTGCCTACCTCTGTCTGATGAACAGAAAAAAAAACACGCCACACCCAGGGAGTTCTGTATAGCAAGCGAGAATCCAGAAACTCAGATTTATTGGCAAGGCACTGAACTTAAATAGGCCTAGAACTAGCCAATCAGCCAGCAGGGCGGTCCGGTCTCTCATGCTAAGTTACAGCCACACCCCTTTGCTTAGCCCCGGTCCTTTAGGGCGTGGTAAGCAGCCAAAGCCCTGCCCCTTGGCAGACATAGTCCCAACAAAAATGGGTTTGAGAATGTGTGTCAGGCATGTATTCTACTATTTTACCCAAAGTTGAGTTCTTAAAAGCTTTTTAAGAGAGAGGAGTTTGAAGAAAGGAGGGGATAAATAATGAAGAGAACTCATAGGCTTTTTAGTTTGTTTACACTATAAAGACTCTATAGGATTTTGTTTTTTTGTTGTGAGATAACCAGAATATTGATATAATTAACTATGGATTTCTAATAGTTCAGAGAATAGTTCATTTAATTAGAAATCAAATTCTTTTTCTTTAAACTTCTTTATAGCTATATTATATTTTCATCTTCAAAATTAATTGACACAATGCCCAAATTGAGTTTGGGTAATACCTATTCACTATTTTAAACTGCTCACTCCTGAGAGAATTAATTGGAAAATATGTTGATGCTTTATTCTAATTCCAAGACACTAAAAATTTATACAGTAATCCCTGATTGGCCATGCCAATTCTTTCCAAAATGCATTGGTAATTATCTTTATCCATTTGTTGTTGAAATAACAAAATGCCCGAGACTAGGTAAATTATAAAGAATAAAAGTTTATTTGATCATAGTACTCAAGGCTGGAAGTTCAAGTGTATGGCATTGATAATTTTTCAGCATTTGGTGAGGCTCTTCTTGCTTCATCATAACTTGGTGTAGGGTAATCACATGGTGAGACAGTAATTAATACTATCACAGCATTCCCACCCTCATGACTTGATCCAATCCCTATTATGTCCCAAAGGTCCCATGTCCAAATATTATTGACAACTCAATTTGGAGATTAAGTTTCCAACACAGGAATTTTGGGGGGACACATTCAAATGATAGCAGTGACACTCTCAGCAATGATTAAATATGCTTCTTCTTGAAATAACATTCTGCACAATCATAACACATCCTCACAAACTACTACCTGAATGATCATTGCAAAGTTAAAATTATAACAACAATAATAATAATAGCAATAATAGTAACAATGATAATGATAAATAAAGCACAATAACTCAAAACACTCTGATAAATTGTAACATGAGTACACATGAAGCAAATCATAGCTGGCTTCATGGCTGAAAGGGTATTTTTGTAACCTGGCACCCAGGTATATAAAGGTAGAGTAAATCTCCAAATTCTTAATGACTTTAGGATAAATTCACCTGAAAATTTTAAGTTTTATTCATACTATACTTATCTGTGTAGTGGAGAACTTGTAAGGTTTTTATATTATTAATTTGCTACTTATATATATTATACATTTATTTAGCACTGTTAGTTTGTACCTTGGAAGCTCAGTTATTTGTAAAATGGACCTAATATATAAAAGTGATTGTTTTAAACCATCTTCTCTCACCCATCTTAGTAATCATTACATATACAGAAGGAAGAAATCCTAGTGGTCAAGGTTCTGATATTTTTCCTTCAGAGACTAAACAGTCTTCATCTATCTGTGTATATATTGGTCTTGAATGTAAAATTCCTTTGAAAGATAGTCCCAATAAAAATACCTAAAAGAATCTCTAAGTCATTAATTAAGCTCTTTTATTTTTCTAAATAGGCTTCCTGACTGAAAAGTCATGAGACTAATATTATTAAATTACTTGTTTCTATTTGGTCAAGATGTATGAAGTAATAATTTGTGTAAATCAAATGTGGTTGAATCAAATGGTTGATTTAATACTATAAGTAACACTGCTTTTGTAGCTGCACTTCCCTCCACTCCCAGAAGATGTTAGTCCTCACTCTACTTTTATATACACAAACTAAAAGGAGTAAATGTTTGAAAGATTTTATAAGCTTAGGTTTATTTTATCACATGACTGCACTGACTTAAATAAGTCATAAGAAATAAATGTCAAGGGGAGGATTTTAAATGTTTACAAGAACATCTTATTGAAATCTGAAAATGTTTTGCTTTTTAAAAATAGGCAGTTGTGAGTTGGTGACATAAAAACATTGTAGAAATAAATGTGCTTGATTTTGTATCAACCATTTGTAAAATATAGTGGGAATAATATTAAATACAAAATTCTGTTCATAAATTCATATTGGTGTTTTCTACATCCACACTTTTTACTGGTTTTCAACTAATTAGACCTAGTTGCAGAAGAGGCATTGGTAAATATTCTTTCTTTTTAGTGAATAATTTTCTTAATTTATTTTGAATACTGTAAGATTGCCCCTGCTGAAATCTTTCTTGAGCATTTTTTAAATCAAATCTGGCACATTCATGGAAGGAATAAGACTCTTACACCACAAGTGTTTAGCAGCAGAAATCATAATTACATAGGAGGATACAAAAAAAAAAAAAAAAAAAAAAACACAAAATGTCAAAGAGGAGAGCACCAAATATTTTAAGGTAAAGAGGGTAATGGGGAAACACAGTATGATTGACATTGATGACAGAATCAATGGACCTAGGAAGGAGGTGACTGCTGACAGTTAAGTGACACTGTGTCTTTTGACATTGGAGTTGCTATCTCTAGAAGAACTTCCAGAATCTTAGAGATAGGACCCTTATAGTTGTATTTCTTACATAGACATTTTTGCCTTCTTCTCCAGGTCAAAGCTGGCATTAATTTTCATACTTAAGTGATCTCTCAAAAAATAAATGAATTAATTAAATTAAATTAAATTAAATTTAAAAACTACTAGTAGACATTGCTTGATTTCTCAGGCTAGACTCCAACTAGTGGGAAAGTAAATTTGAATGGCATTGAAAATAATGATGAAATAGAATCACTGTTGTCCGTCACCACCTAGTTGTAAAGAAACAGCCTAAATCTTCAAAAACATTATCTTTTTGTACAGATCTCACTTCTTTGAGTCACTGAGATTCTCTATTCTACTTATTCCACCCTGTCTTTAACCAGCATCCCACTCTGCCTCCAGGTTCCCAGTAATGCCTGCTATTTAGTGTTTACACAGCTACTACCACCACAGCTTCTACTGCACAGTGGCCCCATCTGTTAGTCATTGGCCATGTTACGTCCACAGAAACAAGGGGGAAGTTCTCACATCAAGGAGTATAGATATTAAACATTGTTCTGCTAAAGGGAGACTGTACTTCTACTTACATTTCTTGTTTATTATTGTCATATAAGACCTGCAATAAAGTCCACACCAGGACAGTATCTGCCAGTATCATTTTTGTCGCTATCAACCCATGGATTTACAGTAGAGCATAAGATCCATTATAATCAGGGCCCAATTTCCTTATCTCATCTTTTATTTCTCTCCTCCTTGAAGCCACAGTTGGCCTTCTTGTACTTTCTTTAAAATAATCACTTCAGAATTACAAGTATTCATATATTATTTATGAACATAAAGGTATACAAAAAAATAATTTACTGAAGTAAATGAAAGTGAGTTTTCTTTGGAAGTTGTCAAGGTGAAACTATTGTTTTACTTTAGTATTTTACAGCTGTTTTACTTCAAGGGAATGTAACATATGCAATAGTGAAGAGAACTTTTAATAAAACACAATTTTCCTTTGTTCATCCAATAGTGCAACTGTAAACAACTTTTCTGATGAAAACCCTTCATGAGATTTCTCCATTGACTTTAAAAATTGCATGTATGTATATATAATTGTGTAAAGTACACTGCACTCACTTTTCTTTTAATAAAATATTTTAAGATCTTTATAAAAAAAAAGAAAAAAAAAAATCCCTTCACCTAGTAGGTTTCTCCTTCATATATTTTAAGAATCATGCTCTTCTTTCATTATTTCTCTCTTTAGTTGTCATCTTATCATTATTATCTTCCCTGACAAAATTCATAGAAAAAAGAAATCTGACAAATATTTTATAACATGTAAACTCATCAATACTTACTCAGTAGCACTTATAACAATAGCACTTTGAACAAAATGTGTGTTTATTTTATGATTTTAAAATATTCATTCATCATCTCTCCCCCAATAGAAATGTAAGCTTTAGAAGGACCAAGACATCACTTGTTGGGAATGACATAATCCTAACACCTGGGACAATGAACAAGGCAGGATGAATAAATGACCATCTTGAGGTAAGTCTCAAGCACTTTTTCTGTTTCAGTGCTGGGGTAACAATCAACAGAGATACATCCCCAGAAATCACTTTGTTTCTTCATTTTTTTTTTTTTTTTAAAGCCTAAATCTCTTATCTCAAGTACCAACTTATCAAATGGAAATTATACTTGAATTCCTAAAGACTTGATAAATGAATATCAAATGAACTCACATTTGCATTTCTGAACACTCCAATAAAATTGTGTGTGTGTGTGTGTGTGTGTGTGTTTATGCAAGATCTTTTTTTTTAACAGTTTTTAATTTGAATATTGAAAAGAAATAAAAGTTATTCAATTTTGGTTTAAAGTTTTCTGTTTGGAAAATAATGAGTTTTCTTCTACATAAAATATTTAATGAAAATATTTTTTCTGTCATATTTTGGGACATTATGAAGCTATGCATATTTGATTTTGTGGGGAAAATCAAAACAGGTCATCCCTGAGTTTACTTCTAATATCACATTCATTTTTCTGTGATCAGAATTCAGGGAAGTAAAAGAAATATATAAAGAAAATACTTGAAAGTGGGAATATTTCAAAAGAAAAAACAACAACAACAAAAATATTGTTCAAGAAGCCTATATTGTAGAAACAATTCTCTCTGCTGCCAGAACCTTCCCCATAGAAACACTTCCACCTGAGTAAGAGATAGACAGCATTTTAAATTTCAGAAAAACTCCCACCCTCTAAAGAGAGTTAGGAAATTTTCAGGTTTAAAATTTAACTCTGATGCATTTGACTATGACATTTCAACTGTTTCCTGAAAAGAACTCTTTATCATTTAAGTGCATCATTTAAAATCACTGTGTTGTCTAGTTATCAAAACAAAAAGAAAGTGTAAAGACATATGAACTCTTGGGGCCAGAGGAAGAAGCTCAGATAAATATTTATGTCCCAAGTGAAAATGTTCTCAATACAATCACCCCTTCCAGTCCCTCAGCTATGATGACCTATCATCTATAGCAGCTGACAGCATTCCAATGTAATCACCTGAAGACTGATTAATCATTTAAAGTTCTACAGTTAAACGGAAAATATTTACTAAAGGTAACATAGAATGAGGATGATATTTTGGGACCTTGACCTGTCTTTTAAGTTTAAGAAATGATGCTGTCATATTTCTGTAGGAGACAGCATCTGGTATGCAAGATAAAATGTTGTTCTCTAATATGTCCCAACCCCAAAGAACCAGATGATGAGAGGCTGAATGCTTATATGACAAGCTTAGGTATTTGCTTGCCTCTGTGAAAATTAAATTGTCATTGTGCCAAGGGTATATAGAGAATATTCATTAGCAATTGATGTCAGTATGTTTATGTAAAATTTGAGTGGGTTCTTTATACAAATCAAATATCTTCATGTGGAAAGAAACATAGATCAATTACATACTTAGAAACTGAATTCCTAAAATAAATATTAAGACAAAACAATAAGAAAGATTATCCAATTTCATTTATTTCTACTCTTGGTACTCCAATAAACCTAATTCATTATCCCCTATAAAGAAATAATCATATTATTCATGGAAAAATTGTAGAAATAATATATCTTATTTAATGTTTTAAATAATTAAATATATTTCTGACAATGTTAATGTGAAACTATATAATTGCAATAATTTTGAAGAAGTGATCATAATATGAGGTAAATTTCAAGACATCAATACAAATTTTATGCTAATACATCTTTAGGAAAACATATATATGTGGACAATAATATTTATTATAACTTCTAGATTTCTGTGTTCAAAATAATAACTACCCCATTTCCATGTATTCAAATTTTTAATTGGTTTACTAGAAGTAATGAATCTTATGTCCATTCAAGATGAGGATAATGGACACTGAAAACAAGTAAGATTATTATTAACATAACCAAAAGAGATAAAGTGTAAACAGAGATAAAGTGTCATTGTATTTCATATTTGACAATTATTACTAGTGTGTGGTAGAACATTGATTTAACTAAATTCTTTAAAATCACCAAATCTGTTCTTTTTAGTGTATCATCATGCAAACCAGGCTATATGTACATGTATATACACATATATAGTTTCCCCAGTCATTTTTAAATTCTTATTTTATATTTTTAGTCTGTTCAAATTTGATTTCAATATTAAAATTTATCAAAATTTGTATAAAGTGTATCATTAATATGTACATACACACCAAAATATTTAAGATGTTTTAAAAGTACAGAATAATATATATATGTGTGTATATATATATATATATATATAATTGATATTTTTATCTTCAAATTATTGTATCTTACAGGCATATATGAATAATGAGGAAGTAATATATGTAGACCTGTGTCTGTTTAAATGTTAAATTTTTGAGCTTTAACCTAGAAGCATTATGTATAGCACCGATACAGGGTGGAATGAATTATGGTTTATGGAACTAAAGTCAGGAAAACAGTGTGAGGAAAAAAAGAAGAAGCTTTAATGTTTTAATAGACATGTTTATTAAGAAAAATAAATTATAATATGCACCAAGATCCTAAATCATCTCCCCCTTTAGATATGAAGATGGAATCAGTTGATGAAAAACTATAAGCCATGACTGCTCATAAATGTTTAAGAAGCAGATGATCATGCAGAAGAGACAAAAGTCTAGTTTTACACCGTTTTCTTATTTCTGTGGTTTAAATGTCCTCAACTTGGTCAATCCCAACTTCTCAATTTATGTCACCAAATGAGAAAATAGAAAGAAATGCCCAAAGATGTATAGGTGCTTGATTCAATAAGTGCAGACCCTTAGAATGCCATGGAAGATGATTCTTCCTATAGAGCTCAAGAATGAAGAAGCTATAGATGGGGATCAGACTTGATATTATGAGTTTCAGAAGTCACTCTGGATAAGAATAGAAACAATACTATTCTAGTAAAATAGCAATTAATATTTCATTTCAAATGTATGTATGCGAAAATTTGAACTAAATATGGTATGTCTGGAATTAATTCAGTTTTCTTCAGTTATATAGAGTATTAAAGATTGAACTGTATAAGTAAAAAAATGCTCAATATTTTCTAATTTTTTTTTTATCTTTGCATTTTGATCTATTTAAATTCTAGTTTGACTCCCTGGTGTACATTACGAACTATATCACTTTAAAAAATCATGCTCCATTCTATCTTTCCGAAATACAATAAGAGAAAAAGAAGACTTAACACAAGATTTAAACAAATTTCTTGACCACCATCATGAGCAATAGAAATCTCTGGTAATATGAATATCTTTGTATCTGAATACCCATTTTTTAACAAATAATAAATGGGCAATAATTTTGTTTTATATTGAATAAAATTGAGTTGTAAAACATATATTTCCAAATAAATTTGAATATAATGAATTAATAAAGCTTGCATCATGACTTTTTTGTTAATTAAATATTTATAATATGATTTTACATTAGTTTTAAATTATTGTCATAATAAATCATTTCATTAACTTTGTGTTACTTGTATCTTAACTAATATAATTAACAATAGTGTGTATATATGTATATGTGTAAACAAAATAACAAAAGTAATAAGAATCATGCTATTCTTAACAAATATTCTATTTATAGCTAATTCTCAGAAATAATTGGAGTGGAAATTACTACAATGAGCATTTCACTGAGATGTTTGAAAAATGGATAATAAACAATTTATAAATATTTGACAATATAAATAACCTATGAAGAGTTTATGTAAGAACAGAAATGCTTAGTGATATAATTTTGGATTCAATTAATCAATAATTACATTCTTGGAAAGAAATGCATAGCTATGTTTGAAAATAAAATATTCACATGCACACACACACACACTCACACATACACACGCCACATGCACATTTATATAGCCCTTACTTTCAAGTATTTAGACTTTTCTTGAAATATTACCCTTATGGCCAAAATTTCTCATTCTTGTACTGAGCTTCAAGGTGCAATATTTGGAAAGGTTAGTAAAATTCCATTAAGTCATTTTGACTTATCCAAGGGTGAACTTTAAAAAAATTGTTCAGACAGTTTTAATATACTTGGAGAGTTGAAAAGTAGTTTGTTTTTAAAGTTCATGTTTGGCACATATTTAGTCTTCACTGAAGAATTGATGCCAGAACTTCTTAGGGCATGTTGAAGTATTTTAAGAGCAAGATTGAAATCTCCATGCCTTCTGTTTCATTCCTAAGTTATAGCAGAATGATTATAGCCCATGTGAGTCTGCCTAGGAAGGGGTACTTACTTCTGGCCTGTTAAAATCTGTATGCCTTTTTGTCATTTTTCATATATTTTCATATATTTTCTTACTCTCTATTGATTATCTGTAGACAGTCAATAATCTGATAATGAACACAAATACAGTCAAATAAAAAAGAAAAAAATGTTACAAAGACAAACAGGTTTATCTATTGATGTGCTTTAAATTCCTATGATTTTATTTTTATTTCTTACTTACTTGTTATATATTAAATGTGCACTGGGCCTTAATTAAAATAATTCAAGTGAAGTAAAGACTTAGCTACAAAGATGAAAGAACCTAAAGGTAGTAAAATAGGTATAATTAATTATTTACATCAAACAGGGAATAAAACAATGTTTTATATTTGCACAAGCACAAAGACAGAATCTAGAACTAAATCACATCTTTTACAAAAACTGAACAAATGATGTATATAAAAGTAAATCATTAAACTATACAACTTACACAAAAAGTAAAAGAAAATCTTCAGTGTAGGGTTAGTCAAATAGTTCTTAGACTTGACATTAAGAACAATTCATAATAGAAAAAAAAATGACAAATAAAATTCCATTGAAATTAAAGATTTTTTCTGTGATAGACCCTGATTTGAAAAAAATAAAAAGGAAGACAAGCTAAACAGTTTGAGCAGATGTTTGCAAAAAAATACTTGAATCTGTATTAGTGTCTAGATTAAATAAAGGACTCCCTCCAAAAAAAAAAAAAAAAATCCACTTCTAAAACAGGCAAAATTCATGAACAGACATTTCAATGAAGAGGCTATATAAATGGCCAATAAGCACATAAAAATATGTCTAAATCATTACTATAAGAAAATGGAAATAATGACCAAATTTAGGTTCCAGCACATAACTATCAAAGCAGCTAAAATTCTTTAGAAAGTGGTGGAAACCAAATACAAGAAAGGATACAGAGATACTTGATCATTTACATTGTTTTGTGGGAATCTAAAATGTTGCAGCATTTCTGAATAAAAGAGTTCAGCAGTTTCTTATAATGGTATATACATAATACTGTACTATCCCGCAGTTGCACTCATGGGTAGCTGAGAAATGAAAATTTATGTTCCTACAAACGTGGTTATACATGCTCACAATAATAGTTTTATTAATAAGAGTCAAAAAGTAGAAACCACATAACTATCCATCATTCACAAAATGGTTATCCAAGCAGTGTTATGTTCATATCAGCAAAAAGAAATAATGCACTGTGATTCAGGCAACAACTTGGATGTAACTCAAGAGAAATAAAAGGCCAATTTTAAAAGACTACATACTGATTGCTTCTATTAATGTAACACTCCTAAAATGAAATATATATGTGTGTGTGTGTGTGTGTGTGTGTGTGTGTGTATACCTCCAACACACACACACACACACACACACACACACACACACACACGGAAATACTAATGACTGCCACAGGAGTGTTGGAGGTAGGACTACAGAGGCACAACATGGTGGTCTGTTTACAAAGAACAGCCTGAGGGACCTTGTGGGATGGAACTATTCTGTGTCTTGACTGGTAGTAAATTTATGAATACACACATGTGATAAAATGACATAGATGAAGCACACATAAACATAGGCAGATGTGTACTTATTTAGTGAACTCCAAATAAGATTGTATGGGTATATCAATGTCAACTTACACTTTTTATGTTCTACATTTTTGTATGATACAACCATTGGAGAAAATTGATTGAGGGAGAAATAAAATGTCTCTATATTATTTCTTACAACTGACAATATACATAAAATTATCTCAAATTAAGAACTTAACTAAAAATATAGTATTTCAGCTATCAAGGTTTAAGAATATGATTACTTTGCCTCAATTTAATTTTAGTGTTTATATATAAACAATAGGTGGAAGGTTACCCCAACTGAACAGAATTTAATCACTGAAAGCATTTCTAGCATCTGATGATATCCAATGGTTATAATATCTGAACGTATAAAGGAAGAGAAAAAAGAAATGGATATATACAAATATTACTTTGAGGAAAACTGTATGGAAAAATGTGTAATGTTAAAAGTTATAATTTACACAATTGGGTGTTTTCTGTTGTCTTCAAACTTATATGAGAAGGATAGCATATATTCTTTTTGTGTCTCTTTACAGATAGATACAGCTTAGCTAGCATCACATATCAAAGGCCAGTAGGAAAGCTGGAATTTATATTCCTGTTGTTAGCAGTCAAGATGGTCAAAAACCTCATGTTGTTGGAAATGCCCAAGGAAGGTAAGTAGGAGAATTTATAGATGAGGACAAGCATAAAGGTATGAAAACCTTCCATATGGGCAAAATATACTAATATAAATCAGAATTATATATTTTCACACATGATTTGCCTATTTTGCCTTGTGTATATGAAGTAGACTTCCTAAAATATGTATAGTTCTTACACTTTGGAATATATAATGAGCTTTGTGCTATAAAAATAGCCATGATGAGTTTCTACAGATGCTTTTCTTCCATTTATATTAATCTAGGTCCACACTGACTTTCTGTGAAAGTAAGATGTTGGAAAAGAGCCATTATAACCACTAGAACAAAATCTTGTTATTTCCAGTATAAGCTAAAACATGCTACACAATATTTCCCAGTGATCATCATTCCATAAATCAGTCACTTGTGAGATATAGTAATTTAATTATAATATTGAATAATAAATTTCAGAAAAAAAATGGTGATTTAATTGTAAGGCAATTCTCTGTATGTGGATTTGACATCTCATTGCTTTCAAACTTCCATTTACACAGTTTATTTCTCCAGTAAGTATGGATTGTGTTTAGGTTAGGTTAAGTACAAGAAATGTCTGATGTGCACTCAATTTTTTTTAATGTATAGAAATAGCAATTTCCTATTGCTTAAACTAATGGAATGCTTGAGGTACTTTGCTAAATAATGGGGACACCGAGCCAGAAAATCATGTTCCTTCTCTCCTGAAACTCACAATTTAAGAGGGCCAATAGACATGTAAATAGGACTTCAAAACTGCTGACCTTTTTTCCTAAATAGTATTTCTGATGCTTTCTTAATATGCTAGGTTTGAGAAATAGAGAACATTCAGCTTAATTTGAGTTTCAAATATGCACTAAGTATTTATTAGTATATTTTGATCCCAAATATTTTATGATGGGTTCATATAGCATGAAATCTTCTTATCCCAAAAAATTCAGTCATTTTTTCTTTGAATTTAAATTCAGTTAGCTGTCTTATATCTTTATTTTCTAAATCTGTCATCAACTACTTATCACCCTTATTTTCTTTCTAGAATTTTACTCTAAAATTTATAATATTTAACATCTATTTTCACTGCTATCTTCAAAGATCCAGGAGAGTAAGCAAATTCTTAGAAACTAAATTAAAGTCTGCTGTATAAGAAATATCTAGTGACTGTTTTTGAAGTAAGGGAGAAATACTTGTGTGTATGCATGTGTATGTGTATGTGGAGGTAATACATGTGTATGTTTCATCATGTGTTGAATAAATGTTTAGAAATTGAAAAATGAGAAAATCAACTTTTAAAAGAATTAAAAATAAAGCAAAGCAAGGACAGATTGGGACAGATTTTTAAGGTAGATTTCACATAAACTAATAGGAGTTAGCAAATGAAAATATGGAAGCATTTCTTTCTATAAAGACATTTTGGAAAGTAAATGTTGACAAATGTGGCTTTTTAAAGAAGTAAACCTGCTATAGTTTGGGAAAAAAACTTATAATACTGATTGATTTTGTTCCCCAAAGTCTCATTTTTTTTTCCAATGATGTGATAATTTCAGTTCTCTGGGCTTTGGTTACTGGTATTCCTTCCAACAGTATATCTGGTGCTTAAGTGACTATACTTGCTAAGTACAAATGAAATTCTGGCAGCTGATAAAGGGCCTCACAGGTGCAGCCCACATTCAGATAAAGTGAGTAGTTTGTGTTGGGTTCTGAATAATAGGCAGATGTAGGAAATACAAAAAATATATTTGGATTAAATTTAATTTTATTAATGACTAACACAACAAACCTGGAATATAATTTTGGAAATTACACTCACTTTACATGGGTGCCATTAGTTTAGTAAATCAGATGTAAAACATCTCCTAGAGTTCATCTAGTTTCACTGAGATTCAAGTATAATTTCAATAGAAAAATAAACTCGGAAATATTAATCTTGAAATGGACTTTGAATAATGTTTGAATTTCAAGGCTATTTAAAGTAATTTTTACAGTGATTTTAATACTGTATTACCCCCCCTTCATTAAAATAATTGCTATTAATCCACCCACAGACATTTTTGCCTGGTTTGTGAGAAATTAGTATTGCAAGTACAAATTTATAACATATTCACAATCTGATTAGATGAGAGATGAGAAACCGGAACCAAGCCTTAAATAACTGAAGGCCTAGCTTCCACTTTTGCCATGTTTCTCAGATAGGTCCTGAACTGTGACAACTCACATTTGAAGATGAGATTTCTTAACCATTTCTGAGTTTGAAAGCATTTGTCCCTCACCTTACACACTTAGAGCTATAGGTCATTTGCCAATTATGAAGTGCTAATATCACGTTTTTACTCATCAAATGATTAAGCCAACCTTTGTATTTATTTTCTGAGAAAGTTCAATATTCAAATTTTAGTTTCTATCTCCTTAGTGTACCATGAATAATTCAAATGTTGTTAGCCGCCGGAAAGGGATTGCAGCCTGGAACGGCAGCGCCGCGGGAAGGAGTCCGGAGAAAGAATGGAGACGAAAAAATTCTTTAATCTTTCTGTCTCTGTCTCTTTTAATTTCTAACACTACATACACACTCTCACAAGAAACCAAGGCACCTACTCTTACAAGAAACTACAATGTATCTATACAATAGCGATAACCCTGTCCTTTCTCTCTCTGGTCTCATCCCATGCGCCCGAGCAGGAATGGTGCTTGCTCGATCTGCCGAGTCACTCCTCAAATCTCTCGAGATCCTGGGCCAAGTCCCGTGAGACTACGGAAGGCGACAATGCCCAAAAATGTCTATGGCCCATAGTCAACCGCAATCTTAGCTATCTCCCCAAACAGGGCTCCTGCATTTCCCCCTTTTGTTTTAAAAGAGGGGATGCTCTAGGACGTCTATGTGCAACCAACATTCTTACCCGTCATTGGATAATCAAGGCTGTGCCCTTGACTCCTGTCTTAGGTTGATATGTCGGCCACATGAGACTGTCCCGTGCGACTGTGCCTGTCTTAGGTTGTCCCCCTCTGGGGATCTTACCCGTCATTGGCTAACCAGCCATCCAATGGAGCCCTTTAGGATCGACTGTGTAAGATGACTAACAGCCGTCCAATTGGGAGGAGATGCTGTGGCTTTAAGGCGACAAGCCTTTTGGTGACAAGCCAAATTGCATAGCATATCAAATTCTTTTTTTTTTTTTTTTTTTTTTTTTTGTGGTACCAGGGATTGAACTCAGGGGCACTCGACCACTGGGTCACGTCCCCAGCCCTTTTTGTATTTTATTTAGAGACAGGGTCTCACTGAGTTGCTAAGTGCCTCGCCATTGCTGAGGCTGGCTTTGAACTCGCGATCCTCCTGCCTCAGCCTCCCAAAGTGCTGGGATTACAGGCGTGCGCCACCGCGCCCAGCTATATCAAATTCTTTAAACAAATCAGCTGCCCTAAGTTCTATCAAGTAACACAGTGAGTTCTCTAAACAAATACCCGCAAGGTACTGTCCCATGAAGTCCCAAACAATGAAAGATCAAAATGTCCACTTGTTATAACACGTAGATCTAGGAGGCCCCATGCATGCAGAGCAGAGGCCACACTGCTGGTGAGGTTGTTTGACATTTGAGCAGCAGGGATGCTTGCAGCGACCGCGATCCCTGCAGCTGTAGCAGCAGCCATCTTTTTTATGTCTAGACAATGCCACCGGCAAATCTTCAGGGCCCGCTACCTAGAGACTGAAGCATCAATTATTAAAGGAAAGGCAGTGCTATTCCAGCACTGAGTCAAGAGGCGAGTTGTCAAACTAAAAAATAGAATTATTAGATTGGAAAAATAAGTTGATTTCTGCTCACACACATTGCAGCCTGAGTTCCCACAAACATAAGCTGGCAAAATATCATATTTAGAACAAAACAAAGAAAGACTGAGGGTAATTACTGCATTAAAGATAGATTAAAGAAAAACTACAAGCACTTTGGAGAAATAATTTGTTAGCTGGAACTCTCGAGTTTCTGCATACACAGCAGTCCTTTACCTGTTGAAATAATTGAAATTAATCATTTATTAAACAAATGAAGTTAATAACAAATAAGCAACCTCATGTCAAAACACCAAAATATCAGGTTATACAGCACTAGTCATATTTTTTGCTAAAGAGAAGTCCCTGGGACACTTATAAAACAAAATTGAAGGTACCTTCACTTATTAAATTATTTACCCAATTTGAATACTCTTAAACTTAAATGAATTAGAGTTATTTGGATCCATATATATATATATTCACAAGCGCTTTGTTATTTTTGATGTCACACTGGACAGACAGACGCACATACAAACATATATTTGTGACGTCACATTAACATGAAATTTAGACAAATACACAGACACAAACACATATATAAAAAGTAAAAAATATATATATATATAATTGTGTGCACACTAAAGAGAGATCTCCTCGTCCCAGCCGGGAGGAATGACACTTAAGTTGAGACATATTTTGAAGGACTCTTTTAAGGGAATCATTCCATGTCTTCATCATGGTCCTCTTGATTTTGTACCTTTTTTATTAATCTTGATTCCTCAACAACTTCATCTTGATCCTTTTGATGTGGTACCTGCTTTATTAATCTAGATGGTATCCATATTGGAGAGGATTCATGCTTTGGAAAAACACAAACAGATCCTCTCCCCCAAATTAATACTGGATCTGGACCCTTCCATGTACCTGAAAGAACATCCTTCCAGTAAACCAAAGGTTTATGTTGTTGATGTGGGTTCCAATGTCTGTCTCCAGCAGAATAACAATCAGAGTCTAAAGTTAAAAAATTTAAAGTAAAAGGGCAACTGCCAATCTGTCCTTAGGATTTTTCCAGTTTCCTTCTTTCTGTTTTAACAACATAACTTTTAGTGTGCGGTTTGCTCTTTCAATAATGCCCTGACCCTGAGGATTGTATGGGATGCCTGTTTTATGGGATATGTTGAATTTTGCGCAAAACTGTTTGAAAGATGAGGACGTATAAGTGGGACCATTATCTGTTTTAAGCATTTTGGGGATGCCCAATGCAGCAAAAGCTTGTAAACAATGAGATGTGACATCTTTAACTTTTTCTCCAGAATGTAAGGAAACAAAAATCATGCCTGAGCATGTATCTATGGTTACATGAATAAATCGCAATTTTCCAAAGCTTGGCTCATGAGTAACATCCATCTGCCACAAATGATTGGGCATTAATCCTCTAGGGTTAACACCAAAATGAGGATTGGGCAAATGTGTCATACAAGATTTACAATCTTTTACAATTGTTCTGGCTTGCTCCTTTGTGATTTTAAACCTACGTTGCAAGGTGGTGCTGTTGACATGAAACTGGGAATGAAATAAAGTAGCTTGTTGTAGCGCTGAAAGTATAAATATTATTTTTGTAAGTTCATCTGCCTTTTGATTACCTTCATGGAGGGGGCCAGGCAAATTAGTATGTGCTCTAATATGGCCTACGAATAGAGGTTCTTTTCTTGCCCACAAAAGTTTTTGTATTTGATAAAACAATTTAAAGGCTGGAGTATGAGGTGCTATTGGTCCTGCTAACTCTAATTTTGGGACGGCTTGTACAATATAGTAGCTATCTGAAAAAATGTTTATGGGCTGGTCTCTAAAATTTTCCAGAGCTCTTACCACAGCTTCCAATTCCACTAGTTGAGCTGATTTGTGTGCAGTCATGTAAGTCATATTTTCTTTTGTAGTGACTACTGCAGCAGTACCATTTGAGGACCCATCTGTAAATACATTAAATGCCTTAGGAATAGGTTGATTTTTTATTACCTGTGGAAATATAATAGGATGACTAATACAAAAAGATAATATAGGAGACTTAGGAAGGTGATTATCAAAATTTGCAAAGGTAGAGCATCTAGCTATAGCCCAGTCATTATCATTGAAGCATAAATATTCAATCTGTGACGATGAATAGGGAGTAATAATAGTAGCAGGGTGAATGCCAAATATTTTAGTAGAAGTTTTAAGTCCTTGAAGAATAAGTTTAGCCACCATGGAGGTATATGACTCAATTATGTTTTTAGGAGAGACAGGCAAATGTATCCATAATAAAGGCCCTTGTTGCCAAAATACTCCTGTGGGTGTATATTGTGAAGAAATAATAATCAATATCAGCGGTTGAGTTAAATCAAATCTGTCACAATGAGCTCCTTCGATGGCTTTTTCTACTACCTTTAAAGCTTTCCTAGCATCAGGAGTCAATGTTCGCGGTGAGGATGGATCAGGGTCCCCTCGAAGGATATCAAATAAAGGTTTTAATTGGCCAGTAGTGAGGTTTAGTGTAGGGCGAAGCCAATTAATGTCTCCCAGTAGTTTTTGGAAATCATTGAGGGTGGTTAAATGTTCTTTATTTATTAAAATTTTTTGGGGTCTAACAAAAGTATCCATGATTTTAAATCCTAAATATAATATGGGAGATCTGGTTTGAACTTTTTCTTCTGCTATATATAATCCATATTTTTTAAAATTTTCTACCATGTCACTGAATATATTAAATAAGATTTTTTGATTAGGGTGGGCCAGTAAAATATCATCCATGTAATGTAGACACATGAGGTTTGGATATTTATTTTTAATGGGTTGGATAGCCTTGTCCACATATATTTGGCATATGGTGGGGCTATTAGCCATTCCCTGCGGCAAAACCTTCCATTGATATCTCTGATCAGGGCCATTATTGTTAATAGAAGGAACTGAAAAAGCAAACCTGGGGGCATCCAGAGGATGTAGGGGAATAGAAAAGAAGCAATCCTTTATATCAAGACTAATAACATGGAAATTTTTTGGAATAGCTATAGGATTCGGAAGTCCAGGTTGAGTAGGGCCCATGACTTGCATGGTTTTATTAATTTGTCTAAGATCATGTAATAATCGCCATCTTCCTGATTTTTTCTTGATCACAAATATGGGGGAATTCCAGGGAGAGGGGGAATGTTCTATATGTCCTGCTTTTAATTGTTCCTTAACTAGTAGGTGGGCCGCTTGTAATTTCTCTTTAGATAGGGGCCACTGAGGGACCCACACTGGCTTATCAGAAAGCCATGGTATTTTCAAAATTATTTTCTCAGTGGCCCCAAAAAAAATGTCTTTTTCCTATATGATAATGATTTCTTTTAGGGTTAAGCTTACCCTGTACTTTTTGAGGATTTCTTTTAGGGTTAAGATTACCCTGTATGTTTTTACATTTAACACCTGCAGGTTTGGTTGCAAGGTGTACTCCCATTTGTTGTAAAATATCTCTTCCCCATAAAGTAACCGGTAGATTAGGTAAAACATAAGGCTGAAATGTGCCTTTATGTCCTTCATCATCCTCCCATTTCAAAATTACCGCACTTTTTTCTGGGAGGTTATTATATCCCAAGCCTCTTAAACTGGTTGAAGCTTTTTGTAGAGGCCAGTGTTTGGGCCATTGACGTAAATTAATGATGGAAGAATCAGCTCCAGTATCTATAAGACCCTCCATTTCTATTCCTTGGATTCTTATTTTACACATAGGCCTCCTTGTACAGTCCCGAACCCAGCAAACCATGGGTTTCGAATCAGTGGAACAAAATCCTCTATTGTTCCTATTTAGAGGCATATCCATTTTAAATGAATTATGTAAATTTGGAAGGAGGAGCAGCTGAGCAATTCTATCTCCCTGATTAATAGAACTTATACTTTGGGGTGAGCTAAGCATTATTTTTATTTCCCCTTTATAGTCTGAGTTTATTACGCCTGGGGTCACTTGCAAACCTAATAAGCTTTCAGGACTTCGCCCGATAATAAGTCCTACAGTCCCTGAGGGAAGAGGTCCCCTGACTCCTGTGGGAATCAGTTGAACCCCCATTTCAGGTGTTAACACTATTCAGGCAGTGGAACAGAGGTCTAATCCTGCATTTCCTCCTGTTCCTCTGGCGAGGGAGTGGATGGGTAATAGGGATTGTGTCGGGGAAGCATCTGAGTGGATGCTTGAGGATACTCCTCCTCCAATGCCTCGTACATTTGTGGGCCCCGGGGCATTGGGCCCCGTGCCCTGTTTTTTGAATTCCTGAACAAAGGATTTCCATGGATGTCAAATTTTGAATAGCATTTATTGGTCCAATGATTTCCTTTCTTACACCTGGGGCAGCAACCTGGAGTACGGTATGAATTTGGTCTTATTTCTCTTTGGGGATTTTGCCTAGAATAGCCTGATTGATTATGATAATTTTGCCTAGAATATCCTGATTGATTATAATGTCTATGTTGAGCCCTTGTAAAATTTTGAGGGGTAGCATCTCTCACAGCTGCTGCAATCACATTCCCTGTGACAAAGGCATCATTTACATCTTTACATAGTTGTATATATATGAAAAGATCTTTTTTATTTTTCCATGGCCTGATGACTTCCTGGCAATATTTATTAGCATTTTCGTACGCTAATTGAATAACTAATGGCATAACTTGATCAATGTCTCCAAAAACTCTACCTGCAGTTCTCAAAAGTCTATCAGCAAATTCAGCATATGGTTCATTAGGTCCTTGAATTACTTTGGACAAGCTACCTTGTAGATCCCCAGGTCCTTGTACAGTTTTCCATGCCTTTAAGGCAGCTGCATTTATCTGAGCATATACTCCTGGGGTATAATGTTTTTGATCCTGTACGTCTACGAATTGCCCTTCTCCTGTGAGCATTTCTATATTATGGTCTCCAAACCCTGCATCTGCATTTCTTTTAGCTGTTTCTATACAAAGTTCCTGAAATTGTGATCGCCAAACCAAGTATTTTCCCCCACTTAATGTTGCTTTACATAGACGTTTCCAGTCTGCGGGGGTTAAGCTAAAGGTGTTAAGGGACTCCAGTATACTCAACGTGAAAGGAGCTTGGGGTCCATAAGTCATTACTGCCTCTTTGAGATTTTTTATTGTTTTGAAATCTACTGGCTGGTGGCCCCTCTGTCCATTTTCATATTCAAATACTGGCAGTTCCCAATGTATCTGTGAGTTACCCTCGAGAGTGCATAAGCGCTCAGAAAGACTTTTTATTTCTATTTCTAGGGTATGCAAACGTCTAGTGATACCCTTCATATTTTCTGTAATCAATTTCACCCATGGGGGAGTAGAGGACACAAGTTCCTCCACTTGATGATCCCTTATCTTGGTCTTCCTTAATTTTCTTTTATTCATTTTCTCAAAATCACCTTTAGTTAATTCCTCCTCACTACTACTACTCTCATTGGTCCTAACTGACTCAGTAACATCCTGAGTCCCAGGTTCAATTGAGACCATGTATCCTTGAAATATCTCTAATAAATCTTGAATAGCTTTAGCAGCTCGGATCTTTGTAATTTTGGGGACACTTTTAATACTCTCCTTACTGGTCTTAGTTGACTCAGCGGAATCTACGCTTTTATGATTGCCTTCACTGTTTTCTAAATCCTCCTCACTAACGACAGACTCATCCATATCAAAGAATTCATCAAGAGCCTCGTACACTTGGGTCTTAGTTATTTTCGAATCCATTTTAACCGCTCTGACTAGAGACTCCTGCGAGGTTTCTCAGTTCTTACCTGCCGTGCTGAATTCCCCGTACGGGCCACCAACTGTTAGCCGCCGGAAAGGGATTGCAGCCTGGAACGGCAGCGCCGCGGGAAGGAGTCCGGAGACAGGATGGAGACGAAAAAATTCTTTAATCTTTCTGTCTCTGTCTCTTTTAATTTCTAACACTACATACACACTCTCACAAGAAACCAAGGCACCTACTCTTACAAGAAACTACAATGTATCTATACAATAGCGATAATCCTGTCCTTTCTCTCTCTGATCTCATCCCATGCGCCCGAGCAGGAATGGTGCTTGCTCGATCTGCCGAGTCACTCCTCAAATCTCTCGAGATCCTGGGCCAAGTCCCGTGAGACTACGGAAGGCGACAATGCCCAAAAATGTCGATCTGCTGAGTCACTGCTCAAATCTCTCGAGATCCTGGGCCAAGTCCCGTGAGACTATGGAAGGCGACAATGCCCAAAAATGTCTATCGCCCATAGTCAACCGCAATCTTAGCTATCTCCCCAAACAGGGCTCCTGCAAAATGTGAAGTGTTTACTTGTTTATAACATTGTCACTGTTATCAAGCATGTTCTCATTCCCTTTATTGAGGGGATTTTAACTAAGAAAAAAATTAAAAATATGATATTTTATTAAACTCGTGTTATTTTAACAGGTACTATTTGCAAGTAAGTTGATAACACCATAAATTATTTTTAAAACAAGACTTCTCCCTTATGTTAAAATCCTCAAACATTTTACAATACATAAAGCTTTGTTGTTACAAAAAAGTAGGAAAAAAAAAGGATACAGAGAAGAGGATAAAGTATAGTTGGGAGATTATTATATAAAGTTTTGGTGATACACAAAAGTAGAAAAAATAGGAAAAGCTGGGAAAGTACATACTTACATTGATAAAAAATACTGTGAGATCTGATTTTGTAAACATTCAATAATAGACATTAAAATTTACTTAAAAGTAACAAGTCAACAGAATTTATAATTATTGGATATGTTGTTATCATTTTAAGTGAGTGATTAAATGGACAATTGCTTATTAAAATGCTATTCTCAGAGATCTGGAATGACTGAGAGCTCTGTTCAGGACAGCTTCGCTGTCCATAATAAAAAAATACAACAAATATCAAATATAGATTGTTAGAAATCAAAGACAAAATGAAGGCTGAAGACAAAAATTAAAGATGGTTTCATTTCTTATCTGTAATATATAAATAAAAATCTCTTCAATACTCCATATAAAAAATTTAAATTTGTTAGAAAAATGTAGAAGTTGTCCTTAGTGGTTTAATAACTGAAATCCAAGGTGCACAAAATAAACAATGTGTTTTCTCTAATTTGATTTTAGAATATAAAAGTTACACATTTCCCTTAAAATATTTCCAAGTTTTAAATATTTAATGAAAGCATCTTAAATAAAATTGTATCATATCATGACAATACAATTTTAATTTGATGACTATAGCTTTGTAGTATATTTTGAAGTCAGTGTAATGCCTCCAACTTTGTTTTTTTGTTTGAATATTACTCTATTTGAAGTATTTTGGGGTTCCATACAATTTTTAAGATTTCCTATTTCTGTGAAGAAATCTGTTGGCATTTTGAAAGGATTGCATCAAATCTATAAATCGCTTCAGGTGATATGAAAATTTCAACAATATCAATTCTTCCAATCCGTGGACACAACCTATCTTTACATTTATTTTGTCCTCTATAATTTCTTTCATGAATGTTTTATGGTTTTAATTGTATAACTATCATATTTATTTGATTTGTATTATTGTAGGCTGATGGCTCAGAAAACACTCTAGTCCAAATTTTGTCCAAATTAGAGAGTTATTTAATTTAGCCAGCTGGTGACTGCTCCTTGGCAGGACGGGAATTGTCTCTCACCAGGTTCTAGTTCTATGGGGTTTATAAGAGGAAAAACCACATACTAGAAAATGAAGGTGCAGGTAAGCAAGCAGGATACAAGGGTTGAGAAAGCACTTGGCAGAGCAAAAACAGACAACCACATTATGGGTTCAAGAACATTTGTGGGCATCTGAAGTAAAGAAAAACAAATTTTTAACATCTTAGAAATAGTTTATATAACAGTTTCACGTGGAAGTCTTAAAAAAGGAATCAGTATGGTTATATTTACTTATACTAGCCTATAGCTATACCTTGTACTTAACTATTGTTCCATTAATCTATACTTATATCCATAAATATATAAACCTATGAGCTTATACTTATCACCTGACACTGTTCTACATCTTATTTCTAACAACTTAAGTCTTATGTCTTACAGTTACATGATTATGTTGTCCTATTATTACTTCTTTTAACTTATAACTAGAGCAGCTTAACATTATTTATTTTATAACACTTATCACATGATCCTATGTCCTACTTATTAATATTTCACAACATATAATCTATGATTTATAATCTAAAATACATATTGATTAAGCTCATATCATTGGTAGTCAACTAATTTTCAAAAATACAAGAGCACACATTGAAAAAAGCACAAGTTTTTCAAGAAATAAAACTGGAATAATGGATATTCAATTACAGAAATAAAAATGTAGACTACTATCTTTCACAATACACAAAATCAAACCAAAATGAATGACTGTGGGTGTTGATTTTATATCCTGCTAATTTGTTAAATTCATTTATTAGTTCTGAAAATTTTCTGGTAGAATTTTTTGAATCTTCTAGATATAAAATCATGTCATCATCAAACAGTGATAGTTTGAGTTCTTCTTTACCTATTTGTTTTCCTTAAATGTCTTTCTTTTGTCTAATTGCTCTGGCTAGAGTTTCAAGGACGATGTTGAATAGAAGTGGTGAAAGAGGACGTCCTTTTCTTGTTCCAGTTTTTAGAGAGATTGCTTTCAATTTTTCTCCATTTAGAATGATGTTGGCCTTAGGTTTAGCATAAATAGTTTTTACAATGTTGAGGTATATTCCTACTATCCCTGGTTTTTCTAGTATTTTGAACATGAAGGTGTACTGTATTTTATCAAATGCTTTTTCTGCATCTATTGAGATGATCATATGATTCTTGTTTTTAAGTCTATTAATATGATTAATTATGTTTATTGATTTCCATATGTTGAACCCTGAATCCCTGGGATGAATCCCACTTGATCATGGTGCAGTATCTTTTTAATATGTTTTTATATGTGATTAGCCAAAATTAGACTGAGAATTTTTGTATCTATGTTTATCAGAGATATTGGTCTGAGTTTTCTTTCCTTGATGTGTCTTTGTCTGGTTTTGGTATCAGGGTGACATTAGCTTCATAGAATGAGTTTGGAAGGGTTCCCTTCTTGTCTATTTCATGGAATACTTTGAGGAGTATTGGTGTTAATTCTTCTTTGAAAGTCTTGTAGAACTCAGCTGAGAAGCAATGTGGTCCTGAGCTTTTCTTGGTTGGTAGGTTTTTGATGGCATTTTCTATTTCATTACTTGAAATTGATCTGTTTAAATCATGTATGACCATCTCATTCAGTTTGGGTAGGTCATATGTCTCTAGAAATTTGTTGATGTCTTCAATATTTTCTATTTTATTAGAGAATAAATTTTCAAAATAGTTTCTAATTATCATATGTATTTCAGATGTGTCCATTGTGATATCTCCCTCTTCTTCTTGTATTTTATTAATTTGAGTTATCTCTCTTTTTCTCCTTGTTAGCATGGCCAGGGGTTTATCTATTTTATTTATTTTTTCAAAGAAACAACTTTTTGTTTTGTTAATTTTTCAAATGTTTCTTTTCTTTCTATTTAATTTATTTCAGCTCTGATTTTAATTCTTTCCTGTCTTCTACTGTTTTTGGTATTGATTTGTTCTTTTTATAGGGCTTTGAGATGTAGTGTCAGGTCATTTATTTGTTGACTTTTTTATTATTTTAATAAATAATCAAATGCATTCCTATACATCAGCAATAAATTCACTGAAAGAGGAATTAGGAAAACTACTCCATTAACAATAGCCTCAAAAAAAAAAAAAAAAAACGAAAACAATAAAAACACCTGGGAATCAATCTAATGAAGGAGGTGAAGGAGCTGAAAGACCTCTACAATGAAAACTACAGAACACTACAGAAAGAAATTGAAGAAAACCTCAGAAGATATAAAGATCTCCCATGTTCTTAGATAAACAGAATTAATATTGTCAAAATGGCCATACTACCAAAAGTGCTATACAGATTTAATGCAATTCCTATTAAAATCCCAGTGACATTCTTCATAGAAATAGAAAAAGCAATCATGAAATTTATTTGGAAAAATAAGAGATCCAGAATAGATAAAACAAGAAAAGTGAATCAGGAGGCATCAAAATACCTGACCTTAAACTATACTACAGAACTACAGTAACAAAAACGGCATGGTATTGGCACCAAAATAGACTTGTAGCTAATGGTACAGAATAGAGGACACAGAGACAAACCCACACAAATACGGTTATCTCATACTAGACAAGGGTGCCAAAAGCATTCACTGGAGAAAAGAACCTATTCAACAAATGGTGCTGGAAAAACTGGAAATCCATATGTAGCAAAATGGAATCAAACATCTTTTTCTCACCCAGCACAAAAATCAACTCAAAGTGGATCAAAGACTTAGGCAATAGAACAAAAACTCTGTGCCTAATAGAAGAAAAAAAAAAAAAAAAAAAAAAAGCCGAAATCTGCACCACATCAGCCTAGGATCTGACTTCTTTAAAAAGACTCCTAAAGCTCAAGAAGTAAAATCCAGAATAAATAAACAGGATGGATTAAAATTTAAAAGCTTCTTCTCAGCAAAAGAAACAATTAATAAGGCGAGGAGAGAGCCTACAGATTGGGAGGAAATCTTTACCACATGTACTTCTGATAAAACATTACTCTCTAGAATATATAAAGAACTTAAAAAACTTAACACCAAAAATAAATAAATAAATAAATAAATAACCCAATCAATAAATGGGCTAAGGAACTGAACAGACACTTCACAGAAGAAGAAATACAATTGATCCACAAATATATGAAATAGTGTACAAAATCTCTACCAATTAGAGAAAAGCAAATCAAAATACTATAAGATTTCATCTCCTATCAGAATGGCAATCATCAAGAATATAGGTAACAACAAATTTTGGCGAGGATGTGGGGGAAAAGGTACACTCATACATTGCTGGTGGGATTGCAAATTGGTGCAACCACTATGGAAAGCAGTATGGAGATTCCTCAGAAAACTGGGAATGGAACTACCATTTGACACAGCTATCCCACTCCTTGGTTTATACTCAAAGGACTTAAAATCAGCAGCATACTATCATGACACAGCCACATCAATGTTTACAGAAGCGCAATTCACAATAGCTAGACTGTGGAACCAACCTAGGTATCCCTCAATAGATGAATGGATAAAGAAAATATGGTATATATATATATATAATATAATATATATATATATATATATGAAAATATGGTATATATATATATATATATACCATATTTTCTTTATCCATAAATATATATATATGTATAATGGAATATTACTCAGATTTAATGAAGAGAAAAATTATGGCATTTGCCAGTAAATGGTTGGAGTTGGAGAATATCATGCTAAGTGAAATAAGCCAATCCCACAAAACCAAAGGCCGAATGTTTTCTCTAACGTGCAGATGCTAATTCATAATAAGGTGGGAGGAGGCACTAGGGAAAAATACTGTTACCTTAGATTAGGTAGAGAGAAGTGAAGGGAGGGGAGGGAGGTTATGTGGGCTTGGGAAAGATAGTGGAATGACACAGACATTATTACTGTATGTATATATGTAACTACATGATCAATATGATTCTGCAACATGTACACTCAGAATAATGAGAAATTATATCCCATCTATGTATGATATATCACAGTGCATAAATGCATTCTACTGTCATGTATACTAATTAAAACAAATTCTAAAAAAATGAATGACTGTGTTAAATGTTAAAACAGGAACTATGAAACTAGAGAAAAAATGTAGAGAAAAATGCCTCATAATTTAGGCTGAGCAAAGATATTTCAATAGGACACCACAACCAAAAAAATCAAAAGCAAAAATGACAAACAGCAGTATACCAAAATGAAATACTTCTGCACACCCAAGGAAATCAATGAAGTGAAGATAAATACTACAGAATGGATACACAGTGGAAGAAATATTTGTAAAGAATTGTCTGATAATGTACTAATATACATAATATATAAGAAACTCAATTACATATTATACACATTTACACATATATTATATGTACATAAGTGAATAAAACAAAACTGAAATAAAAGAAAAATGCCAAATATATATGTATAAATTCAATTTTAATTTATTCATATATATTTATTCATATATATATATATGATTCATATATATATACACACACACACACACATGTGTATGTGTGTGTAAAACAAATGTTAGTATTGCTTGGTCTGATAACAATTTGATTCTCCATTATGTATACATTTTCTATTCCTTGAGACTTTAGAATAATTGGTAAGTAAAAAGTTTAATTTTAATTTTTGGTTTGTTTTAGGTTACTAAGATAAGGTTATATATACCTTATATTTCATACATTTGACCGTTTTATTTTATCACATGAGATTCTATATGTCTTACCTGCAAATATTGCTGAGTAATAAATATTTCCAGTGTATTTATCATATTGATGTATAACTTAACTTTCTGTGGTATTTCTCTTGAGAAACCTATGCACCTTAATTTGAGTGTATTTTCCTCAACAACAATTTTTAGTTCTTCTACACAGGATTAAAACTTTCCTTAGAGATAATTTTAAATTTTAGTTTATTTTCTTTATAGTTTCTATACACAGGAGTATTGCGAATTCAAACGTTACCTTTATTAACAATAGTTTCTTATTTACAAATTGTCAGAGGATATATTTTTTCCACATGTGTCTCAGACAGAGACATAAATCTTTCCTTTTCTTCTACCTTTAGAAGTAAACAGTATTGTATCTCCAAACATTAACTACTGAAATAATATTTCAAAACATATAGCTATTACAAATGTCTCATTTCCAACTCTTAAACTATTACTTATTTCCCATCCACACTTTTACATTAATAAAAAAGTATATGGCAAATAAATTCACAAATAACATGAACTTTTTAAGTTATTAATATTGATAAACCCTTCCCTATACACATTATACACATGGCAATCACTTCATCTTTGCATTAATCCATGGTTAAATTTTTTATTTTCATACTTTTGTCTTCATTTCCATTGGGAAAAAAAATATATGTATATATATATATATTTTTTTTTCTATATATATTTTAAATGGAATTGCTTTCTTAATATCTGTGACAGCAACTTCATTATTGGTATGTGAAGTAATACTTTTTATATATTAATTTTATATCTTGCAACTCTCATGAATTCATTTATGTTCTAATAACTTTTTGATGATTTAGCTTATTCTTTCAACAGAATGATAACATCCACAAACATGGATAATTTAAATTCATCATTTTCAATTCAGATGACCATTACTTCTTTCTTTGCCAAAGACTTCCAATAACACATTGAGTAAGCATGGTAAAGATGGACATCCTTGTCTTATCCCCAATCTGAGCAAATGCTTTCACATTCTACCCATTGGCATATCAACTGTGGCTTTTTCATAAGTAGTTTTTATTATTTTGAAGTAAGTTTCTTCTACACATAATTTGTGAAGAGTTTTGATATGAAGGAATGTCAAATCTCACTGAATGATATATCCATTGAGATAATCAGGTATGGTTTATGTAGTTCTTTGTATTGATGTGTTATCACATTTATCAATGCACAGATGTTGAGACATCCTTACATGCCTGGGGAAAATGCCACCTGATTATGGTGTATGATCCTTTTGATATGATAATGGGTTCAATTAACTAGCATTTTCTGAGAATTTTTGTGTTTGTGTTCATCATGGATCTGAGTCTGTAGTTTTCTTTTCTTCTGTCTGGTTTGGTACCAGGATAATCCTGGCCTCATAAACAAAGTTTTTCAAATTCCTTTCATTTCAATTTTATGGAATAGTTTAAGAAGAATTGTTAATAGTTTTTTTTTTTTTTTTTTTTTTTTTTTTTTTTAAGAATTAAGCTATAAATCCATCACTTTTTAGACTCCCTTTAAAGGTATTTTTTACTGCTTTGATATTACTCATTATTGATTTGTTTTAATTTTCTATTGTTTTTATTCAATTTTGGTAAATTCTATATATTCGGAAATTTATTAACTTATTTTAGTCTTAGAATAATTTGGGGCTTCATAGATGTTTCTTCAAGAACAACTATTCTCAACTACCATATGCTATGGTTTGTTTCCTTCTTATTTTTCTCTGATTATTTTGGTTTATATCTATCTCCAAGACTTTTGGGACCCATGAAGTCATATGAGACACCATCCACCACAAGCCCATACTGGAAACTGCAACTGAAAACCAACAACCTGACCTCGCACCAACACCAGAATTATCACTGCTATGAGCAGACTTGGTATGGATTATGTAACCTAGAGATTCATCTATTTGTATGTGTGTATTCTTTTTTTTTTTTTTTTACATTTTTATTTTAACTTTTTATACATGTTTACAGAGTACATTTCATTTCATATTACATATAAAGAGCACAATTTCTCAAGTTGCTGGTTTTATATAAGGTATTTTTACAACAATTGTGTCTTCATACATGTATTTAGGGTACTCATGAATAACTCAGTCTGCCATTATTCCTATCCCCTTGCCCCCTCCCCCTCCCCCCCCTTTTGTTCTACCCCACTTTGTTCTATTTAAAGTTTTTTCATTCCTCTCATCCCCACTCCCTTGACTTTATAAGTTAGTATCTTCATATCAAAGAGATTTCTTATTTACATATTGAGACATACATATACATATGTGTACACATACACACAAAGACACAATTTTGGCAAAATAGACATTATTCACATATAAATTTTACTGTATAAATTAGTACTCTACCAATTAGTACTGAAAGAGTGCTTGTCCTTCTTTTGTCATAGTGCTTCACAATGTTTTTAGTCCCATGAGCTGGACAGATGTTATAGTTGTAGATCCCTTTCTGCCTCTAAATATGAATTGAAAAGCGTCTGTAAAGTCAAACAGCTTTGTTTCAATAGCTAGGATTTTTTCAAGTTATTCTTCCAGTGCTGCTGTTTTTATCCTGAACTTGATATTTTCTGTACAATGACACATGTCCCTTAGTAATCTCCAGATATGTTATCCCAAACAGCTCAGCGATGAAGGTCAGATACATCTAAATGACAATAGTGAGAATATCTTAAGCATATAAACTTCTGTTTAAAATTATGTGGATGAATTCTTTATATATTATTAATGCAGAATTATTTTAATAAATAATTATTTAAAATTAAAAACAAAATTAAAAACAATTATTTAGTTTTTCACCAAGATATGATACAATATCTTTTAAGAATTCAGTTATTGGAAAAAAAGTCAGTTTTTCCCCCTAAAATCATGATTGAAAGAAGTCAATTCTCAGACTGCAGAAAGGACCTTTTTATCTATATGTACTTCACTGTAGAAAAGTCGCAGCAAGTTAAACATTTGTTAAAGCACATTTGGTATTAATTAAATGAGCAATAATACTAATGCTACAGAATACATTCAGTTCAATATTACATAAAAATTGATTCAATTATGTTTAACCTTGAAAAATGTTTGAATAAACATGTTTTGGTGGTATGAATATCAGTGTTTATATTGTTTAGATGTTATTAAAGATAAATAAAATAATTTTAAAATATTAAGATTTAATTCATATTACTTATGAATTCCATATTTTCAAATACATTCTTGATCTGAATATAGAAACTAGCTGTTTTGACAACCACTATTTATATAATTCACATATAAATTATTAAGCATATGTCAAGAATACAGCAAGTGGTTCATGTACCATGTGAAATAAGCAATTACACAGGCACTAACAATATTCAAAATGCAATAATATCTGAGACAAAAGTCTTCTAATTTAATATTAAAATAAAAAATTCATAAAAGTTAATAATGTAATTATACAAAATGCAAGATTAATTTATTTAATATAATTAATATTTAATATAACTTCAACTTCATGATTCAGCATTTAAATATTTTCATTATTGTCTTAAAGGAAATTTTAAGTAGAGCACTAAATTGCTAGACGTTAAAAAATGTAAATGGAGAATTAGAAAATGAATTAATAATATTGGTAATTAAGAATATTTACTTACAATATTAAAGGACAAAATTATTCTTCATATTATATCATATTAGATTATTTTTCTACTTCATAAGACAAAGGTGATGATTTCCTTACAATGAAATTTAATTGCAGAATGTGATTCAGAGTTAGAATTAAGATAATAAGTTAATTTTGCTAAATATGGTGCTATCCATTAAAATGCCATAATAAATTATTCACTCTCAAATGTCTTCAGAGAGTTACTTTATGTATCTTGTCCTTCTTGTAACATGAGGCTGATGGCATCACCCTAGGAGTGACAATCATAAAAATGTCTGTCTTCCAGGATGTGGAGGGCTTCTCTTTGTTTTTTATGTTTTTGCTGCCAATATCAGTGTTCTTTTTTGCTCTTGTTTTATTCCTTTTATTTTTTATTTGTGTACATAATAATAGAGTCTATTTGACCTATTTATGCAAATGGAGTATATCTGATACTAATTAGGATCATTCTGACAAGAGAGTTACATGAGAGAGAAGCTGGCACTCTTTTTACTTAAGCAAATATCGTCTCTGCTCGATAATGACACCTGTCTCCTCACTAATGGAATTCCAAGCTTACTAGATATTGCCATTTAGTTTTCCAAAATAGTTTTGTAAATTACATTTCCATGAGAAGTTAGAGTTCCCATCATTTCATCTCTTCCAGGTTTCAAATTTACTGTCAGATTTGGAATTTTTGTTAAAATAATCAGTGTGCAACACTGTTGAATTTTTATCAGTTGGCATTTCATGATTACTAATGGTGTTGAGTTATTTAAGAGTATTTTGGTTATTAACAGAATTCTTGTTAATTCCTTTTCAATTGGGGAGATTGTCATTTTTATATATGTTTTACAAGTTCCTTGTATTTATATTCTAAAATTTTTGGAAAATTATTGAATAATGCTTTTAAATAAAGACATTGATACTTTTAAACATTTTATTAACAACGAAACTAGAAAATTTCTTGTAGATGTATCTAAGGCTATTTGGTTAAAAAATATATTATCAAGTTAAATCAGCACAAACACATTCAAAAATCTTTCCCTCAATCTGAAAGAGAATTCTTTTTTTCATGAGGTTCATTGCTATGTTGAAATAATGCAATAGATTTTAAAATACTCAATAAACTTTATCTTTATGGGATAAATAATACTTAATTTTAGCATATGTTAATTTTGAGTTTAGATGAGGTCACAAAGGTAGAGCCTTCATGGTGGTACTATTGTTCTTAGTGATAGATAGGTTACCCTCCCCCCTCAGAGTTTTCCACACCCTAAGAGAAGCAACCTTGTTTCATTCTCAGGACAAGATGTTCCTTCTCCGGACAGGATGTTCCTTCCCCGAGCAGAATGTTTCTTTTCCCCAGGCAAGCCAATAGGCTTAAAGGTCCCCCTGTTCTATGGGCAAAGAGCCAATGGTGTTGGGGTTGCTCTAGTGCACCCCCCACCAGAAATCCCTATATAGGGCCCTGTTTGAGAGACTCAGAGAGAGACATGCAGACACCCAACATCAGCTTGTCGCTGCTGAGAGGAGGAAGACAGATACATCAGCTCAAAGCTGCAGAGATGAGGAAGCCACAGCCAACAGCTCCAGACCCATTGCCTTCAGCCCAATGGCCGCTCCCAGCTCCAGCCTCCAGCCAGACAGCACAGCTCCAGAGATCCTAGCTGGTGCGACCAGGCACCCACCTTCTGTCCAGAGCTTGCACACTCCCCTCTCCCTGACTCCCCTCTCCCACCAGAGCTTGCACACTCCCTTCTCCCTGACTCCCCTCTCCCACCTCTTCCATCTTCCACCCGAGCACCTCTTCTCCGGTTTTTGCTACCAGCCACAAAGGCTGTTGAATAAATCTTTTGGCTGCACAGCTATCCCCGGTGTGATGTTTTGCCCTTCACTTAGAATATGAGAAATTAATTTGAGCTCTCTCCCTGCAGTGGGAGGATACAGCAACAGGGAGTCTTTTTGAAATTCAATAAGAACTTACTCACAAAGAACCATATAGGCTGCTGCCTTAATGTTTGTCTAGCTTTCAGGACTGGGGGAAGTAAACATTTCTTGTTTAAGCCGCTCATCCACAGTGTTTTTGTTATTATATTAGTCAGCTTTTCTTTGCAGTAAACAAAATACTTAACCCAAACAATTTACAGTAGGAAAGATTTATTTTGGCTCATGATTTCAGAATTTTCTGTCCATGCTTTGCTGGCTCCATTGTTTTGTGCCTGAGGTGAGGGAGAACATGGGGAAAGGTGTGGTGAAGGAACCCTTCTTGTTTCAGTGCATACAGGAAGCAGAGAAAGAGAGAGAGTAAAAAGGAGTCTGGGACAAGATACTTGTGGGAGGAAGTAGGTCACAGGGACCTACACCATGCTCAACTTGCCTACAGTTTCCAACCCTTCCCCATAGTCCATTCTAATTATTAAGCCATGTCATGGATTAAATCCATGCATGAGTTTAGAACCTCATAGTACAATCTCTGCTCAAAAGCTGTACTTTTGGACATTGCTCTTTTGGTGACCAAGTTTTTAATATATGAGTTTTGAGGTTCCATGTTCAGATTATAACAGCAGACAAAATTAAGACATTTGATTGTTGCTTCAGATGCATGGATGCTTGATTTCTTAAAAAGTAGTACATCCATGCTTATATATTTATATTAGTATGTATTTATATATATTAATTTCTAGTCAAAAGCTTTTAGAAAATATCTGCTTCATTAAAATGCTCCATAACAGAATCCTGTATATTAATATTATTTTATTTCTTTATGTATATAAGCTTTACATTTGATTAGCAACTAAATTTGATTATTTTGTTATTGATTTTTACTAACATCTTTATGTAGTTATAAAGTATTTCTGTTTATGACTCATTAATTCTTTCTCTTAGCTTAATTAAGTTCCACATTTTATGATACACAAGTGTATTTTAATTTCTTTTCTAATATTTTGTGATAATTGATAACATTTATTTAATAACTAAAACACTAAGACCTATGGATTTAATTATAATAAGTTTTATTTTATTTCATATTTTTCATGGATGGTGTTTTTACTATTGTTTTTATACTACATGTAACATAGGAATTTAGTTCATCCTGAAAGTTATTTAATTTCACTCACTTTCAAAAAGTTTGAGTTCTGAAAGTAAATTTAAAATAATTTTCTGTGGCAGAAAAAATAGGACTGGTCCCTTCATTCTTCAATCTCTAGGATGAGCTAAACCACTGTTAGGAGAATAAACTTTTTATAGATACTGTTCATGGACTGCTTCCATGGCTTCAATAAAATTTGAGGTTTTTGAAACTTGAAAGGGAGATTAGAAGCTGCCAAACAATTCTATGAAGTATTCTTGGGAACTTCAACTGGTATTACATAAGTTTAAATCTGAACAACTTGCAGAAAATGACAACAAAAATATAAGTTCAAAATTCTGACATTATAATCAGGACATAGTGTTAAAGAATTTAGAGAAAGAAGAGGAATATATGGAAAGTAACTTTGGCTTATAGAAACAAATTAGCTTTAGCAATATAAGGAAAGCTTGGGGTGCTAAGGCCTATTTCTTTATGTCCCTAAAGTTACCTTTGAACTGAAATTTCACTGTTAATAAACCACAAATATGGGTAAAATTTTCATTTTGTTTTACTGAAGTCCACTTTATTAGCAAAAGTCCTTCAGATTGAAGGTGAATTACAAATCATATTTTTCTGAGTACACACTGTAAATTTAGACATGAATAGGAATTTAGAATATATTAGAAAATTAGATCATTTTAAGAATAACAAAAGAAATACATTTGTAATGAAGCATTCTTTTTTCTTCTCTTTTGAGGTCAACAATAATGGTAATTAATTCTACTTTGTTAGAATCAATAATTCTAGAACTTTAAAAGCTTGGAAGGCTTAAAGCACATTGCTAGGACGCAGCATTGGTGATTTTGCAAGAATTGCCTCTAAAAGGCAAAATGATATTTGAAACATGGCCAATTATTTTTAAGGTCTTTGTTTAACACTAATTGCCTCCTAATCCTATACAGACTGCTAAATATAGAAAACATGAGGAGAGTGTGTAAAGATGTACCTTGTGTTAACTATTCTTACCACTTCAAATAAACATGAAGAAATATACACACAAAAGAACATGAAGATGATAAAACATGATTTAAAATATGCTTAGTACCTTGAAATTTAACAAGAATATAAAATGAACTGCTTTGAATCAATAAGATAAAGAAAGAAACCTCAAAAAATTAAGAGATATGGAAGAGAGAATTTAGAAAATAAATAAATGCTAATACATAGTAAAGAAAATCTTTAAAATCATTACTAATTAAAGAAATGTAAATTAAAACAACATATCTCTTTTACTTCCCAAATAAGCCATATTAGAAGGTTAGATAATAGGTTAGAAAATATCAAGTTTTTGCAGTTATAGGGTTTGAACTGGTGTAGATGTTCTGGGACTAACATGCCAGTAATTAATAAAGTTGAAAATACACACTCCCTTTGTGCCAGAAATTCAGATCTTGGGTTTTCACTGAGGCCCATAGAAAAAGTGCTCATAGCAGCATTGTTGTGGTGAAGAAGATCTGGGGGTAGACTGTTGCCGCCTGAAGCGCTTGGAGCAACGGAGCCGCGGGAAGAAGTTCAGAGGCAAACTGGAGACGAACAGCTTTTTATTCTGATAACTTTTCTCTCTGGTTCTAACAATGACTAACACACGCCACACACACCACCAAAATGGCGCTGACCCGATCAGCAATTTTGGCCGAGTCACTCGAGATCCCAGGACAAGTCCCGTGGTGAGACTACGGAAGGCAACAATGCCCAAATCTCTACGGCTCATAGTCAACTGCAATTTAAGCCATCTCCCCAAACAGGGCTCCTGCAGTAGACATGTGTTTATCATCATCATGATGAAACGGCAGACTCTTGGGTACGTGCCACATCAAGTATTGGACAGCAATTTATAAACAATGATCTGAATGTAGACACAGTATTACAGATGGACCACTCCACATAGATCATACTGAGTGAAAAAGCTTTTAAGAAGATACAATATAAAATAATATCACTTTGTGTAAAACCAATGACTTGGAAAACTGTGCTCTTTATATGTAATATGAAAGGAATTGCACTCTAAAAGCATGTATAACAAATTAAATTAATTTTAAAAATTATCAAAAATAAGTTAATTAATTAATGAAATTAAAAAAATATGCTTAGTACCTTGATTGTGGTGATGGCATCCCAGGTTGAGCTGTATCAAAATGTAGGTATTAAATATGTAGTTTGCTGTGTATTAACTATACCTCAAAAGATTTAGAACAGCAATGATGTTGAGGAATCACTCCATATCCTCCCAATATAAGTTAGGGAAAAGTTAATATGAAATGTAACTACATAAAAAGAGAAGGAGGTACGTCAGTCAGTGTGTGTGTGTATGTGTGTGTGTGTGTGTGTGTACATGTACATATATGCCTGCTGCCTACCTAGTTGTAATGGAGAAATGAAAAAGTAAATTAGATGACAATGATTAACACCAGAAGGAAAGAATCAGAACTGGGGCAACAGAGATAGAAGCTAATACACTCAAAATATATTTGTTCTGTAGATTTGATTTCAAAACCTCATAAATGTTTTACATATGATACAACAAAAATAAATAAAAAAACAGTTTCTAAATATTCAGGAGGAACAAAAAATAAAATGTATTTTAATTTAGCAAGCTTTTTCAGTCCTATTATTTGGTTTATTGATATTAATTTGATAACAGTAACTTAAGAATTTTAATATCCCATATTTTTAAATGGCTGCTTACAAGGCTAGATTGGGAACTCAGAACAGTTATTTATTAGGAAGAGTGTTATGATAATTAAAGGAAAAAATATAAAAGCAGTCATATCACTCAAAGCATATTTATTACCAGAAATGAAAATAAATTAAATTATTTATCCTTCTATTGTGGCTTTTACTTTAGCATTATTATGTGAAAACAGAATGGCCAGTTTTATTTGAATTTCAGATAAATAATAAGCACTTTTAGTAGTGTGGTGCACCAAATATTATGAGTCATGCTTATATTGTATTTTTATTCATTAAATCCAGTAGCATTACATTAATCTCATCTTTATCATGAAGGAAAGATAATTTTTATCTTGTCTAAATAAATTGGATATTATATTAAATAAAACTAAAATAAGAAAACAGTTTTCTTTTTGTTTTTGACACAGTAAAACCAAACAGTATTTAGTAACTACTAATATTTATTAATAAGTGCATAAATTTATTTTTTTTTCTAAAATTTGCTGCTACTTTGAAGGGTAAATGATATTAATACTCTATATTCTATTGAATGTGTAAATTATATACAGTATAACAAGAATATTTCTATTGTGCTATTATGCTACCATATAATACTTATATGGTCAGTTTTTAGTACAGATATTTTATCATGATGATTTAGCCCATGACAAGTTATTATTCATTCCAGAGAAAATGAATAAGCTATGGAAGATGTGATGATGATTATGTCTATACAAGTAATTGCTTCAAAAGAAAAGATTTGTCTAATCTTCTAAGCCTGAATTATGGGATGGCTTGGATGCAATATTTCCACATGCTGAGATCTGTTTCAGTGATTGCTAAGGAAAAGATAGGCTGGTCCTCACCCATGTTCTACCATGCTCAGAAGTATATGAAGTTTCCTGTGGATGTTTTACAAAAGCTATAATTGATGTAAACTTTACATCAGAAAAGATTTATAAGTTGGTCTCTGTCTCATTTTAATTCTCATTCCCACTGTTGGTTCACACAAGCATCCAAACAAGCATATGTGAGGCACATATCCACCAGTCTCTTTCATATCAGTTTTGTGCGTGCTTCATGAAAATTCCTTTTTTAACATGATTTGTCTGTCAAACTCCTCTTCCTTTTTCATAAGTTGCTTAATTATGTATATTTCAAAGCCTAAAATTTTAATGCTGAGTTTAAAATATTTTCTTTGTGTTTAGTTTACTAAGCATACTTTCTCATAACACTTATTTAATCATATTCTACTGCATCATTATTTTATAGATTCCCAAAACTATGAATATGCATATGGCAAGAATATTTCCACTGTTTAAATTAGGAACTATCCCAAAATTGATGCTCAATTAATAGTTCATGACAATGGTATACAATTTCATGATTAAAATGGACACATAGATCTCAAAGAAATGCTAATATTCCTAGTAACATTTTCTATTTTAAGTGCCACTTAAGTTAGCATGTAATTATTTAGAGAACATAAACAATCATTTTTGAAACTGACCACAGAATTAATCTCAGAAGCATATTTCTTAACTTCAACTAATCAATTCAACAACAATTACTCCAGATGGGGTGCTCTAAAGTATCAAGATTTTAACAGCTGTTGTTTTCTTCAGTTTTTAAATTATCTAATTATTTAGTGGAAATATAAATAACATATTTTAATTTTGCCAAATAAGGGAAAAATAAAGGGCACAGTAACCCAAAATATCCTGGAGGTTTATATGATCTAAGTGTTCATTAAGAAAATAAAGAAAATATCCACAGATAAAATTACAGAGTTAAATTAAAGTCAAAATAACAAAAAAATCATTAATAAACTGAAAATTGATAAACATGTCCCCACTCAAGCATACTTCTTTCAACCCTAGAATCAGTAATTGGCTTATTGAGCACTCTCAAATCAGTAGGGAAAGTTATAATTAAATGATTATGTTTCCCAATAATTATTGCTTTGATCCGTAGTCTGTCAGATTACCCTTTCCAGTCTCTGCACAGCAAGCTAGAGAGTTCACATAGATTCTCAATTTATTTATGAATAATCTAGTCCAGTACTGTCCAGTTGAACTCTTGGAACCTATGTTCTCATGCTTTCACTGGCTTCAGCTCTTCTTTGTGCTTCTCTGGGGTTAGAAATGTAAATGAGGAGGAGGAGAAAGAGGTTTTCCTAAGTCTCCTGATAACTAGTAGATATGGGAGTGCATTCCAGATTCCACTCCTTCTTAGACCAGTTTGTAACTATTGTGCTCTACCAGAATGATAAACCACAATTTTCAAGGGAGCTTGTTCTCAGTTTCTCCTTCCCACCAGTCCCTACAACAGACACTCTCAGAAAAAGCCAGACAAACCAAGTATCCTTTTCATCACAAGCATGGTTAATCATCTCAACACTTTTTCTCAAGGGAGAAATTCCTTTCTTCAAAAATATATGGCATTTATTCTTCTTGTGTCTTATTATTTAACCAAATGTGACTCTGTATATAAAGCCACAGGAAAATATGGTAGTGTCTTCTGAACATTCCAAGGGCTTAACAACATAAGGTTTCCCAGTCTTTTCCCCAGGCACATTATTTCACAGTCCCCCCCCCCCTTTTTTTTTTTCTTCATGCCATCAGAAGGCATCTCACTTCAAAAATCTCAGTTCAAGGAATATCTATCTTTCTTTATGTTTAGCTCCTCAATTCCTGGAGACTTGTTAGTTTCCCAATACATCTCTCAGGAGAACTAGCATAACTTTAAAGGCAGTAACAAGACGGGCAGCATCTGCCAATTAATGGCCATCTAAGACAATAATGAAATGTCAGTTCTTCCTTCCAAAAGACATTCGTGGTGTTTGCTTGTGGGTGTCTTGGTTCATATCATCCCAACTTTGAGGAAGGAAAGTTAAAGCTCTCATCCCAAACATTGCCCTTCCACAGTCTGTGTTTCACCCATTAATACTTTCTCTTGCCTTTCCTTGAAGCCCAAGTAGAAAGAATGAAAACAAACAAAGCTGATAGCTTCATTTATAACATGTATTGTTGCTGAGTTGTGAACATAAAATATGTAGCTGGCTTGCATTACTGCCTGCTTCCTGTAGAAGGTGTGTTTAGCTATTCTTTTTTTCATTGAGTGAAGTCTGCTTTGCAGGTCACAGATTTCTTATTCAACAAATAGATATTTAATGATCTCTGTCAATCCTGTCAAAATGTTTTAATTTCTAGTTTATGTAGATGTATCTTAAATATCTGACATTCAACATACACCATTACGAAAATCAATTGAAATCATGAATTTTGTTAGTGGCACTAGAAAATTGATCAAATAATGTGTAAGAACAATGATATATTTGAAAAAGAAACATCTAAGGAAATGGTCTATATCTCGTAAATAAACTCATAAATAGTATGCAGAAATAATAGTTCACTCCACAATATACTCCATATTCTAAGAATTGCTACATAAATGATACAACTGACCTCCATTTTAATTCAAGATTTTTTCAAGGTAATACACTTTGTAAGATACACTAAACTTGAAAGACTATTTGAGCTTTCACTTTGCAAACATTAGCTGTGAAACTTGCCAAGGTTATCTGTGCTTTTCCACTTAATGAAAAATAATTATTATGTAATCGCAGTCAGTATAAGTGATAAGTATAGCTATTTTCTATGAAAACTGGGTTTAAATAGTCTAGATTTTGGAATAGAAAAGAAGTGGTAGACTTAGATGACAGGGTTTGGAATATGGGTTCATTAAGTCTGCATTTCTACATTTTCTAGTTTAGCTACTAAAAACCCTGTTCACTTATTTAGCAATATCTTCATTCCCATTACCCCAGGACTTTGGCCATGACTACCTAAGTAGCTGTAAAATGACAACAAAATTGCTCTCCTTCTCTCAGGAGTACTTACACTTTTATCTAGTAATTCTGAAGGATGCCTCTTTAAATACTTGATAACAATAATAAAATGACACTGGAATGGAACTTCAGGGGAAAGAGTTGTCTCAAAAGCATGTATGTGTCTGTGTCTCCCCAATCACAGTATGTAAGTTTCTCTTCAGCGTTTTGGTGTGGAAGATAACCTGAAGTCAAAATCATCCTGGGAATCCACATGGTAAGTATATGCAACACTCAACTGTGGATGTTTTAGTATTGGGTTCCTATTACAAAATAGTTCATAATATGAAACTATTCAACAATATTACAAAAAAAGGAGAAATGTGCTGTAAATGGAATCCAAAGGTTTAAATAAAATGAAAAGAAAATGTCTTTTAGAGTAGTTTCGAAGAATGGCAATTATCAAGAATACAAGCAACAGTAAGTGTTGGTGAGGATGTGGGGGAAAAGGTTCACTCACACATTGCTGGTGGGACTGCAAATTGGCGCAACCACTATGGAAAGTAGTATGGAGATTCCACAGAAAACCTAGAATGGAATCACTATTTTACATAGCTATCCCACCCCTCAGTTTATACCCAAAGGACTTAAAATCAGCATACTACAGTAACTCAGTCACATCAATGTTTACAGCAGCTCAATTCACAATAGCTAAACTAAGGAATCAAACTAGATGTCCTTCAAAAGATGAATGGATAAAGAAAATATGGCACATATATGCAATGGAATATTACTCAGCCGTAAAGAAGAATGAAATTATGGCATTTGCAGGTAAATGGATGTAACAGGAGAATATCATGCTAAGTAAAATAAGCCAAACCCAAACAAAGGCTGAATGTTTTCTCTGATAAGTGGATGCTTATTCACAATGGGGGAGGGTTAGGAAAGAATGGAGGATATATGGATTGTACAGAGGAAGGTGAGGGGAGGGGTGGGGTTGTGGGGATAGGAAGGATGGTAGAATGAGACAAACATTGTTACCCTATATACATGTATGATCCCACTACTGGTGTGACTCTGCAAAAACTATGTAGAGTCAGAGGAATGAGAAGTCATGCTCCATTTGTGTACAATGTGTCAAAATTCATCATAATGTCACATATAACTAGTTAGAACAAATTTTTAAAAATTATAAATGTTTCTTTGAATGACCTTTTATAAATAGGCTGGTTAGGCAGGTTTCCTTAAGGCTCACTGCCATTTGGTTAATCTATGAGCAATTTTTAATGACAATCATTTTAATCATTTCATTCACTTAGAAATAAGTTGAATTGAAAAAAAGATAATTCAGTAATCAAACTACTTCATGGTTTTCAATGTTAGTAATGAACTTTTAATAGAAAAAGAATTGTTAGTCTTTCATCTAATGCAGGTTTCACAGTCTTGGCATAACTGACATATTGGACCAGGTACTAATTTGTTGGGTATAAGGATGCTGTCCTGTGTACTGCAGGATTTTTAGTAGCATCTCTGACCTCTACAATCTAGATGGAATGATAACCCTCTTTCTCAATTGCAACAACCAAAAATATCCAATCTATAACCAGTACAGGCAACATTCTCTGTAGGAAAAAAATAATTACCTCCATTTGAAATTCGTGTATTATCCCCTTGAGAAGGATAGGAGCTCTGAAGTATTGAAATTGCTTTTAAAAGCAGGAGCACGTGGATAAAGAATAAAAAAATAATTAACAAAAATGTTTTGTTTTTGAAATAATAAAAAATTCAGATTTAGAAATCAATAATACTGATGCTTCATTTTTACACATACATCTTTAGGTCTTGCGAATAATTTGCTCTCTATTTGGAAAACTTGAAAGTACATCTGTATTCTACTTTGTTTACATCTGATTATTTCAGATACATGTTATCTGTTACACTGGAATACATCTAATAAAATATAAGCTCTGATGGACAGCAAAGACTCCTAGATTTAACATTTTTCTTTCTCTTCTGCTGTTGTAATAATGCTGGCACACAATTGTCTTTATCAGCTACACATCACTTTTTCTGTGATGGAAGCAACCTGATAATTAAATTAAGTAAGAATGATAATTTTATCTGACATTTTTTTTCTTAGCATTCTGAAAATAATTTAGGTTTTATTTAACTATGTGGCAAATTATCCCTTCCTATCCCTGTTTTTAAAAAAAAGTCTGTTACAATTTTTTTCACATTTATTCACTGAAAAGAATTGTGTCATTGGAGTAATAATTCACCACTGTGTACATCACAATATGTAATTTTGTAGTAAGTAAAATCTATTTTTGAACTATAATCTCACCAAATAAAATCCTGATGAGTAAATAGAGGATGATATACATTTGTAAAGATGTATAAACATTAAGATAAAGACATGTTCCATTACACTTTTTTTTTTCAGAGCTACAAATTCTTAACCATAGCATATTGGAAACACTTGGGAGGGCTGGCAGTGTAACTCAGAGGTAGAGTGATTGAGTGCTTACCTAACATGTACAATTCCCTGAGTTTGATCAACAGTTCAGTCAAAAAAAAAAAAAAAAAAAAATCAAACAAAAGCACCTGGACATTTTTACAACTACTTATGTCTGGCACTTTCTACAGAGCAATTAAATCAGCCTCTGGAAGGAAATGGTGTGGGTACCTGTATCTTTTCAAGGCTTGCCACTTATTCCAATGGCAGTCAGGTTTGGGAATTAATTACATAAGTTATCAGCATATGGTCCTAGGACCCTTCAGGTTCTTAGATGCTTTAGCTGATAGACAGGTAAGAACTATGTTTGTTTTCATAAGACCAATTTTCCTACAGTCTAAATTATGTACAGACAACAGAATATAGAAGCAAGTAAAAGAATACAGCAGCTTTCTACTAAGAAAGATATTACAAAGATATTTCAAAAGGTTAAATAATATCACTACACTCACTAAATAATGTCACTACACTTTTTATATTTGAAATATCTGTGGTTTTTATAAAAATGTACTAGTCATGTAAACACATTGGAGTTATTGCTTCTATTTTTAAATGAACCAAAATATAAATATGTTAAATTTTCTTGGGTTGATTTTTACTTTTACAAAATTGGACAATTTTTCTAGGTTAAAATAAAAAAAAAATCTTTATGGTTTTCAAAAACTTTTAAGAGTTTAAAGAAATCCTGAGAATAAAATGTTAAAAAAAATCTACTAAGTTAATGGTCTAAACCTAATCAAAGCATCACAAGTTGTGTAAAACCCTTCAACCTCATATTCTGCATGGTTTCTGAGCATTCACTTTACACATAGAGTTTTTGCTCTGACTGCTGCTGAAATTCTATGAGACTATCCTTCCTTTTATGTCAGTATTTCCTACAAATAAAGATTTCCTCTTGTATATTAAAAAAAACAACAGTCATCTAGGTAATTGATGTGCTCAATCTAGCACATGCAACATTTTAGACTAATGTAGTGCTTCTTAGCTATGACTAAAGTTAAATAAAACTGATTCATATATGAGTTGTATATAAGATAATATTAATATTGACAATATAAGATGAAAACTTTTACAAACTCCAAAGGCCTTAGATATGGAATCTCAGTGTAATTAGCAATGAAAATAAGCACATATTCTATTATTTTAGAGTCTATAATTTTATAGCAATAAATTTCATGCAACAACATTTTGAACAATTCTAGTCCTCTAAAATTGGTATAATCAGTCTGATTTTTTTCTTGTATCCTTCAATATTAAATGAAAGAATGTCACAGAACACAGTAAATATTTTTATAAAAGCTAACTCAAGGTGAATTAGTTATAATTATATATTTGACTCTTGTTTATGTGTATTTCATACAATTATATTTCTGTTAGAATTTAATATTTAGTCTAGAAATATTCTATATGAAATATTAACAGTTTTTTAGCTTGATGGTTTAATTTTATTTCTGGTTGTTTTCCTTAGACCATGTACTTAATTGCTTTCCACTTCATTTTAGGAATAATGTTATTTTAAGTTAGAAAAATATTGAAACATAATTTGCTATTATTTTCAATTTCAACAAGGCTGTTTGGTACTCATTTCTAGAATTTAATGTCATTTTGTGCTTTAAATTTCTTTCAAATTTTTGAATGTAATTGTTCTATGTTGTTTTATAATATTGTATAGTATAAATTGAATTCAAAGATAACTGAATTATAGGTTTTAAAGTTAATGCAATAACTGCACACCTTGAAGCAAACCAAATTTTCAGGAACCAATTTAGTAGGAAACTGTATTGGGTATTGTTGTTAATAATTACAGTCCCATTGAAATAAATGGTGCCTAAATTCCATGGAATATTATGGAATATTGGAATTATACAAATAACACATAATGAGATCATTGTCAAAAGTTTACATACAGATTATTTTATAATAAATATTGCACAATCAATGTTGCCTATGCATTATGAGTGGTACTGTGGCTTTGGAACTAAGGAAAATGTTATCCTTAACTTTTCTTTACTGCCTTTCTTGATGTGATATATTAAATAATCCTAGGCACACAATCCCAATTTCTAGTTTTCAATGGAGTTTTTAAACTTTAAGTGAAACAATTCTCTCAATTACTCATCATATATAATTAAGTCACAGTGACTAATACAGAAGCAGAAAAAAATGTACCTGCCCTAACTCTTGGTCCTTCCCCTTGCCAGAAAATAATTATCAGTTGATGGTTGCCATGAAACAGTAAGCTCAAATTTTTGTCTTTCTTCCTTTCTTCTTCCTTCCTTTCTTTCTTTCTTTTTCTTTCTATCTTTCTTTCTTTCTAACTTTTTAAACAGGAGATTTTTAAAAGGAAAGAAACTAATCACAAAACTTAATCAAATTGTTTCTAAACTTCATGTCCTGCAGGGCTCAGAATCTTGGAAAGAGATTCAGGATCCTGGTTCATGAAAGAAGATGTGAGGTGCAATTGGGATAGTAGACATGCCTTTATTTGAAGGCAGCAGCACCCCCAACACTACCCTCAGCCCTCAGCTCCTGAGTCTTTCAGTAGGCCTTTTTTTACGTAGGCCAACAAAGAAGGTACAGTGCCTCCAGGTTACATAAGTAAGTGTATTCTCACAAGCAGATGTTTATAACCTTGAGTACATATTGCAGAATCAGGGTGTTTATAACTTTGACAACATACTAAAACATAGCTGGCCAGATGTCTCAGAGAAGGAGCCTACCTCCAGCCATCTTGGGCCTGCCCCACACTTATTTATTAGGTACTGTAATCAAATTGGTTGTAGAAGAGTGGGTAATCTATAAAGGCATCTCCAACACACAAGTTCAGGGGAGGCTGTCAAGATTCAAACTGTTGTTTAAACAGAGTTGACATAGAAGAGGAAGTTCTGAGATACAGCATAGGAGAAAGACAATAGGATTCAGGAGCCAAATTGTGCATAATCTTATTCTGTAAAGTGGACATCTTAGATTTCCATCTCTTTGAGTCTGATCCTCTTTCTCTAATAACAATTAACAATTTCCATTAAAAGACCTCTTCTCTTTGTGTTAATATTTTGGGGTTTTTATTTTTCTTTATGCACTTAAACTATAAAATATGCAGCCCCAAATATTAGAAAGCATAAATAATAACCAAAAATTTAACTTATAAGAGAATATCCTGTGTTGGTTCAGTTTTCAGATGCTGGGGGAAAGACAAAAACAAACAAACAACAACAACAAAAAATTACGTAAAGGAGGAAAATTTTATTTTGGCTCATGGTTAGTTGACTCCATTGTTTCTGAGATGGACCTGAGGCAGAACATCATGGTGGAAGGATTTGGTGGAGTGAATCTGTTCATTTTATGGCATCCAGGAAGCAGAGCCTGCTAAAATTTCCACTGCCTTCCGATATGACCACCAGCTGGGAATCAAGCCTTCAACATAAGCACCTTGGAAGAACATTCCAAATTCAAAATGTAACATCCCCTTTCTTAGAAGTAAAGGAAGAAATTATCTTCAAATTCTTTCATAAGAATGATAAATGATACAAGCATTCCATCCTAAAAATAAAATGTGCCTATATAAAATAATATGAAAATTACTATTTTGCCACACATGGAAATAAAATGGTAGCTGAAGCAGAACCAGTAAGTGAAGGGAAGCTATTACTGTGTATAGGATAAGAAGAATTCACAAAAATCTGAGTTTGATCCTCTTTTGTAACCTGTAAACCATAAATTTCACTCTCTCTACTCTTCAAAATTTAAAAATCTGCAGAGCTTGAAAAATGATCAGTATGAAACTCAAACAAATTAAATCAGTTTCTAGAGGTAGGATTGAGCATCAATATTTAAAAAACAAACAAATGTTTTACACACACACACATTTCCATACAGATAGAGATATGTATAATCTCCCTAGCTATTTGTTATTTGTGCAAAACTGGGTTATGCTGTAAACATATATCAAGTGCTTCCTTCATTGCCAAGAGGTTTATTTAAAATGGAGGAGACATACATTAAGTCATATAAATCTATTAATAAAAAATAATGTATTTACATATATATGTATATTTATGTGTATATATATGTGTGTATATATATATATACTGTTGTTACATAAATATATATATATATTGGTACTGAAGATAGGATCCAAGGGAGATTAATCACTGATCTAAATCTATATTCTAGCCCCCACTTTTTTTATTTTGCTACAGGTTCTCACCAAGTTGCTGAGGGGCTAACTAAATAGCTGAGGTTAGCTTTGAACTTGCACTGTTCCTGCCTCAGCCTCCCAAGTTCATTGAGCTTCAAGGTGTGCCATCACTCCATGCTAATATCTTTCTTTGTAAAATTTATTTTGGGAAACAAACAATTATGGTCTTATAATTCATAAAAAATGGGATTAAAGTAGAATTTTCTATTTACTGATTGAGTTAATGTGAGTAATTATTTTAAGATCCAAAATTCAGGTTTTATCATCTATAAAATTGGGACAATAATAAAAAGTAGCTTCCTTACAGGATGACCTGCAATCAACTTGAGAATATGTATGTGAAAATATATCTTATCTAAAGCAATATGGAATAATTTGCTGCTTTAGTGATATTCACACATAGTTTGGGTGTATTTATGGGAAGATAAAACATTTTCAAATACTTTCAATGCTTCTTCTGCAACTGATCTTCCAAATAATGGCTTAAATTTAAAAAAAAAAATTAAAGCAAAGTTATGTACAAAATAATATTCTATATGCTGTCTCTAACAAATAACTGAAATATAAACATATGAAGCATCTACTGAAGTAAGAATAAATTTGTTTGCTCAAAACAAAATAGTTTATTTTAGGCCTGGTTCCCAAATATTCAATTGCTTCTAAATGCCCAAATTTGAATAATAGCATTGAGAGCTTTTCTGTTCTGTTCAATTGCTCCTCTTGTCTGTGGAGGTGGGGCTTAATTGGTAGGCAGAGATTAAGTGGCTCTAATTGTGAAAGTCAAATAGGTATGTTGGAAAAGGGAGCCAAATACTACCTCCCATTTTTCTTTTCCTAACACATTAGATAATTACTTACATCTCTTCTATTAAATCCATCAGGCAAGTTTGCTGATTGATAGTCAAATGCAAATCACTAATAGAAACACTTCCACTGTTTTTTGTAAACAGTCTTTTTAAACACACAAACCATGTTTACAGCTATTAAATATTGCAGCTTCCCCTCATCTTTTGTACCCTTGTCTATCTCAGCAGAGTCAGTTTTTACAATTTAAATTCCTGTTCTGACACTTCCCAGTCCCTTTTCTTCACGATAAAATTAATACAATAATGTTTGCCTTTTGTTGTTTCTAATGAGAAAATAATACACTGTGAAAATGCTAGGCAAACTCTAAGATGATATAGTTATTTGCTATTGATATTATGTTCTTGCTGCTTGTGTTTTCCTTGTGTAAAACAAAATAAACTATACTATAAAACAGGTTTCAAAAAGGGCAACAAAGAGGTAAATGGCTTCTTTAACTGTAATGTTATAATATATGTGACTTCATTTTATAGACTGCATTTGTAAATTTGTTCTTAAAGACTAATGACATAATACTCTTCAATGTATAAGCATTTGCTTTTTGGATTACAGGACTCAGTTCAATAGGTTTCCTTCAGTAAATTAAATATATGTATGTGCTTGCTAATTGTGTATTTTTTTAAAAATCCCTTAACAGTTGTTATAGATAATGGTTTTTAATGGACCAATCTAAAAAGGAAATAAGTTTTGCTCATAGAAGGACATTAAAAGATTTTAAGGAGTCATCCATCCCACTAACAATTAGAATGATGTAAGTATAGTTTCAACACCATAATTTATGTTTACTATCAAATAGCTGATATATAAAGACATATAAATGAACTAAGTTGAATAATATGGCAAGGTTTTTCTAAGAGAGAAGAGCCCTGTGGAATTTTTCATTCTAAACAAAGTAGAGAATAAAAAATAAAAGGGCATTAGAAGGTTTTGAGAAGAAATCTACCAAATTTGAACAGCATTCTTAAAATCCTGCCTAAATTGGCTGTTCAGTTTGAATACTGAAGATTTTAGCCGCAGAGTCATACTGAGCCCAACATGTAAACTGTGCTATAGGTGCTAACTGAACTCATGGAGATAATGGGATTAAAAAATACAGGTACACTGAGAAACGCTGAAAGAAGTTTCTCAAAGTTAACCCTGGTTTTCTTGCAGTGCCTAAGAATAAAACAGTGAATTATGGAAAATAATAAAATGATCTAGTGGGAAGGTAGATAATATTTGTGAAAGGAAGACTCCTGTCAGCAGAGAGATGACTATTATCAAAAGGAACAAGATAGAAATCCTTGAAATAAAGAATGTAATATTAGAAATGAAGAATATAGTCAATGTGTTTAAAAGCAGACTAGACAGAGTAGAGGAAAGGATCAGTGACCCTGAAAATACTCAATGGATTGTGTACAAATTCTGCCTAAGAGAAAAATTCCATAGTTTAAAAAAGCACTGGTGATTAATAAAAAGCATACATTTAACTTCATCAAAATTATAAATTGTTTCTAGTGTTTATTGGCTTTTTTGTCACTGTGACTACTTTTCTGGGAAAAACAACTTAGAAGAGGAAAAGTTGTTTCTGAGGTTTCAGTACCTGGTGACTTGGCTCCACCTGAGCATTCATGAGATGGAGCATCATGATGGAAGGACATGGTGGAGCAAAGCTGCTGGCCTCATGGCAGTCAGGAAGCAGAGTGAGGAGGGGCCAGACACAAACTATGGTCTCCAAGGGCATATGTCCATTGTCCCACTCTCTCCACCACCTCTCAATAATGCTTTTGGCTATGAATCCCTTAATGTATTAATTCTTTGCTGAAGTCAGCTTGATCATGATACAGTCACTTCCCAAATTTGCCACCTCTGAATATAATGCTGAACTTAGAAACCAATCTTCAATAAGTACGTGTTTGGGGGAGAACTATAGATCTAAATCATAACAGGTGATTTCTAAAAAAATCATCATGAAGAACATGAATAGGCAAGCCATCAAATAGACACTTGTATCCTCAACATACAGAGTCAATTACTCCATTTTTAAAAGTTAACATGTAAGCACATCAGAAAGGCCATGACAAAGTTCTCTACATTATTAGTCATTGGGGAAATGCACATGAAGACATCAAAGATATGCCATTCTATACCTGATGGTATTTAATCTTATTTTAGTAGCTATAAAACAAAACAAAAGACTGTCAATACAAATATCAGAGGGGAAGAAGATAAAATTGAATTCTAAAACCTGTCTTGTGGTAGTGTACAGCACTTCAATCAATCACTTTAGGGAACTCTTTGGACATTACGTACACATTCACTCCAAATCCCAGCAATTCCAATATCAGGAATTTACCCAAGATATTTGTGAGCATGTTTACAAAATTTTTGTACAATAATGTTTCAAAATGCCTCATTTATATGGAAATATACTCTGATATATATATATATATGTGTGTGTGTGTGTGTGTGTATGTATGTGTGTGTATATATATATATATATATATATAATAAAATTCTATTTGTGTGTGTGTGTGTGTGTGTGTGTGTATATATATAAACATACAATAAGACTCAATAAGAAAACCAGTGGAATTCTGCTGCTTGCAGCAACATGGATCAATTTTAAAAACATTTTTGAGTGAAAGAGGTCAAACACAAAATAATACACAAAATACGATTCAGTTTATATGGATACATAACTACAGGTGAAATTAATCTATACTGGAAAGATCAGAATATAATTATCTCTTGGGATGATTGACTAGAAAGGGCACAAAGGAATTATCTAGACTGAAGAAATTCTCTTTTCTCTCTCTCAACAAGCCTGTGAGAGTGTGTGTGTGTGTGTGTGTGTGTGTGTGTATTCTTTTGAATGGTGGATGCATACATAAATGCATGTGTCAAATCTCCCTTCAGTAAACATTTATCAGTTTAAAAAAAATGCCCCAAATTGGCACGGCCTATGACATTTTTTTGTCCCTAATGTAGATGTAGGAGGAAATCTTATATCAATAAAAAGATTAAAAGACAAAATCCAAAACCATAGGTAATTATTAAGAAACAGAATATCTGTGATTGGAAAAAAATGAAAAAATAATTTCAATGGAGGACACATTAAGTTGTCCCTAAGTTTTGTATTTTCTTTCCTTCCTTATTAATCTACACACATTCTGATATCATTGAATCAGATTCACTGAAAATAGCAATAATTCAACTCATATAGATTGGTATCAAAATACATGGCTGAGAGGAACTGAGCAGGACGTAATCATAATGACAGGCATAATATCAAGGACAAAGAAATGCAAATCATTTATATAAAAGAGAAAATTTGATCAGTCTTGTTGCAATTACCTGAAAAAATTTCATGGATAGTGTGGCATTTGTATAATCTAGAGAGTCTCAATGAATGTATCTATGTTACTCTCAGAGGGAGAAGTTTCCTCATTTGATAAAAAATTTTGCTTTGCATACCCCTATAAAGCAGATGGATGTATTAGATTGTACTGCTGTAAGGGCGTCAGTAAGATTATTCAGCTCAGTATGCTAGTTGTGGTGGTGATATCATGGAGTTTATGTATGTTCAAGCTCACTAAGTTATATATGTTAAATGTATATTTAATATATTTGTGTAAGCTGCCTGTCACGGCCAGCCACGGCGCCGCCACGGGAGGAAAATTCTCGGAGGCAGAGTATAGCTTTTGCTACTTTTACTTCTACTTTCTTAGAGCTTAGAGAGGGAAAGAAAGATTTTTCTTCTTAGCTTAGAGTAGAGCTTAGCTTAGAGAAAGATTAGAGCTTCTTTCTTCTCTCTTCTTTCTTCCTTCTTCTGTCTTCTGTCTTCTGTCTTCCTCAGGAGTCTCGGCCTAACTCTGACCAGTCATTACTTCTTCCATCTGGTTTCTCTTCTGTAACCGCTCTGCCTACGTTCTGGCCGCTCTGATTCTTCTGACCGACCGAGTGACTGCCCGGCTGACTGAATTCTCCGTTCTCCTCACTCGGACCGCTTTCACCCGGTTATATACCTTCAGGTTTGCGGGTGCCTACAGGTGCGTCACATACATATCAGGTGGAACCCATGGCTTCCAGCTAGCTACAACAGCCCTTCCTAATTAGGGCTCCTTCATATTTGGGTTTTAAATTTTACCTTAATAAAGTTTAAATAAACATTATCCAGGTTGTCTTTATCAAGACAAAATGAGCTGAACAGACACAAATTCTCTAGTTTGCCTTTTCGTTGTATTTCTCACTATAACTTAATAATTCCACATCCTGCTTTGGGCATTCATTCATTGTCAGCTCTGTTAAACATTTGTATTTTATATTTTAGTTATAATCTTTCAATAATCAAAGGCTGTGTTCACCTTTGTCAGAATCATGTGTGAATACATTCAGATATAGGGTAAAATGCCATGTAGTTATTCATATGAAATATGAGTCTTAATTGTACATGATATATTGAAAATAATTATGTATTTTTGAATTAGATTTTTTTCAGTTCCTTTGCCAGTTTGCTGGGAGCATGGGACTAGAGTGATGAGTTCCAGTTTACATTTAAATGGATCACCCTATATAGGATTATTTGCCTTGAATATATTTTCACTTAGTATTGAAAGTGAGGATAGAGCAAATGTAAGTATCTTCAATTACAGTGATGTTTGGAAACCCACAAACATTAAAAGAAACACGGATCAACCGCCACAAATATTTTCTTTTCAAAAGTAGAAAGGTGACATTTTCACATGAATTTGATCCCTATTTATTTATTTGAAAAGTCTTTCTAAAATTCAAGATTAAAAAAAAAAAAAAATGAACAGGGAGAGAGGCAATCCCAGCGCGGGACTTCAGCGGAAAAAGCCCCTGCCTGCAAGCTTCCCAGGTAGGCCCCCACCGGCAGACCTTCCCAGCCCGCCAACTGCAGAAAGGCGATCCCAGTACACGACAGCAGGAGAACATGCCCTGGTCTGCAAGCTTCCCAGGTTCTTGTTAACTGCCTGGACTTGATTCAGGACAACTGGCTTAAACTGTAAGGGAAAAAAAGAAGGACTTCACAGGGCACTGTTTGACTGAGATCTGTTCCTGAGATTTGTTCCTGGGTTCAACTATTTTTGTTGTTGTTGTTGCTCTTGTTTGATTGTGTGTTTGCTTGCTTTTATTCCTCTTTTCTTTCTTTCTTTCTTTCTTTCTTTCTTTCTTTCTTTCTTTCTTTTCTTCTTCCTTCTCATTTTTGTCTCCTTTCTTCTTCCCCCTCATCTTTCCTATTTATATCCTGCCATTGCATTCTCAACAGAGGTGAAAACAAGTTATATGCAGAAATTGGGATTTCTAGAACTGGGGCAAATAAATTATACAGCAAAGTGGTGTTATATATAATTTATTCTCTTTTCTTTTTTTCCCCTCACTTTCTCTTTCCTTTCTTTTACACTAATCCCTACTTCTTTGTCATCTCTCTCTTTTTATTCTTTTCTTTTTTTTTTCTTTTCCATCTTTCTTTTTTTTTTTCTTCTCTCAATGGTTGCATAAGTTTGGCCTATAAATAAATCGGTCTTTCCACTAAATCATTCACTCTCTTTTCTCTCTTGTCTGATGATATTAAACCACGTCCATAGAATTATCTTTTCACACATCCTAAGAAAGATCAACCCAATACCCTCACTTCCTTCTTCCTAAACTTATCACCTCTGTGTCCAATACTTGAAACTATAAAACAAATCACAAACATACAGAGTAAATTGGAGACAATATCTGAGTTAACTAAATCTGTACAATGTGATCAAACTGTGATTATCTGAATAGAAAGTGTCTGGTTCTAAAGTATAAATTATTTATAAGGGGATCTAATAGAATTGTACTACAGGAGCATCATAGGATTTAAGGTAAAAATGAAATAGTCGAGGTTCCACAGTGCTAGGAGGAAAATCACACAAGCAATATGAAGAAACAAGGGAAGAAAGAGACTCAAACAAATCAACTTATCTCCTCAGAAGATTCCATGGCAAGCATAGTTGGTCAAATGCCAGAGATGGAATTCAGAAATTACATATTCAAAATGTTTATGGAACTTAAGAGCAAATTCAAAAATGATATAAGGGAGCAAAAACAGGTGGTAAAAAATCATTTTGACAAAGAACTCCAAAAACAAATACAGAAAGCAAAAGATTACTTCAATAGGGAGACAGAGGTTCTAAAGAGAAACCCAACTGGAAATGAAAGAAGCAATAAACCAAACTAAATGTTCAATTGAAAGCATCACCGACAGATTAGACCACTTGGAAGAAAGGACCTCAGATAACGAAGACAAAATATATATCCTGGAGAAAAATGTAGATTACACAGCAAAAATTATAAGAAATCAAGAACAGAACATTCAAGAAATATGGAAAAACATAAAAAGACCAAATTTAAGAGGGATTGGGGTAGAGGAAGGTGCAGAGTTCCAAGCCAAAGGAATTAATAATGTATTCAATGAAATAATAGTAGAAAAATTTCCAAACTTGAGGAATGAATGGGAAAACCAAGTTAAAGAGGCTTACCAAATACCAAACGTACAAAATCACAACAGATCCACATCAAGGCACATTATAATAAAAATGCCTATTATACTGAGCAAGGAGAGAATATTAAAAGCCATGAGAGAAAGGAAGCAGATTACATATAGGGGGAAACCAATCATACTATTTTCAGATTTTTCAACCCAGACTTTAAAAGCTAGAAGATCCTGGAATAGCATATTTCAAGCTTTGAAAGAAAAGAGATGTCAACCAAGAATCTTATACCCAGCAAAATTGAGCTTTAGATTTGAAGATGAAATAAAAACCTTTCACAACAAGCAAAAGTTAAAAGATTTCACAATTCAGAAGCCAGCACTTCTGAACATCCTGGGCAAAATTTTCCACGAAGAAGAAGAGAAAAATAGCAATGAAAATTAACAAAGGTAGGTGTTAAACTAAAAGAAATACGAACCAGAGGAGAAAACAAATCGAGTTAAATACCATAAACAAATAAAAATGGATGGTAATAAGAATCACATCTCAGTAATAACCCTGAATGTAAATGGCCTAAACTCACCATTCAAAAGACACAGATTGTCAGACTGGATTAAAAAAAAAATGACCCAACAATTTGCTGTCTCCAAGAAACCCACCTCATAGAAAAAGACATCAATAGACTGAAGGTGAAAGGCTGGGAAAAGTCTTATTACTCACATGACCTGCGGAAGCAAGCAGGGGTTTTCATTCTCATATCAAATAAGGTAGACTTCAAGTCAAAGCTAATCAAAAGGGACAAAGATGGATATTTCTTACTACTTAAGGGAACCATTCATCAACAAGATATAACAATTATAAGTCTATATGCCCCCAAATAATGGGGCACCTACATTCATCAAACAAATCCTTCTCAAGTTCAAAAGTAAAATAGATCACAGCACAATTACTCTAGGGGACTTCAACACACCTCTCTCACCAATAAATAGATCATCCAAACAAAAGCTAAATAAAGAAACTGTAGGACTCATTAAAACAATTAATAACTTAGACCTAATGGACATATACAGAATATTTCATCCCTCAGTGAGTAAATACACTTTCTTCTTCTTAGTAGCACATGGCTCCTTCTCCACAATAGACCATATATTATGCCACAAGGCAAATCTCAGCAAATATAAAAAAGTAGAGATACTTCCCTGCATTCTATCAGAACATAATGGGATGAAATCGGAAATCAACAACAAAACAAGAAACAAACAAACAAACAAAAAAAAAACTATTCTAACAACTGGAAACTAAACAACATGCTACTGAATGAACAGGAGTGGAAGAAGACATCAAAGAGGAAATTAAAAAAATTCCTACAGGTAAATGAAAACACAGATATATCATATAGAAATCTCTGGGACACTATGAAGGCAGTAGTAACAGAAAATTTATTGCACTGAGTTTATTCCTTAAAAGAAAAAAAAAAAAATCCCAACAAATAAATGAATTAACATCACACCTCAAAACACTAGAAAAAGAGAAAAAAATCAACACTAAAAGTAGAAGAAGACAGGGAATAATTAAAATCAGAGCAGAAATTAATGATATTGAGACTAAAGAAACAATTCAAAGAATTGACAAAACTAAAAGTTGTTTCTTTAAAAAATAAATAAAATTGACAGACCCTTATACTCTAATAAAATAGAAAATACTGAATGCATCGACAGATTTCTAGAGTCTTACGAATTGCCGAAACTAGAACGGGAGGCTATACACAATGTAAACAGATCAATTTCAAGCAAAGAAGTAAAAGATGCCATCAAAAAGCTACCATTAAGAAAAAGTCCAGGTCCTGATGGGTTTACAGCCGAGTTCTACAAGACCTTCAAAGAAGAACTAATACCAATGCTTTTCAACTTATTTAAAGAAATAGAAAAAGAGGGAGCTCTCCCAGCCTCTTTCTACGAGGCCAATATTACATTAATTCCAAAGCCAGGGAAAGACACAGCCAAAAAAGAAAACTTCAGGCCAATATCTTTAATGAACATAGATGCATAAATCCTAAACAAAATTCTAGAAAATCGAATACAAAAGCATATCAAACAGATAGTGCACAACAATCAAGTGGGGTTTATCCCAGGGATGCAAGGTTGTTTCAACATTCAGAAATCAATAAACATAATGCATCACATCAATAGACTTAAAGATAAGAACCATATGATCATCTCAATAGATGCAGAAAAAGCATTCAACAAAATACAACACCCTATTATGTTCAAAACACTAGGAAAACTAGGAATAACAGGAACATATCTCAACATCATAAAAGCTATTTATGCAAAACCCCAAGCTCCCATTATCTTAAATGGAGAAAAATTGAAAGCCTTCCCTCTAAAACTGGAACAAGACAGGGATGCCCCCTTTCATCACTGATATTTAACACAGTACTTAAAACTCTGGCTAGAGCAATTCAACAGACAAAAGAAATTAAATGGATCCAGATAGGAAAATAAGAGCTCAAATTAACACTATGTGCTGATGACATGATAACATACCTAGAAGACCCAAAAAAAACTCTACCAGAAAACTTTTACAACTAGTAAATGAATTTGGCAAAGTAGCAGGATACAAAATAAGTCCCCATAAGTCAAAGGCATCTTTGTACATCAGTGACAAATCTTCTTAAAGGGAAATGATGAAAACTACCCCATTTACAATAGCATAAAAAAAAATCTGGGAATCAACTTAATTAAAGAGATGAAGGACCTCTATAACAAAAACTGTAGAACACTAAAAAAAGAAATTATAGAAGAACTCAGAAGATGGAAAGACCTACCTTGTTATTGGATAGGTAAAATTAATATTGTCAAAATGTCCGTACTACCAAAAGCATTATACAGATTTAATGCAATTCCAATCAAAATCCCAATGACATTTCTCATAGAAATAGAAAAAGCAGTCATGAAATTCATCTGGAAAAATAAGAGACCCAGAATAGCCAAAACAATCCTGAGCAAGAAAAGTGAAGCAGGTGGCATCACCATACCAGACTTTAAATTATACTATAGAGCAATAATAACAAAAACAGCATGGTATTGGCACCAAAACAGACTGGTTAGACCAATGGTATAGAATTAAGGACACAGAGACTAATACATATAATTTCAGCTATCTTATATTAAACAAAGACACCAAAACTGTACAGTGGAGAAAGGATAGCCTCTTCAACAAATGGTGCTGGGAAAACTTGAAATCCATATGCAACAAAATGAAATTAAACCCTTATCCCTCACCACGCAAAACTCAATTCAAAGTGGATCAAGGACCTAGGAATTAGACCAGAGACAATACGCCTAATACAAGAAAAAGTAAGCTTCAATTTCCAACATGTCGGATTAGGCCCCAAGTTCCTTAATATGAATCCTGTAACGCAAGAATTAATATAAAGAATCCATGAATGGGATAGATTCAAACTAAAAAGCTTCTTCTCAGCGAAACAAACAAGCAGTGAGGTGAATAGAGAGCCAACTAATTGGGAACAAATATTTAATACATGCACATCAGATAGAGTACTAATTTCTAGAATATATAAAGAACTCAAAAAACTTAACTCCACAAAAACAAATAACCCAATCAATAAGTGGGCTAAGGACAATACACTTCTCAGAAGAAGATACACAAGTAATTAACAAATACATGAAAAAATGCTCAATATCGCTGGCGATTAGAGAAATGCAAATCAAAACTACTCTAAGATTTCATTTTACTCCAGTCAGAATGACAGCTATTGAGAACACAATCAACAATAAATGTTGGAGAGGATGTGGGGAAAAAGGCACACTCATACATTGCTGGTGGGACTGCAAAATGGTGCAACCATTATGGAAGGCAGTATGGAGATTTCTTGGAAAACTGGGAATGGAACCACCCTATGACCCAGCCATCCCACTCCTGGGTCTTTTCCCAAAGGACTTAAAAACAGCATATTACAGTGACACAGCCACTTCAATGTTTATAGCAGCACAATTCACAATAGCTAGATTGTGGAACCAACCTAAATGTCCCTCAGTAGATGAATGTATAACGAAAATGTGGTACATACACAGAATGGAATTTTACTCAGCAATAAAAGAAAAGAAAATAAGGGCATTCACAGGCAAATGGATAAAGTTGGAGAATATAATGGTAAGTGAAGTTACTCAATCTCAAAAATCCAATTACCGAATGTTTTCTCTGATATAAGGAGGCTGATTCACAGTGGTGTTGGGTCGGGGTACATAGGAGGATTAGAGGAATGCTAGGAAGGTAAAAGGGGAAGGAGGGGAAGAAAGGGAGCAAGGGGGAATGGAGGGGAAAAAAGAAAAGGTGGTTAAATAAAATGGATGTCATTATCCTAAATGCATGATTGAAGATTTGAATGGTACTAATATACATTGTATACAAACAGTGTTTTGTAAAAAGATGCTCTATATGTTTATTGTGAATTATAATGCATACTACTATTATAAATACAACAACTTTGAATAAAAAAAATTAAAAATGAACAGGAAGTCATAAAGATGCTTTAGCTCAAGCCTAACATATTCTCTCTGGACTGTGAAAACTGGAAACTAATCTAAGAATTACTTTCTCTAATACACTCTCTTTTTAAAATTTATTCCTTTATTTTAATTAGGTATATATGACAGCAGAATGCATTTTGATTCATTGTACCCAATTGCAGCACAACTTTTCACTTCTTTGTTTCTAACAACAGTCTTCATACTAAACTCTACACATTGCAAGCATGATGATATTTCTATGACTAAAATATAGAAATTCTAAGTCAGTTGTAACTCAACTGTAATGCTGTGCTTAATTGAATTTAATCTATGTGCTGGGCAAAACCAGGTTAACACTTGCCTGTAAGCTACATGCTTTGCAGTAGGTAACTTTATCCCAAGACAACATGTAGACAAAAGATGAAGAAACCTAAGAACATCAAGAACTTCTGTTGTACATTCTCTTAAGAATCTTGAAGGGGGAAAATGAGGGTGGTTAGATGGTATGCGGTAAATTAAGTATACATGTAACATTATCTGAATTTTTAAAGGATTTGTTAGGTAAAAATCAGACTATATTTATGTATACTAAAATATTTTAATGTAGTTTATCTTATAATGCAAAAAGAACATAGAGACAAGACACATATACATGCATCGTGGGACAAGAGAAAGAGACTTGTTATTTTTATATCATGTTTATTGCTGTATTGTGAGTAGGAAATTGGAAAATTATGAAAGTTCTTTTCTTAATTATGTTTAACTGACACACTTTGATAAATTGATATTTTTGGAGACGCAAAATGATGTGTGAGTACGTGTGCCTAATGGTCATTAGCCCAAAGAATATTGATGGTAAAAGGGACTTAAATTGGTCCAACTTCTTTCCTGAATTAGAATACATTCCATGATGTCCCTGAGAAACTTGAACTCTTCTTCAATGACATTAATTGATTATAGATCAAGATAGATTGGGATGGATGGATGAATAGATGAATTTAATGATAAGAGTTCCTGAAATTTTGTTTGAACTATTTCAGCTTAATTTTTTTTTTATAATGATGAGGAGAACAGAGAAAGATGGAAAAGATCCTTTTGCTATACTTTTATGTTTCTAATTCTGAAGATTTTTAATTTTAATATGTCTATAATTTTCATTCTCAAAATTCCTATATCTGTCCTTTTGCTATCACCTGAATGAATTTGGAATTAATTAAAGGCCATATACTAAAGATATGTCTGAAAATACTAAATTTAGTATATATTCTTATTTAAAAATTTTTTATTCCAACTTGTTTTATATAACAGCACAGTGCATTACAATTCATATTATACTTATAGAGCACATTTTTACATATCTCTGGTTCTATACAAATATATTTACACCATCCTTGTCTTTATACATGCACTTAGGGTAATGATATCCATCTCAATCTAGCATCTTTTTTTTTTTTTTTTTTTTTTTTTAATTTGCCCTTTGGCCCCCTGCCTTCCCCTCCCTCCCTACTGGTCTTTCTAGTGTTCCTCTAATCCCCCCATGCGCTACATTTCAACCCCACTGTGAATCAGCCTCCTTATATCAGAGAAAACATTCGGCATTTAGATTTGGGGGATTGGCTAACTATACTTAGCATTATATTCTCCAACTTCATTCATTTACCTGTGAATGCCACTATTTTATTCTCTTTTCTTTCTGAGTAATATTCATTGTGTATATATACCATGTTTTCTTTATCCATTCATCTACTGAAGGGCATCTTGGTGGGTTCCACAGTTTAGCTATTGTGAATTGTGCTGCTATAAACATTGAAGTGGCTGTGTCCCTAAAGTATGCTGGTTTTAAGTCCTTTTAGTATAGACTGAGGAGTGGGATAGCTGGGTCCTAAGGTGATTCCATTCTCAGTTTTCCAAGGAATCTCCATACTGATTTCCAGATTGGCTGCACCATTTTGCAGTCCCACCAGCAATGTATGAGTGTGCCTTTTATCCACATCCTCTCCAACATTTATTGTTGTTTGTGTTCTTAATAGCTGCCATTCTGACTGGAGTGAAATGAAATCTTAGAGTAGTTTTGATTTGCATTTCTCTAATTGCCAGAGATGTTGAACATATTTCATGTCTTTGTTGATTGATTGTATATCTTCTTCTGAGAAGTATCTGTTCAGTTCCTTTGCCCATTTATTGATTGGGTTATTTGGTTTTTTGGTGTTAATGTTTTTGAGTTCTTTATATATTCTAGAGATTAGTGCTTTATCTGATATGCATGTGGTAAAAATTTGTTCCCAATGAGTAGGCTCTCTATTTACCTCACTGTTTCTTTTGCAGAGAAGAAGATTTTTAGTTTGAATCTATCCCATTCAGTAATTCTTGATATTAATTCTTGTGCTATAGGAATCTTATTAAGGAAGTTGGGGCCTAATTGAACATGTTGGATTAGAACTTACTTTTTCTTCTAATCGGCATAGTGTCTCTGGTCTAATTCCTAGGTCTTTGATCCACTTTGAGTTGAGTTTTGTGCATGGTGAAAGAGAGGGGTTCAATTTAATTTTGTTGCATATGGATTTCCAGTTTTCCCAGCACCATTTGTTGAAGAGGGTATCTTTTGTCCAATGTACATTTTTGGCGCCTTTGTCTAATATAAGATAGATGTAATTATGTGTGTTAGTCTCTGTGTCCTCTGTTCTGTACCATTGATCTACAAGTCTATTTTGGTGCCAATACTATGCTGTTTTGTTAATATTGCTCCATAGTACGATTTAAGGTCTGGTATAGTGAAGCCACCTGCTTCACTCTTCTTGCTAAGGATTGCTTTTGAATTTCATGACTACTTTTTCTATTTCTTTGAGGAATGTCATTGGGATTTTGATTGCAATTGCATTAAATATGTAAAGTGCTTTTGATAGTACAGTCATTTTGACAATATTAATCCTGCCTATCCAAGATCAAGGTAGATCCTTCCATCTTCTAAGGTCTTCTTTAATTTATTTCTTTAGTGTTCTATAGTTTTCATTATAGAAGTCTTTCACATCTTTCGCCAAGTTGATTCCCCAGTATTTAATTTTTTTTATACTATTGTAAATGGGATAGTTTTCCTCATTTCCCTTTCAGAGGATGTGTCACTAATATATAAAAATGCCTTTGATTTATCAGTATTGATTTTGTATCCTGCTACTTTGCTGAATTCATCTATGCGTTCTAGAAGTTTTCTGGTGGAATTTTTTGTGCCTTCTTGATACAGAATAATATCATCAGCAAATAGTGATAATTTGAGTTCTACTTTACCTACATGTATCCCTTAAATTTCTTTTGTCTCTTATTGCTCTGGCCAGTGTTTCAATAATTATATTAATTAGAAGTGGTGAAAGAAGAAATCTCTGTCTTGTTCTAGTTTTTAAAGGGAATGTTTTTAATTTTTGTCCATTTAGAATGATGTTGGCCTGGGGCTTAACATAGATAGCTGTTATGATGTTAAGATATGTTTCTGTTATCCATAGATTTTCTAGTGTTTTGATCACAAAGTAGTGCTGAATTTTTTGAATACTTTTTCTGTATCTTTTGAGATAATATTATGGTTCTTATTTTTAAGTCTATTGATGTGATGATACATTTATTTATTTCCATATGTTGAAATATCCTTGCATCCCTGGAATAAACCCCACTTGATTGTGGTGCACTATTTTTGTGATATATTTTTGTATTCCATTTGCCAGAATTTTACTGAGAATTCTTATATCTATGTTCATTAGAGATATTGGACTGAAGTTTTCTTTCTTTAATATGTCTTTGCCTGGTTTTGGAATCAGGGAATTATTGGCCTCATAGAATGAGTTTGGAAGTACTCCCTCTTTTTCTATTTCCTGAAATAAATTGATGAGTATTGGTATTAGTTCTTCTTTAAAGGTCTTATAGAACTTGGCTGTGTATCCATCTGGTCCTGGGCTTTTCTTGGTTGGTAGGCTTCTGATGGCATCTTCTATCTAATTGCTTGAAATTGGCCTGTTTAAATAGTGTATACCATCCTAATTCAATTTGGGTAAATCATGCCACTCTAGAAATTTGTCAATGCCTTTAATATTTTGCATTTTATTGGAGTACAATTTTTCAAAATAATTTCTAATTATCTTCTGTATTTTTGTAGTGTCTGTTGGGATATTTCCTTTTTCATCACATATGTTAGTAATACATATGTATTATTTATCTATTTATCTCTGTTTCCCTAGCTAAAGGTTTGTCAATTTTATTTATTTTTTTCAAATAAACAACTTTTTATTTTGTCAATTTTTTAAAATTGTTTCTTTACTTTCAATTTCATGGATTTCAGCTCTGATTTTAATTATTTCCTGTCTTCTGCTTTTGGTGTTGAATTTTTCTATTTTTTCCACGGTTTTGAGATGTAATGTTAAGTCATTTATTTGTTGATTTTTTCTTCTTTTGAGGAATGAACTCAATGCAATGAACTTTCCTCTTAGAACAGCCTTCATAGTGTTCCAGAGATTTTAGTATATTGTGTATGTGTTCTCATTTACCTCTAAGAATTTTTAAATCTCCTTCTTGATCTCTTCTGCAACCCATTGTTTATTCAATAGCATATTATTTAGTATCCAGGTGTTGGAGTAGCTTTTATTTCTTATTTTATCATTGACTTCTAATTTTATTCCACTATGGTCTGATAGAATGCAGGGTATTAGCTCTATTTTTTAATAATTGCTAAGAGTTGTTTTGTGGAATAATATATGGTCTGTTTTAAAGAAGGATCCATGTGCTGCTGAGAAGAATTTTATTCACTCATTGAAGGATGAAATATTCTATATGAGTCAGTTAAGTCTAAGTTATTGATTGTATTATTGAGTTCTATAGTTTCTTTGTTCAGTTTTGCTTTGGAAGATCTATCCAGTGATGAAAGAGGTGTGTTAAAGTCACCCCAAAATTATCGTTTGGTCTGTTTGATTATTGAACTTGCAAATAGTTTGTTTGATGAACATGGATGCTCCATTGTTTGGGGCATATATATTTATAAATGTTATGTCTTGTTAGTGTATATTTCCCTTGAGCAGTATGTAGTGTCCTTCTTTATCCCTTCTGTTTAACTATAGCTTTAGTCTACCTTATTAGATATGAGGATGGAAATCAATGCTTGCTTCCACAGTCTATGTGAGTTGTATAATTTCTTCCAATCTTTCACCTTCAGCCTGTGGATGTCTTTTCCTATGAGAAGAGCCTCTTTGAGGTAGCATATTGTTAGGCCTTGTTTTTATTATTTATTTATTTATTTATTTATTTTGCTACAATCTGCTAGTCTATGTCTTTTCATTGGTGAGTTTAGGCCATTAGCATTCAGAGTCACTATTGAGACATGATTTGTATTCCCAGCCATTTTTGTTTATATTTGATATATAACTTGACATGGTTTCTCCTCTGATTAGTTTCCCTTTAGTGTAATACCTCACTCTGCTGATTTTCATCATTGTTTTTTATTTCCTTTTTGTGGAATATTTTGCTGAGGATGTAATAGTAGTGCTAGCTTTCTAGTTGTAAATTCTTTTAACCTTTGTTTATCATGGAAAGTTTTTATTTTGTCCTCAAATTTAAAGCTTAATTTTGCTGGATATAAAATTCTTGGTTGGCATCCATTTTCTTTCAGAACTTGGTATATGTTGTTCCATTTTCTCCTGGCTTTGAGTGTGTAGGTTGAAAGAGCTGCTGTGATACAAATTGGTCTCCCCTTTATATAATCTGATTCCTCTCTCTTGCAGCATTTAAGATTCTATCTTTATTCTGTATGCTAGACATTTTAATTATAATGTGTCTTGGTGTAGAGCTGGTATAATTTTGTACATTTGGTGTCCTGTAAGCCTCCTGTATTTGGCTTTCCAATTCCTTCTTCATGCTTGGGAAATTTTCTGATATTATCTCATTGAAGAGATTGTGAATTCCTTTGGTTTGAAACCCTGTGCCTTCCTCTGTCCCAATTACTCTTAGATTTGGTCTTTTGGTGCTTTCCCATTATTCTTGGATGTTCTGTTCATGATTTCTTACTATCTCTACTGTGATGTCAATTTTATTTTCACAATTATATACTTTGTCTTCATTATCTGATGTTCTTTCTTCCAATTGATCTAGTCTGTTGGTGATGTCTTTTATTGTGTTTTCTATTTGGTTTATTGTTTCCTTCATTTCAAAGATTTCTGACTGGTTTATTTTCAGATTTTCTATCTCTTTTTTGAAGGAATATTTTGCTACCTGTATTTGCTGTCTTATGTCTTTGTGGTAGTTATCAGTTTTTGCCTGTATTTGCTCGTTTAGGTCATTCTTTAATTCACAGATCATTTTAATTATGAACCTTCTGAACTCTTTCTCTGACATTTCATCAACTTTGTTGAGCATTGGTTCCATTATTGTAGTGTCCTGGTTTGTTTGTGATACTTTCCTCCCTTGATTTTTTGTGTTGCCTATTTGTCTTCCTTTCTTGCAGTGTGGATCTGAGATGCTACAGTTTCTACCCCATATTCTTGTAGTGTCCATATAGATTGTCTGTATCTCACCTTGATGTTGGGCTTTCAGACCCTGTAAGTGTCCCTTGATATATGCTACTGCAACTAAAGGTGGTGGTGGCAATAGCGGAGGTAATTCGAGATAACAGTGAAGGTGCCCCAAGATGGATGAAATGTCTTCCAGAGATGGGCCTGAAAGGGTGGGCCTTACAATGTCTTTGGGATGCCTGCTCTGAAATGCAGCTGCTTTTAGACCCTGCCTGTTGTCAAAAGGTAGGGACTACTGCCTGGGGAAGGCTATGGCTATGTCTGCAGTTTTTCAAGATGGAAGTGGTTTAGGCTTGTGCTCCCAGGTGGGGGTGGGGGTAGCAGACTCTGGACCTACGCTGGGCCAGGGTCCCACACAGCAGGTTGGTGTGTGCAGAACTGGTTGAAGCTGAGCTCCCCTGGTGGTCTGCTGCCCAGAAGAGGTGGTCCTGTTGCAGAGCCTGAGCTCAGCAGGTGTTGCCTGTGGTGGGATGGACCCAGGCCCACTCTCTGCAGGGCTGTCCTGGGTCTGCCTGCATTCAGAGGAGGTCAGCAGGGCTGTCCGGGGCCTGCCTTTGCTCAGTGAGTGCCAGCAGGGCTGTCCCATACCTGTGTGTCTTTGGTGGAGGCCGGTGGGGCTGTCCTGGGCCTGCCTGTGCTTGGCAGGTGAACTGGGCCTGCCTGTACTTGGTGGAGGTCGGCAGGACTGTTGTATATATTCTTTACTTTCTTTTAATTTCATTTTTTAAATTTACTGTAATTTCCATCAGACATGGACAACATTTCTCACAAATGTGTTATGTGATGGTTATGTGCTCACAGCCCTTAGAAACCCAAAGTATTCTAATTTCCAAGTATATCTCAGAATTATATATATTTTCTCCTTTTCAGAAGGCAATGTCAAGTTGTTTCTTTTAAGCCCTATCAAAACAAAACAATATTACTGCTAATAATAATAACAACAATGATTTTTAAAAGTCAAGTAGGAGGAAATTAATTATTTATGATACTTGTGACAATAATAATATCCATTACTTTAAAGAGTTATTTTTTAATTTTTAGAACAAAAACTCAGGTTTTCATCACTGCTCCACAACAGCCCACCACAGCAGTACTTTGAAAAGAATATCAAAGCCACTTCTTTCATAAAAACTACATAATGACATAGGACTCCTGATCTGGTGCATCACAGCAGATTTGATTGTTTGACTCATAGGTTTTGGAGAATTGCAAAACTCTTTAGCCACTTTTCCAATGTCACACTAAGCATAGACTGTGCTATTCCATGCCTTGACCTTCAAGACCATTAATTCAGAAACCAGCAAGGGGTGATTTGGGTATAGAAAAGATAAACAGACACACATAGAGAGAAAGCTGAGTCCAGGTGGGACATCATTTCCTGACAGAGAATGAATAACCCAGAGCTAGCTCTGCATGTTTATTTTGTAGGTTTTAACATCAAAAGAGTGTTTTTCTGTTGATGTTGTTGTTTGGGGGTGTTTTGTTTGTTTGTTTGTTTGTTTTTGAGAAAGTTTCTTTAAAGCAAGCAGGCTGAAGGACAAAGTTCTGGGAAGCCAATCAAAATTCTCTTTCTTTATGCTCATAATTTTCTACTTCCAGCACCTGGTGTCTGAATTTAGGGCCATGACTGATAGATCTGTGCTGTGCACAGAACCTCCTTTGAGCAGGGCAGCACAATAGCAACTGAGCAGTCCTACCCTGCTGCCTTTGCACAGGAAGTTCCCAATGCAGGAGTGCAGCTCCTGCTGCAGGACAATCATGGTGATTCAAATCACCACTCCTGACAATTCCACTAAATTCTATCAAGAGGGGAGGAGTGATGAAATCAGTGATTGCCTTAATTTTAAAGATCAAAGAATATGCAGTGCATTTTAATATTGGTAAGTATCTTTAACATTAGGAACTATGGAATTACATATACTGATAAATAGCAGACTAGAGTAAATGTTTTTAAAAGTTGATTTATAAAATTCCTGTATCAGAATTACTTAGCATGATTATTACTTTTGAATATTCTGTGGTCCTATCATTTCAATGGTCTGTCGGAAAGACTATTAGTATGGATTTTATTAGAGAATAATTATATTCACGTATTTCCCTGAATCATGAGAAATAATGGTTTTCAGCAAAGCAAGGCTAATTTTTCATCTTTATCTCATACTTCTTGAAAAAAATCCATATTAAGAAATGTAATCTTTACACTATTGAGAGATTCTCTCTTGTCTGGAAAAAGTTCAGGTAGAAATGCTCTTAGAAGAGCCTATGACATTGTGCCTTCTGTTCTTATGTGAGACTGCCTAAAGACACAGACATGGCTAACTCACTTTACAGACAAATACTTGAGTGCATTGACACTCAAGTTACCTTTGCACTTGGGGGTGATGGAGCAAAGGAAAACATAATTCATAGATCAACAGAAAGAAAAAAGATATTGTTTGAAAAATTATAATTTTCAACTTATTTTTACTGTTTTTAACATATGTAACTGCTCATCAGATAGTGGGAGAGCTCATGATATTTTAAATAAGTCAAATTAAGCAAAAAATTTATGCTATTTGCAGGTACTTTATGAATCTATTGTTTGAATCAACACAATAAGTTTCTTGATAAAATCTGTGAATAAATATTTCTGTAATGATTAGAAATATGTGCCTATTTATCTATTTTTATATAAATCTGTATTTGACCAAATGAATTGAAGGCATTGCAACAAAGTATTAGGTTTTAATGTTTACTATTCATTTACATGTATTTAAGGTAACTCATTCCACTCTCAATCAAGCTATTAATTCCATTCTATTGCTTAGGGACATTCTGGGATTTTTTTTGTTTTGTTTTTTTGTTTTGTTTTGTTTTTGTTTTCAGGATTAAATGAATAGTGGTTAAGAACCTAGACTTGTCTCCTAGTTGCACTATTAGTCCTCTTCATGCCTCAGTTTTCATTTTTACATTTTTACAACAGACAGAATGATAACACCGGGCTCAGGTATTGGTTAAATGAATTACTACATGCAAAGTGTTTAGAACAGTTTGTGGGCATAGTATATGCTACATACGTGTCAGCAATTATTATCATTATATCTTCAACTCTATATTCTGGAATCTTTTCTGAATATAAGGAGTAGGTACTCTCTTGTAAACAATAAATGTGTAAATGATGAAAATAATCGTATGTACACATTACATTATCACCAAGAAAATAAATGAATACATATATTACAAGTGATTTCTCTTCATCTTTTTTTTAGTAATTATACAAATCTTTACATATAATACCTAATGAATGAAAGAAATGTGAAAACATTCCTTCCATATGGTATTGCTACAGAACAACTTCTAGGAAGATATTTGTTCAGTAAAAGCACAGATGTTCCAATCTCTGTTTCCATAGGATGCCAAGATATGTCTGCTGGGAATGAAACTGGGGGTAATTTGTGTAAATCATAGTATGCTAAGTGCATTCTGTATTAAGTGTTTGTCTATTAGTGCTAGAAAAATAATGTCTTTTAAACTTCTACATCCTGTTGTCTAGCAAGCAAACTGGATTACTCTAATAAGACTAATGAGCAACTTAAATTCTTTACCACACATCAACAAGAGGTTTTACAAGATAAATGTTATGTGGTGTTTAGTTTTTTCCCTTAGAAGCAGAAAATTTATTTCTTCCCTTGCTAGAAATTGTATAATACATACTACCATTGCAGCTTAAAGCAGTAACATTATATTCTTTGCTCTCCATATGGTCTCTATCTATGTTGTGTGTTTGACTAACAAATAAAATATTAACATATTTAACCAGGCACAGTGGCACATACCTGTAATTCCAGTGACTCTGGAGGCTGGCACAGGAGGATCACAAATTCAAAGTCAGCCTCAGCAACTTAGAAAGGGCCTAAGCAGGTTAACAAGACCCTGTCTCAAAATATAAATAAATAAAAGGGCTAGGGATATTGCTCAGTGTTTAAGCACCCTGAGGTTCAATACTCCTACTCCATACCAAAAAAAAAAAAAAAAAAAAATTATATATACTCAGTGTAATAATGCAATCAAAAACGAAATTTCTCCACGAATTACCATCTTTATGTTCTTAGTGACACATATACTATTACTGAACATTATGAATTCCAGAATTCATAATGATCCTTAGAATAACCAAACATGTTGACCATTTATCTTTTTAATGCATTAATGCCTGGCCTACTGCCTAACTTGCATGAACTTGCAAACTGTAACAAAATGCTCTCTGGTGTTTTATAATTATTACATATATTTGTTCAACTTTTAAATATTTACCTTGTCATTTCACTAAGTCACCTGAAATGCATTTCTTATATAACATGCCCTACAGCTACTACTCCATAGATGTCACAAATTGTATATGATTATCCATTTGTTGCTTCATTTGTTTTTCTCTTTAGTTTTCATTTCTACTTCCTGAACTAAATAGGGGCTTCCATTTATCATTTCAGTGACTTCCTTAAAAAAGTTGCACCATTTCACGCCAATTGTTTAATATAGCAAACATGCGTGACGCCTTTCCATAAATTCATTCTGTTTCTCATATTTCTTGCTTGTAGCAGTAATTGTAACTTAATGTGACTGATATATAATTTAATCCATTTGACTTATTTATGAAATTCCAATTAAAATTAGACTTAACAAAATAGATTTATACTGAAGTGACAAAGGAAGTTGGCACTTCCATGTTAAAAATGAAAACTACATCAAATGTCTTTAAAATCCTTTTTATTAAAAGAGATGAGAAGTTCCAATAATTTGAGTGGATGTAGTACATTTAACAACTAACAAGATTGTTATTAAATGTTTGTTTGTTTTACTATTGATTTTTCTCCTCAACCTTACTATGGCAATGGAAACTAGATTAGAAATTGACGAATTCCTAGAGACTGGAGAGGTCATTCTTTGTTCTCCCCTGTAAGTGTCTCTCTTCCTTTAGTACATAAATAGGTCCATATTATTTTCATCTGTTTTGCAAACATAAATGAAGTTAACTAGAATTTTAATATTAGATGGAAACTGCTTATTTACAGCATAAAAAAGATTCCCTATTGCTATTTTACTTTTGTCTCACAAATAATTATCGTAATCCTTAATCTAGAAGTTTCCATTAACTTTGTTGAATTATGTATATTTAAGTGGAATTTTTTTTTTTTTTTTTTTTTTTTTTTTTTTTTGATTTGTTTTTTTTTGGCAGTCTTAGGGACTGAACCCAGGGACATTCTACTACTGAACTACTGCTGAGGCTCTTTTTTTTTTTTTTTTTTTTTTTTTTTTTTTTTTTTTGAGACAAAGTCTCACTAAGTTACCCAGGCTGTCCTTGAATTTGTGATCCTCCTACTTCTGTCTCTCCAATCACCAGGATTATAGACAGAGTCATTATGTGGGCTTTATTTAAATGGTATTTCCATTGTTAATTCTTAACAACTTTTTGCTCTTTTTCAAAAGTTAATACTGTATTCTTTTATTTTATAGACATATTTTTGAAAATACACATAGAAGAATATTATTATTGCTTACTTTATATTTCTGTTTCTATTTAAGAGATGTTCCCTAATTTCCATGTGACATATATTCCCATGTATATGCTCTAAAAATATAATTTACATAATAATTTCTCTATAGATGTCCCTGATGACTTGATTTTTTTTATGTTTAAATGTTATGTTCCAGTATTAAAGCAATTCTTTTGGTCTGCATATGTCTTTTTTATGCTACTACCTGTGTGCAAATGAATTATGACAAAAATTGTGGCTCATTCATCTATTCATTGAGTAACACTGTTCTTAGATTAAATATTTCCTTAAGCAGTAATAGGTATCATTCATTGAAGTGTGGATCAAAAAAAAAAAAATGAAATAGTTGTAATCATGACATTTTACAAGAAATTTAGTAAAATACTATGTGATGAATATAAGATAATAACTAGTGATTAAAGTTACCACCTGTCTCAATTTAATCAAAGAAAAAAGAATACTCATGTCAGGAAATGAATATGGATTAAATTATGCTGAAAATGCTCTATTTTTGTTATACTTGAAACTCCTTTGTGAAGTATCTGTAATTCAGAGACTAGTCTTTTGGGAAACTGAAATTTCCAGTATGGTGCCAGCTTCAAAATTTAAAATACACAAGCAAACTAAAAACACAAAGATCTTGTATAATTAAAAATTCAATATTTAAGCAACAAAAGAAGTAAACAATCAAAGCAATCCAATATGCTAAAAGCCCAAATATCATAATAAGTTATAAAGTATGAATTTTCTTCATAAAAATAATAAACACAGAAATTAATTATGTGCAAAAGTAAAAACTTGGCAAGGGTAGGGGTAAGAAGCACAAGAGAAACAGGGGGGGACATAAAAGAACCAATTAGAAAAAGACTGGAAAAAAGACAACTGAATGGAAGGAATAGACTTTGCAGCTGAAATATGCCAGCAAGTGACATTTCTACCAAGAAGGGCAGGAGTGGTGTAGGGATGCAGGGGTATAGCAAAACAGAAAAGACAGGATTGCTGTTGAAAAACAAGATGGAAATGTTTATTTTGATGCAATTTGAAACTCATAATGTTTAAGATCTTAGGTTATTTCTAATGTGCATGAGTATGGGAGGAAGGCTAATAAATAGGGGGGTGGGGGCTAACAAAATCCTGATGAAGTAATGTCTCCTGTGTGCATCTGGAAATGAAAAGAGGCAATGCTCACTTGCACGTTAGAACTTACATCAAAACCCTAGAAACACTCCAGTGACTTTTAAACAAAATTTAACCTAGGCTGAGACATGAACTTCATAGTGCCAGTCATATAAAGCTAAAAACCATGCAATAAATGTGGGATAGTTAGAGACCACTGGATGCCAGTTCGGAGTAATAGCAATGAGTGAAGCTGAATATAAACAGAATCATCAGAAAAAAACACATGTATGTTATTTGGTTCATGTTAAAAATATGTTTAAACCACAACAGGTTTTAAAAAAATAATGTTGCTTTGATAAGTCACAAGCCCATCTCTTCTGATACACATCTACATTTAAAGCCTGCATGTAATGATATCCCTGGCTCTCCCTTTAGTTTATCTTATGTATTATTTTCTTGGACATTAGACTACAGTATCATTAATCATAGCAAGACAGAAAAATATGATAAAAGACTTAGTTTTGGGCTGTGGCTGTGGCTCAGCAGTAGAGTGCTCAGCAGTAGAGTGCATGACCTGGGTTCTATCCACATAAAAATAAACTCACTGTGTACAACTAAAGCAAATACATAATTATTTAAAAAAAAGACTGAGTTTGTTTTCTCCTAAAATTCATGTGTTGAAGGCTCAGCCCACCAAATGATTGTATTAGGAGGTGAGTGACTTTGAGAGGTGAATAGGTCATGAGGATGTGGTCCTCCTCAATGGGACTAGTGACCTTATAAAAGAGGCTAAATGAACCTTCCTTGTCTTTCAATAAAGGACAAAGAAAAGATCTGTCTATGTCTAAAACAGCAATTATTCACCAGATACTAAATCTGTCCACACATTGGGTGCAAGAATTTTTAGTTTCCAGAAAGGCAAAAAAAAAAAAAAATGTCATTGATTTTTAGCCTCTTTACAGTACTTTTGTTGTAGCACACCAGAAGAACTGAGACAACATATTAGTTTCTATGATTAGCCTTCATATTACATGAGAAGAGTTTTCTTTTGTTTTGTTTTAATACAGATGGCATTAAAATGCAGGTCTTTCTGTAAAATGTTCCTGTACCTAGGCAATATATACAGTTTACAGAATAAGGGAAAAGAAAATCTACAGATGAACAGAGTGTATCTTGAACTTTTTGAAACATTTTGTACCCCAGAATTTGCTTTATATTATTGGCTAAGTCCATTCACAAAGAATTACTGATTTTAAAACAGAGGGCTGATAGGATGGCCATAGTACCAGAAAATGACTTTACTAAATAAACCAGTCACATCCATTATGTTTTTCTCTGCAAAGAGTTTCCCTTTCCCCAAAGCACAGATAATTCAGAAGATAAGGATTTCAGGAATATTTAGACCAAATATTGAAGCTTTAGAATGGATCAGATTTCAAAGATGAGAAGAATTTTCATGACCTGAGTTGGCCTTTCTGAAATCAGTGAAGGAAGAAGGCAAAGGGGCACAGAATAATTGTAAGAATATAAAACACCCAGTAATGAAGCAGCAGCGCTGCCACTAGTTTGAGTGTTGTGAGGTTAGATAAGAATAATCAAGACTTGCCTGATTCTAAGTCAAGCATGCAACTGATGTTCACATGCCTCTGAACTAAACACCTAGACGTCTTGGGGAGGCTTGGAAAACATAAAAATAGGTCTATGACCTTGAAGCAACAGTCATTAAGAAATAGTACACATGGAGTCTTATGTGTTGTGGAGCTCTGAAAAATCCAAGCTCATTATATCTGGAGAAAGTAATGTCCTGCCTCTGCCAAAAATAAATAAATCATACAGAAACAGTGATTGTAGTAGACACTGGACTTCTTGGTTTCTATGGTCTTCTATGACATAGTTGCTGCATTGATTCCTGCAACACCACTAAGATTCTTCCATAAAACTGCTGAGTGATCTAATTTTGACTGATGTTTCTGACAATATGGCATTTGGACAACAGACCAGTGTCCATTCTGCTGGTGGTTTTGTCAGTAAGAAAAAAATAATCAGTACTGTTTTTTTGGAATATTTCACCACATAATTATCACTAATTCATAAATGTCACACATGGTATTTTCAAAAACTGGTTTATCATCTTTCATTGTGTAATCCTCACAAAGTGTAATTCTGTTCCTCACGCCACTTACAGGTAAACAGAGCTATAACATATGCATTACAAGTGGCACATGGATGTATATTTGTCTTCTTGTGCACTGCCAGCCTGGAGCCTAGAATTCTTGGGGAATGGGCGTTTTCACTATTTTTCTGAAAGCAGACTTGTGTGGTTTGTTTATAGTGCTCCAGTACTAAAGTTATTGTCACTTAACCCAATGAAGTGTAATAGGTGCTAAGGGAACGAGTGAGTAAGTCCCGTGATATGGTGATATGGTAAGACTAGCATCTTCCCTGAACAGCTGAACTGTACAGTTTGGTAGTGACATGTTAACATATGAAGCATTTCTTTCTGATTATGGATAAATATAAAATTGGATTATGTTGACTGAATATCATGGAAACATAGCTGTGGAAAGATAGTTTCCAGTGAGTGAAAAGTTTTTTGTTTTTGCTTTGTTTTGTTTTTTAAATCTTGACATAAAATGGTTACACTGCACTTTTTTTTTTTTAAATGGCAAAAAATCTGGGATGATTTTGCAGTACAATATAGTAATAAAAGTCTCTAGTTCCCCTGTACCTATATAGTCAGAGAAATATTTGGCTTACTATAATTGAAATATATAATCTAAAATATATATACTTAATTTATTTATTTATTTATTTATTTATTTATTTATTTATTTATTTATTTATTTTTGCAGAGCTGGATATTGAACCAAGGGGCATTGTACCACTGAGCTATAACCCACAGCTGTTTTTATTTTTTGAGACAGGGTCTTGATAAATTGTGGAGGCTGACTTCCAACTTGCAATCCTCCTGCTTTCGCTTTCCCAGTCACTGGGTTTACGGGTATGAGACCTTGTGCCCTTCTTCAAATATACATATACTCACATCCCAATTGTAAGATAAGTATAATAATACTCTGATATATAAATAATTATCTTTATTTAAAGTACTCTGAATTATTTCTACACAACACAGTGTCTCATTCATTTTGCTAAAATGTATCTGTAATTTGGAAATTCTTATAAGCAGTCATAAACTCTCATGTATAATGCTATTTATATTACATTTCTTAATCTTTTTTATTTCTCTTCTTTTATATGTGACACCATTCTTCATGTTTTCAATGAAAGCTTTTATTCTTATTTTGTTTCTATTACACTTGGCCTTTTAGCATGCATATTTCTATACATTTCAAAACAAATTTAACACTTTTCTTCCATTTTGGCACCATTAATAAGAATGTCTATATTATAATTATTTTAAGCAGCAGGAAGAATTTATTTTGTGAACTTCAATACAATGACTAGGAAAAATTAGATAAAATAAAAAGTGATATTAAAATATTTTACCTATTTAGGTACATATTTTTTGGGGGGTGAGTAATGGGGATTGAACTCAGGTGCACTTGACAACTGAGCTACATTCCCAGCCCTGTTTTCTATTTTATTTAGAGACAGGGTCTCACTGAGTTCTTAGCACTTCACTTTCTCCTGCCTCAGCCTCCTGAAACTCTGTGATTACAGGCATGCATCACCTTGCCTGGCTACAGATTTTAATCTTTATTTTTCACTTAATAACACCAAACAATTTAACAAAATCATAAGCCAGTTTTGTTGACCTCAACCTATGCTTTCTTTTCTGAATTTTTCTGAATTATCTAGTGATTCTTTTTACATTTATCAAGAAGTCCATTTGTTATATTTTAATATGCCTTAAATGATAAAATTAAATAACAATACTATTAAGTATGTTTTTTGTGTGTGCTTATTTGACATATTACTAACATCTAAAATTTTTATTTAATGAGAACAACTCTAAGACATAAAAACTATTTTTTGCCTTCTATGGACTTGAGGAACCCAAGGATTGTAGGAGTTGAAGTACTATTTCTTGGATATATGGTAGGTAAGAGAGGTGAAAGAGAGGAACGGATGCCCTGAAACACTGTGAAAAGAAGGCCTGAAATCTTTTACTGTAATGATGAATTATGCTTATGATGACAACTCTAGCAAGCTAAAACCCAGTGGCAGGGGTATATCCAGAAATGCCTCCATTTTTATGTCATAATTATAATAGGAAAAAGAAGGTGATGGTTTTATAATTTTATTCCTATTAAAATGTGCTCTAAAATTTTATAATAAACTTTCTTGAGACCTTTTGTTTTTCACGTTCTTTTCTCTCTCGCACCTTTCAAGAGCCTATGTAGTGTTAAATTAATTCTCCTTCCTCATCCTTTCTCTGTCTCTTTCTTTTTCTCCTCTTCCTTCTTTCTTTCCTCACTCCCCTCTTTTCTTCTAGTGGATGTGCATGAAGTAAGCTTCATTTTGCATCCCAAGGATGTTTTACTTTTCCAGCCCTATTCCTTGCTAGCTACAGTAAGTAAACAAAAGCTATTTTATGGGAAAGTCACCTGGCTCAGAAGAAAGTGGTTAACATGATGGAGTGAAACATTAATGAATCAATCAAATCCCATAACAATTATCAACAATTTTCTCCCAGCACTTTGGCTTAATATTTTATTTTCTCAAGGGGTTTCTTCATTTGTTCAGGAAAATTGAGCAAAACTACTATTTTCATGGATGAGTCTGTATCTACAAGGTCCAAAACAATCCCTCATTTTCAACTGTACACTAGACATGCACAGATGATCAGTGCTTTTCATGTTTATTTTAGGGCTGTTTGAAATCCTTTGGTCTTTAATCAGTGGCTTATTAGAAGTTTTAGGTCCAATTTGTATTGAACTTTTTTCCAGATTACTGGGAAAATTCTGTTTTAAATAAACAAATGCTTGTTAAGGTTTGCTGAAAACAATTTATGGATATTTGCATGTTTGCAAATGCATATTTGCATTCATTTTATTTTAATCAGCATTCAGGACTTCATTGCTGTGTGCGTCACTTTCAGGGTTTTTTTTTTTTTTTTTTTCTTTTTTCTTTTTTTTTTTTTCTTTAATGAGGATCATACTCATTAAAAAAAATTTGGACTTGTAAAGACAAGAGTTATTCTCTTTTTTAATAAATATAGCTCAAATTGTTGTAAATAAGGGGTTAGCAGTATGAATGCAAGTAAATATCTCCTTTAGGGAGGATGATCAAAAAAGAAAGCAAATAATGCCAAATATTTTTAAAGTAGTCAATTATAAACCTGCTTTAAACAAATAAAATGTAAAACTCATATGGTAGTTATTAATAGGATCCTCTGAGTCATTTTTGCTGGGATTAACTTAAATCTATGTTTCTAAGATGCACAACAACATGGAAAATACCTCAGAAACCAAACTTTTGGAGCATATTTGTTGAGGCGTCATGATCAAGATATCTTCCCTCTGTGTTATGTGTACATACACCATTTGGAGATTGTATATGCTAATTTGGGCCAAAATATGGAGGAGAGAGCTACTTTGCCATCTTTCTGCTTTGGCTGTGCCTTGTGATACTTGTATGATTGAAATTATTAGTACAGATTGCTAAATGATAGGATATCCTATTCATCACTGAGGCATCTCAATTTCTAATTCTGATAATGCTCAGTCATAAATGGGTAGTACTAGCAATGAAAGAGCAGTGGAGGGAGGGTAGTAACAAAGGAAACAAAGATTTGAAACAGTTAAAGGCACTATACATGGTGTATATGTTTTCACTTTAGAAATATGTGCAAATCTAAATAGTCAATAGGAAGAATATGCTTGTTCTTATCACAATTTTGAAGTCTCAGTATCTCTGTAAGCCACAAAAAAAATTATGTTTCTCATTGTTTGGACGAGAAAGCTTTAAAATGCATCTGTGTACTTATCATTAATTATTCTTTATAAAATCAATATTATTTAAAGCAAAGGTTGGCATTTCTTAAGTGAACCAGATAGTAAATATTTTAATGTATACCTCATCTCTCCTGTTGTATTCAAAACCAGCCATTCATAGTATGTAAACAAGTGGATGTGGCTGTAGTCAAGTGCAATTTAAAAAAAAAAAAAAATATTTATTTATTTGCTTTAGTTGTACACAATGCGTTTATTTGTATGTGGTGCTGAGGATGGAACCGGGGCTGCGCATGTGCTAGGTGAGCGCTCTACAGCTGAGCCACAACCCCAGCCCCCCAGTGCAATTTTAATAACACATAAAGCCCATAGGTAAGCGCCTGCAGATTCCTGACAGAAAACTTAACATGCTCTCAAATGTTCCTTTTCCTAAACTTTAACTTGAAGTGTGACTGAATGTGTGGTTTCTGTTATACCCAATTTAATATTTGGTTTTGAGAGACTTTCATGAGCTTTTGTTTTGGAAAATGGACTCCATAACGAATTGGACAGAAATATAAGGTTTGAAATTATGTGACCCTTTTTTATCCTCTAGATAAATATTTGATTTGGCCAGAATCATGTGTATCATTTCTTCCTCTTTGTTGTTGTCACATTCTAGCCTCCCTAGGTAATGCTCTGTTACTACTGCAAACGTGATAAAGAAGAGGGTAGGACTACCTGACAGCTATTTCATCACAACGCTTTGAAAAAATGTGAATTTCTGTTTGTTTTTTGATGGGATAGATCTGGAGGTGATAAAAAGATCTTTCCTCCCTACTCTACTTTTGCATTATTTTCGTGTTCGTGGAGAAGTCAATTGCTGGTTGAAAAGATGTGATTCAAAACTCAGGTTAGCAATAGGCATGATACAGGTTTCTATTTTATCTTTTTATGTGAGGTCAGCATAAATGCCCTGCTTGACATTTTCCTATTTTATCCTTTTTAGGAATCTTTAAACTGTTAAACATTGACAAACTTTAGTTCATATTTTCACAATTACTTACATGCAGAAAATGTTCAAATACATCTTTAGATATATATGAATGCTATTAGGCATTCCTAAAGTAAGGTTTATAAAATTTATTTCAGCTCTGAAATAGTAATTTTATTCAAGTGAAACCACCGTAAGAATTTTATGTGTAAGTAAATGTAGTATTACAGGGATTTAATCATAAAGATATACTTTTCAAATGTGATTCTAATTTATAAAAATGTATGTTGTTTATAATGTGTGTGATATAAACATTCAATTAAAAATTACACTAATATTACTTTGTTGTTTGTAAAGTGTTTTTCCTTCTATGTAATATATGTGTATGTGTATACACACACACACACACACACACACACATATATATATATATATATATATATATATAATAATTTTCATATCTTTACAATCCAGGGATGACACTATACAATATTTTACCTAATCTGATGACTAACTGAAGTTATCATTTGAAAATAGGTTTTATCCATCTTGCTGCTTCTCTTTTGACCAAGGTTGGATATTGCTTAGCTTGACATTTTGCTTACCAAGTTTTCTCTTCTGATTGAATCACTAAATCCTGTGTTTACTAGGAGGAAAAATGCACTGTTTATTTGATAATCTAAGTAATTGGCTTTGTTCCTTCCTTCCATTTAATCATATTGTGTATATAAATGAAACTACTGCATCAAAAGGAGACTTATTATGGTATAACTGGTCATACTATTAATTTTATAACAATTAATATTATTAATTTCAACTACTTTTTTTACCTTTATCTGTATATGTACATATAAATTTGTGCACACATACCTGAGAATGTATAAGAGAGGAGCAACATAAAAGAAAATACTACATTTTTATACAACATATTCAGCATGATTTTTTCAGTGTCTGTTAAAGGAGATTTTGCATGAATTATTCTTCTTTTGTTACAGATGAAAATTGAAAACCACTATTTAAACAGTAAAATGTATTCTGTCTTTATTTCAGATGAAAGAGGCTTAAATTACCAGCTGCTGAAATTTCATAGAATTATTGAATGTCCATATATGGAAGAATATTAGAGAAGATCTAATCTTACTTCCCAAGTTATGTGTGTATTGTGTCTTTAATACATTTCTGTTTAATGTCTTTCTTGCCTTTTCTTCAGTTATTAGAAAGTCGCTCTTTCTTAACGCAACTTACCTCATTTTCTGAGATTTGAATTTTGGCTTTTCACAGCTTTTACCCATCGAATTTAGATTTGCACTACAGGGTAGACTTTGTCTTTTAGTATTTAAGGGCATTATACCTATACTAAGGCTGGGTAAACAAATAGGGGCCCTTCAGTTCTGGTTGCTTTATTTCTCACTATTATTGGTCTAACTTTTGAAGAGATTTTAAGTATTACTCTTCTTAAACTATAAAATGGACACAAACAATATAACCCCATGAAACACTCAAGACTCTTGATTTCTTTCTTAAAAAGCATGGATATGATACCATCTTGGAAATCTATCAGTAATATATGCAGATTTTCAGTGATGCACACATTTAGGGAAACTTATTTGGTGGTGTACACACTTAAAATATCTTAGTTACATTAACCATATTTTTTAAAAAAAATAGTTATTGTAGGTCTTATTTATTGTAGTAAACATACATTACACACTTTTTAATTTTTAAAATGTGTTTCAGTACAAAGTTCACAATTCAGTGGAATTGCAATATAAATGTACATTGTTGTACAACCATCACCACTGTCAATTTCCAGAGTTATTTTCTTTCTTTCTTTCTTTCCTCTTTCCTTTCTTCCTTGGTTTTATCTTAGGTTTTAAGGTGAAAAAATACTGTTGTATATAAAGAATCATAGACACTAAACAGTAAAAACAGCTATATCAGAGATACTAGAGTGAAGGAATTCTTGGTGAAAATGTCTTGAGGGGCAGCACTAGATGGGCTGGAAAACACATAAGGGGATAATAACATTGAACAGAAATAAATATTAGTCATGCTTAAACAAAATTTATATGCAGTGATAGTTTTCCCTTGCTATGATGAATACCTAAGGACATAATAAAAGGAGGAAAGATTTATTTTAAGTTTCAGAGGCTGCAGTCCCTGATAACTTGTTCCAGTCATTTTGAGCCTGTGATGAAACAGAACATCATGGCAGAAAGAATGTGGTAGAGCAGAACTGCTGACCTCATGATGCAGGATGGGAGAAAGTCAAAGGCACATTAATTTTATTGATTTTATTTCCTCTTTTATTGGCAAGCATTACAGTTGCTAAGACTATGCAGAAGCCCTAATTTTTCGCGGGATTTGGCCCAGAATCTCGCCTGCGGGACTTAGCCCAGAATCTCCAGGGACTTGGTGCGGGATCTAAATAGACTTACGCCGGGAGAAAAAGCTCCCCGGCGCCATTCTGGTTGAGCGCGTGAGAAGGTGCCTGGGCGAAAGCTTGCTAGATCAACGCTATTGTGTGTGTGTTGTGGTTCGTTGGAAAAGTGTGTGCAGTGGTTTTTTGTGAAGGTGTGTATGGTATTAGAGGTTGCAGAAGCCAGAGAGAGAAGAATAAAAGAACTTTTTCGTTTTCCATCCTGCCTCCGAGTTTTCTCCCGCAGAGCTGTTGTTGCCAGCGGCAAATCGCTACAGGCGGCTTCAGACTAAACACAGAATAGAATGGTTAAATATTTGAGGAGTGGGAATGGACACTGGCAATTCAAAGAAAATGAGTAGATAAAGGATGACATTGTTGAGCAATAGTGATAGATTAATCTCTCTCCAACCTGCTGTGTAAATTCACATGTTGTTTACCAGCCATTTCAGCACATGTAGGGTACTATGCTAGGGACATGGGCATAAAAGTAGGACTTTTAATCTCAAAGAATATGAGATTTTCTAGGAGATGTACAGAGGTTTAAAAAAAAAAATAAAGAAATTACCCAGACAAAAGAAACTTGGAAAATATTTCAGGGAATATTTAGGTCAAAACTGAAAAATTCTTAAAGGTGATTATGTTTGTGAGAATCAAAGGAAAGAGATCCAAGCAACAGGTGCACCTGATCTACATACCATGGTATTTCTCATGTTCACTACTTTGTATTTATGCTGCTGTAGAGATATCCAGTTAAAGACCAGATTGCTATGTACAAAAAGCGCACATTTGAAACTATCAAATTATACTCCTGTGTAGCATTGAGTTGAAAAAGTAACAAATAAATAATTATTATTTTTCCTGGTGCATGTTTAAAGAAGGCAGAACATGAAACCCAGGAAACAATTCCAAAAATCTTAATCATTTTCAACCGTTTCAAATTTTGTTCTTTTTAGGCAGCATATATTATAGACAAGGGTATTTACAGGTGGAATCTAGGTATATAAGAATGCAAGGAATACTTCCCTGAAAATATGACTGTGACTAAAAACACATGGTTGTTTTGTGGATGACAAGATGATTTACTTCCTAGAGATGATATGGAGCAGAGTAACTAAAATAATCAACCATCCTTTAGCCAATAGCTATTATGATATTAAGGAAAAGATGCTGTGATTCTCAGAATTTAATTATAAAGAACTAAAATGACTATGGATGGTAATCCAAAATAGCCAAAGTTATTCAACAATTACAACAAAAGATACAAATTGCACAATATAAATTCACCTGCATAAACTATTTCAAACCAATCAGTATTTGATTCCACAGAACTTGGACTGACTTGAGGAAAAGTCCCTGCAGATTCTTGTCTACAATGACAAAATAATCAATTCAATTTAAAAGATATATGCAATACAGAAACCTACATAATTAGGTGTGGGTATTGTCTATTGCTTTCTTTTGAGTGTGGGGAGGAAAAACAATTTAAGATTGCCAGTAAAAAATTATTTTCTTCTCAATTTTTATTCTATCCAAGATCATTTTCATTGCCTAGCTGAAATTATTTTACATAAATGAGTGAGGTAGAATGTGTGCCTCTTAATGATCAGCCTTGCGCTGCATCCTTGCTGTGTGTGAGAGGGGTCCTGCCAGCAGCTACTTTCTAGGTGTTAATTCAATGTCAGAGAAATCTGTAACCAAGGGGTAAAGTGGGTAGCCCCTAAGGTTCACTTCTACCATAACATTTTATGAATCTCTAAATCAGTTCTTGAATGACATTGCCTGAATCCCCAGTAACAGGAGAAAAAGAGAAAGAAGAAACATCTTAGCAACTTTCTCAAGAGATCATGCAATGATATGCACCAGTAATTTCATTACTTCTTATCTCCATAGGCCCAGATATACTTTTCTCATCATATGCATCTTTACCTTGGATTGTGCTTTTTTTTAAAATCCATAAATTCCTTAATAAAATTGTATTGTTACAAATGACATCCAATTCAATTAATTTTATATCCAATTCAGTTCCTTATACACATTAAGAACTCAGTCATTTTCTGATTTTTTTCCAGATTAGTAAATGAATCTGAAAACTAATATCTTCATAAATACCTGAGTCTGTTATTCCTAAGCCACCTGCAACTAGCAGTAGTGATTACAGCTTCATTGCTCAGAGAAACAAAGGTTATCCTCCTTCTTCAAACAAATTTCCTTTGGCCATTCATCAATACTTTTTTTTATAGATCGATTCTGCTTCCTACAGAAGATTGAGCCAGTTTCCCTCATTTTTTGTCAAGTTGCCTAAATTTACAGGTCTCATTAAAGAATCCCCATGGCTAGACCTTCATTTCTGACTTGTATCTGAGTAATTGGATTTACACAGAAAACTGAGAACAGGCCAAGAATTCCTTTATCTATTTTCTCTTATCTTCATCTACTACTACTGCCAAAACAATGCTCCTCATCTATTACAGACACATCAAAATATTCCTAAAGACAGCGGTGGCTTTAAAACTTATTTAAAAATCCAAATTAAGTGTGTGAACATTAATAATGCTGTGTCTGAAGCATGGTGTTCCCAAATAATATTAGGATCATTCTAAAATTTACTTTCATTGAAGGCAATCTGCAGCACATCGGGTTCTTATTACCTCACTTTAAAAATCTGAAGATTCCAATTATGAACACTGTTAATTCATTTAGCAGTTTGTCATTCAGCAAATACTTTGGGTATACTGTATATCAGGACTCTGTTCGAACAATAGGCACTGCTTTGAGTAAAATATTCTGATGTCCATAAATATGTCATTATTCATTTGTAAAGCATTTTAAAGTATAGTGAAGGCTTTGAAAGGAAGGACAATGTGCTGATGCATCTTAAAAGAGGAAAACTTAATGTGGCTGGGAAATTCATTTCAAGGATTGAGAGATAATGCTATTCCATGAAAATTATAATAATTTAAATATTGTAGTTATGGTGGAATTTCAGCCTATAAAATGTAACTGCTTTAACATGTAGCTATATGTTAAATACTTCCATATTCTCTATAGTCCCCCATCTTGTTTTTTTTTTTTTTTTTTTTTTTTTTTTTTTGTGGTACAGGGGATTGAACTCAGGGGCACTCGACCACTGGGTCACATCCCCAGCCCTTTTTTGCATTTTATTAGAGACTGGGTCTCACTGAGTTGCTAAGTGCCTCGCCATTGCTGAGGCTGGCTTTGAACTCGCAATCCTCCTGCCTCAGCCTCCCAAAGTGCTGGGATTACAGGCGTGCGCCACCGCGCCCGGCTCCCCTCTTGTTATTTTAATGAATAAAACAAATGAAAAATAATTTCTGATAAAATTACAGAGGAAATGTCTATACTACAGAATTTTTTTAAAAAAATTCTACATTTTTCTAGGTGCTAGTAACTGATATACCACATTCCTTATGCCCTTGGGCCCATGCTCCATAGTATACCATATGGAAACTTGGCAATTTCATTTTTTTATGAAATTATGTTTTTGTTGCTGGTGGCAGTAATGTATATGTAAATATGATGATAAAAACTTTTCTCCATGTGACCTTAATTTTGTTTGTTTACCTTAGTTCTCTCCTCCCCTCTCTCCATTATAATGTTAAAAGCAAATTTTCAAAATCAATGGTAATTTTGAGTGGTGACAATCAGTGTGATAGGGATTAGGAAACACATGATACAATATAGATATGAGCCTTAATCAATTAGAAGTGCAACATCTTCTCAAGCGAGGGAAACACAAACATCACAATCCACTAGTTACATTTTGTTTAAAAATTAATGAGCTTTAGCCTAGAACTATTAACTCAATGTCACTACACATGGGTCCTTATATACTGTCCATCAAAAGAACACCAAGTAATCATGGTAACAGCAGAAACGTTGTTTAATGATCTACAGTTTTATAACATGGTCTTCTGCATATTTTGATTTAATCTCACCTTTAATTCATTTTGATAAAATAAGATTAATGGCAATAACAATAATTATTATAATAATAATTTTTAAATTAAGGTTGTTAGGCATCAGAATCCTCTAAGATATATTTAACACATTATATTGTGATGACAATTCTTTGAACTAACTGCCATTTTTATTCCCATTTCAAAGACAAGTAAACAGAAGTAAGGAATGTTAAACAAATTGTCCAAAACAACTTGGAGTGGGAGAACAAATTTTCAACCCACAATATTTCTTCATTTTATTTTTGCTGTAAATTATAAATCATGAAATAAATTATTACTGTTTGTACCTTTGGGATTTTAGTTATATTTTAAAGCAATAAAATTAAGATCAAAAATTAATGTTTATCTTAATTGTTTACAGCCTTTAGTGTTCTTTATTTATTTGTATAGAACTAAGTTTTATTTGGTACCATGTGTTTTCTTCTGGTTGAACTTATTTTTTACAGGAACTATAGTTCAGATATCTGGGAATGAATACTGCCAAGATTTTCTAAATGGAAAATCATATATCCACAATTTTAAGCCTAATTTTCCGGACATAAAATTATAAGTTAATGATTTCTTTTGCTTTTTATTTTTCTTCAGTACTTTATGACCATCACTTTATTACTTCTAGCTTATTTGATTTTAATTAAGAAGTCTGATGTGATTATTTTCTTTTAATCCCCTAAGCAATACCTTCTCCCATATCACACAACTGCCTCAAGAAATGTTTAGTTGAAACTTCATAGCATTACAAAATGTTCTGTTAAAATGATATATATTGAAGAAATATAAGATAGCTGGGGTTTTCGGCATATACTACATGTAATTGTTTTGACAAATTTGCCCAAACTGAACGTTTTCTCTGAAATGATCTGCCCTATATGTGAGCAAATTAGATATCACATCTTAAACTCTCTACCAGAAAACCTTCCAAATCAGTGGAATTTTTTTTCCTTTCTTTTTTTATTTATAATAGTAGTATGTATTACAATTCATAATGCACATATATAGCATCTTTTTACATACAACTGTTTGTTTAACCAGCTAACCTGCTATACCTGCTGTAACTCATCCTCCAGCTTAATATTTGCCTAGGTTTTGCTTCTTATTTCATGTATCCCCTCACTTGGTAAACTCATTCATTATGACTTTCTCTTTCAATTTGAGCTAACAATCATACTCAGAAAATATGTCATATTCATCCTGCAGCATCACTAAAAAAAAGTCATGAGGTTTTGACTTTGATCCACAGTACTACAAATGTTTCTATTTTTTGAGTTCCTTCCAAGGGAAGAAGGATTGAGCCAATTGCTTAAATTCTGATGAGAACTCAGTTAAATAAAGGACTTACCAGCTCAACAGACATGAGGTTCAATATTTCAAATCAATTAAAACAGGATATATTTATCATTCTCTTAAATATAAGGAGAAAAATATGGCTTATATCTAAGATTTAGAGACGACTGGCAATAAAATGCAAATTTTAGAAAAACTGTATAAATGTGAGGAAGATAACTTCTGATACCTGTTGCAATGCATATCTCTGCATATATTGCCACTTCTAATCTTAAAATCTTTATAGATGGATTCCTGTCATATGCATAATAACAAGCTTCCCACATAATTATTATATAAATAAAAACTTGAAACTCAATGTTATGCATTTATGAAGATCCTTAAAATGCTAAGTATGCTATGTAACTCAGTGGTATAGCACTTGCTCAGTGTGCACACAGCACTGGGTTTAAACCCCATCACCACGCACATGCACAAAAGTTAAATATACTATTTAATCTCTATGTTATGACATTTGATAGACTGCAATTTGGATTAAGAAGTATGTCTGAAAGACTCTTTTTCATTAAAACCAATGTTTTCTTTAAAAAAGTGTTATTAAAGTTTTTATATTTGTTAAAGCAATGCCAAACTATATCAGCATAATGACGTTCCTGTCAACAAAACATTCTTGAATATATAAATATTATAGACAAAGCTAAAGAGTGAAGTAGAAGAAAAAGAAAGAAAATGACCAATATTTGCTTCAGCAATACATATAGGGTCAAATATTATTTATATTAATTTAGTAAGTGTGATACTTTTAGAATGTCTCCAGATTTGCATTAAAAAAGAATACAACAAAGTACCTTAAAGTTGATATCAAGAGACATTGGGAGTATATTGAAGATTTATGCATACGTGAAACCTTGATATGTAAAATATAAGATTCTTAAGAATTCTTGGCTACATTTTTTTTTACAAAAACTTATGATGTTTCATACATACAGGATTATTTATAAATATTATGATTAAAAATTGTCCCTTTGCATCCAAAGACCTCCAGAATTAAATAAGCAGTAATCAATAACTATGGTGGACTGTGCTTTGATGTAAAGTATATTCTACTCTAATAAGAGCACCTATTTTTATTATGAATAATAAAATAAATGCCAGAAGTATAAAGGTAATATCATAGTCCAAGGTATAGAAAAATAAAATCATAAGTGTGGATCATTTATATGGAAATTTTTATGAAAATCCATTTTGTACATTTTATATGTGCCTTAGCAACTGTCTTCAGAAGCAATTATAATGAAATCAGGATAGAGATATGATTAGATAACAAAGTAAAAACCAGAAGATTGAATTTGGATTGATTGATTTTTTACTTCAGTGGTATTAAGAAAAATTATCCCAAACTTGGAAATCAAAGGGAGTACATTATATCCTTCAGTGACCTACTTAAAGATGTTTAATAAGCATACCCAAAGACTGTTTAATAATTCAGGAATAGTTAAATGTGTTACACACTGAAATGTAATATTGATTAGAACCCAGGCAGTGTGAAGTTAAATGTTAATGTATAGACTGAAGTCTAATAGAGAAGATAACCATGAACATTTTGCTTCATTTTCTCAAGACAGGACCAATTTTGTATGGCATCTAAGACTCATAGTCTTGTTCTTTTCTTTTCTAAATGATTTCTTGAGGTATTCTATCAGAATCAGGACGTTTTTTTATTTTTCAGGACTTACCTATCTACCTCAAGTACTCTATCACCGTAGCTTGAAGGTAGCCATGGAAAAATACACAAATAAGTGAATTTGGCAATGTTCCAATCAACTCCATTTAAAAAAAAAAAACTGGTAAATGACTTTCTTTGGGTTATGAAATATAATTTCCTTGTCCCTGTACTACATAACCCCTTACTCTTGGAAATAGCTGTACCATCTTATTGGTTTCTTCATTTTGACACATGGTAACTTTATGAGCACCACAGTTTTATCTTTTTATAATATAGTGATAGTGGCTTACAGTAAAACTATGAAAGATAAGGTAGCCCAAAGAGTTATTTTCCCCCTGTATTAATAAAGGTAAAGTGATTTCAGTATCGCAGTTCTTCATAATAAATAACTTTAAGATATCTCAGGAAGTATCATAACTTGCCCAATAACCAAGACTATTTCAGTATCACAATCTTATTTAAAATAAATTACTATGATAAATCTTATTGAAGTACAGGTATATTTTTTTTACATTTTACATCCTTTTTCCAGCTTTATTGACATACAATTGACATAATGTATATGTCCAAGGTGTACAATATGATTTTATTCAAATACATATTGTTAAAAATTATGACAATCAAGTTAGTTAAGATATCCATTGTCTCAAAAAGTTATTTCATTTATATATTTCTCCATTTATTTTGTGGTGACAATATTTAAGGTCTACTGTCCTGCAAATTGCAAATATACTATGCAATAGTGTTAACTATAGTTACTATGTAGTATATCAGACTTATTCATTTGTAACTGAAAATTTGTGCACTTTTGCCAATATTTCCTCTTTTTCTCCACACGTGGCAACCATCACTCTGATTGCAGTTTCTTACATCTACATATGAAGAGGATCATACAAAATTTGTCTTTCTCTGTTTGGAAAATTTCACTTAGTAAGTTGCCCTCCAATTGTATCTATGTTGTCACAAAAGTCAAGATTTCCTTCATTTTTATAGATGAATGAATTTCTCTCTCTCTCTCTGTGTATCTACCTATTATGAAAATTTATTAAATTATTTTCCAACTAATACTTTAAAAATCTAATACACTTTGAATGATATAAAATAGTTCCACATCTTTAAGAACAATGTGCATCACACCATTTCATTTCCTAGGAAAGAAATCATAGTCACTTTCTCCTTTTTTGAAGTTCCAGTAATATACTATAAATTTACTTGGCAGACAGTTTTAGTTTTAAATTTTAAAATTTTAAGAGAGTAAATTTTATTTTATCTTGGCCAAGAGTGTATTGGTGGACAGTTAGAGGATCAGAGAAGGCCAGTGAGTAAGTTGGAGATCAGGAGAAACATTAATATACGAGGAGTAATGTGCTATTAATAGAAGGCCAATATTTGCCTTTTGTTTAATGCATGAGAGGAGGGTGCCACAGGTGAAGCAGGTCAACCTGAGTAGCAAAAGACAGACATCATGTCACATATTCTGCTTGGAAAAATTAGGAGGATGGTCACTGTGACATGAAAGGCATCAGTCTCAAAGTCATTAGAGACCTGAACAGGTTTATTGGACTCAAGGGTCTCAAAACAATCATCTGTGTAATGTGGCATTTAATACTTACCTCAGAACATTATTGGGGAAAAAAACGGAGATAATTTATAGGTAGAAAACACATTATACATTGTTTTCAGTTTGTGAGAAATGTTAGCTTTAATCACAGGCTTTGTAATTCATAAAGTAATTTTTTTTTTTACCCAGCAGTTTTTGAGATTGCAAAATTCTGAAATGAAGAAAGTAAATAGCATATGAAAATGTGAAGATATTTGCTTGCAATTTACTTAAATTTCACATTTTAATCATATTTATCCCATATTTCTTCACTAAGAAATTCAATTAAATTTTCTATTAGTTTACTAAAGAATAAATTCTTTAAGTTTTAATAACCAACATAAATTTCAACTTTTAAGTCAGAGATTATGTACAAGTCAAAATTGAAATTACCCAAAGGAAAAGCCCCCTCCACTCCTGGGAGAAGTGCGACCTGCCCACCTGCAACCAGAAGGATGTAGGCACCCGCCCGGAAGGAGGGACCCAGCCACCAGTTCGCCTGGCCACCAGGGCCCAGAGTAGCAGCTCCCTGCTGCTGCACACAGGGCCTGACCAAAGGAAAAGTCCCCTCTACTCCCGGGGGAAGTACGACCTGCCCAGCTGCGACCTGAACAAGAGGTCTGTGGAACTGCTGTTGAGCCTAAGGAGAACACTGCCATATTTGAGGAAAGCAGTGGCTGAGCGGGACAGAGAAACAAAGGAGAAAGAAAAAGCAGCTGCAGACATCTAGGGATCTGCCAGCGCTCTGAGAACAGCACACACCTGGGTGAGACTCTGGCACCCCGCAGAGGAGGGTGTGTCTGAGGCTAGCGCAGCGGCCCCAAGAAGGTACAATTGTGGGTGGGCTTGGGGAAAGGGTGCCTTCTGGAGGGTCCCTTTCCCGGTGCTATTCAGCTGCTGACACACAATCCCCCTGAGCCACTCTTCTGCTGTGCCATTCTGCCACTGGCCAAAGGTGCAGCCTTGACTCCACTAATAGGATCGCTGATTGGACAAGATCTAGGACAATTGGCTTAAACTGGAAGGGAAAAAAGAAGGGCTTCCCAGGGTCCATTTTGTTTGAGACTTGTTCCTGGGTTCAACTTTTTTTTTTTTTTATTTGTTTGTTTTGTTTTGTTTTGTTTGTTTTTTTTTGGTTTGTTTTTGCTTTTGTTTTGTTTTGCTTTGTTTTTGTTTTGATTGACAGCGTGTTTGAATTTTGCTTCTGCTCCTCAACTCTTTCTTTCTTTTCTTCCTTCTCAATTTGTATCTTTTCTTCTTCCTTCATCTTCTGTATTTACACCCTGCCATTGCATACTCAACAGAGGCAAAAACAAGTTATACACAGAAATTGGGATTTCTAGAATGGGTGCAATTGAAATATATAGCAAAGTGGAGTCATATATAGTTTATTCTATTTTCTTAACTCTCTCCTTCCTCTTTCTTACACTAATTTCTACTCCTTTGTCATTTTTTTTTCTTTTTCATCTTTCTTTATTTCTTCTCTCAGCAACTGCATAAGTTAGTTTTAGATATAAATCGGTCTTTCCACCTAATCATTCACTCCTTTCTCTTTCCTCTCTTGTCTGCTGATACTAAACCACTTCCATAGAACTAACTTTTCATACTTTCTAATAAAGAACAATTCAATACACTCACTTCTTTCTTCCTAAACATATCACCTCTGTATCCAATACTTGAAACTATAAAACCCCATCAGAAGCATACAGAGAAAATTGGAAATAATATCTGAGTTAACTAAATCTGTACATTGTGATCAAACTGAGATTTACTGAATAGAAAGTGTTTGATTGATTTTAAAGTGTAAAGGAAATATAAGGGGATCTGATAGCATTGTACTACAGGAACAACATAAGGCTTTAAGGTAAAATCAAAATAGTCAAGGTCCCACAGTGCAGGAAGAAAAGACGCACAAGCAATATGAAGAAACAAGGGAAGAAAGTGACACAAACAAATCAATATACCTCCTTAGTAGATTCCATAGCAAGCACAGTTGTTGAAATGACAGAGATGGAATTTAGAAATTACATGTTCCAAATGTTTGCGGAACTTAAGAATGAACTCAAAAATGAAATGAGTGAGCAAATAGAGGTGGTAAAAAATCATTTTGACAAATAACTCCATAAACAAACACAGGAAGTAAAAGATTACTTCAATAGGGAGATAGAGGCTCTAAAGAGAAACCAAACAGAAATTCCGGAAATGAAAGAAGCAATAAACCAAAATAAAAGCTCAATTGAAAGCATCACAAACAGAGTAGATCATTTGGAAGAAAGAACCTCAGACAAGACAAAATATATATCCTAGGGTAAAATCTAGATTACACAGCGAAAATGATAAGAAACCAAGAACAGAACATTCACGAATTATGGGAGAACATAAAAAGACCAAACTTAAGAGTGATTGGGGTACAGGAGGGGGCAGAGTTTCAAGCCAAAGGAATGAGTAATTTATTTATTGAAATAATTACAGAAAATTTTCCAAACTTGAGGAATGAATAGAAAACCAATTTCAAGAGGCTTACCGAACATTAAACATACAAAATCACAACAGATCCACACCAAGGCACATTATAATGGAAATGCCTAATATACTGAGCAAGGAGAGAATATTAAAAACCACAAGAGAAAGGAAGCAGATTACATACAGGGGGAAACCAATCAGACTATGTTCAGATTTTTCAACCCAGACCTTAAAAGTAAGAATATCCTGGAATAGCATATTTCAAGCTCTGAAAGAAAAGTGATGTCAACCAAAATTCTTATATCCAGCAAAATTGAACTTTGGATTTGAAGATGAAATAAAAACCTTCCCCGACAAGCAAAAGTTAAAAGATATTGCAACTTGAAAGCCAGCACTTCTGAAAATCCTGGGCAAAATTTTTCATGAAGAAGAAGAGAAAAATAACAATGAAAATCAACAAAAGGAGATATTAAAATAAGGGAAATACCAACCAGAAGAGAAACCAAATCAAGCTAAAGACCATAATGCAAATGAAAATGGATGGGAATAAAAACCACATCTCAATAATAACCCTGAATGTTAATGGCCTAAACTCGCCATTCAAAAGACACAGATTATCAGAATGAATTAAAAGAAATGACCCAACAATTTGTTGTCTCCAAGAAACACAACTTGTAGAAAAAGATATCAATAGACTGAAGGTTAAAGGCTGGGAAAAGTCTTATCACTCATATGGCCTGTGGAAGCAATCAGGGGTTTCCATTCTCATATCAAATAAGATAGACTTCAAGCCAACGTTAATCAAAAGGTACAAAGATGGATATTTCTTACTACTTAAGGGAACCATTCATCAACAAGATATAACAATCATAAATCTATATGCCCAAATAATGGAGCACCTACATTCATCAAACAACCTCTTCTCAAGTTTAAGAGTAAAATAGACTACAACACAGTTATTCTAGGGGACTTCAACACACTCACCAATGGATAGATCATCCAAACAAAAGCGAAACAAAGAACTTTAGGCCTCCTTAAAAGAATTAATAACTTAGACCTAACGAACGTATATACAATATTTCATCCCTCAGTAAACAAATACACTTTTTTTTTCTCAGCAGCACAGGCTCCTTCTCCAAAATAAACCATACTTTATGTCACAAGGCAACTCTCAGCAAATATAAAATAATAGAGATACTACCCTGCATTCTATCAGACCACAAAGGGATGAAATTGGAAATCAATGACAAAACAAGGAATAAGAAAAACTACTCCAACAACTTGAAGCTAAACAGCATGCTACTGAATGAACAAGGGATTGAAGTAGACATCAAAGAGGAGATTAAAAAATTCCTAGAGGTAAATGAGAATACAGATACATCATATAGAAATCTCTGGGACTCTATGAAGGCAGTAGTAAGAGGAAAATTCATTGCACTGAGTTCATTCCTTAAAAGGCAAAAAACCCCAACAAATAAATGACTTAACATCACACCTCAAAGCACTAGAAAAAGAGAAAAGTTCAACACCAACAGCAGTAGAAGACAGGAAATAATTAAAATCAGAGCAGAAATTAATGAAATTGAGACTAAGGAAACCATTCAAAGAATTGACAAAACTAAATGTTGGTTCTTTGAAAAAAATAAACAAAATTGACAGACCCTTAGCGATGCTGATGAAAAGAAGAAGAGAAAATAGTCAAATTACTAACATTTGTGATGAAAAAGGGAATATCACAACAAACACCTCAGATATACAGAAGATAATTAAAAAATACTTCAACAATTTGTACTCTAATAAAATAGAAAATACTGAAAGTATTGATAGATTTCTAGAGTCGTATGATTTGCCTAAAATGGATCAGGAGGCTATACACATTTAAACAGATCGATTACAAGTGAAGAAATACAAGATGTCATCAAAAAGCTACCAACAAGGAAAAGTTCATGACCTGATGGGTTTACAGCCAAGATCTACAAGACTTTCAAAGAAGAAATAAAACCAATGCCCTTCAAACTATTTCAAGAAATAGAAAAAGAGGGAGCTTTTCTAGACTCTTTCTAAGAGGCCAATATTACATTAATTCCAAAGCCAGGCAAAAACACATCCAAAAACAGAAACATCATGTCAATATCTTTAATGAACATAGATGCAAAAATCCTCAACAAAATTTTGGCAAATTAGATACAAAACCATATCAAAAAGATAGTGCACCATGGTCAACTGGGGTTTATTCCAGGGATGCAAGGCTGGTTCAACATTCAGAAATCAATAAACATAATACATCACATCAATAGACTTAAAGATAAAAATCATATGATCATCTCAATAGACGCAGAAAAAGCATTTGACAAAATACAGCACCCCTTTTTGTTCAAAACACTGGAAAAACTAGGAATATCAGAAACATATGTCAACATTATAAAAGCTATTTATGCAAGGCCTATAGCTAACATTATCTTAAATGGAGAAAAATTGAAAGCATTCCCTCTAAAAACTGGAACAAGACAGGGATGCCCCCTTTCACCACTGCTATTTAACATAGTACTGGAAACTGTGGCCAGAGCAATTAGACGAAAGAAATTAAAGGGATCCAGATAGGAAAAGAAGAGCTCAAATTAGCACTATTTGCTGATGACATGATAATATACCTAGAAGACTAAACACTCTACCAGAAAACTTTTACAACTAGTAAATGAATTTGGCAAAGTTGCAGGATACAAAATCAATACCCATAAGTCAAAGGCATTTTTGTACATCAGTGACAAAGCCTCTGAAAGGGAAATGATGAAAACCACCCCATTTACAATAGCATCAAAAAATAAAAAAATAAAAAAATAAAAAACCTGGGAATCAACTTAAAGAAAGAGGTGAAAGACCTCTATAAGGAAAATTATAGAACACTAAAGAAAGAAATCATAGAAGAACTCAGAAGATGGAAAGACCTACCTTGCTCTTGGATAAGTAGAATCAATAATGTCAAAATATCCATACTACCAAAAGCAGTATACAGATTTAATGCAATTCCAATCAAAATCCCAATGGCATTCTTCAAAGAAATAGAAAAAGCAGTCATGAAATTAATCTGGAAAAATAAGAGACCCAGAATAGACAAATCAATCCTGAGCAAGAAAAGTGAAGCAGGGGGCATCACATACCGGACTGTAAATTATACTATAGAGCAATAGTAGCAAAAACAACATGGTATTGGCATGAAAACAGACTGGTGGACCTATGGTACAGAATTGAGGATACAGAGACTAATACATATAATTTCACCTATCTTATATTAGTCAAAGGTGCCAAAAATGCACAGTGCAGAAAGGATAGCCTCTTCAACAAATGGTGGTGGGAAAACTGGAATTCCATATGCAACAAAATGAAATTAAACCTTTATCTCTCACCATGCACAAAACTCAATTCAAAGTGGATCAAGGACCTAGGAATTAGACCAGAGACAATACGCCTAATAGAAGAAAAAGTAAGCTCCAATTTCCACCATGTTGGATTAGGCCCCAAGTTCCTTAAAAAGAATCCTGTAGCACAAAAATTATTACCAAGAATTAATGAATGGTATAGATTTAAACTAAAAAGCTACTTCTCAGCAAAAGAAACAATCAGTGAGGTGAATAGAGAGCTAACTCTTTGGGAACAAATATTTAATACATGCACATCAGATAGAGCACTAACTTCTAGAATATATAAAGAACTCAAAAAACTTAACACCAAACAAAAAACAAATAACCCAATCAATAAATGGTCAAAGGAATTTAAAAGACACTTCTCAGAAGAAGATACACAATTAATCAACAATACATGAAAAAATGCTCAACATCACTGGCAATTAGAGAAATGCAAATCAAAACTACTCTAAGATTTCATTTTACTCCAATCAGAATGCAGCTATTGTTGCTGCCTGAAGCAATGGCCTCCTGCAGCAACAAAGCCGAGGGAATAAGTTCAGAGGCACACTGGAAACAAACAGGATCTTTATTCTGCCAGCTTCTCTCTCCGGCTCCAACAACACCCCAACATACAATCCACACTCCTCCAACCACCACAACATGGCGCCGACACTGTCTGCAAAGTCCCAGGCCATGTCCACAAAAGCATGCAAATGGCACCGACCCAATCCGCAATGTCCCGGGCCAAGTCTCGCGAGATCATGGAAGGTGGTAATGCTTTATGGCTCACAGCTAACCGCAATCTTAGCTATCTTCATAATTAGGGCTCCTACATTTCCCCCCTTTTGTTTTTAAAAAAGGGATGCTCTTGGACGTCCATGTGCAAACAACATTGTTACCTGTCATCGGATATTCAAGCTGTGCCCTTGACTCATGTCTTAGGTTGATATGTCGGCCACATGAGACTGTCCCATGCAACTGTGCCTGTCTTAGGTTGTCCCCCTCTGGGGATCTTACCTGTCATTGGCTACCAGCCATCCAATCGAGCCCTTCAGAATCGACTGTGTATGATGACTAACAGCCGTCCAATTGTGAAGAGATGCTGCGGCTTTAAAGCGACAATCCTTCTGCTGACGAGCCAAGTTGCTTAGCATATCAAATTCTTTAAACAAATCAGCTGCCTTGAGTTCTATAAAGTAACACACTAAGTTCTCTAGACAAATACCTGCAAGGCATTGTCCCGTAAATTCCCAAACAATAAAAGATCAAAATGTCCACTTTTTATAACACGTTGATCTAGGAGGCCCCATGTATGCAGAGCATAGGCCTCACTGCTGGTGAGGTTGTTTGATGCTTAAGCAGCAGGGATGCTTGCAGCAACTGCGATCCCTGCAGCTGTAGCAGCAGCCGTCTTTTTTATGTCTAGACAATGCCACCGGCAAATCTTCAGGGCCCGCTACCTAGAAACTCAAGCATCAATTATTAAGGGAAAGGCAGTGCTATTCCAGCACTGAGTCAAGAGGCAAGTTGTCAGAGTAAAAAATAGAATTATTACATTAGAAAATTAAAGTTGATTTCTGCTGACACCCATTGTAGCTTGAGGTCCCACAAACATAAGCTGGCAAAATATCATATACAGAACAAAACAAAGAAAGACTGAGGGTATTTACTGCATTAAAGATAGAGTAAAGAAAAGCTAAAGGCACTTTGGAAAAATAATATGTTAGCTGGTCCCTCGAGTCTCTGTAACCTTCCATGAGAAAGAACCATGAGGCTTTAAAAATCTTAGAGTTTTAGACTAATTTACACTGATAACAACTTAAATTTGAATACCTGACAAATCTCCATATTTTGCTCTTTGTACTGATCAGATTTAAAAAATTTGATATCACAATTTACACATTTTAATGAAGGCCAGTCTGAAGCCTGCTTCCATGGTACTGAGACTATTCTGGATTTGACATTGAGACTGAGTGTGCAGGGACTAACCAGGCAGTGGCATAAGCCTGGAACCAGAGTCTTGTTATAGATGTGCAGGTACAGAACCAGCCTGATGTTGAAGAAGGCCTGACATCTAGTGCCACTAGCATGTACCTAGAATAGAGTCCATGCAGGCTTGTCTGGCACATGAGTCTGAGGGTCTAACATTGGAGCTGCAGTTCATGAGATTTAGTCTGGTACTACTGGGCTAAACCTGCATCCTAAATCTGCTGGAGAAGGTCTTTCCTTGTGTTTTCTGGGGCCTTTGGTCCATCCTTTTTGGGGACTGGCATATAACCTGGATGTCTGATGGCTGGTCTAAACCTAGGATTATAGTCATTGGCCTGGTGCCTGAAGCCATGGAAGTAGGCTTAGAACTTGGGTCTTCCAGGACTTACTTGTCCTGATCCTTTGTTTGCTGGTATCCTCCTGGAGGCAAGATGCGCAGGTACTAGTCTAGAAGCTAAGTCTTGGACAGGTATCCTGGATTTTGGATTGCAAAATCTAGCCTGGGAAACAGATACACAAAGACAATTCTGGAACTCATGTGCCAGACAAGCCTGCAGTTCAGGAGGCTTGGTCCAGCACTGGTGTCTTGTTGGGACCTTACACTGCCTGCCTAAGGGGTGGAAAAGCTCTGGCTTTCTGGCTGCTTGCCACATTACCCCGCCCTGTTACCTGACCTAGGCTAAGCAGGGGGCGTGGCTGTGAGAACCAGAACCTCCCTGCTGGTCACTGACTGGCTGTGGCCCACTATAAAGCATTGTGCACCCCTTCAATAAAGGAGCTCCTGCATTGACTGACTGGACTCCCCAGCTGACCCTGTGTCTGTCTGACGGGTGGGGGAGGGGTTGCTGGCGACTCTTGTCCTCTCGGCCTGTATTCGCCAGGTAGGCTACCCCAGCCCTTCTCTGCTTGTCAGAAAGGGGCTCCTTTTGGGCCCAAAAGGGGGGTGGCTAAAGACCTTGGCCCCTTAATGTAAGTTCGCGACATGTGGCGCCAAGCGCGGGGCAAAAAAAAAGAAAATTATCAACAGGCCGAGCAAACAGTTAGAGACACAGTGTCTCCCTGACAAGAGTATCCTCTAATATGAGGCAACCATACATCTCTCTCTTTCTAGTCCACTTTTTCTCTCTTTCTTCCTCTCTCTTTTCTGGGATTTAGGTCTGAAACCTCTGCGCAGGGAAACCTGCAGTTTTCTAATGCACCTGGGGGGGGGGAGGGAGGATGTCTGGGGAAGGCAAAATCAGTGACAGACACGACCTGAGTCCTTCTCCTCCAGGCATGGCCATCCCCCACCATGCCTCAGGTGAGCCACCTCTGGGGTGGAGGGTGGGGCCAGCAATGAGGCACACATGTGACCATGGCCCCAGGGACACATGCTGATAGCCCAGCCTTCTGTCAACAAGGTTCAAACTATACCTCCTTTTAAAATCTTAGGAGCTAAACTTAAATTAGATCTTGTCTGTCCCCTTACTATTTGGTAGAGCTGCAAAAGCTCTTAGGAGAACTCAACTAGTTAAAAAGTGCCTTAGGAGAAGGCATCTGCTCATGATAGCAGTCCCCCACCCTTCCAGACCTCAGCCAGGACTTACCCAGGACTCACATTGATATGCAAATGGAGAAGTAAGCTCAAGTCCCAAAAGAAAAAAAAAAAAAAAGGTTAAAATGTCTTTTTACCAGCCTGTCATTTTTCTAAGATTTTTTTGAGCTCATGATTCTGATGTTTTGGTTATGTTGTGTGTACACTTGTGTTCTGTTTATGTGTTTATGTGTGTGTGGACTGAGCGCTCATGAAAATTTAAAATATGGATCCAAATACCTTTAACTCATGTGATTTAAAAGTTCTTTACCATCACAAATTCTAAAGCTGGACCTTCGCTCTGGAACTCCAAGATAGAATGCCATCCAAGGGGATGCGCACCTTGGAAAAGTTCCAAGGCCACAAGATGTGCCTTCTGATTTTGGGGTTACTAGAGTGAACTGCCACATCCAAAAGAAAATAATAACTAATAATAATAATTCCTAGTTCTTGCTGTCTTATGTCTTGTCTTTGTCATGTATTCTATGGTTTTGTTGTCTTTTTATTATGTCTCTTCTCTGGGGTAAATGTAAAAAAAAGTAAATTTATAAGTAACTTTATTTGTTAGACATTAATTTTCAAGGTTAAAATACTGTTAAATATGCCATCAGATAACTTCTTAAATTCCATTGTGCTGGGTTCCAGGCAAGAGGCTGCACCTCCTAGGTGGAAGGCCACACCTCCCAGGTACTTTGTGTAAAAGACTACATTTCCCAGGTGCCTCAGCTTAGCCAGCGAGCCTGGCTAACAGGTGCCCTGGACTTCACCTTCCCTGCCCTCCATGCCATTTTTGTCCCCTACCACGCCATGTGGCACGCCAATAAACCATCCCTTTCAACACGGCGTTCCAGGGTAACTTCTTGTCCTAACAAATTCTAACACATCGAGTAACATTATTGATTGTTTTCATAAATTAGTCTTTGTCATCAATGAAACAGATTAAAATTTCAACAGGTCTAATTCTATATGCGTAAATATTATGTTCTTATAAAGTGGTTAACAGATGTGTATGATTCTATATAAAGGTTTATAAAAGATTTCTATATAACATTATATTTGTTAAGTTTTGGGTTTTATTTTTTTAAACATGTGATCTAAAGAAAATTAAAAATTATACAGCTATTGTTAAACAACAACTATTAATTTAAAATATTATAAGGTTATTTCTTTAAAAGCTAAACTTGATTTATAAAGACATCCATGTAATTGTATATTGTAAAAGCATTTTGCTACTTTTCCAAAAGGGTTAAATACTCTCAAAATTTCTTTAATCCATTCTAAATGTGATATTTTGTCAGCTAAAGTTCATGAAAGCTAAAGCAGCAATGTATGTAAACACTGTGAAATTTTATTTAAGAAACAGGGATCAACTTCAAAATTAAAACACCTGACCTAAGATTAAAGAATCCCACCATACCTGAGATAAGATAAGGCTCTGGTCTTACATGCCAGAATGTATGGTCTAGAGAGTGATTCTTGTTGTTCAGAAACAGAGATTATAGTATATAACTCAAAATCCAAGATGGTTATTACACAAACTAAATGTGTTTTTAAGTTTGCCTGTTAATGTTTTGTACCACAGACCCCAGCTAATAAAGAGTAAATGACAACTGTAAGTTTATAAGCATTAAAGTTAAAGCCCAGTAATCTTAATTTAAGATTAGCTTGCTAGATGTTTAAAATCAAGATTTTAAGATAAATTAAAAGGGTCAAGAAAACCAATATTTGGCTCTTGCCTTCAGAGTCAAGTCTGAATCCAGGAGACAGGGAGCTTCTCTAAAAAGTTTTGCAACTCTGGGCCACATAACTTCCCGATCAGAGAGGTTGTGAGACCTATAGAGAAAAGAAAGCCAAACAGTGACTTTGCTATGAAGAGGAGGGTCCTAAAAAAGGGAGGCATCCCTGCTGCTTCCAAGAGAAAACACATGGTCAAGCAAGACCTGGATCCATCCTCATGGAAGGCACTAGCAGAATGGATAAAGCTGTTCTTGAGTTCCCCCAAAATTACTCCCATGGGAATTCAACTGACTCTTAGCAATAGATAAAGGCAAAAGTCAGTTCGACTTAACTTCATTTTAAACACCTAGCAAAAACAGTTAAAACCAAAAATGCAGCCATTCCTGGGCATTTTTTAGAAATGAAGGTAACTTCAGATATACACTTGTAAACAGTTTAACAACTAAGTAACCGCCAAGTCAAAAGTTTTTAATCAGTTTAAGGCCTACAGATCTTCCTAACCTACACAGGTAGGCTTAATATTCAGTAGGATGATTATCTAGCCCTAAGTGAAAGAGATAAAAGAGTTATCTACTAGACACAGAGGTCATGCCAATAGAAAAATTTTATAGGATCAGATGACATTAAATAGCTTAATTACCATCTTATCTAGATAGACATCTGTAACATTAAATGTTGTGTTTACGTTCCTGATAACTCTATACATGCTAAAGATTTAAATTATCATCCTCATGGTATACATTGAAATGTTCCAGATGCTGTAACATTTATTCAGTACTCATGTTTTTTGTTTCTCTAATTGAAGCTCCCATCCCTGATGACTTTACAACCTTCCCCAGGCTTCAATCTGACCTGACTTCTAATAAGGGAACTCCAAACTACTTCCCCCATCACTTCACCCACTTTCAGCTTGAAGAAGCCAGATTCGATCGTCGTCCTATTCCCTTAAAGTAGTAAGGAGTTTCTAAAATTAGAAGGGTAAAAAAGCCAAAATCTCATAGATAGTTGGTATCTGTCTTCACTCAATGGCTTATTAAATCCTCTCCACTTGAGGGTTTAAAGATGCTTTAACCCAGGTTAAAATAAAACAAAAAGGGGGAAACAGCCCCCATGATCAGTTAAAAACAGTGATGCTTAAATTTTTCCAAGCATCAGCCTTTGACTGTCTTTCAGAGACATTGATCCAACCAGACACCCTATCTATGTTGAAGGAGCCCCAATTAGGGAGATGGCTATTGCAGTCAGCTGGAAGCCATAAGTTCCACCTGATAATAAGTATGTATGTGACGCACCTGTAAATGCACGTGAGGCACCCGCAAAGCTAAAGGTATATAACCGGGTGAAAGCGGTCGGAGTCAGGAAAAGAATGAATTCACTCAGTCAGTCATGCAGTCGCTCAGTCGGAAGAAGAGTTCGGGTCGGAGAAGAAGAAAAGAATCAGAGCGGCCAGAACGTAGGCAGAGCGGTTACAGAAGAGAAACCGGATAGAAGAAGTAATTCCTGGTCAGAGTCAAGCCGAGGCTCCCGAGGAAGAAAGAAGAAAGAAGAAAGAAGCTCTAAAAGCTAAGCTCTCTCTCTCTCTCTCTCTAAAGAAGAAATCTCTCTCTTTCAAGCTCTCTCTCTTTCTCTCTAAGCTCTAAGAAGATGAAGAAGAAAAAGCTCTATCTTTCTCTCTAAGCTCTAAGAAGAAGAAGAAGAAAAAGCTATCTCTAATCTTTCTCTCTAAGCTCTTTCTAAGAAGAAGAAAAGCTCTATCTTTCTCTCTAAGCTCTAAGAAGATGAAGAAGAATGAAGAAGAAAAAGCTCTATCTTTCTCTCTAAGCTCTAAGAAGAAGAAGAAAAAGCTATCTCTAATCTTTCTCTCTAAGCTCTTTCTAAGAAGAAGAAAAATCTTTCTTTCTCTCGCTAAGCTCTCTCTAAGAAAGTAGAAGTAAAAGTAGTAGTATCTTTACTCTGCCTTTGAGAATTTTCCCGCGGCGTTGTGGCTGGTCATGACAGGCAGCTTACACTATGTGTCTTTCCAATTGGAGAACCAAGCCCTATTTGGGTACCTGCTAGGGACCTCAAATACTGCCAATTACAACAAAATGACTACCCAAGAGCACATGCTCTTGAGGGGTGATTTTTTCCCTTTTTCCACAGGAATGAAAAAACCATGATGGACCCTCTGTCTCATTGTGATTGGACTTCTCCTCATCTCTATCCTGATGTTCATCATGAGCACTGTTGCCTTGGACTCTCCCTTTGTCAGTATCTCAACTCTCTGCTACGAGAAAAGAGGGACTATGCCTATTCCTGAGAGAAAAGTGCTATTTCATTGCCAACTGTTTAGACTTTGTTCTAGACGGCTTCCTTTGGACTGAACTAAATGGGTCGGCTTTAGCTTAAGAGGTTACTTCCTCATGCTGGACTTTATATCTGTCTAATCCCTACCTTCTCCTATTTTTTGTGAAATCCCTGACTGTCATTTTCCTTGTGTTCACCTTTGGGCCCTGTGTACAGCTTGGTGGTCTGCCAATAATGCCTTCAGCGATGCTGAGTGAGAGCCCTACAGACTTGGCCATGGTCCTTAACAAGATGCGGAGGTCTAAACCAGCCATCCTTGAAAAGCCTTCCCAAAGGCGACTGTCCTGTCCCATGTCCTTCCCCTGGCCAATTGCTGGCCCTGGGTGTGTCCACCTGATAGACACCCCATTTTTTAAAAACAAAATGGGGAGCCCCATTTTGAAAAAAACAAAACGGGGAAATGTGGGGACCTTACACTGCTTTCTTGCTGCTTGCTACATTACCACGCCCTGTTACAGGACCTAGGCTAAGCAGGGGGCGTGGCTGTGAGAACTCAAACCACCCCAAAGATAGGCCAATGGCTCCGCCAATGGCATCCGCCCATGATCCTTATGTGTCCCTATGATCTTCCTGTTGATTGGCCCATGTCCTATATAAGACCGTCCAACTTCCTCAATAAACCGAGTTTTTGGCATTGCTTTCTACCAAAACTCCCCGGGTGTGGCGTGGTGTCTGTCAATCAGGCGGGGGTAAGACACTTGGCGACTTTTCCCCATAAGCCTATCTTCGCCAGGTAAGCTACTTTAACTCTTTCTGCTGGCAGAAGGAGCACCCTTTTGGGGCCCAAAAAGGGGGGTAGCTTTATACCTCGGCCCCATTAAGAAGTAACGCAGCAATCCCGACACTCAACAACTTCATCTTGATCCTTATGATTTGGTACCTGATTTATTAATCTAGATGGTATCTATATTGGAGAGGATTTGTGCTTTGGAAAAACACAAACAGATCCTCTCCCCCAAATTAATACTGGATCTGGACCCTTCCATGTACCTGAAAGAACATCCTTCCAGTAAACCAAAGGTTTATGTTGTTGTTGTGGGTTCCAATGTCTGTCTCCAGCAGAATAACCATTAGAGTCTAAAGTTAAAAAAATTAAGGTAAACAGGGCAACTGCCAATCTGTCCCTAGGACTTTTCCAACTTCCTTCTTTTTGTTTTAGTAACATAATTTTCAGGGTGCAGTTTGCTCTTTCAATAATGCCCTGACCCTGAGGATTGTATGGGATGCCTGTTTTATGGGATATATTGAATTTTGCGCAAAACTGTTTGAAAGATGAGGACGTATATGCAGGGCCATTATCTGTTTTAAGCATTTTGGGGATGCCCAATGCAGCAAAAGCTTGCAAATAATGAGATGTAACATCTTTATTTTTTCTCCAGAATGTAAGGAAGCAAAAATCATGCCTGAGCATGTATCTATGGTCACATGAATTTAATCGCAATTTTCCAAAACTTGGCTCATGAGTAACATCCATCTGCCACAAATGATTGGGCATTAGTCCTCTAGGGTTAACACCATAATGAGGATTGGGCAAATGTATCATACAAGATTTACAATCTTTTACAATTGTTCTGGCTTGCTCCTTTGTGATTTTAAACCTACGCTGCAAGGTGGTGCTATTGACGTGAAACTGGGAGTGAAATAAAGTAGCTTGCTGGAGCGCTGAAAGTATAAAGATTGTTTGGGTAAGATCATCAGCCTTTTGATTACCTTCATGGAGGGGACCAGGCAAGTTGGTATGTGCTCTAATATGACCTACAAATAGAGGTTCTTTTCTTGCCCACAAAAGTTTTTGTATTTGATAAAACAATTTAAAGGCTGGAGTATGAGGTGCTATTGGTCCTGTAAGCTCTAATTTTGGGATGGCATGTACAATATAGTGGCTATCTGAAAAAATGTTCATGGGCTGCTCTCTAAAATTTTCCAGAGCTCTTACCACAGCTTCCATTTCCACTAGTTGAGCTGATTTGTGTGCAGTTATGTAAATTATATATATATATATATATATATATATATATATTTTTTTTTTTAGTGACTACTGCAGAAGTACCATTTGAGGACCATCTGTGAATACATTTAAACATTTAATGCCTTAGGAATAAGTTGATTTTCTATTACCTGTGGAAATATAATAGTATGATTGAAACAAAAAGATAATATAGGAGACTTAAGAAGATGATTATCAAAATTTGCAGAAGTAGAGCATCTAGCTAATAGCCCAATCATTATCATTGAAGCATAAATATTCAATCTTTGATGATGAATAAGGAGTAATAATAGTATCAGTGTTAATGCCAAATATTTTAGTAGAAGTCTTAAGTCCTTGAAGAATAAGTTTAGCCACCATGTAAGTATAAGACTCAATTATACTTTAAGGAGAGACAGGCAAATGTATCCATAATAAAGGCCCTTGTTGCCAAAATACTCCTGTGGGTGTATATTGTGAACAAATAATAATCAATATCAGAGGTTGAGTAAATCAAATCTATCACAATGAGCTCCTTCGATGGCTTTTTCTACTAACTTTAAAGCTTTCCTATAATCAGGAGTCAATGTTCCCTGTGAAGATGGATCAGGGTCCCCGAAAGGATGTCAAATAAAGGTTTTAGTTGTCCAGTAGTGAGGTTTAGTGTAGGGCAAAGCCAATTAATATCTCCTAGCCATTTTTGAAAGTCATTGAGAGTGGCCAAATGCTCCTTATTAATTAATATTTTTTGAGGCCTAATAAATGTGTCCATAATTTGGAATCCTAGATATAATATTGGAGATCTAATTTGAACCTTTGCTTAGCAATGTTTAGTCCATATCATTTCAAGTTTTCTGATATATCACTAAATATGGTGAATAAGACTTCTTGATTAGGATGAGCAAGCAAAACATCATCCATATAATGGAGCACATAAGCTCTGGGTATTTTTTTTTTTTTTTTTTTTTTTGATATGCTGAATAACTCAGTGGCCCTGAAAAAAATTATTTTTCCTTTATGATAATGATTTCTTTTAGGGTTAAGATTACCCTGTAGATTTTCACATTTAACATCTGCAGGCTTGGTTGCAAAGTGTACTCCCATTTGTTGCAAAATATCTCTTCCCCATAAAGTAACCTGTAGGTTAGGTAAAACATAAGGCTGAAATGTTCCTTTATGCCCTTCATCATCCTCCCATTTTAAAATTACCACACTTTTCTCTGGGAGGTTATTATATCCCAAGCCTCTTAAACTCGTTGAAGCTTTTTGCAGAGGCCATTGCTAGGGCCATTGCCGTAGATTAATGATGGAAGAGTCAGCTCCAGTATCTATCAGTCCCTCCATCTTTAATCCTTGGAATTTTATTTTACACATAGGCCTCCTTGAACAAACTGGAACTCAGCAAGCCATGGGTCTCAAGTCAGTGGAACAAAATCCTCTATTGTTCCTTTTTTGAGGCATACTCATTTTAAATGAATTATGTAAATTGGGAAGGAGAAGCAGCTGAGCAATTCTATCTCCTTGATTAACAGAACTTATACTTTGGGGTGAGCTAAGCATTATTTTTATTTCTCCTTTGTAGTCTGAGTTTATTACACCTGGGGTCACTTGCAAACCTAATATGCTTTCAGGATTTCACCTGAGAATAAGTCCTACAGTCCCTGAGGGAAGAGGTCCCCTGACTTCTGTGGGTATCAGTTGAACCCCCATTTCAGGTGTTAACACTATTCGGGCGGTGGAACAGAGGTCCTATCCTGCATTTCCTCCTCTTCCTCTGGCAAAGGAGTGGATGGGTAGTAGGGATTGTGTCGGAGAGCATCTGAGTGGATGCTTGAGGATACTCCTCCTCCAATGCCTCGTACATTTGTGGGCCCGGGGCATTGGGCCCTGTGCCCCATTTTTTTAATTCCTGAACAAATCATTTCCATAGATGTCAAATTTTGAATGGCATTTATTGGCCCAATGATTTCCCTTTTTACACCTCGGGCAGCGGCCTGGGGCACAGTATGAGCTTGGTCTTATTTCTCTTTGGGGATTTTGCCCAGAATAGCCTGATTGATTATGATAATTTTTCCTGGAATATCCAGCTTGATTATAATGTCTAGGTTGAGCCTTTGTGAAATTTTTGTGGGAAGCACCTCTCATTGCAGCTGTAATCATATTTCCTGTGACAAAGGCGTCATTTATATCTTTACATAGTTGTGTATATATGGAAAGATCCTTTTTATTTCTCCATGGCCTGATGGCTTCCTGGCAATATTTATTAGCATTTTCGTATGCTAATTGAACAACTAATGGCATAGCTTGATCAATGTCTCCAAACAATCTACCTGCAGTTCTCAAAAGTCGATCAGCAAAGTCTGCATAGGGTTCATTTGGTCCTTGAATCACTTTTGACAAGCTACCTTGTAGATCCCCAGGTCCTTGTAAAATTTTCCATGCCTTTAAGGCAGCTGCATATATCTGAGAATATACAGCTAGGACATAATATTTTTGCACATGTGAGTCTGTGAATTGCCCCTCTCCTGTGAGCATTTCTATATTATAGTCTTCAAAGTCTGCAGCTGCGTTTCTTTTAGCTGTTTCTATACAAAGTTCTTGAAATTGCAATTGCCAAACCAAGTATTGCCCCCCACTTAATGCTGCTTTACATAGATTTTTCCAGTCTGAGGGGTTTAATTTAAAGATGTTGAGGAACTCCAGCATACTCAATGTGAAAGGAGCTTGGAGCCCATACATCATTACTGCCTCTTTGAGATTTTTTATTGTTTTGAAATCTACTGACTGGTGGACCCTCTGTCCATTTTCATTTTCAAATATTGGCAGTTCCCAATGTATCTGTGAGTTACCCCCGTGAGTGCATAAGCATTTAGAAAGACTTTTTATTTCTGTTTCTAGGGTTGGCAAACGCCTAGTAATACCCTTCATATTTTCTGTAATGTATTCCACTCACGGGGGAGTAGAGGACACAAGTGGTTCCTCTACCTGACGGTCCTTTTTCTTTTTTAATTTCTTTTTGTTCTTTATACTGGAGACTATGCTCCCAGAATCACTTTTTGATTCCTCTTCACTACTATCACTTTTACTGCTATCCTGAATTTCAGCTTCTAGGGAGACTACATATTCTTTGGCTAATTTCAATAAGTTTCTGATGGCTTTTGCAGCTCTTTCTTTTGAATTTACACCACTACTCTACTCACTGGTATTAACTGACTCAGAGGCTATGCTTTCTTGATCACTTTCCTCACTATCCACTGAGTCCGCGATATTGAAAAACTCATCCATGGCTTTTATTATCTGACCTTTTGTTACTTTCGCTTTCATTTTCAGTTCTTACCTGCTAGCCGAATTCCCTGCATGGGCCACCACCTGTTGCTGCCTGAAGCGATGGCTGCCTGCAGCAACAAAGCCGTGGGAATAAGTTCAGAGGCACACTGGAAATGAACAGGCTCTTTATTCTGCCAGCTTCTCTCTTCAGCTCCAACAACACCCCAACACACAATCCACACTCTTCCAACCACCACAATATGGTGCCAACCCCGTCCACAATGTCCAGGGCCAAACACCTGAGAACATGCAAATGGCGCTGACCCGATCCGTAATTTCCCAGGCCAAGTCTCTTGAGATCATGGAAGGTGGTAATGCTTTATGGCTCACAGCTAACCACAATCTTAGCTATCTCCTTAATTAGGGCTCCTACAAGCTATCAAGAACACAAGCAACAATAAATGTCGGAGAGGATGTGGGGAAAAAGGCACACTCATACATTGCTGGTGGGACTGCAAAATGGTTCAACCGCTATGGAAAGCAATATGGAGATTTCTTGGAAAACTGGGAATGGAACCACCCTATGACCCAGCTATCCCACTCCTGGGTCTATTCCCAAAGGACTTAAAAACAGCATATTACAGTGACACAGACACTTCAATGTTTATAGCAGCACAATTCACAATAGGTAGGTTGTGGAACCAACCTAGATATCCCTCAGTAGTTTAGTGGATAAAGAAAATGTGGTATATATACAATATGGAATTTTACTCAGCAATAAAAGAAAATAAAATAATGGCATTTGCAGGTAAATGGATGAAGTTGGAGAATATAATGCTAAGTGAAATTAGTCAATCTCAAAAATCCAAATACCAAATGTTTTCTCTGATGTAAGGAGGCTAGTACACAGTGTTGTTGGATGGGGTTACATAGGAGGATTAGAGGAACACTAGAATGGTCTAAGGAAAGGGAGGGGAAGGGAGGGAGCAAGGGGGGAGGGAGAGAGGGAAAACAAAAGAAAAAAAAAATGGTGTTTGAATGAGATGGATATCATTATCCTAAATGCATGATTGAAGACCTGAATGGTACTTATATACTTTGTATACAAACAGTTGTATAAAAAAGATGCTATATATGTGCATTATGAATTCTAATACATACTACTATTATAAATAAAAAAAGAAAAAAAATTGAATTACCCTAAAGGTGGTAATCTAGTCAGAGAAGCTTACCAAAATTGTTTATTATGAATATAATGACTGTCTTGTCATAAGTAACCCTAAATATTTTTAAAATGTATACATATGCTATTTATTTTCTTAAATTAAAAAGTATAAAGCTTTTCATTGATAAGTTTTAAAAAAGTAAAAATAATCGAAATATCTAAAAAGATTTAAATGATAATACTTTTCATTGACATATGTAACACAGAATCTGACACAGAAGTACATACTATATTTTTAAGTTTTCTACTTCTCCGATTTTAAAATCTCCTTGAAGATTAGAAGCACATCACATACCATGTACTTAAAAGAAAAATGGGAACAACACAAGATGATAAAACCTCCCACTACAAAACAGTGAAATAAAACAAACAAAAAACTATGACTAGTTTGTATTTTTTAGTTTCGTATCTAAAGTTATACTTTTGTTAGGCTTGTAAACAAGTATACCCAAATATAAGTCTTCCCTGACAGATAGAAAGCCCAGCTTTGCTCCAGAGGCTTTTTATCACAAAAAATTTTTCTTTGAAGACTTTTACCTGACTGAGGGAAGAGGGAGATTCAACATTTCTGGCTTTGAAGATGGGAGAATGAGGGAATTTACCAAGGAATGGCCTCTAGAAGCTGCAAAGGGGAAGGAAACTGGTTTTCTCCCAGATCTTTCAGAGGGCACACAGCACTGCTGACATCTTGATTTTAACCCACTGGAACTTCTGTAGGACTTTATCTGTGAAATAATATTTACTGTTGTTTTAAATCATTACATTTTTCATGATTTTTTATGGTTCCAACAACAACAACAAAAAATAACAAAAACATCTACAGGCACTACTAATCCATCTTGGTATTTGCTTATTGCCTCTCTTTTTCATACCCTTGCTGGGTTACTAGCTGAAGTTACCTCATCAGACTTTCTTAACTATATATATTTACTTGACATATGAATCCATTTGTTTCTCTTAAGGTTGTATGATTTTTATTAAGATTATAGTGTGCATTTAAAAAGTTGTAAGTTTTTTTCTGTAATACTAAAGGAAATAATGCTGAATATGGCTGTTACTCCTGTTAGTCTACAATCATAGGCTAGTCAGGATTTTATGAGGAATTCAGGACCATCATTGGTGGCAAAGAATAAAGATCATAGTATAAATATTAAGCCTTGTAGAATAGAAAGGAGAGATTACAAAGTCCATAGAAGGTTGTTGCTGCTTAAGTTTCAGTAATGGAGCAGGGCTGCCAATGGGGAAGATGCTGGACAGGAAATGGGAGGGCAAGGGCACTCTGGCACCTGCAAGTACAAACAGAAATGCCCATTTGTTCCTCACTGTCTTTAAAGTGGCTAGAACAGGAGACCTACAGAAGAAGCCCTCCATCTTTCTTACAAAGCTGAATACACAGGTAACTTAGAACTCAGAGAGAATGAAGGAAGGGCACTGGTGGAACCTGGTGCAGCTCCCATCCTGCAGGTACCCTGCCCATACTGACCAGGCAAACTGGCATGTCACAGACAGCATGCATGACTCTGATGGCAGCCCAAGCCTGCACCAACCTTCTTCTCACTTTAATGGCTGCCAAATCCCTGCCTTCTAAACTTTGCAAAAATTTCTCTTGTGGACAACTCTAAGCCAGAACCATTCAATAAAGGGAATTTTGGAAATGTAATTCTACTATGTTGAAATGGTTGAAGCCACCAATAGGCCTAAAATCTTAGGTTTGCTCCTTCTAGGCTCTCAATTGTGAGGGCCAGTACTTTTTCCCTCACAAAAATTTTCTAAGGCCTATTATCTTACAAAGAGCATACACTTTCTTCCTGGAGGGAACAGGTAGGCTATTTCTTCCTTAAGTCTTTGATAAGAAGAGAAATGGGAGAAAAAGCACTTCTTATAGCCAGGAGGCAAGGAGAAATATATTTTATGTACATCTGTGAACATTCTTATATCCAACCATAGAATGTCGTTTGAACTCCATAGCTCAAATATAGTAACCATAATATTTGATAGTACATTACTAGATGTTTGAGTTTTTCAAAATTAAGTCAAATTTATATGAAGAAAATAATAATCTAATCCAAGTCTGTTATTGCAAGATGTATGACTTTGATATTTTAATCAGACATTTCATATAAGTACAGTCTCTTGTACTAAAAAGTAACAAAAAATGGTTGTTTCCAGCTGTCAGATGATTAAGATAACTTTGAATTTTTTAACAAGGAGTACATTGCTATGCTTTTGTGCTTCCAATGTGTACATTTCCAAAAGAAAGTTACTTCTAAGCCTAATCAAGTCCCATCCCTCAAAAACAATACCCATTGACAAAAAAAATAAATAAATAATACTTCCTTTTCATTGGGCACTTTCTTGGAGGAAAAAATAATTATTAGCCGGGCGCGGTGGCTCACGCCTGTAATCCCAGCACTTTGGGAGGCTGAGGCAGGAGGATCGCGAGTTCAAAGCCAGCCTCAGCAATGGCGAGGCACTTAGCAACTCAGTGAGACCCCGTCTCTAAATAAAATACAAAAAAAAAGGGCTGGGGATGTGGCCCAGTGGTCAACTGCCCCTGAGTTCAATCCCTGGTACCAAAAAAAAAAAAAAAAAATTATTCTGGGGTTTTTCATTAGCTCATAATATTCCTTGCAAACAGGCATACAAATTGAAAAAAAAAAAAAAAAAAAGAAAGGCACAATAAATAAATGGAACAAATTATAAATAGCATAACATTAATTCTGTGTTAACACTGTGACATAAACAAAATTAAAAAAAATGCTAATACATTTATAGTTTTCCACACCAAGGACTTTCTAAGAGCTCTATTGTTTTTACTTGCCTATTAGATATATAAATTTTTATTGTGTATGATGATATATGAAGAGCAAAATTAAATAGAATGGCTAGACTAGTGATTCACATTTTATGAAGCAGGAATATTTTAAAACAAAAAGGGTAAAGAATAAGGAAGACTAATATAAGTTGACAGAAAAATTCAACAAGTGTTGGAGTTTAACCCAGCCAGGAGTATTGTTTATGCTGTGTGAGAATTTAGAGTGAGATAGAAAACATTTTTTGGAAGTTTTATTGTGTGTTATGTTACAGTATCTTCTTTCTACTTGTCATCAAGAGACTTCATGAAACACATAAATTCCAAGATTTGTGGTAGTTTCATATTTGCTTCAGGCTATAATATTATATTTAAATTAGGCATGAGGCACTCCAATTTTAGGAAGCGAAACATCTATTCATTTTTTTTTTTAATTAAGTGTATATTTTATTTACTGAGTAACTTCTCTGAGCCATAATCTTCTTTTGGAGATGAGTAAATACTATTTCCACTTCCAAAATTAAAATAAAGTAGGCAGACCAAATGATCATTACCAATTGTAAAGTAAGTTAATCAGCCATGAATGGGTGGGTAAGGGAAAGGACAATAATGAGCAGATATCAGACATATGCATTAAGAAATCCCTGAGACAAAATTGAGACCACAAGGAGTCTTATCAGTAAGCAAGCACTTGAGAATTGAAGCTGGAGTGTTCAAACTCTCCCAACCTACATAGTTATACCTCTTAAGGGAACTACTACTTACCATCATGTGGAACCTTGTTGAAACAGACAAGCTTTTTAGAAAAATGGGGCCTGATAGGTCAATGCTTCCCCCGCCCTTCCCCCCCCCCCGCCTCCGCCATAGTTAACCATCATTTCTTAAGAAAGGTACTGTTACAGACTATGTAATCTCTGTCTTTTGTGACCATGTCACAACCATGGCTCCCTTAACATCAAAACTGTGACAACTGCCCAACCAGCCCTTGTGACCTCGGCATTGAGACCCTCCCAGAGAAAGCTTGCTGAGAGCTATTCAACCTTTTTCAGGGCCATGCTGACCTCCTGGAGGCCTCCTGTTAGTCTGTCCTGAAGTCTTACTCTCCATCTTTTAAGAAATTCCAGTGATTTACCCTGTGTAACTAATTTTAAATTCTTCTGAGAGACTGTAAGAACCACATCTAAGAACCAGTATAGACATTTTTGCTCTGTGGAGGGTCTCCTCTACCACACAAATCAAATCAGCAAATGCCTAAATAAAGATGGAGCAAAGTGACTGTGGAAGCAAAAAAAAAAAAATGGTAAACTCAGTGTACAAGAAGATCTGATTAGAGTTAAGTGACAATACTTGAAAGTATGTTTGACTTTCAAAAGTATCATTACACAAGTATTAAAATTTTTTCAAGTAGAAACATGGAAGTGTGGACATGTATGATTTAAAGTTAATAAAATTAATTCTGGTCACACAATTTTAAAAACTGTTTGACCAACTTCCTATGGCGCACTCTCTTTTGATTTTCCTTTAAAATATGAAAATATGCATAAAAGTACATGGGATATGTGTGGAGGAATGCATGTCGAGGAAAAAAAAATCTTTTAATGTGTGGATAAAAGTTTCTGGATACTGACACATATTAGAACATCTACATTACTTCTCTAAGGAAGACTCCATGGTGCCTAATACACAGATTTATTTATTTCTCATTTCCTCTTGCTGAATGAATAGATGACTTTGGAATTAGATGTGACTGGATTCACATATCATTTCACTCACATAACTGGCTATGTGATCTTGAGAAAAATAGTAAATCTCTCTGATGCTCAGTTTACTAACTAGAAAATAATGGCCAAACCACAGGCAATATTTCATCTAATCTAAATGCACATGAATTGAAAATGTGCCATTACTGTACATAGTATTAGAAAGAAAGAAAAAGGCTGTTATCAATTATAATTTTTCTATGCATCCTGAGTTGAGTATTGATAAATGACATAATATAAATATATATTTTGATAAAATACAAGCATTCAATACATTTTATTTCTGATGATATTTTCAATATTATAGGGAAAAAAGGGACAGTGAGAACCTAATGAAGCAATGTGTTCATCTTTCTGAACTATTCTCAACTAGGTTTATACATACTTCCATGGCTGTTACATTAATAATAAAGTAATTCTAGCTAAAAGATTATGCTCAATGTGTCACAAATTAACCTCATTCAACAGCCTTCAGAATTGTTTTGAACCAAATACTTATTAAATTTATATAAAATAAATTTTAGCTTTATTTATTTATTTATTTATTTATTGGGTACTGGGGATTGAACTCAGGGGTACTCAACCACTGAACCACATCTGCAGCTCTTTTTGCATATTTTATTTAGACACAGGGTCTCACTGAGTTGCTTAGCACCTCGCTTTTGCTGAGTCTGGCTTTGAACTCATGATCCTCCCGCCTCAGCTTCCAGAGAGCCGCTGGGATTATGGACATTAGCATATATTTTTGTGGTCCAAATTTTAAATATTAAAAATTATGTTGCTTTGTATATGTTCACTCTTTTAACTTCTTTGCTTAATATATTATTTTCTAATAGTAAATGCTGATGCAGTAAAATTACTGAATCTTTACTTTAAAGCTCTTGAAATAGATTTCCACAAAAGAAACTTGTTGTAAGTTAATAATTATTTTAAAATGTTTTAAACATTTGGAATTTCTTTCCAAAATTATTGTAATATTTCAACAATTCCTCTAGTAATATGCATCATTTTTACCAAAATTTTTAAATAATTTTTCTGACATTTTAAAGATTGGACACTTTAGCACTTGTGTAATTTTAATTTGTACTTCTTTGATAACTAATTAAGTGAGTCATTTCTTTAATGGTCATTAAAAATGTATAAATTGTTTGGTCATATTTGTTTTAATATCAATTTACCTTGCTTGATGATCTAATTTAGTTATGCAAAATTGTCAATCTGTTATTTATGATTGAGGTACTCAAAGTTTTGTTTAGGTGTTAAAAATTCACCTCCTATATTTTGTTTACCATTCATGTTTCTCAAAGTACTTTCTCATTGCACTGTTTATCTTCTTTATATCACCGGAAAGCATTCCATCTCTCTTGCTAATTTTATTTAGACTCCTGAAACTCAGTGACTTACCTCAGGCCCAGGAGCTTACTAGTGACAGAATAGCATGCTAAATGGAATAAGCCTATGCCCCACCAAAAACAACAACAACAACAACAAAAAAAAAAAAAAAAAAAAAAAAAAAAAACAAAGGGTGAATGTTTTCTCTGATATGTGGATGTTAACTCACAATAAGGTGACGGGGGAGTTGTTCGGAATAATAGAAATACTTTGGATTAGTCAAAAGGGAATAAAGGTAATGGAGGGGGAATGGGAACAGGAAAGATAGCAGAATGGACATTACTATCTTATGTGCATATATAATTATATGACCAATGTAAATCTAAATCATATACAACCAGAAGAATGATGTTATATTACATATATGTATAATATGTCAAAATAGATTCTACTATCATGTATAATTAGTAAGAACAAATGAAACATATTTAAAAATATAAGCTAGTCAATGAGTTAAGATTTAAAATTGGGATAAAAGTGCATATATGATAAAGTACACATGGGCAAAAATTGCAAAACACAGAATGTAGTTAGCTAAATATACTACACCCTGATTATATGAGTCAAGCTAGAGAACTTTGGCTTTGTACCACAAAACAAATAGATTTAAAAAATGTCACAAATAGATAAAAAATTAGTTAATAATCTGAGAAATGGATTAAATATTTTAGTTAAAGAAACTCATTTATAGCTTCAATGTATATTTAGCATTATTGGAATATTTATAAATGTTATTAGAAGATGTTATTAAATATATCACTATGTACAAGATGTCTTACAGGGTTTCTTTTAACTTTCTAGCAGAATGTAACAGACATAAAATAGTAATCACACACCTATGAACAGAGGGACCGTGAATGTTTCTACTTATGCCATTACATTGATTTTTAGTTATTTTTTTCTTCTAATATTTATTAGTAGCACTGTTTTTGTAGGTAGGTAGACATTTCTGGAACAAAGAGAGTAAGAAAGTAGTCAAATGTGCTTCTTTTGTTCTGAACAGTTTTGTGTTTGTATTAATGTGCACAATTATTTTCTACTCAAATAAAATATGCAATAGTAGATGCTACTCCATGAATGTCAGTCATCTTTTTAAAGATTTTCCCCATTCCGCCTCCGTTTCTTCCTCTTTATTCTTTCCTTCTTTCTACATATTCAATCAGCCCTGAAGGAGAAAACAGATGTTAAAGCACAAAATATAACATGGAGAGCCTCAAAATTCAATTTACTCTCAGGATGAATCTGGGTGTTAAGTTTTCAGTTTTTGTGTGGTCTAAAATTTTAATAACTAGCATATTGATCATAGTGCACATGCATTGGTGTGTGTTTGTGTGTGCATGCACATGTGTTCTCATTATGATAGGTGATGCTTGAATTCTGGACTATAGAACCACATACACAATTGTTCTTTACCCTTAGTCTCCACAAAACATAGAATGAGAATTTTTGCAACAAAATCATAAGGAGTAAATGTGGAAATATCCTTTTAATGTACCAGGTATGTTTAACATCACAGAAAATATTATATAGTACATGAGATCAACATTTAAGAATATTAGTACAATTTGGCAGAGATTACTCAAAAGCAGATTAAAAGATGAAACATTGTGAAGTGATCTCACAAGACTGGTGTTACTTTTTAAGTCTTTTACGTGGAGTCTGATAATTACTGAGGAATGTTTTTGAGATTATATATATTTTTTTGAGACAGGGACACCCTCAGTTAGCTAGGGTCTCCCTAAATTAATGAAGCTGGTTTTGAACTTTTGATCCTCCTGCCTCAGCCTCCGAAGCCACTGAAATTACAGGAATGTGCCACGGCACCCAGCTCTTGTCCTTATAAATTTTAAGTCACTTTAAACCAGACTGGAGATTTTAAAAACTTCTCTAGAACATGTTTCTGTAATTTAAAAGATGAAATTTCACAGTTCAAGTTTTTGGTTGTTTTTTTTTTTTTTTTTTTTTTTTTTAATTAAACACTTCAAAATGGTGTTGTAAAATTTTCTTTACAGAGATGCAGATAGGAATACAATAAAATGCTTGGTTGAAGACTTTGCAGAAATAAACCTAAGTTTTGTTTTACTTAATAATGTATCCTCCTGATTATTGTTAGCACAGATTTATGACAAATTATTGAAAGTTCATTCAGATAAGAAGGGGGAAAGCACTCATCAGGGATCACTGAACAGTTCTAAAAAAAATAAAAGTGAAATGAACAGAAAAAGTCAGTATCTGCAAAGTTCAAGCAAATTAATTAAACTTTCCAAGGGATTGACAGAGATAGAAATAGTCTTCCTTCAAGAATGTGAAATAGCCTTTACTCCTCATCTGGACTTTGAAAAATAAAAACTCAGCAGGAGGTGCATTAAGGTTTTTATAAATGTATTCAAGAAAACTCAAATGCAATGCAGAATGCAGCAGTTGTTTACTAATGATGTCTTGATCAAACCTTATAAATGTGAATAATAGTAAACAGTGGAGTAGGTTTTCATTACCATAAGGAATTGGATCACTGACGCTTCTTTCTAACAATATGATAGCTGGATTCAAGGTAAGAAATTAGGAAATTTTAAATATCCTTAATCATAACTGTGTTTGACTGGACTTAGTGAAGTATTTTTTTAAATTTATTAATGTGTTTTACTTTTGCTCTTTCTGTTTGTTGTTTTTGGTTAGATTTCTAGTAATGCTCCTGAAGTATTGATTATAGCAGTGTTTTGAATAATGACATATCTGCAATCTCCCTTTTGCCAGAAAATTAAACCAAATGGATAGTAAATTGACCAAGGGAACAACTGGCCATGTTTTTGCTACATTCACTTGAATTACTCTGAGGCATATATGTGAGTTTATTGAATCAAATGAGTCAGGACCAAAGATGACTAACCACAAAGTTTCTGATGTGTATGTATACCTGCCCTCAGCAAGTTTTGTCAATTTCTTTGGAATTTCTTTTCCAAAATGATCAGATTTGTTTTTCAATGATCTGTTTATAATTATTAGTATGTGAGTATCTATTCACTATTTCTATATAATAGCAATACTTTGGTTTACCAAATGTTAAATGTTCCATGTACCTTACAATAAGTTCATGAAATTTGTGCTAAATGGAGGGAGAACTGATGAATTTTACTCTGAGAAGCATGTTTACTCTGGAGATTTTTGTAATCTGAAATACAACTATTGTAACTAAAGATTGACATCAAAGTAATAATTGAACCAGTATTGCTGAGTGATTTAGTGACCTCTAAAACTCTTCCAAAACATCAGTTATTTTCAAAGTTTAGCACAGGCACACACACACAGGCATGCACACACATATACCATTGACAACATAATGCTTTTATCCCTATTCTGATCAGCAATAAAGGTTGGAAATTGGCTAATTAAAGAAATAGCTAAGATAAAATATGGACAAAAATTGGGATGCTATGAATAATGTAAATACAAAGCCTGGCTGGCAACATCAAGAGAATACATGATATTGTTGAGATGAAAAGACTCAAAAATAACATTTAAAAGAAACAAAACAGTTGAATACAGATACAAAATGCAAGTTTGTAGGCTTTCAAAGTTATGAGTGTAGAGGATGCTTTACCTTCTAAAGAAAAACTAATTCTAAGAAAGCTCACTTGATATGAAATGTGCCACAGCACACTACTTTATTATTCATTTGTTTCCTTTTTACCAACACCGATTAAGAATCACAAGAAAGTTGCATTACATCAAATAATTCTAGGGCTTGTTCAGGTATAAAGAAATCAAATTCAATCTAAGCTAAATTTCTATCTCATATCTTACTTGAATCTTCATATTCACTCAACCAGCTTGGAACTGACTGACCCTGGCTCCTTAAGTTGTAGTGATGATGAGTATCAAAGGATCAGTGCTTTTGATTGTTCTTTCATTCCCAAAGTTCTACCATCCTAGTTAGTGAAAGGAGAGGAGATGGAGATAAAATGAAATAACAAGGTCCAATCTGAGAGATATCACTCAAGACTGGAGCAGTGTTCTCTCTAAAGCACACATACAAATGCTATATGTATTTATCCAATAGGCAGAATTTGTCAGCTCTTGAGAGATTTTCCAGATAGGGCAAATGGATAATTGCACCTTTTTCTGGAGTTGGAACCCCATTCACTGGATATCCTCTTGTGGTAGCCCCTTGATTCCTCCTCCCATGGCATTATTTACAGAAATATTTTCTTCAATAGTTGCTTCTCCATATCAGGCATCTTTTTTTCCCCATTAATTAGTTAATTAATTAATTTATTCTAATTAGGTACATATGACAGCAGAATACATTTTTATTTATTGTACACAATTGCAGCACAACTTTTCATTTCTCTGGTTATACACAATGTAGCATCACACCACAGGTTTAGTCATATGTGTACCTAGGGTAATGATGTCTATCTCATTCCACCATCTTTCCTGACCCCATACCTCCTCCCTTCCCTCCCTGCTGTTTGCCCAATCATAGTTCCTCCATTTATCTCATGCCCCCCCCCCCCCAGTATGGTTCAGCATCCAATTATCAGAGAGAATATTTGACCTTTGGTATATTCTCCAACTCCATACATTTATCTGCAAATGGCACAATTTTATTCTCTTTTAATGCTGAATAATATTCCACTGTGTATATGTACCACATTTTCTTTATCCATTCATCTACTGAAGAACATCTAAGATGGTTCCACAGTTTATCTATTGTGAATTGTGCTGCTATATACATTGATGTGGCTGTGTTACTATAGTATGTTGATTTTAAGTCCTTTGGGTATAGACCAAGGAGTAGGATGGCTGGGTCAAATGGTGATTCCATTCAAAAATTTCTAAGGAATCTTCATACTGCTTTCCAGATTGGTTGAACCAATTTGCAGTTCCACCAGCAAGGTATGAGTGTGCTTTTTCTCCTACATCCTCACCAACACTTATTGTTGTTTGTATTCTTGATAACTGCCATTCAGACTGGAGTAAGATAAAATCTTAGAGTAGTTTTGATTTGCATTTCTCTAATTACTAGAGATGTTGAACATGCTTTCATTTATTTGTTGATTGATTAAATATCTTCTTCTTAGAACTGTCTGTTCAGTTCCTTAGCCCATTTATTGATTGGTTTTTCGTTTGTTTTTTGGTGTTCAGTTTTTGAGTTATTTATATATCCTGGAGATACACACACACACACACACACACACACACACACACACAATATCTATATCTATCTATATATCTATATCTATGTATGTATGTATATAGTGCTCTATCTGACGTGTGTGTGGCAAAAAATTGCTCCTAAAATGTAGGCTCTCTGTTCACCTCATTGATTGCTTATTTTGCTGAGAACAAGCTTTTTAGTTTGAATCCATCCCATTTATTGATTCTTGATTGTATTTCTTGCATTTTAGGAGTCTTATTAAATAAGGTGGGGACTAAACAACATAATGAACATTTGGGCCTACTTTTTCCTCTTTTATTTGTAGGGTCTAGTGTAATTCCTAGGTACTCCATCCACTTTGAGTTGAGTAAAATTGACAGCATTTCCTCTAAAACCTGGAACAAAACAGGGATGCCCTCTTTCAACACTTCTATTCAACATAGTCCTTGACATTCTAGCCAGAGCAATTAGGCAGATGAAGGAAATTGAAGGGGTACAAGTAGGAAAAGAAGAACTCAAACTATCATTATTTGTTGACAACATGATTCTATACTTAAAGGATCCGAAAAAATCTCCACCAGAAAACTTCTATAATTAACAAATGAATTTGGCAGATAACAGGATATAAAATCAACACCCATAAGTCAATTGCATTTCTATACATCAATGATGAATCTTCTGAAAATTAGGAAATCTACCCCATTCACAATAGCATCAAAAAAAAAAAAAAAACTTAGGAATTAATTTAACAAAACACTAAAGAAAGAAATTGAAGAAGACCTTAGAAGATGGAAAGATCTCCCATGATCTTGGATAAGCAAAATTAATATTGTCAAAATGGCCTTACTATTCAAGGTGCTATACAGATTCCATGCAATTCCAATTGAAATATCATCATAATTTCTTACAGAAATAGAAAAAGCAGTCATGAAATTTATTTGGAAAAATAAGAGACCCAGAATAGCCAAAGCAATTCTTAAGCAAGAAGATTGAAGCAGAAGGGATCACCATATCAGACCTTAAATTATATTATAAAGCTATAGTAACAAAAATGTCATGGTTTTGGCACCAAAATAGACATGTAGACCAATGGTACAGAATAGAAGACACAGAAACAAATTCACATAAATACATTTATCTCATACTAGACAAAGGCACCAAAAACATACATTGGAGAAAAGATAGCCTCTTCTACAAATGGTGCTGGGAAACTGAAAATCCATATGCAGCAAAATTAAACCAAACACCTATTCTCTCACCGTGCACAAAACTTTTTTTTTTTTTTTTTTCCTGGTTCCTTTAAAAATGGCACCACCTGTCTTTCTTCTCTGGTGTACACAAGTAACACTATAAAACTGATGAAATTCTAGAAGGGAGGGTTATTTCTTTCCTAACACCTCTTTTAACCTGATACTCCTGGCATTTCCAGTCATAAACAGCAATTTCTGAAATTTGGGTGTCCAGATAGCATTCTTAAAACTCTTTCAGGTACTTAAGTGGTACATTACAATAAGCTACCAGCTCAGCATTCAGGAGGAGTTAAGTTTCTTGTGCTCATCAAATCTAATATTTTGAGTTAGACTCTTGAAGCCTCCCCTCACTTGTATTTAAGATGGAAGGGACATCATGACTCTTTTGCCCCCATGGAGAGGAAATTTCATAATGGCATTCTACAAAAGAGAATTGACACTACTCTTAAGTCTTAGAAACTCTCCTTATATTTGAACTTTTCATCTTATAAAATGAAAGTTGGTGGATCCTATGGAGAACTAATAAATCTCATTTTAAAATGATGAGCCCTTACCACTCACTGCTTTGGGACAGTGTTTTGGGATATTAGAAGAAACTGCAATAACTGAAGTCACATATGTCATCTATTCCAATTAAATGACACAGGAGTGCTTATAATAAATATGTAACGTCTTGAAGCTTACCCTTTGTTTGCTAGGTTTACTTGCTATATAAATGGTTTCTAAATATTTTCGTAATTCTTTCAATTACCACTCCAAATAATAATGTTCTTCCTTTCACTAAATTTTACAGTATCTTTGCCTCTCACTATGAAAACAGCTAATATTTGAAGACACGCTGTGTCATCTTTATTCCTATTTCATTCTGTAAATGGTTCATACTTTAAATATTACTTTTAACTATGTATCTCTGAGATTGATTGATAAAACTTTATTTCTTATTCCAGTAAGTGTAAGAAGTATTTCTTGACACCCTAACATATAAAAGGTAGATATTAATGACTTTCCTTCTATTTATTTAACTCATCCCATTAACTTCCACCTTGAAAATTATGATGTATATTTATATCATAATAGTAATTTAAGTTAACATTATGCTATAAAATAAAATAAAAATATTTTCTATTATCTCTGTATATAAAACAATAAATAATATTTGTCTTTTAGCTACAATGTTGCTGAGTGTAGCAGTGCAAAGAATATAACATAAGCAAACCAAATCCCTGGGTTGCCACTTGAAATGGAGCTACCATTAAGAGCCACTGGACCCAGAATATTCTCTAATAGATGTCAAACAAATCTCTATTTATTCTTTAAGCCAGAAACTGAAATGTCAAATGTGTCTGAAATGCAGCCTGGTTTATCCTAGTAGGAATAATTTAACAATTACATTTGTTCAAAGTTATGCAACATTTTAATTTGCTTTCTACTCAAATATTTTCTTCAAGTAGATATACTTATTCTAACTCATGTTTCTTTGGGGGTTTCATTCAACTCTCTTTTTTCTTGATGAACAAGCTATAGTAATAATATAAACATTCAATATACTCTCAAAATTAACCAGTGATTTTGTCATCGCTTTTACTTGCAAAATTATTTTTCTTCCTATTGATATCCCCTCAAGAAACTTACAATATCTTGCTACAATCTGTGGAGGTTTTCTTTTAATCTTGTTATAAACCACACCTGTCTTATTTATCTCCCTCTTCACTGTGCTCATCTGCTACAATAAGAGATTCAAATCAGCTATAACTTCCTCTCTTCTTTCCTCCTTCACAGTTAAGATATTAATGAAAGATACAAAGGTTACATAACCAAATTTTTTTTATTTTTATTAATAATTAGCAGAAACTGTCTATTTCATATATTCTGTCTATTCTCATAGAGCAGAATACAGAATTCTGTGATTAACATAAATTTATTATACCTGAATCTATATTCCCTTTTCCTTTATAATTCATTTTTTTTCCTGATATAAACATCAAATACTATTTTTATTTCCTAATGAGTACTCTGTTTTCATTTTCATTCTGGAAGACAAAAGATCTTTATTTTTTATTTGACCCTTTATTTATTTATTATTGCTTCTTTTTAGTTATACTTGTATAATTATTTCAAAAAGATCTTTTCTATCATGTTAATATAGCATTGCAATATGTGAATGAAGTTGCTAGACATGATTTATTTTATTTTACTTTTTTATACTACATGGGCTATGTGGAAATCTTCATGGGGAAGATTCTGGTCTTCGGTCTTCATTAACTATACACGTATTTTTGTGTTTTAAAATACTCCACCTTAGCTCACCTCTTTCTATAATTAATGAGAAGTTATTAACGCATATTAAAAGTACAGCTTCCGATCATTTCCTTGAACTCACATAGTAGACACGTGATTTCCTGCATAACTGTAGGCATCAGTTTTACTATGTGTATCAGATAGACTAACAGTGACTTTTGAGTCTTTCATCTGTTAATTTTATTTTAATTATCACTGCCTGACTCCCCAATCAATGCCACACACACTACATTTTTTATTAAGAATGGGCCCCATTCCAAGTGGTAAGTCATCTATCATTTATTTTAATACATGTTGCAATAACAAATAAATCCCCCAAATTTCAGTTTTCCAAAGGTAGAAAATTGTCTTGCTGACTGATCTACTAAGGTAATATGGGTGTTTTTATTCTAGTGCTGGAAGGTTTTACTCATGGACACTTGGACTCTGGAGTTCCTGCAGACTTGCAGGTATACTTCCCCCTGTAGCTCTTACATTCTTTATCTCAGAAGTTTAGGAAGAAGGACATGTGGAAGTGGTTAGGTGCCAACATCTGAAATGGTCCTCATAGATTACGTTCACATTTTAGTGATTTAAACATGAGTCATATGGCAACATGAAAGTTACAGGCAATCAAGGAAATCAATATCTCTTTAGATCTTCTCAGGAACCTCTCTCCACTATAAAGGGAGCATATATTTCACAGAACAGCTCATTTCTATACCAAAACACAATGTGATGCTTTTGTTCCAATATTTGCTCATTTTGTAAATAGTTTCCATAATAAAACATATACCTAAACAGGATAGTGTACATTGCTAGCCAATTATCAATAAATTTGAGAATAAATGTATATGATGGAAGCAGTTTATAGTAAAATTACAGTCAGGTGGGTGTGGATAAACTGACAAAGGGCCTTCTAGGTCACAGTTTCCTCTGGAATTGAGATTGGTGATATATGACCTGCAGTCCGTGTCTATCCCAATGCTTATTTTTACAAATTGTTTTATTGGAACAAAACCACATATATTCAATTATGTATTGTGTATGACTATATTCACACTATTGTGTTGTGGGTGAGTAGTTGCAAGGGAGATTCTATTCCATAAAGCTGAAAATATTTTCTGTGGGTCCTTTTTCAGATTAAGTTTGTGAAACCTGATTTGGAAGGTTGCAGTATAAAACCTACTAATTAAATAAGAATAAACAGTACTGGTTGAATACTTGCTCTTGAATGTTAGATGAGAAAAGTGAAGCTTTCCATGACTAATTAAGTAAAATTAGGATGCATACCCAGGCAATAGACATTAGAACCTGCATGATTAACTACATTCTAACTGGCAGTCAGTGTTTGATTCCAAAACAAATTTCACTCTGTTAATTCCCTCTGCATAGCTGTCCATGTGAAGAAATCAAAAGCTTTTAATTTTTTGTTGTTGTTAGCTTCATTCTGTTTTCTTTCCTGATTCTTTCATATTATGAATGAATCATTATTGCTATTAATATTAAGAATAGTTGAAAAATTCATTTTTAAAAAATGAACTATGAACTTAGGTTTCACAGAGAAAGTACTTTGGTACCACTCATATATGTAAAGGTAATGATCCTCCATATTTGCTACTTTCCATATATATATTTCCATATATATATATATAATTGTCTAATAGTCATTCTTTACCCTCTCACCAGAAAGTTTAGTAATGATATTACCATTGTCCAAGGAGAAGCTATCAGGTAGTATTTTACCTCTGATGTCACTTCATAGTAGCTTATGTATATTGATTGACATGATTATTTTAGTCACAGGGATATGCAATCCATGAAAGTTTTCCATTAACAGTATTTGTAATAATTAAACTACTAGTGGATTGAAATTGTGTGAAATCTTATATTCAGTTCATATAATTTACCTCCTGAATTACTTAGTATAGCTAAAAACAGGCAGAGGTTTTGCAAATATTTTAGATCTCACTTGAAAGTTCAAGGGTCAGAATTCTATCTGTGTCAACTACAAGCAATTAATGCAAACTGTCAGAATGAAAGTTCAAGGAGGAAAAGTGGCAGAAGGAAAATGTTTGTTTTACAAATTTCAGCCCCATGTTTTGACTTGTTCTTATCTCAAATATTTGTTCTAAAGACAGACATATTTGAGAGATATTTTTACTCATTTTAAAACTGTGAATGCATCAGTGGTAGATAGTTTGTTATACAAATTTTTCTCAGGTTGTAACATCCTTATACATCCACACCATTGCTTTATGAATTTACCGAGCCTCCTACTTGAATACATAAAGAAAGCTTCTTTGCTCCATTAAATGTTGGGCTGCTATGTGATTTCAACCACGTAAGTAAACAGAAACAAAGCACCGAGAGGCTTACTTTTAGTAAATAAGTAAGCCTCACTGAAAGAATGAGTGATTTGGATTGGTATTCAGAGCTTCTGGTGCCTGCCTTGAGGAAAACCTGTCACAGGTATTCATTGCATCTTCAGTGTGGACCAGAGAATGAGAACACATGGAATGATAAAGCCATCATTTCTTCAACTTGTTTAAACTATTGATCTTTTGTATGAAGACTTTAAAACCAATTATTTTTATTAATTGCTCTCTCTTTTTGATAAAATGTAATCCCACAGATATGTTTTATATATCTGTCAATAGTATAGTCCTTTGGAAGAACACAATCCTTACAATATCTTATCACACTCGTACATATACACACACATACACCAAAAATCAATTTTAATACTTGTGTGGCACATATAATTGACAAAGAAAATGCTTAATATGATTCAACACAAATTAGAAGTCCAGCCTTGTCTGCCCAAGACTGATAAGGTCAGTCTAACCATTGTTGAAGTATAACCCCAGGATTGTAAATAATGCTTGTAAGTCAGGGAAATTATGGAGTTGTTTGTTAGGCTGGAATTCGGCATACCAAATAATATATTATCCCCTATTACACTAGTATTCATTTACTCAAGAAATATTTATTGAGAACCACAGACAACCAGGAATTTGTATGACAGTGAATACTGTAATACCTATCCATATGGGGTACAAAGCCCACCAATACCAGTAAAGTCATTCTAACAGATAAAGATGGCATAGGAAGAATCACATATATTTTATCATCCTGTGGAGCTTTTCCTCTAATTAGATAAATTTATTCCTTTTCATGTAAAGTGAACATTTACATTCATATGCACCTCACTTCTCCTAACTTATGCATAGTTACAGGATGGTCATCTCCACAACTCTCATTACCATCTCACTTTTCAAGTCACACAATTTATAATCTTCACTCAAGAAACATCAGATTTCTTATACACTGACTATGCCATGATATCTTTGAACTGTCCACCTTGTTAGTTCCTGCTCCTTAGTATTTGACAACTTTAGGCTTAGTTATAAATTCACCCTTATGACAACTCATCCCTGTAGAATTCAAATTTATCTACTAATAATAGGTTGCTTTTAACTGAAATGGAAATGTTAAACTGCTTATTTTTTATTTGTCTGTTGTTTTCTCTAAACTGTGATTTGTTAAGTGCAAATACCTTCTCTAATTCATTTGTTTTTCATCTCTAGAGTATACAATACTGTAAAGAATAGGCATTTCTTATTTATCTTGGTAAGTGAATAAATGGAAGAGTCACTGTTAACAACATAGCTAATGTATCTTTCCCACTAAGTTCATACTCCTAAAATCCTATGCAAATACCTTATTTAAGTGCCTTTCTACTTCCTCCTTGATAGAATGCACCTCACCTTCCCAAAAACTTATACCAAATTGGGACTCTACACTAGAAATTTGAACATTCAGACTTGACTAAAATATATTATGATCTAACTATGATAAATATATTATGATCTACATACATATGTAGAAGATATGTATACAATAAAATATTATATTATATATATTGTATATATATTACATATATGTATGTGTGTGCATATATATATGTATGTGTGTGTGTATATATATATATGCAACTTTTTCTCACCTGGTATACAAGTTAAGAAAAACTTTCCCTCACCACCAGAGTTCTTAACGTAGAACTTTGTAGCTCATATATATGCAGCAGCCAATGTTCAATATATAAAAACATAATTTTCATGTGAGAATTGATGACACATTAAGATGATATTTTGAGATACTTATCAAATTAATTGGAGCAACTCAGAATTTAGAAGACCCTAGTAAGACATTAGAAAAAGTTCAGTTTTATTTCTACT